>OX337228.1:6357530-6983076 GCA_946965045.2 Epithemia pelagica
GTTGAAAGGATGCCTTGTGGTTATTGGCCGCGGCAATTTCTCGCACCGTGGATCGATGGCGTTGATTGGGAAAGGCCACAACCTTGTGATTTCGATACTGTTCTTCCAGTTCGCTGGCCGCCGCAAAGTCTTGTTCGTTCTCCATTCTGCGGTGTGTTCTGATGGATCTTACAAGAAACTAGGAGTAATAAATCCAAACAAACTTGCTTCTTTGTCGCAAACTTTCAAAAGGATGTGTAGTAGTGACTGGTTCAGCGTAGGAGACAACACAAGTCGAAAACTCTCTCCCAATTTCACCAATGAATGTATGTTGTACTCGTTGTTCTACAATTGAATGTGTAATGTGGAAACAAGAAGACTCTGGATTTGGACAAGGTGCATGTCAGGTCGACTCCTCGTTCTGCGTCGATACCAAGGAAGACACCGAAGACAAGACGCCAACGAAAG
Organism: Epithemia pelagica; assembly: GCA_946965045.2. Classification (NCBI taxonomy): domain Eukaryota; phylum Bacillariophyta; class Bacillariophyceae; order Surirellales; family Surirellaceae; genus Epithemia; species Epithemia pelagica. The sequence goes on from OX337228.1 coordinate 6,357,978, forward strand.
CAGCGCTTGATCAAGAAGGCAATCGAGTGAGATGCCACACAAAACGAAAGAAGATAAAACAAAGAGAGATTGCGAGTCTTGAAATGAGGGAATTGGCTCGCCAGTCCGGTGCGCGCTCCGACATCTACTCTTTGTATCGCCCATCCGGAAAAACGAGCGTGCATGGCAGATCTTGCTACCGTTCTTCCAAACAATGGTCCTTGCTGGGACTCACATGTCGCTTGTCGCATGTCGCATCTCCGCGTCCGCTGAGCGATTCTTTTCTCCGTCTGTCCGTGCCTTCCTCTGGACCGTTGCGATACACACGGGTACGAGTACTTAGAGCATATGGCTTATCTATCAAATGGCCATTCTTCCATGTCAGGCCTAATCCCTGAAATTGCCCCCACGCCCGTCCACATCTCAACGGATACAGAGATGGTTGGGAGGAGGAGGACTCCATCGGTTTCTGTGCAATCGAGTCGTTGATTTACTTCTCCATCCAACGAACAAGCAAACAATCGTGTGCTCTTTACAAGACAACGCAACGACGTTGGTTCAGGTTCGTTGGGCATTGCGGAGGACGAGACATCGCAGCGAGAGAGACTTTGGGCTGTGCATTGTTCTAGCCTCGACAGCAATCCTTGAAATTGGTAGAGCCCTATTGTGGAAACTGTATCGAAAGAGGGGTTACAATAGCGAAGCATTACATACGCAACAACAATAACAAAAGCAGCATTCAAAAGCCTCCAACAAAGCTGACCTACGTTGCTTCTGCATCTTCGCCACTGCTATTGCTATTGATTGCTGTGGAAATAGGGGATTGAGAGTAGTGTATTTTCTTTGTGCTTCTGTTTTGCTGGCTTGCATCGGTCGCCCTCTTTGACTTTGGATAGTACCAAGTACAACGGTTGGCCCTTCAATCCTTCTTGTATTGATCCGATCTCATTGAAAAGAAGGCAGCAATCATGGCGACTGCCACTTCACCAGCACCGGACGATCGCAGTTCAAAGCGACAAAAAGGTGATGAGAACGGAAGCAGCAGTCAAGGAGGAGACAATATGTTTCCATCTAGACCACCGCAACATCCGAGTCAGATGTATCCACCCGGATACATGGGCATGGGCGGTGGCGGCCCTTACATGGGAGGTGCCGGAATGCCTCCGTATCCAGGCCAGTATGGCAATCCACACGGTCCGCCTCCTCCTCATTATGGAGGCATGTACGGTGGAGGAGGTCCTCCTCCTCCACCCGTGCGGGGACATGGCAACTCGCCCGAACGTCCTGGTCGTCCCTGGAACGGTGGTGGAGGATATCGAGGACCACACTCTTCGTCGAATGGTAAAAAGGAAATGGACACTCCGAATGGACCACCTCAACAGCAGCAACAACAACAGCATGCGCCCAATCAACATCCTTATCCACCAGGAGCTGGATGGGGTCATCCCCAATCTTGGCAACCGGGACATCCTCCTCCTCCCTATGGCGGTCCGCACCCTGGATATCCAGGAGGTTCCATGCCAGGCATGTACTCCCAACAGTCTGGGGGTGGTGGAGGTGGTGCCTGGGGACCCAATGGTGGTGCACATTCACCCAACGAAGGAGGCCGCATGAATACGACGAATGCGTCGGTCTCGTCCAACAAATCACCCTCGCGAAATCGGCCTCGACCCGAAAGTGCCACCCCTGATCCTTCGAGAACACAGCCACCACTGCCCGTTCGAAGTGACAATGCGAGCAATGCCCTGTATTTCATGGACATTGGAACCACTCCCACCAGATGCATGTCGGTGACACAAGATTATGGGGAAGAAGGCTCGTCGGTCTCCGGAAGTACCAAAGATAAGGGACGGGGGAGTTACAAATGCGGCCGGGTGAGTGATTTAAGGCGTTTGCGTTTGCATCTTTTTTCTGTGTCGAGATGGAGAATCTCACCATGGGTTGTTTTGTGTTCTGTTTTTAATAGTGCGGCGCTCCGAAAAAAGGTCACATTTGTCCCTATCAGCCGAAACTCAAGAGAAGACCCGATGAACCTCCCCCCGAAACTCGCAACGCTGCAGTTCAAGTAGAAATGGATGAATTCATGACCCTTCGAAGACTGAATATTCGAATTCAAGGCTTTCCGGAATCCTATGCGACTGAACCCTTTATGGGTCCCAGTATGGTCGGAGCCGAGCCACATGTCGAAGACGCCTACTTGCCACCCGGCTCGTCGCATCCACACCATGGTGATGGAGACATGGTGGTGAATATGCTTCCCATGGAAGATATTTACAGCAGACCGCCGCCCCCACAACAACGAGGACCCGAAAGCAATGACGTACCACTCATGGAGAAGGATTCGACCGAACCCATGGCGCCATCGAGTAGTCCTCAGCCCAAACCCGAAACCATGGACACGGCAACGGACGTGCATGACGATGGAGATCCAACCGAAAAAGAAGAAAAATCAGCCATGGTGTAAAGGGGATCTCACGCCAGATAAACGATTTGACGATAGGGAGAACAACTCTACAGGGCAGTTGCCTTATACATCAAACTCTAGATCCTATTCTTGTATTGTTATGTTGCTGTCTCGTCTCGGTGGTCCAAGTTTGCCGTTCCTAACTGAAAATTAAAGCTTCGGACTTCCGTAAGAAGAGAATATGGCTTATGGATTGCTGAAAACGAACATCAAATACCTTACCACAAGGCGATTAGGAGTTTGTCTAAAGGAGTTGTACTGGCCTATTTTTGCTATGGCATTTGCGAAGGGGTTGGGGAGTCCCGGATGACATGTTTTCTTGAGTCTTGTGAAAACCCTCCCATCTAAAATCTCCAGCTGACCCAATGACCCTCTTTTTGTAAATTTTCGGCGAGTTTTGCGATTGCAGTGCGCTAAGAAAGGAGTGCGAAACGCCACCCTCTACTTCGCTCTTGGCGCATCTCCAACCTTGTCGTTCTCCGATCAGAGGGGGCACTACACGGGGGTTTTGCCACCAACGAGAAACACACAAACAAGTGAAACAACATCACAACAAGAGAAACAAAAAGTCTCTGTCCCCGTCTCCATCGTTTGTTGATCAACTCGCTATTCCTTTATCAAGCACACCTAGAAGGAAAGGCTCGCAGGTCATCGCGACACTCAGGCAACAGCAAATCGGGGCGTTTGACGGACAACATTGGGCTGAACGTGAAAACATTACAGGTGGAAACGAAACACGGTCCTGCATCAGGTCCAAGTCATTTCTTTGTGGTTGAACACGGTTATCAGAGACTGTTTATTGGATACAGTCTCCTGAAAGAGAAACAATGGCAGATGAAAACCTCAACATCAGCATTGATGAAGCGTTGCTCCGGCCAGAACAACTGAAACAGTTTTCTCCTGCCGAAAGACTTTCGGTGAAGATCTCGTCAACTCCGACAACCTCGTGCACTTCTCATGAAAGCTCCCCATCAATCAGCTCTAGAACAACTGAAACGGAGTTTGAAGAGTCTCACGTCTGCTATAGAGATCCACGAAATGACATTCTTTCAACGGGGGCGACCATTGCCAGTGTTCCCCTCGCTTCTCCTCGCAGACCTCGCTTAGATCGTCGATATGCTGCTCGCCTACCACCTTCTTTCCGGAAGCCTTCTCCACGTACTATGCCTCCTCCTCATACAGAAGTGGATGAATTAACGCCTCCACCCGGTATTACAAGAGATCGTTCGATTTTCAGACCTACACCAATCCTCACCAACTTGGATGCGGATTCCAGCATTGACTTGGGGTCGTACGATGTTCCTACTGATAGAACTCTTTCAGAGACATCATTCTCTTCTGTGGGTAGACTAACTCCTCGCAGAATCACAACACGGTGTCCATCAGATACTGGGGTGTCGGACAGATACATCGCCAACCGTGCCACCTCAAATCTGAACATGAATTTATTTGAAGGAGCGTCTCGGAGAATGGACAGCCCTAGAGTACCGGGAACGGCAGTCAGTAATACGGAAGAAAGTGAGAGCCCTTCAAACTCAGTGTCTGGGTCAGGTTCCAGCTCTCAGCAAGGTTTTCTGAACACTCTTCTCCGTACGGAACTTCTCGGAGAAAATGAGAATGCACCCACTCCTTCGTCTTCTTCAAACGGCACTGCTAATAGCTCTTCGCGACCGCTACACACAGCCGAGAGGGAGACAAACAATCTTCGCTTTACAAGTCCGCGACAGGCCTACCAAGCAAGCGTGTTTGATACTGCAGGTCCAACAGCGATCGTAAATTCTTTTAGTCTTTCCCCTGTCCGAAGTGCGGCCAGTCAAAGATTAATGGCTTCTCCACCGAAGCGGAAAAGAAGGATCTCCAAAGTACCTTTTAAAGTACTTGATGCACCAGCTCTACAAGATGATTTTTACTTGAATCTCGTCTCATGGAGCTCGCAGAATATCCTTGCCGTTGGCTTAGGATCCTGTGTCTACTTATGGAGTGCATGTACATCAAAGGTTACGAAACTTTGTGACTTGGAAGCCACTGAAGATGCCGTCACATCGGTGGCCTGGGCTCAGAGGGGAACGCATCTTGCCGTCGGAACAAATCGAGGGGAAGTGCAGCTATGGGATACGATCCAGTCCAAGAAAGTTCGATCAATGGCTGGCCATTCGTCTCGAGTAGGAGCCCTTGCGTGGACTGGACCGGTTCTGGCAAGCGGTAGTCGCGATCGACTCATCTATCTACGTGATGTCCGAGTTCAGGCGTCGTACACAGACGTGCTATCTAACCATAAACAAGAGGTGTGTGGATTGAAATGGTCTTTTGATGAACCTGCATTTTTGGCCTCTGGTGGAAATGACAACCACCTTCATGTTATTGATAGCCGTCATCCTTGCTCGCCAGTCCACAAGTTTACAGATCACACAGCCGCTGTCAAGGCAATAACCTGGTCTCCCCATCAGCATGGTCTTCTGGCTAGTGGGGGAGGGACAGCAGATCGGTGCATCCGGTTCTGGAACACCTTGAGTGGTGTTGGTCTAAACAAAATTGATACTGGAAGTCAAGTGTGCAACATCGCATGGTCTCTCAACTGCAATGAGATTGTGAGCACACATGGATATTCCCTTCATCAGATTGTTGTTTGGCGATACCCCAGCATGACCAAGGTTACCACACTCACCGGACACACCTACCGTGTCCTATATTTGGCCATGTCCCCGGATGGCAGCACCATTGTGACGGGTGCTGGTGATGAAACGCTTCGATTTTGGCAGATCTTTCCGGGCCCTCGCTCTCGAGAGAAAGATGGTGCAGGTGGACTTCTCTTTCCGAAAACATTGGGTTCCGTCATTCGCTAAAAAGACTCATCGCACAAGACCACCTCACTACATTCAGTTCTTCATCCGCTAACGATGAAAAATAAATAGAAAGATGCTTTTATTCTCTTCCAGATTTTGTAGCTATGGGATGCACGACACATCTTCCTCTATATTCGTTGGATTCTGTGGCAGACCTTGCGTTGTTCGTTAACGATAGCTTGAGAGAGGCTACGAGGAGGGTAGCAAAGACAGTAGTACATAGTACATCATAGGAGTAGTATTAATACTTCCCGGTGTCGAGTCCTTTCAAGGAGGGACCGCCCGGCGCGGAGGGTAGAATGACGAGGAGGGCAATGGTCGAGGAGGGCGCACGCCTGACAAGAAAATTGCCCGTCGAGTCATTCTCCCGACAAGCCGGGCGCGCCCGACGCGAGAGGACGGCCAGACACAGGGAAGTAGTAAACTTACTCCCTATCAAGCTGTGTAGGTAGTGAGAAATTCCTAGAAGCCATGTCGCAAAGTGTCACACAAGTGTCGCACAAGTGTCACACACGAGAGGGAACCCGCGCGACTCATTCCCGGTCGTACAAAAAATTCCTACTGTAGTATAAAAATGTGATACGAACTACCTACACAGTCTGGTATGGAGTTAGAAGTACACGAACACGCCGGCGGCACTCTTCCTACTCCTGGGAGAGTCAAGCTGTATCCAATCTCTGTGGAGTGTATACATGTGCCTTCGTGTACTGATAGGAATTACTGTGTCTCCCACCACCATTGCCGCCAATCGTCCACATGAGATCCAAAAAACTTTTCACACACAAGAGAAAATCGCTCCGTGGTCCATCGTAGAAGCTCTGAAGGTTCCACTCACAAGTCAAAGGTCTTGATTTTTCTCTAAGTCCGCGATTTAACAAGGGACAGAGAGAGAGCGGAGAGTTCAGACTTGGAATATTTTCCTTTCAGAAATCATTGTCCTCGGTAGCCATCAAAATCCCTTCGACAAAAAGTGAGCAACAGAAAACCTGCATCCAATCGCTCCTCGTGAATCCCTCTTGAATTGACCTTTCCCATTTCAACAGAGACTTTTCCAGGCCATCATGTCTGTTTCCAGCGATGATGCAGAGTTCACTGGTGGCGAGGAGGTATCCGATGGATCCCCTCGACGAAGATCCAGGAAAGAGATATCGTATGCCGAAGAAGACGATGAAGAGGACGACGAACAAGAAATGGAACCCGACGATGACGACAGCGACGATGACATTCCTCTTTCCCAATTAGCAGGGAAGAAGCAATCATCCTCCAATGGATCAACCAAGAATGGTCAAAAGAAAAAGGCTGCACCTGCAAAGAAAAAGACAAAAGCAGCAGCATCACCTAAAAGACCTCCTCAAACAAGCAGTTCCAGCACCAGTGCTGCTTCTAGCAAGAAGTATGACTATCCTTCTGCGGCTCTATACCAAACAGAATGCGACAAAGGTCTGTTGATTCAACGACTCCTTTGTCGGTGGTGGTACGCTTATGAATGGCCCACCAATGCAAGGACAGAACCCCCACCAAACTATGATAGACTGGATGGGTTTCCAGGGGTGTTTGTTTGTACTTCAGGGGATAACGTGGGGCATATATTGGATACTCGAGACAACTCTACAAGACCTTGCTTTCGTACGTTTGCTCGCAAATCAAGTGCTGAAGTCAAAGACCTGCTGCTCAAGGCAATCGATGCTCAACTGGGCGTCCTAGAAAACCAGCAGCATGCCCATGACACCACGAGTGTACAAAAGGAACTGAAAGATATGCGGAAATGGGCCAACAGGATAAATCCTCAAAAGGCTGACAAGGAGGCCAATAAGGTCCTCAAAGCATCTGGTCTTAAGCTGGATAGTTAGTTCAGTCAGGGGGCTCTTGTGACGCAATACTCTCTCTTTGCCGACAAGGCTATGCAAAAGAATAGTTAGCGCACTTTTGAAACAAAATCTTTGGGGTACCACTTATTCCTTTTCGTAGGTAAAGGTATAACAACCTGACGTACAGCTCGATCGCATTCTCGACAACACAGGAGAAGTCTACCCGCCAAAACGCAGTCCTCGCTGTGATACTTCCTCTTCTCTGCGAATGTCAGGGCGAAGTCTATTCCGCATTCCAATCAACGCATACGAAAGGGCTTCAGCAGCGCCACTAGCCGGAGCTGTTATCGCCACTGGAATGCCCCGAACAACGCTAGACACCAAACCAGTGGTGCCGTTTCGTTGGTACTCGCGGTAAGGAATGACAATGATCTTCGTATTTGCTGCTTGGAAGCCTCGTGAAAGGCTTTCGACAATATGCGTTGCGGTATCCTGCACTCCTGCAGGTATTTCTGGTGGTCTGGAAGGCAACAAATGTTGACCGCCACCTGCAGACGCGACTGCTTCGGCAACCTCGGAAGAGAGCGTGAATGCTTCATATGCAACTGCTCGGCCAAAAGACGCAGCACCAGCACGGAAAGCCTTCTCAACATCACCCCTTTCTTTCATTGCCTCCCACGGAAGAAGCACCATATCAGAGAAGCCTTCTCCCAGGGTTGCGAGTGGCTCAAATGGTTTTGCATTGGTAAGAAATTTCATCAGTTGTGTCGAACTGACGTACTGAATCCACTTTGGTACAAGAATTGACAACACACCACCAAAGCCAACGGCGTCAACAATCTCAACCTGCTGCAAAGTGAGTACAAGACCTTCTAGCGGACTGAGATTCAAAAGCTCCACGATTTGGCCGTTATACAAAGCACCCTGGTCAAGCTTTTCGGGTTTGTAGTTGACTTTCAGCTGTAACGGTTTGGAGATGAACTTTCGAAAAATAGGAGGTGGAACTGAGTGTAAACCAGATGGTAGACTGGCATTCTCAGCCTTTTCTTTCGGAGTGTCCGATGCAAAGAACGCACAAAGGAAGCGGATTGCTCGCTGGTCGAGAAAACAACGTAGTGGCAAGAATTTTATCGCAGCTTCACATTGGTCGTTCAGAAGTTCGCCTTCAGGGCTTACCCGGGTATCTGCACACCAAGTAACCATCTAGATTCCGCATGAAAACAAAAATGAGTACATGGCAGAGGGACCAGGACAATTCTCCTGTCAGATCTTACCTTCATCGCAAATAGACCGTCAGCACTGTTTCGGGGGTGTAGTGTGTCGTTGAACCATTCCCCTACCATTTTGATCGGCTTGTTGCCACTCACGGTTTCGGCGAGGAAAAAATCTTTTGCCTTAAGGTCTAAGCAAGAGACAAGTCGGTGTGCATCTGAAGATTCGAACGAATCTGTTCTCAATTGAACTCCTGATACTGAGAACTGAACATATTTGTCAGTTCGACGCGATAAACGACGAAGTTCTGCCTGCTCCTTCAAGCTAGATCCCTGTTCTTCGGGTAAAGGAAGGTCTGAAAAAGTGGCAGCAGGCTTTTGGCCAGCAAGTAGACCGGCCATCAGATTAGCTTTTCGCTCGGCCGATTTTGTTTGTCGATCCGATGTGGATACAGGTTGCTTCTCCCGTTCACTTTTTGCCTGTTCCTCTTTCAGATGATCGAGATCAATTAGAAAACTCCCTTTTCGGGGTGCATCACGTAGTGTCTCGGGTAGACTTTCAGGATAATCGTAACCATCAAAAAGCCGAATTTTCAGCGATAGATCCGACACTGTGACTCTGTTTTGGACAGCGGGAGGCGTTGATCCACCAGCATACTTTCCAGCATCCATGTCACCATCTGCTAGCGGGTCAGACGTTGGTTGAAGAGGAAAATGATGGTGAATGAGTCGAAAAGCATTCGCCGGTTGTTTGGTGGGCGAATCTATAACATCGCTACCAGTCCGGAAAATTCTTGCTTCTGGTGGGCCAGTTCCACGCCCATCGTTGGTGTTTTCTGTGCCGTACCACCTAGCTGCTTGTTCGTCACCTGGCGGGATACCAGAATGAACGCTTTCATCTTGGTGAATTGTTGTCCAGTCGTATCCATCCAACAAAAAGCTTGCTTCAGATTCCTGAGACGACACAGTTTCTACACATGGTATTCTAGAAGGTTTGTTTCCAGAATCGTCATTTGTAGTTGAAAATGCACCGCGAGACGAAGGGTCTGCTTGATCATGAGGCAACGGATCGTAGTACGTTTCTTCTGATTCATTTCCTTTCATTAGCCCTTCAAGCGTGCTGTCGTCTATAGCACAGGCTTCCGCGGATAGTTCACCAATTGAGTCCAAGAGAACAGCAAAAGAGTCCTTGCAAGCTAACAAATTCACCTCTCCGACAGTCAGCGCCATATGAAATCGGGGAAGAGAGGTTTTCCTCCGAGAAGAGGAATTGACCGTAAAAATCCCATCCAAACAGTCCAGCATTAGAATCCTTCGAAAGTTCATCTGTCTTTGTATCTCTTCAGCTGAAAGACTGACTGTGAGTGGTATGTCCTCCATCTGTTCCTCCGCATCGATGAGCTTGGAATTCTCAAAAGAGTATGGGTACCTTGTGTTGCATAAACACGTAGAAAAATCTCCCACAGAAAGCTTCGCAGCTTGTAAGGAGGGAGACGGTGTTATTAAATTGCATGAAAGACGAATCTCTCCGAATCGAAGAAATGCCCTTGCTGGAGTAGGCCATCTACGAGGTGTCGTGTAGTCGACGTTGACGTCGGCCAAACATATGAAAACCTTTGTCATTGATGCACGCTTGGAGTCCAGAACCTTCTCCTCTTCCGCTCCCTCGCTGGTAATGGTGCCAATAACACGTTCACGGAGTATAGTTAACATATTCAAGAACCCTTGGAGCGACTTTGAATCATAATCGAACCGGTATGTAAGATCATATATGGTCATGTAAACACTGCTCGGAGAGACAGCATCGGAAACTCCCGACATTCCCACAAGATCCAGAAGAAACGCTGGACTTTCGTGTGAAATGGGAGTAAAGATGTACGACCTGTGCAAGAGCGGGATGATTTTTGTTTTCGATGTAATCGACAAACGTCGTCGGACACTATCAGCTCGGTCCTCCGAAGTCAATCGATTATAAAAGGTGGGTTCCAACCTGTCCAAGAGACCTTGAACGTCATGAAATCCCACATCGTGTAGGAGCGTCCGGACATGCTGAGGGAGGCCCCCTTGAAGTAGGACATTGGCTCGCACACCGCCAAGCTTCAACAAGTACGAATGTGTAAGAGAGTATTCGGGTGTGTTGTTTGACTCGTATGGTTTTTCATGCAGCGCGATAGAAACTTTTTCAAAAGCAACGGATATAGACATCGTCGAATGCGATGAGGACACGTCATCCTTGTTGTCGTTTGGTCTTTTTCCAGCAGATGGTAGAGATTGGAGAATTTCCACAAGCGTTCCTATTTCATCGACCGACAAGTCTACTGTCACGTGCGGAATGCTCAGCTCCAAAGACATTTGTGCCAATGATACGGCTTCCATCATTTTGGGTTGGGGATCCGGGCCTCGCAGTTCACTACGTGAAGCGATTCGAAAGTCATCATCGTCGTCGTCCTCCTGTCTCGCCTTGAAGGAGGAAATAGGGGGAGCTTGCGGGACGACTTGTGCCACATTGATTCCGTTTTCTAATGGATCATGGGAGGATAGTTTCAACCTTCCGGTTGTTCTGTTCCCCGTCAAGGCAATGATATCAAACAACCGGTGACCACCAGCGGTATCGGAATGTAAGTAAGCGTAGCCAAGAATATGTTGAAAACTCAAGGTCAAGCCATCTCCACCGGACGGATCCTCCACCGTATCGTGTGTCTGGACCCGTAGTCTCTCTATTCTCACACCCATTGCAGACTGAGAAAGGAATGAATGACGATCGACGGAGTAGACCCCTGGACGAGCAAAGAAGGAAGACCAGGCAGTTGGAGAAACGTGATCCACCGGCATGACAATATCCAAGTGAGGACAGGAGGCCGTGAGGCGCAATCGAGGCTTAGACTTTGTGTGATGTTCCGCTGTTGGTTCCATGGTTGAAACGTGCTCCTTTTGGCCCTTTACTGATCCAAGTCCTTGTGACACAAAGGAGGAAATTCTGTGCACAATCAATGGAGGAAATTTCAAGACAAAGGGCTCCACATCAATATCCACTTTGAGTTCGTCGGCCTGTGGTTCTGGACAGGATCGAATGGCACTGACCGAGATACACGGTGCATGCAAGAGAATCCCCTCATCGTCATTGTCGCCTCCATCCTGGGTATCCTCCACATTGGTTTCCAGCAGGGGGAATGCCAAGATACTGCTAATGACGGTTCGTGTTGGTTGAAAGGCATCTTGCCGTCCTTCTTCAATTTCTAAGTGAGATACGCTGAGAGTATGGCAGGACTGGGTCGACGACAGTGTGGACGACCATTGAGCCTCCGAGACGGTCGCTAAAATGTAATCCTGTTGGTAATAGGCCACTTTGGCACTTGCCGCATGCAAGTGACATTGGAGCTTGGTGTGAATCATGTCGTTTTGGTTCTGCTGGTTTTGTGCAGCGGCTTGGGATTTGGAGAGCAGGGTGGAATATCGATAAAAGCTTTGATCGTTGGCATCAAAAAAGGCATCAAAGGTAAGAACATCTCCCTCTTGTTGTGTCGATGTATCAGGAATGAGCAAGCCTCCTCGAACTTCTCGTCGTTCGGCATGTCGTCGGGCTTCATTGTATTGTTCTAGAATAATGCTTTCAATGGCTTTGTGATCCTCCGATTCGTTGGCGAATCGAACCGACGACTGGGCCAGGTTGGACGAGGAAGCGCTGACAAAAGGATCGTTCCCCTTCTCTTCCACAATCGGCGACTTGGCATGTTTCATGCGATTGGTGGGGGCGCTGTGGTTCTGCGGCAAATATTCCAGGATATTTGATAGGCATTGAAGGGATTCTGTATCGACGTAGATATTTAATTTGTGACCCAGAAACACTTGTATATCCTGTTGCAGGGAGGATGAATCTGCCACAGATGGCTGCGAATTGTTCTTCTTGTTGTTGTTGTTGGCTTGGTATTCAATCACACGCATGCCCAGTTGAGTCTGGCCTTCCAACAAGACCAGGGTCGTTGTGGTGGTGGTGGCGCCCGCGGATGAGACAAGGGCCAGGGAAATTCGGGTCAAGGTACACGTCTTGTGCATCACGGTTGCATACGAGGAAGACTGGGATGGTTGAAGGAGTTTGGATGACACTGCCGACCCGGCGTGTCCACCGACAGCTGATGCATGTTGTACATTCGCCTGCCGTTCCATGGCAGTAGACGAAGCAGGCTTGTCGGCATCGTGATAAGAGATTGATGCAACGTGCATCTCCAAGTATGGTTGATGGTTGGACGAATACATGTCACTTGTTGGATCCTCTTGAGGATGAGGATTGCTGCAATGAGTTTGGAGTCGAATCGTCAAGTTCTGAAGATCGACACTGAGCCTTAAGGCTGCCAAGGCTGCTTCGAGGTATGATGACAAGAGATTTTTGGCCGTGGAGGTAAAGGTGGACGTTGGTTCATTGTTATGGCCGTGCTCCTCCATGGCTTGTGAGGATGGTCCCTGGGTAGGAGAGTCCTCCTCCTTCAGTGCTGCTTCACCGTCCATGGTATTGTCGTCGTCGTCGACGTCTGTGTCGTTGTCCGTGCGAGGTTCCACGTGAATCACCACTCCTTCAATGACAACCCGAGCCAGGAGGGATAGTTTGGTGGTTCCTCCTCCATCGCCAGAACTCAACCCCACCGCTTGCCAGGCCAGACTTGTCAAGGTAGAGGTGTGTGCTGCTTCGGATTCTTGTTGTTGTTCTGGAAACGTCGTACCTGGATCCGACTCGTGTTGTTGCTGTTGTTGCAGGGAGAGGGAGATGGAAAGTCGTTGAACCGTCGCTTGTCGAATGGTCCATTCTTGTAGCAAAGGATGCTTAGACAGCAATTGCTGCGTAATGTGTTGGGTGTTGAGATGAATGTCTTTGAGGACCAAGGTACCTTGTTGCAAAGAAACTTCAATCGTTTGATGCAACTGATGCAAGGAGTCGTCGTCCAACCAAGGACCGAGGACACGGCTCAACAAAAAGGCATACAAACGATCTTTCCATGGAATCATGTCGTCACTGCAAGGGTCTTTTTGGCATGTGTGTGTGTGGCTTGGAACCCTTTGCGATTTGATTGTCTATACCTTTGACAGGTCTCACTGTTCTTCTCGTCTACCTAGTAGAGCAAGTGAGAGTCGATTTTCCAAGACACACAACTGACGACGACACGACAGAGGTTGCATCCAAACAATCGTCAATGTTCTCCACTCTAGAGCTAGTAGACAACCAAACAAGGCAATGATTGAAACACACCACAAGTCCTGTCTCTCACACTCGAACAGAATCGGAACGAATGAATGAAAGGAAGGTTGATGGTGTGTCAAGGTGTCGATGAATAAAAGAAAGAATTTCGGGGGAACACGAAAAAAAGTCGTGTGTCGTGTCCACGCGTTTGGGTTTGGGCGAGTGGGGGGGACGATGATTCGATTACGAGGGTCGAATTTCCGTTCACGGAAAAATCCGCGAGACTCCCGGAACCATCTGAGCGATCCATATGCGACCAATATGATCATTCTCGCTGACAGGTCGCCTGCCATGTAGTGGACCGGCGTTGTGGAACGAGAAAGTGCTGCCACTAACTCTCTCTATTATGGACTTTTGAGTACCGAGGTCTGCTTTGCTTGCTACTCAATATATTTAATAATAGTGTGAATGCATTCTTGTTCATTAGACCATGCCCTGCAACTGTTGAACGGTTGTCGATCAACAGAGTCTTCTTCTCTCGTTCTGTTGAATGCTTTCTGGCAATCGACAAAGGCCCTCCTTGTCTTGCCGCCCCATCACACCGCATCGAGACGAACGCCCTTCCCTCGGAAAACATTGAATCCGTTTGATAGCCTCTCCATTTCAATCTTTTGTTGGTTGTGCTGAATTGATTCCGTGCGATCCAACTTTGTTTGGTGATTGGTCCGCACATACTACTTACCATAAATAAAATATGCAAGCGTCGGTGGTTGCTGCTCAAAACGACATTTATGGAGTGGACCAAGGCCCTCCCTTGTTGCCACATGGCGATGATGTTTCGGCGACACGGCTTCAAAGCACGTTGCGACAGCGACAAAAACGAGGAGGTAATGAGTCTTCTTCTTCTTTGTCTACTTGCTCGAAGAGCAATGCGTGGAGTCAGTCTACCTTGGTCACAGACTTGATGCAAGGTCCATCGTTGTCCTCATCGCTACACAACCACAAGAACAACAATTCGGTACCACCAAAGGCAGACTCGACTCCCATGGGAGCCTCGGCCACCACCACCACCACCACCACCACCACCACCACGGCCTCCTCTGGCCAATTGCCACGGAAACTGCAAGAATTGCAAAAAGTGTTTCCAACATCCGAATTGCCAGGTGGATTTCCTCCGGAATTGGCGTTTCGTGCCTTGGCCGCCTTTGGGACGATTCGGACATTGAGTTTGTGGTTGCGACTCTCCCCCTTTACCCCCAATGTCTTTTTGCGAGCCTTGTTGTTACCCTTTCCCAATCGATTGTTGGGACAGATTCATGTGGCTATCTTACGGGCACTCTTGCCCAGTTTGCACATGGGCTATCATTGGCCCAGCAATCATCCAAACCATAACCATGCATCCTCCTCCACCAATACGAAATCTCCTCCCTTGCTCGTGAGCAAAAAGCGCAAACGCGATGGCTTACGATGGCCCTTACGGGCCGGTGACAATTTGGAATATTTGGATCCCTACACATGGCCGCTGTTTTGTGATGATTATGCGCATTTGGTTGCTGATTTGCATCACGGTTTGTGGCACGATGAAAAGAATCATGTGGATTTGCGCAATCTGGACATTTCCATGGTCGCATCCGACTTGCTGAAGGGCGAAGCCCGACCTGTCAAGGGCAAGGTCTTGACCAAAATTGGAGCCCGCAGTCGAACGCCGACCGTACCCACAGCAGGCCCCGAGGTAATTTATCTGCATGACGAACTTTCCGAGGAGGAGGACGAGGATGAACTGGAGGAGGATGCGGATGAATTCAAGCCCAAGGATGAAGATGAGGAGGAGGACTTGTCCTTGACAGAGACCGAAGACGACGATAGTTTTGTGGTTCGCAAATCACGGTCCAATCGCAAGGTGCGAGTCTTGGACCGGAAACCACGTTCTGGACGATATTCTACCACCAATAACCAACATCAAAACACAAACAAGAAACAACTGCTGGCTTCCAGTAAAAATCAACCTCCCCGCACGTCTTCATCGGCGTCATATACAACGATTCCCGTGACGGCTCGCACGGCGGGGGCTTCTGCTGGAACACCACAGAAAGTCCGTGCTCCTGTTCCGGCCGCCCTGTACATATCACCGGGCCGAAAAATCGCCAAGCCATCACCCTTTTTGCCATTCTCGTCCAATGCCACACGTAGTCCTGGTGGTGTATCCTCCACGAAACGTGAGACCAAACTGGATCCCGACTTTGGCTTTGCACCCCTAGAACCATCTAGTTCCCCGGGTGAAGAGGGTTTTACTCACGTAATCGCCTCTTCTTCTTCTACCACTGCTCGCACGGATACATCCACGGGCAACAAGACTGCAGCTTCTTCTACTCCTGCTGCCACGGATGCATCCACGGGCAACAACGTCACAGCTTCTGCTTCTATCACTACAACTCGACCGAGTATCAAACCTAGTACGAAGCCAGCAGGAAATCCGAGTGGGCCAAAATCCACGCACGATGCAAACTGCCAACCAAAAAAGGCCGACACTGTTTCTTCAAATCCTCCACCTGCTTCCGCTCCAAGAAAATCGGAGTTGCCGAAAACAGAACCACGTGTGGAGTCGTCCAAAATACCATGTGCTCCAAAGGTTTCGTCCGAAAAGAGGGAACAACCAGAGGAAACTCTCGAAGGGATGGTTCAAAAGTTTATTCGTGGAAGTGTGTCCAGAATTCCGAATCAAACCAATCAGGTTGCCCCATTTTCCTCCAAGTCAAACGAGACAGTCACGCGATCCCCAGAAGTGGAAGCGCTTTCTCAGGATGCGGATGGGTACCGGCCGGGCTGTGCGCCCTTGTCCGATACAGAACACGATACGATATGGCCCCATTTCAAGGTACTCGAAGCAATGAGAGGGGGAACTCCCTATCACAGTCTTTCGGTGGAAGAGAAAATAGTACTGCTTGAATTTCTTTTGGATGACTTGCTAGCTCTGGATACGGTTTCGGCAGAAATGAGGCGTCGCAATGACTTGAACGGATATGAGCGGCCCTATGGCCCTCTACCATTCCCAAAGGAATTAGCGGAACTTGTGAACGATGACTACTGTGCGGTCTGTCGACTAGAGGGTGATTTGTTATGTTGTGATGGATGTACATCGAGCTTTCACCGAGACTGTATCTCTCAAGATACCATTCTTCCGGATGGTAACTGGTACTGTCCAGAGTGTACCTTGGTGGATTCGGCAAAGTTTGGGCCATTGAAGGGTGGTCGAAAGAGTCGACTGGACTGGTTTGAGTTGCAACCTGATTCGCCTCCTGGCGTATCGAATGCGGAGCAACTAGGTCCCCACTCGACTCAATATCTTGTGATACACGGGTTTGTCTTTTGTCGCCAAAGAGAGACGATGGAAAACTCCTTGGGCAATGAGTGGTGGTCTCCTCCCACCCTCCTTTCCCGGAACGACCTTCTGAATCTGTTTCAACGAATCGGTATTCGCGCTTCGTCAACATGGCCTGTGGTTCATGTTCCGTGCGATAGAGGATCGGTATGGAAGCAACTAGAAGGGCAACCCTCCCGGAAATTTCTCACGACACCCGAGGCTTACGACCCCAGTGCTTACAAAAGCTTGTATCGGAAAGCTCCCTTGGAAGGCGTGCTGCGCCGTATCAAAGACCCTTACCTTTCGACTTACGAGCATCAATGTTTTGCGGTTCAAACGCATTCATTATCTTCCAAGATGGGGAATTGTATGGAAAGAGACGATATGATTGTGCAAAGTATGAGGAAGGGTTATTTGACAGATTTTGGGATTCAAATGGTTAGAGGTTATATGACGAGCATTGAACGCAACTTGTGCAAGTCTTACCTCCTTGCACCATCATGGGGTGTATCAACAAGCGGGAAATCATGGGTTTCTCAGGTTGGCTCTTGTTCATCGATCAATGGACTTTGTCGACTTTTAGTGGTTCTGGTGGACTCCATACACTCACGAGTTTTTACAGAAGGTTGGTACCGCTGCCCAACCACCAAGCCTTCTGGCAATGAGGAGGATACGCCAACACTGCTACTAAGTCCAGACATCACACCTCAACGGCTTGTCCAGAAGCGTGAGTGGGAGCGATGCCAATTGGGAAATGTTCATGGTTTGCTCTATAGAGAAGGAAAACGCTTGGTGGAGTGGATTGCAGAACTTCGACCTGACCTGTCAGTCCGACAGCGAGGGAACAAGCGCAAGAATATTAAGGAAAGAGGTTCGTTGTCTCCTGCAAGGACATCAAATAGTACTTCCCCAAATAAATCAGACGAGAGCACCCTGAAACAAGCTCTTTTTCAAAAAGATCCGGCTGCAACTAGTGGAGAGAAAGACTCCAAGGCCAACGCAACACCCGTGAAAGTATCGGACGAGAATGAAGTCTCGAAAACTGATAATGCTGCAATAGATGGCACAAGAGTTCTCAGAAGATCAAACCGTACTTCGCTTGATGGGCTTTCGAGTTCGAACAAAACTGTTGTTGGTTCGGCAGACCTTGAAAAGCTGGTTTTAGAAGAAATGCAAGCCTCCCTCGAAGTGGCCGTAGAGGGGTTAGATGGTTCTTCTTTTGTCCCAGAGCAGAGCTGGCCTATGTAAGTTGCAATCGGGATATCTCTACTTTGCTTGTGCCCGACGCTAATGATCTTACTCTTTTTTCGCTTTTTCTGCTCAGTGCTGGTCGCCGTCCCTTTGACCCCATAGGTCGCTTGCCAGCAAAGGTAACTCGAAGATTAGCCAGAAGAGGAGGTAATATTCAGGCCCCTTTCGTAGTTTACGCACCTCATTACGAGGTTGGTCAAGTCTCCTTTTATCACGTTTGGCGGAAACGCGTTCTGGGGTGCCATGACCTCGAAGAGCTCCTAGTATTAATACGGATGTTGGCTTCTTCTATGGATTCCACAACCATCCATCGGGCGGCCGCTTTGGCGCGAAATATAAAGAAGTTGTTGCTTCCTCGCAACTGTCGAATTGTGTCATGCCATATTGATGCAAAAGACGGCGAGGAATATTTCCTTGTAGCAGACAAGAGCTCCAGAGCAAAATGGGTTTCATTCCGTGATGTTGATCTGGAGTTGCTGATTCAAAACCGCTATGGGCAAAGGCAGAAAGCCATTGAAAAAAGTCAACAACGCACCAAGGCGAATTCATTGAATCACACGTACTTATCTCCTTCCTCTGAAGTCTCCAAGCTCAGAACGCCATTGTTCAAAAAGTTCGCGCCTCCACAATCCACAAAGCGTGATGAAGGATTAACTCCATCTACGCAAGTTGAGACTGTGTCACAAAAGAATTTGATAAAGAACCCCAAAGAGCTCCTGGCCTCGGGTAGGTCGTCGCATGGGCTTGTGTCACCAAAGCCCAAGCCCACCACTAGCTCTCCTCCAGCTATACCTCCTTCATCTTTGTTGAAGCCCAAGCCCACCAGCTCTTCTACACCAGGGAAACTGCCATCTGCCATGTCCTTGGGATCAAAGCAGACGCCAAAATCACCCAAACAAGCGGGAAGCGTGAATTCTGCAAAGCCTAAGCACACCGGGACGGCAAAGTCGGAAGGACGAAAAACCAATGAGGGCGATCCAATCCACCAGTATAACGATATATTGCGTGAACACCACGTCGCATACCAGGAACTTCTTGCCCAAGGGAGCCATACCGGAGAGAAGCTAAGTCACATAAGAGCAGGAAGCTACCGACGATTAGAAAGACTAATGTCGCAGCTGGGGTCCTCGATGGACAAGAAGCGTTTCATGAACATAATCATATCATGCGAAGAATCAGATGCGGTTGTACCACGTAGAAGATCAGGTGATGTGGAAAGTGATGGCAAAGGCGTTGTGTCCAGATCTCCTTCGAAGTCCAGCAAGTCAGCGGGCTTTTCTTCTATAGAAGCAAAGAGGCAACAACTGACAACTTCACTTGAATCACCCTATCCACATGATGGTTCGAAGCAATCACAAGTTGACGTGAAGGCTTCTGCGGTAAAGGACTCGAATCAACCACAAGCTCATGATGTTAACGCTTCCTCGGTAGCATCGAGAGGGTCCAAACAGCTTAATACTTCAGATCAGCCGCGGACAGCACAAAACAGCCTACCATTGTCGTTGCGACAAGTGTCAACGTCTATGAGGTCAACTTCAAAGCAGCCACGACAACCACCTACACTTGCCCCGTTGCTGAAATCAACCGACACACGCAAGAAATCGAACGCACCTTCCCGATCACCCAGCAAGTCTTCTTCGAAAAAGGTTTCTTCCACAAGGGCGAAGGCATCTTCAGGTTCAACAGTACTTTGTCGATCCGAGTTTTCGTCTTCTGTAGAAGCCAAAGGGACTGATCCATATGGTGCTTCAGGCCAGGAGGCTCTGAAGCCTCAAGGCACGCATCACGCGGGAAATTCCTCGTATAGTACTGCGCCTGTAGAAGACTCAGTTCCTCGTCGGCGAACTGAGCATCCGCAGAGTACCAGGAGTGTTCCCTCGCTTTCTAGCAAAAGAAGGCGCGTGGATTTGCCGAACCAAAGCCCTGATCTTGCTTCGCCACAGCCTTTGTCATCTTTTCCCGACACCCGTACCCAAAGTACGGCGACGTTGCCTGACCTAGAACAGGAACCAGTGAATGTGAAAATTTTAAACGCAGGTCAGCAAGAACCGATGATGTTTGAGCAACATCCTCCGCCGGTTGGTCTTCAGTATCCCAATTTACGTGACAATGCCGTAAATTTATCGTTCATGTCAGGTGACCGGCGTTCCTCTGATAATAACCAGGTTCTAGCTTCGATTCAGCCAGAACAGGCTGGCGTACAGGAGCAAGACATCTATATGAAAAATCTTGTCGAAAATGCTTTGCGCCAGCACCAGACGAAAGACGCATCTGTGACGGACTACACACGATACCATACCATGGGGTTGGCCAGCTCCCCTAATGGTTCGTCGCTCTATGACCACAACAAAACAAACACATGGGATATGGGTTTGACAGAGCCCCATTTTCCTACGGAGTCAAGTAATCTTGCATCTCAAGGCTTGACCTATCCGGAGCTGAATCCTCAGCAACAGAGAAATGTAACGGATGGTGATTTGGCGGGCCTCTCAGGGACGACAGCTCGTTCCTGGAATGAGAAAGAACAGGCGAGCCATTTCCTCGCTCATCAACCGGCTACAAGCTCGAGTCATTACACTTCTAATGTGGAGTTGGGTCATGACCCACGATATGAGATGGATCCAGGTGTACAGCATGGATTTTCTGACGGTACTCGTTCAATCAATGGTGATATCCAATCGACTATAGATACAGTGAAACAGCGAATTGCAACACTCAACGCGCTGGTTCAACAGAAACAGATTGGAGTGAGGAGTGATTTTGGGGACTTCTCTTCCTACCAGTCATTTCCGATTGCGTCAGCTATGCAACAGTCACAGTATTCCCAGCCGAATTACCAACAAGCACTCACGACAGTCGCTCCCAGTGGCAATGAAGGGGTTCGTGCATTCGAACAGCTTATACATCCCAATCCTTATCAATCCATCGCCATGCAACAAAGTGTGAACCCAAGCGAAGCGCAACTACGTTGGTCGGGTGAAGACCTCTTGCAGGCCAACAGACAGTCTATGCTCGGTTCGACAGCACAGCACAACGACACTCGACATGTAGCACAAACTGCGCTGCGTACCAACGCTCAGCAAGCAACAGCCCCTGGTCTCTTGTTCGGTCAAGGTGGCAGCACCAATCCATCGCTATCGGGCTTCAATCCGAATTTGGCGATGTACCATCAGGACCCGGATCACTATTCTTCGCACTTTAAGTCATACTAGCCCTTAAATTAATTAAAGGGTGGTCGAAGTACTCTTTCAAGTTACCCAATCCCCTGAAATTGCTTTGCCCTATTTCTTAGAAGTCTCCTTAAACCCAACAATGTTTTTCTATCGTTAGGAATATATGAAAAATCTTGTTCAAGGGCAAGTATATTTTTAACAGTGAATGTTCTGCATCAAATGTCTTGATAAAGAAAAATTTTACCATCCGCCCCAGCGGTAAAAACCCATGGCTGCGTTGGGTGAAAACAAATGGACAATGCACCTAGTTTGTTGGTAACCGAGTGCCCTCGTAAAATCTTTACGGGAACAATCAATGGATTCCGCATCAAGTCATTGTACACCATGCTGTGAAAAATATGCACTGCACCATCGTCGGAGGCGCTTGCCATGAGAGGATACCGACTATGGTATCCAAGGGAGCGAATCGCCCGTTCGTGGTACTTTAATGTTTTGTATGGAGTTGCACTCAAATCCATATCAAACCAGACCATGCGACGATCAAGGCTTCCAACAATTAAATGATCTCCAGAGGAATGGACATCCAGAGAAGAAATCCATCGACATCCCGACATGAGGCGCTTGACCAGTGACTGTTTAACAAGGTGATAGACTCGGACGTGCTGTTGACTGGCTACAAACAAAAAGGGTTTGCTTGGATGAAAACAAGCCGCTTGTGCCTCGCCCTTTGTTTTGCTAAATGGTTGTTGAGAGTTGCCTCGGCTCAGTTGATGAATTAAAACAGCTGCTGCTCCAGCCTTCGGACTCACAGAGACGAAATAATCTCCTTTTGCTTGCCATCGTACGGTAGCGACATCGTAGTTAGTCCTCAGCAAGCAGATGGGTCCACGGAACCCATTGGACGAAAGAGAAGGCATTTTTGGAGAATCCTTCGACAGAGGCTCCCACCGAACCGCTTTCATTGCTTTTGGGTTTGTAACATTGCCACCTTGAAAAGCAGCAGAGAGTAGAGCGTCTGTGACTTCAGTATCGTTCACGCCGGCTGTCCCTGTGGCAACGATAACAATACACTTGCCCACTGCCGCAAGAATACAATGATGCGTACGGCATGGGTTCCATTCAAGGCTTACAATGGGCAAAGCAGTTGTGTCGGAGGTTTCATTTGTACCATTCTCAGAACACAAACTTGATAGGTCAAAACTGCATAGGAGCCGTCCTGATTCGACATCCCACAGGCGAAGGTACCCATCGGATGCCCCACTTGCCATGTATTGTCCATTCGGACTAGCAGTAACGCACCGAATGACGGGAGCTTTGCCATTCACTGTTGGTGTCACATATTCTACACATTTGGCATTTGGAAATGGCTTTAGATCGCCCGTCTTGGGAAGACGTGGGACCAAGCTCTCTGGATCAATATTCAAGCGTCGCTTCATGGCTCTTGGACACAAGTACAAATCGAGGCAACGCTCAAAGGTTTCGCGAATTGCATGTTCGTAAGCTCCCAGGGACCGTAAGTTTGGAAACCTCTTTGGAACTAAAAGTCCATGTGGTCGATCCTTGGGTTCTAGTTCTTTCCATTCATTCTTTTCTTCTTCGGTAGGAATATACTCTTCTGGTGGTATATAACTTTCCGCGTGACCCGGTGGTGCTGGTTTGGGAGCGGCAATGTGTTGAGGTCCTTTGCGCATGGCGATTTCATCTTCTTCGTCTCCGGTCCACAACATGTACAGTTTATCCGCATCCATCTTGTCCTTGGTACTGTGTTGTTTCCCTTTCAAGTAGTCCAATGTGATATCCTCCTTCTCCAAGCGTTCCAGTAGTTTTTGGACTTGTAACTTTTCCCATTTACTGGGTTGAAATCTCGCTTTTGGTTCGTATTGCTCGGCACTGAGTCCGGCAACTTCTTGATTGACACCCGAAAAATAGTCGATATAATCAGGATTTCCATCATGTTCGGGATGACCAAAGGCTCCCGATTGAACTCGACGAATGAGTTCGACTTGACGAGCAGTCAGCTCAACGTTGCGATCATTGAGGGCATCATGTACAACAAACTTTCCCTTGGCCCTGTTGTCCTGCATGGCAATGGCTTGGTCCAGTCGGTCCCCCGAGGATCCACTGGCCGATTTGGCAATCTTTTTTCCATGTGCATCGTATCCAACGTGATCAAATTCATCGTACCAATGAAGTGGTACTCGACCAATTCGGTTCCCAGCGCCATTGTCATCTTCGTCGTCCGAGGACAAGTCGTCCGTGTGCATCCATCGAGCAGTAGATGATTCATTGGCCGAACCGCCGCGTTTCTGGGAAGACAAATTTGCAACAGAAGAACTCCACGAGCGTGGTGCTTGTTCATAGGACAATTCCACGTCTTCGTCGGAATCGTCTTCGACCTGGCCTTGTCGCTCGATACGATCGTCGTCATCATCGGACGATCCTTGATCTTCAAACTCTTCTTCGCTGTCTTCCTGCTCTTCCTCATCATCGTCCGTCGAATTTTCATTGTCCTTTTCGTAGATTCCATCATCAGCAGAGTCGTAGACACTGGAATCCGAAGACTGTGCTTCTTCGGACGGTTCGTTGTGTGCTTCCACCATGGTGAGAATTGAGAATGAGAGACAAACAATTTTGGTTTCGTGGATCGCAAGATTGAGCTGATAACCTATTATAGGTCTGAGTAATTCGTGACTGAAAGGGAGACTGAGCTCTGAGGAGGGGTCCGTAGACTAGGTGCAGATAAAGCCGACCTTGGTTGTATACCCCTACGAGCATAGGAGTAGTTGTTGTCCAAGGATGATACGGATACCTATTCCTACCGGTTCTCTTTGGCAATCCATGTCGGTGATTCTAGTCGATCAGCACTGTTCTCGAGAGAAACGGAGGTCTATCTCTAAGTAGATCATGGAGTAAGGAATTCCATTGCATTACAGCATGTCCATGAACTAGGTATAGCACGTTCTCTAGAAGCCGAAATTCAGTGCACGTGGATTCAAATGCGTTCAGTGGCCCATACCACGAAAGCTTCCCATGCTTCCACCAGCTGCCACGGCTGGTCCCCCAGGTACCATTGTTCCAATCATGCCGGGAGTCTCCTTGATTTGGTGCTTGTGACTTGGAGCGACACTTGTTGAATTTGATCCATGAGTGTTTGCATCGCCATTAGTTGCTGTGCCACCGTGTCTTGGTCGTCGTTTCCCAAGGACATTGTACCACCTCCCATGTTCCTCGCCTTTTGTTGCTGTTGTTTCCGGTCGAGTACAAGAACACCGCTGGTTTTGTCAATCTTGGCTTGAAGAGTTCCATCCAGAATTAGTTGAACAAGTAGAGACTCAACGTCGGGGACCGAAATGTTGTTCAGATGACGAGACGCCAAGGCAGCCAGCGAAATGCGTGAATACGGTCTCAGCACTTTTTGAAGAACCTGTGTTCGAATCGTGCGCAACAAGTCAGTCAAATGCAGACGGATGAATTCATCATGATTCAACATTCGCTTTCCTTGTTTCGATTGCAAGATCGCCTCGAAGGAGTGAATGTCGTTGTCCTGGAAGGCCTGTACCAAGTTGGTCATTGCCACAATCTCAGGATCATCGCGGTAGGGTCTCGCTTCCTGCGAATCGAATGGATTGATGGAAGATGTTCCAAGCATGCTTGCCAGCACCAGGTACTGCAAACACTTGAGTCTCGACGGGTCGCCTGCTTCATCATATGACTTGAAGGCTTGAAAGAACGTTTTGCCCGCTGCCTCGTACTGTTTCGATTCCATGTGCATTTTCCCACCCAACTCTTGGATCAGAGCTAATGTCCGTGGATGCGGGATGCCCCCACGCACGGACATGGCCTTTTCAAAAGTTTGACGCAAATTCTTGTGGTCCCGCTGTCGACTGTAGAGTTGAATTTGGAGCGCATAAATCTCCATACTCTGAGTGGAAGACGAAGATTGCATCGCCGAGTACGAGGATCCTTCTGATCCCATGGATGGCGCTTGAGCCAACCCATACGAAGAAGAATATGCCTGAAGGTCGTGCAAGACTCTCTGTAATTTTGATGTTTCATTCATTTCATACAGTAGCTGCCCATACTTGATATTGGTTTTGAACCATAAACGTTCATTCTGACCAGATCCTGTTTTGGGATGGAAGGTCTGAAGTGTTGAATCATAGACTTGCAAAGCCATGGCTCGAGGATCAATCTTGGAACCATCGCTGCTGTCCGCAGCACCGCCATAAATGTTTCCTTGATAGAGCGATGCTACGCGTTCCAGCATGGCATTGATACCCTATAAACGTGGAATTTCAAGCAAACAACAAAGTCATGGTTAGAATCGCCAGGAAAAATGAAACCAAATATCAAACATTCTTACCTTTTCAATTTGATTAGGAGAGACATCTCCTGAAGCAATGCATTCAAGTAGCCGAGAGTAATCTTTTTGTACAGCTTCCGCATCACCCACTCGAAGATGCAACTTGACCAACTGCTTCATTGCCTTGTAGGACCACGCGCCGTATTTCTTTCCATTATTGTCGCCATGACTCGCCAGATCTTGCGACTCTTGTTCAATTACTTTCTCAAACGACTGCTTGGCTTCCTCTAAATTTGTTTCGCGCAACCCCTTGGAGTTGTAATACAGATTTTCGAGTTCGACCTGGATGTCGTCCGCCGGTTCTTCTTCGTCGGTGTATTCGAACTGATCCTCTTCTTCATCATTTTGATCCATTGAGGCATCATCATCATATTCGTATTCATATTCATCGTCCGACATGTTCTAGATACTTCTCCAATCCAAAGGAAGTCTTTGTTGCGCAGAGAGTTGCTTCCTGTGCCCTTACCCACCCTTTTATGTCACGAAATCTTTGGTTTCCCGGCGCGAAATTTTGCATCCAACAAATTGTTGTCGGTCGCACTAGATCCGTCAAGACGCCAACATGTACTAAATCCGTTGACTGTCGTGACTCCAAGTCAATAGAAGAGACGAAGAGTTTCTACTGCATCAATAATCAATATGTCTTTCGTTTAGAGATAAGTTAATATCATGCTTAAACTGGCAAGATGAAATGCGTTCACCAAAAGTCGCTATCATCCGGGCGACAACGTGTCAAGTTAGGAGAGGGAAAAACTACATCCCAGCTGCTTAGTAGTACTTTCCATTGTCCTTTCCTTGGGCATCCAAGATACCAGTCCAGAAGTTAGCCTCGAAGTTGAACTTAGCGTTGACATCAACTTGCACTTCGATGAATCCACCTGATTGCTTGACAGGGAAAGTGGGGACACCCTCAGGTGTGAAGGCACCACCGATAATTCCACCAATTCCAGAAGGGCACCACTTGCCAACAACTTCACCAGTCTTCAACGAGAACTTGGTTCCCAAAACAGGGTCTTGGATGGTACCATCGGCATTTACCTTACCGAATGAAAGGGGCTGGTTGATGGGCGGGCATTTGTCTCCAAGGGCGTAGACGGATCCCTTGTTGTCGACGGCAATGCAGATAGCAAGGCCTCCGGCAACACCGGAAGTGGCCTTTCCGGGCTTAGGAAGGTCTGAGACAGGGATGCACTTTTCATATCGCATGGCCGACTTGAACTTGGCCATGTCGAGAGCAGTGCTGCTCTTTACCTGTGCTCCGCCAAGGCCAAAGAATGTTAGATACGAGTATGCCACCAAGCCCGAACTATACCCTTCCCTTTACTTACAGAGGCCTTGGGGCTTGCTGTGAAGGCCGAGACGGCAGCAAAAAGGGTAGCCAAAAGGAAGAGCTTCATGGTGCAGACTAAATTGACAAGACAAGCGTTGTTGTAATTTGACGAAAAGTAGTCTTCAGGTGCGTATCCTTGTTTTTCAACATGCTCCAATCCGGACGACAGTCGGGCGCTCCCATCAGATCACAAGTCACACGTCACTCCCCAGATCAAGACAGAATTCGCGACCGGATGGATCCCGGACAGTCTGTCGTATGTCAGTGTGACTCTGGCAGACTGTCGTCTTTTCAGTCAGTAAACAGGATGCTCTACAATACCATATCATGTCAGTAATACATACCGAAAGTTGCTTCAATCCCTACTCCCAACCGTGTCGTAGTTTCTCACATAATTACAATTAAATTCTAAATCTTAGACAATCTCGCTGAGGTTTTAATCTGCGCTACCTCGATGACTTCCAAGCGAGTGCGGCTCTTGGAGAAGTAAGCAAAAACCCAAAGACTCTATTAGCAGGTACACCCGCATATTTATTCTGTTCCGATGGGAAATTTTCATAATACATTATATTTTAACCTTTGACCACATCTAGACAAAAGCTACGAAGCTTACATCCCCCCGACTTTGGGGGGGCCCAGGCAGGCGAAGGGGGAAAGGGAAGGGGAAAGGAAGGACTTGCCATAGAATGAGGGATTCCACTTCCTAACGGGAAACCGATATAACCGTCGCCACTTTTTAGTCTTGGTATATCTTGAGTACACTAATCTCTATAGTGATCATTTTTCGTGGAGGGAGTTAAATGAGAAATGACAAATCCCCCGCGGCTAGGGGACTGGGCATAATTCGAACTTTCTAACTACCCAATCAAATCTTGCCATAAAAAAATGAGCGACAGAAACAGACAGATCCTCAGTACCAAGCTTTCTACACAGGAATCACGTATGTACCTGGCTACGTGAAATTTGTACCGGAAAATCGCTTGATTCTCAGTATAACACAAACAGTAGTACGAAAGACCGTGGACATCTCACCATCCACATTTCATTACTCATAATTTGGTAACAAAAACCAGTGATTACACCGAAGACACAACACCATCATCACTCCATCCGTTCCCACCACCATAGCGTTCCCACCACCATAGCGTTGCCATTGCGTTGTCATACCGTTGTCATCACCAACAACAACAACAAGCCGAAAGCCACAGCGGCACAGAAAGTAAGTGTTTCCCTCGCCGATGGATGTGATGACAACAGTAACTAACCTTTGCTTTCTTCCATGTTTACAGGAAAAGTGGAATGCAGTAAGGCCGTTCCCAAAACGGACCCGAAACCAAATCGAAAAGTAAGGCCGTTCCCAAAACGGACCCGAAACCAAATCGAACAGTAAGGCCGTTCCCAAAACGGACCCGAATTCATTTTTTCAGTAAGGCCGTTTTAACGGACCCGAAACCAAAGTCCGGCCATTAACCATGGCCCGGGACCGTCGACCCAAGGCGCCTCCAAAGGCGGCCTCAACAACATCCACGGCAGCAACCGCTGCTGTGAAATCTGAATCTCGTCCCAAAAAACGGGAACAAGAGGACGATGACAACTTTTCGATCTCGACTCCTATCCCGAAAAAGAAATCCAGGACGAAAGCGCCTGTGGATTCGGAGGAGGAAGAGGAGAACAAATTCGATGATGAAAACTCAGTCGTACCAATCGACAAACCTCCCAAAAAGAAGGGGGACTCCTCAAAAACGGCCGCCTTGAAAAAGGATGAGTCGGATGAAGAGGAAGACGACGACAAAGTCGAAGATGACTGTCCTATATTCGAGGACAAGACTCTCGCTTTGTCCAACTACCTCCCCCGCCATCGGACCAAAGTCAATAATTTTATGAACGAAAACGTTACGGCTTCCGCGGCGATCGCATTGGCAAATGCCATTGACGAGAATGTATGGTTCCCGCTGGGTCAAACGACTCCTGGCGCGGATCTATATGGGTTCAGCCTGATTGCTCAGGCCAACAAGGTGCCGTTGAAAGAAGACGAGACGCTAGCAATGGCTATGAACAACCGCATTACGTCGTTGATCAAGCCTTTGTACAACTTTCAGAAAATCGAAGAAGCCAAGTTTAACTTGAGCGATTACAGCATCCCCACTCCAGTGGTGGTTGTCTTCCCGAGCAAAGGCGATGCCAAATACAAAGGCTTTGCTGTTTGTGGATCATGGATCTACGTTGCCAAAGAGAAGTACACGATGGAAGCAACCCAGCAGAACTTTTTGAATCTGGGTTACATGGAAATCGTGAACGAGAAAGGCGATCGTGTTCGTCACAAACACAGCCGATCCAAATTGGAAGAGACGACAAGGCGCCTCGAACAGGCTGTCACGAGTCTAGAGAACAGTGTCTTGGACATCAACACTGCCCATTTGGAATCGAGCATCAAAACGGAAGACACCACTTGGCGCCTCGAAGAGGCTGTCGCTGGATTGGCGTTGAGTACGAGCTCGATCTTAGAGAAGCTTGAACAAGGGACAAACAAGCCCTCCGGTTCATCTGAAGCTACTCTTGCCGAGTCTCCCGACTCCAAGGGAAAGGTTGGACCTACTCCGGAACCAGAAGGACCGGAACAGACCGACGAGGATATGATTCCTACCATTCCTTCTCCAGCACCGGAAGCGGAAGCGAAACCGACCCCTCCCAAACCCACGGTTATCAACATCAGCCGAGGTGAAGTTGTTCTACAGAAGGGACAAATGCTCCGTGTCCGAAAGGGCGTCAGGCATTTTGCCATTGTCCCCAACAAGGACTATGTCACAAAACTCCTACAAAAAGAAGAACAACGACGCAGGGAAATGGCAAACGCCGCCCTCAACCCGAATTCGCACCATGTCCATGCGTCTCGCCGTTGAAGAACGACGAAAAACCCTATCCTACTCCAATTTGTTATTGGAGTGGTATTTGTCATGCCACTCTACAAATGGGGAAGAAGATACGAGTGGGGTAAACCTACTACTTGGAATTACTCTGTAAATCCTCGATACTAATATTGCTGTTTCAACACAGTCGATATCTCTGATAGGACTTGAAATTTTTCATGTGCTTATTATATTACTGACGATGGAAACTAAAGAAGACTCTGACGAAGGGTTGATTTAGAGGGGCCATGTAATCACATGGACTCCGATGAAGAAGGCAGGGCCACGTTCTCGCGTGGACTCTGAACGAAGAAGGGCCATGTACTTACATGGACTCTTCCGAACTTTGGGTCCCATTGTTAATTCTGCGATTGGGACAACCAAGAAGATGAGGTGGGCGTCCGTTCCGATTAGGGCGTCTCACCCATTCTAAAAAAGCTTGACAGCAAATCTGTTGTTGTGCCTTGGGGCGTTTGGTACGAGCGATGTCTCTCCACGACCACGACGACGCAGATGCCTGTGAGCAAATCTCAATGGGACTCTCTCGAGTGCCCGACATTTCAATTGCTTTCCTGACACCCTCAGGAGGAGTATATTTTACCTTATAAGGATTGGTGATCTTGACCGATGAGGGAATACCCGAAGCATCGGAGACACGATGCTTGGAGGCCACAGACTTTTTCGCAGGCGTCTGTTTGAATGCTTGAGAAAAAATCGACGGTGCACTCAGGACATCGATACAAACGGGCTCTTCGAACGGATTGCCAATAGTATCCTGTGTTTTGGGTTCTTGTTGGGTTGGCACGATGGTTGCAATCTCTGCCGAAGTGTCCAATTCAATGCGATTGGTGCTGATCGTGTCCACCTCGACACCATCACATTCCATAGAAGGTGGAAGTGAGCACGATAGCTGCGAAGGCGAGGCCGTTGGAGGAACGGACGCCCTACCCGATCGTACCTCGTGTGGCAACGGCGTTGGATTATGCCCACACGCCCGACAATAACAACGATCAGACAAAGGACTTGTCTCCACTTCGGCTTCTCTCTGTAGTTGCTCCGACAAGTACTGGGCGAAGAAACGCTCACCGTTGTCTTCGGGGAGAGGACGAGCATAGTCGAAGGGTGACACCGGATAACCAATGGATTCAGCCAATCCATTGGCGAAAGTCAAGTCACTATGATTGAAAAACTCGGGATGGTTCTTCCATCCTGAAGGAACATTGGGGCGAGAAACACTCGACTCCTCCGCCATACGGATCTTGTGACGAATCTTGGTGTTGTAACGGGCAGTGCCCACCAGATTCAATGTATCACACAGATCCGCCCTCATTCCGCAATTAGCGAAGTGGGCCAACTGGTCGTGGTACTGCTCGACCTTGGACTCACATCGTAACGAGATATATTCGTTGCACTCGTGTTTTGTGGAAGGTGTTGGTTTGATTACACGATAAGTTTCGTGTAAAGGCAGGGCATCCTGGATGTGGACTGCGTTCTTCATCTGTTCGGTCACGGCGGTCTTCGTGTCGACAGTGAACAGCTTCTTACCAGTACTTGGATCAGTATCGCCCTTATACTGGTCCATCCACCTCTGCAAGTTATGAGCGATCACATCCGGAGGATGTATCTGCTTCATAAGGAACTTGGAGTACTTGCGGCGGAACTCCGGTCCCGACTGCATCTCCAATATTTCAGCAGGGGAAAGAGGACCAGACCGTCCCATTTGACCCGCCTTCAATGCCTTGAGCAAGGCATTGTACGAGTCCGGCTCGAAACCATACACGCATTCCAAGAGCTCATTAAGAGCCTTGTGGTAATGGCGATGTCCCTGGCGCATTGTTTTGATGATGCGCTGTTGGAAATGGTAGAGTCCAAGACGACCCTCCAAGGTATCTCCAAAGAGGAGTTTCCAGAACTCACACTTCTTTGGCCATGTATGGCTATACATGGAAACGGGGTTGAAACCCTTTCGACGGGCTAAACATTCAGCGGCATGAGCAAAAGACTTTGTCTTTGTGTCCTCGACACAAACGGCTGAGGCAATCTCTCCAGTCTCTGTCGCCGAATCCCAAACGGCCTTGATCCCAAGGGATTTTTTATAATTCTTGGCGACCTCCATAGTATGATCCTGGGCGAACATACTGGAGGTCGTGACGGATTGTATCTCCCTGATACAACGATCTTTGTCCGAAACGCCATAGTTGTTGGCCGTGGAAGTCGAAGCACGGTCAAATAAATCACGGAGCGAATCTCCTGATGGTGGGAAGGTGGGGAGATATTCGCCCGCTAACTCCGGATACAAAGGGACGCCCAAAGGGGCGTCACTAACACCAATGAGACTCTTCCATTCCGACAGATATTCTGTGAATCGCCGGAGATGAGTGTTGGTGATGCCAGCATAAATGGAGCGCGACAATTTGTCGGCGTTACCATATGTCAGCATGTTCTCTTCGAGTACATGACTGCATGCCCGGTCAAGATGGAACATCATGCCATTGTCGGCGAACTTCGGTTCGACCGGATAAGCCGACCGAACATGAATCGGAAGGGTCATGAGAACTTTGGCAGAGTTCCCATCATATCGCATTGGGCATTTTGAACATTTGTACGACATAACAATGGCCCAGTCGGGGGGACCATTGACGTTAAAAATGGGAAACAACTTCTTATTCTTTGAGAAGTTGCTGCGGTCTCGGCGCAATGTCCCATTATCGCAATCTGGACAGGGGATGACAATGCCAGGGAATTGGTCTTCCCAGCAAACATTGTAAATCCTCTGACCCTCAATCGAATGATAATGAGGGTCAATTGGCTGTCCATAACGGACGACCGGAATCTGGAATTCCAGTGTCTGTGGTGTGAACCAATTCTGTTCCTTGTGGTTCAATAAATGGCGGGTAACTGCCATTATTGGTAGGGGAACCCCATTCTTCTTCTCGGTTGAGGAAGAGACAAAGTCCGGGTCGGCCATTGCATCTCGCACTGCGTCGTGAAGATTTGTATGGTTGGTTCTCTGAGGAGCCACCATTTGCTGGGCGTACTCACGTACGCTCGGTTCTGCGGTCGATATGTTAAAAAAAGTCCCCGTGAAGGGCTTTTCGTTCGTAGCGGCAAGTTTCTTGTCGTTCTCTTCGGATTTCACGGTGGTTTTGTTCTTATGCCCCTTCGTCTTTCGATTGTGGGGGCAAAGAACATGGTGTCCTCGATGCGGCTGTTTTAGCCCATTGAGTTTGGTGTAGCACATGATGCAGTCCTTCGAAGGGTCGAAGGCCTTTGCATCACAGTCGAGCGCATTGTCAGAGACTTTGCCAGTCATCTTCTTCTGCCCCTTACTCTGGTAGCACCGGTATTGGTACTCTTGCTTTCGTTTGATAGCAGTGGTGGCTTTTTGGCGCATCTGGCTTTGGATGCCCATTTCACCGTCTTCTGCTTCGTCCGTTGGGTTCATTCGGTCCTGTGCTCTCGCTGCTGCGTTAGCGTCAACGTAGCAGCAGAAGAAGAAAGGATCCAGAGTCGACTTGATGCCGCCCTTCGTCCGTTGGGTCGTCTCCGGAGAGACGCCCTTTTGGCCAGTAAAGCCCATATTAGAATCCTCTTTGTCCATCCCTCTTGGTTTTGTTTTTGTTTTTAGAATTATGAGAGTAGTCGTGCGTTGTGCGTTTTTTAGAGAGCTGAGGAGGGAATTTTTCGTGTTGGCATTTTCTGGTGAACTCGGTGGGGAATCGGCATGTTCCGAATTCCTTCCGACCGGGACCACCGACTTTGAAATATTGAATAGTGTTACTTAGATGTTTTTTATAGCTAATTGGATCGCAATTGGATTTTTTTAGACTAATTATTAGTGTTGATCCGACAGTTGGTTGACAGTTGGAGGATAGTGATAGGGGGGAAAAGGCACCAATCAGATCGCTGCCTGAGGAAACTGCACCCCTCCCCCCTAATGACATGAGAGAGGAGAGAGGATGAGGACAAAAAAGGACAATGGGTAATGGGTAGGTTGGACCCGCGAGCTCAAATCGATGCGGTTAGGTTACCAGCGCATCCTAGCCTCTGCGGTTCCATATATCCTCGTGTTCCGCAGTTCCGCACGACTATAGGATTTTATGTACTCTGCACAAATATGACGTACGGGCGGTCAGACCTAGATAGCACCAAATCGGCGCACCCCGGCATTACTGTGCGTAGGTGCGGGTAGTGCGGGTCGGATCAGCCAGTCTCGTTCGTTGCGGTGCCTGGGATCAGCACCACGGATCCGCGAATCCGATCCGCAGCACCGCGGTGCGGGTCCAACCTCTACTGGGAATAATGGGTAATGGGCAATGGGTACCTCGTATTTCAAGCCTTCATTCTAATCCCCAGCGAGGAGAGTAGTCCAAGGGGAATTCCAGAATTCACCATCAAATTTCCACCTTCGCTTGGGCGTAGTCTTCATTTTTCAGTCTCGCCTTTGGTCCTGGATTGCATGACGCCTACATATAGTAGTGTACGAATACTCGTACTAGTATGTCTATGTTGTATAATTATTAAAAATAGTTTGTTGTAGGAGTACATTGTAGCACTGATGAGTAGTACTTGTACTCTTAGTAACTGGTACTCGTAGCTAGTGCCTCGTCTCGGGTTGTGCCCATTTCGGCCTAGAAACACCCTTTGGGCACATAGTTTCAACTAGATAGAACATGATCAAAATTAGGCCTACGGCAACGTGTGGATGCTCAAAGTTCTTCTCCAAGACATCCTCTATCAACATTTTATATTCCATTGCACCCATATATGACATATCTAGGTCATATGAGTGCCTCCATAGCACCTCCTTTGGGGGGTTGTACTCGGTTTTTGGCTAGGCGCTCATATGACCTAGATATGTCATATATGGGTGCAATGGGGTATCAAATGTTGATAGAGGATGTCTTGGAGAAGAACTTTGAGCATCCACACGTTGCCGTAGGCCTAATATTGATCATGTTCTATCTAGTTGAAACTATGTGCCCAAAGGGTGTTTCTAGGCCGAAATGGGCACAACCCGAGACGAGGCACTAGCTCTACCAGGGACGCAGCTACGAGTACCGAGTACCCAGTAGTTGCAAGGCCGAAATTCAACGCGAGAGGACCAACCAGAATCCGACACTCCATGCATGACTACCACCAGTGAGACTCCCAACGCGATTTCATTCTGCTCAATCCTCTTGGACTTCGACATACATTGACGTTGGACATACCAGACACCAAATACCAGGGTCCCAATTCCCAATAATTCTCAAGCTTCAATTCCCAAGTCCCCAAGTCCCAGGTCCCAAACTACTGGCACTCGTTACTCGTAAGAGTAGCTCGTACTCGTAGTGGTAGTCTCTAAGAACTCTATTTCTCTATTTTGTACTGTGTAGTTCTTGCTCTTGCTCGCAAATACGAGTATCACTTTCACCCCCTGCCCACTGGGACCTGCCCTCAATTACCATCAACGATCACCTCCATCCCCCATTCAATCATCAAAGTCACTGCAAGACTGCAAGTAACTTTGGGACTTGGGACTTGGGACCCATCAAAATCATCCTCAATCCCCCAATGCCCATCCCCCAATCACAACGCCCATCCCCCATCCCCCAACCCCAATCACAAATCACAACGCCCTACCCATACCTCGTATTGTACATGTACTCGTAAGAGTACTCGTGCGAGTACTGTGTCTCACTGAAAATATAGCCTCGGCGGAAACACAAACACCAACTAGCCGCTAGCTCAGCTCTACCTAAACTCTACGCCCGACGATGTATCTTTCGTATCTTGGTTCCTTGAGTAGCAGTTCGTAGTTCGTAGTTCGTACGACTACGAGTACAAAGTCTTTCTATCGTATTTAATCCTTGTTGGCTCTCTTCTGTTATGTTTTGGCAATTGGCAATTGGTTTCTGTCAATACAAAATTTTACCTTTGTCGATAACAAAACATAGAAGTCATCGGGAGATTCTGAGGTCACCTACCAAACGCCTGATTGTATATTTAAAAGTTATGAAAGCTGGTTGGGTGATCTGGGAAAGCTCAAAGAGAAAAGGACTGCCTCCGTCATTGGTCATTCGTCACGAATCACGAAGGGGCCAAAAGCTCCTCCAGTTTGTCATTGTCATTGGGAATTGGGACTACTCCTTCCGGCGTGTTCCACATTGCAATCTATTTTTGTTCTGCTTTTTGATGTTGATCGCATTAGTCATAAACTGCTCCTTTCAAATATATTCTATCTGTTTGTCATCTTGGTTTTTCGCTTGAGTTGGAATCTGTTTCCCAAGTCCGCTAGTTATTCCTCAAGCGCAACGTCTTTTGAGATCTGATATACACCGGGCTTTTACGCCTTACCTTATCCAGAAGCATCAAAACCAAATCCGTCATGTTTGACTCACCGCTCAACACGATCAAGAGAGTAGTATCCGCGGGCTTGTTAGTCTTTTCCATTGTGGTCATCTCCGTCACCATCTTTGATGAACAAACTCGATTGTCTGAAGAACTGGGCTCTGCTGTTGCCTTCGTCGCCATGTGGCTTGCCCTGGTTTGGTTGGCCCGGGTCGAAGGAGGTCAGGCTTGCATGGTCGGTTTGCCTCCTGTCGATCCAAGTCTCTACAAAGAATCTCATCGCATCTCGCACCAGGTTTGTGCCATTGGACACAAGGGAGATAACTTGGAGCGCTACCTGATGGGACGTCAGTTTATGGTGTTGGTGTTGGTCTTTGTCATCAACATGGCCGCATCTCCGGTCGAAGATACCAAGGAACGTCGTACTGTGGTAGGCCAATTCTTTATGGAATTTGGATTGGCTCTGATTTTGTTGACGGCAATGGTTGGTCAGCTTTTCACCCAAGTAACTGCCTCGTACTGCATGTTGGATTACACGAACAGTCACTTCATGACATTCACAGTTTATGTTGCGCTGGCTATTGAAGCTTCCGGTATTTTGCATGCGTCTTACCTCGTGCAGTACGCGGCGGCCTTTCTCTCTGGCCGCCCCGTTGAAACCAACGAGGCTCCGAGAAACCTCACGCAAAATATCTTCTTTTGGGGCCGAGTCCTCCTCTCCTGCGGTCTGCTAACGATGGCTTTCGCTGTCACCATGTCTGCCCTCTTTGAAGGAAAGACCACAATCTGGGGTGGTTTGCCTTCGACTGCAGGAGTCGTTCTGTTCTTTGTATTGATGTCCATTGTGGGTATGCTGGAAGGTATGCAAATTGCCTTTTTTGCTGTCACCAAGTTAACCGAAGAAGAGCGAAATCAAAATCGATGGTCGCACTGGGTTTGTGATATTTTGTTTGGGAGTGATGGCCGTGGTCTGGCTGGTTTCATGATTGGTCGTCAGTTGTGTGTAGCTTCCTGCTTCTTTGGGATTGCTCGTATCACGACAATCTCTCTAGATGATGGTGAAGACAATGTGTTAGGGGTTTCCGACGGTGTCCAGAGTTTCTTTGAGACTGGTCTCTTGGGTGCCATTATCACCACCACTGTTGGATCGCTGGCTTGGCAACTGATTGCTTCCGCCTTTCCTATCGCCTTCTTGGGAAACCCCGTCACGTACACGCTACTCCGCATCTGTTTGATCTTGGAATCGACTGGTATTTGTGCGTTTTCCTGGGTCTTGTCGGAACTTCAACAAGAATTTATGGACTTCCATGAAGATGAGTACTACATTGGAACAGCAGAGCAACGTGCCGCCAAGGGTAAAGCGGATAAATCGAAGGCCGGTCTATTGACCGCGAATAAGGTTCTGCCCAGTCGTGAGAAGAAAAAGTATGAAGGCATTTCAACTGAAGATCTGCTGGAACACATCGAAAGCTTGAAGGCCCAAGTCGACAAAGCCAAGACCAAGGAAGAACGTGAGGCTATGGAACGTGAACTGACTGTCATGGAAATGGTTTTACGGGAACAGAAGCAGAAGCAAACGGAAGGCGTCGGAAAGGGAGGCGACCAAGTTTAACTTGGCCGCCACAGCAGCCATTTGGGGTATTATTCATTGCCTCTTTATCAATCGTGAAGAGTACACACAAAGCTAAGAGTACGACGATAGAACTGAGGTGGAGCACGGGTTCCATTTAACATATTAGAGTATAGGCAAACTCATCATTTCGGTCTCGTTCCTTAGTCTCATTGACGATCATATTAGCTCTCTCTCTCTAGCTCTAGCTAGAGGGGTAGCTACTCCAACAGATATTATGCGGTCGACCTATGGCTATGGCACGTCGGTCCGGTGGAAGGGCTCGCGTGATATGTTATTGTTAGCCAAAGTGTACATGCACTCGAACAACACAACAACCAGCGAAACGCTCGAATACATGCGCAACCCAGCAACATATCGATCTCCTTCTGCAGACGAATACGAATGATCTGTCGATCGTTCGAACTTGGAGAGCAAGCAAAGACAAAACATATATTTCTATTGACAAAGAAAAATAGTCTTTTATACAGCTGTCACACAGGCGATCGAGTGAATCAAGGGGAAAAGCCACGATCAGTCATCTCAACTGGGTGCCTTCTGCTATAGAACTTCGCGATACACAATCATCAGGCAATACCAAAACAAAATGCCGAGTTCTTCGAGAAATGGGAACGCTTCCAAGTCTTCCTCCGTAGCAAGCAACATGAATGGGCCGCCAGTTCCGCCCTCTGTCCCTACAGGTGGAGCGTCACGACCAACGGCGATGACAACTAGCAGTGAGAACACAGAGGATATTTCGGTTGGAGCCAAACAACTCGCCACCGAACTAGCAGAGTTTCTCATGGGCCACCCCGAGTTACAAGTCGAATCATCTTCCACTTCTCCAGTTGTCCTCCTTGCCGACATGTCGAAAGGGCCCACCAGCTCGACTGCGATTGGTGATTTGCAGCTCGCCGTATGTCGGAAACTTCGAGAGCTATTGCCACACAGCAAAGATCTGTTGTACACTGTGCAACAACGACACTGGATTCCAGTCCTTTTAAGTTGGTTGAATTTGCGAGATCGTCCTGCTGTCCAGGTGGAAGCTTTACTGGCGCTAACGAATATCGCAGAACTCTGCGCACAACAACAAATTTGTTTTCCTCCCAACACAGCGAGCACCACAAGTGTCGTGAAAGCTGCAAAAGCAGCAGTATCGGCCGTTCAAGGGAATTCTTGGAACGATGCTATGGAAGCCGCTCAAAAGTATGCGGCTGCAGCGGCAGGAAGTCAAGCAGCGTACGCAGCAGCCGCTGCAGCAGCCACTCCTACCTCGACCTACAACGCCCCTGGTTCTGTCCCCTTTCCTCCCTTAAGCTTTTCCGAAACCTTGTCTCCAGATGCTGTAGCTGCGCTCGATGCTAGTTTGACGCAAACTCTGAACAGTCTTGGAAATTCAAGCAGTGCCACAACCAATCCCAACTGGTCGTTGCCTCCGGCACCACTGTTTCCCTGTTCAAACCCAGTTGCACCCAATTCGGCTCTGACCACCGGAAACGCTGGGTCTCTCGTTCCCAACCCTGCCATATCTGGGGGAATAAACTTTACTAGTTTAGCGCCTCCACCCGGTGGTGCTCATACGAGTGTTCCCAGCAACGCGTTCTTGCCTCCTCCCACACCGGTTGCCACTTTTGGAGCAGGGGCCCAACTGTCCAATGGACTTTCGTTCCCACAGCAGTTGTCTGCATCCTCACAGCACTTGTTGCTGCGTCATCAAGATGCGATTCCGACTCTTATTTCGCTCCTCAATAGCAATAACAGAGAAATCTATGAACAGGCTTGCTGGATCCTTGGAAGTATAGCTGCAGGGGATTCTCCAGGAGCAGCTACTGCTGCAGCTGCAGCCGCTGCATCGTCGAATTCTCCCAGCACTGCAGCAGCGGCTGCCGCAGCGGCTGCAGCCGCGGCCTCTGGAGGAGCTGCCGGTGCCTTTGAAAAGTCTGTCTCGGCTCGCGATGTCATTATTGCAGCAGGTGTTATGGGTCACTTGTTACAATGTCTAGAAGCCCATCCTTCGAATCTATCGCTGCAGCGAATTGGGGCGTGGACTCTTTCGAATCTTGTGGATGGTATTTTCCAGCAATCAAGTCACAAGAGCAATAGTGGTTCGAGCACAGGGAGTAGTGCCGTGAACGGCGCAACAGGAAGTGGTGGTCATCATCATCACCATCACAACCATGGTTTCACGCCGCATAGTAATATCAACAACGGCCATTCTTCATCAAAACAGCATTCTTCAGAATATTCGAGCGCTGATGAAATTGATATGAGAACATTGCTACCCGTCCTCCGGCGTTTGCTGCGATCCGCAGATTCGGAGGTGCTCAGTTATACCTGTTGGACTTTGTCACACTTGTGCGATGGTCCTGCGTCGCATATTGCGGCTGTCGTCAGTACCCCGCCAAACATGAAAAACTCAAAACATGGAGGACTTGTTCCGCGGTTGGTGGAGTTGCTTACTCATTTAAGCTGGAGAGTGACAAAACCTGCACTACGTACCATTGGAAACATTGTATGCGCCGAATGTACCGATGACACTGCGGCCGCTGCGGCTAGTTTGAATGGTGGAACAACAACTGATTATACGGAGATAATATTGGAGTGTAATGCAGTTCCACGTTTAAAGGAACTTGTGACTCATTCCAATCGAGAGATTCAAAAGGAGGCATGTTGGACGCTATCCAACATTGCTGCAGGAACTGTGGATCAAATTCAGGCAGTAATTGATGCCGGCTGCATCCCACCGCTAGTTAAGTTGGTGCAAGACGAAAGGACGGACCAGGAAGTTCGAAGCGAAGCTTGTTGGGTCGTTTTAAATGCGACTTCGTGTGGAAGTGACTCTCAAATTGAAGGATTGGTTGACGAAGGTTGCGTGGCGGTTTTAGCAGTACTTTTGAGCGAGCCTTCTATGGCACTCATGGCATTAGAGGGGCTTGAACGTGTCTTGCAAGTAGAGGAGACACGTGAGATTATTCGTCGAGAACAAATCGACAGCGGAGAATTGGACGAAGACGACGACACTGTATCGAGAACACCAACATTGGTCAGTGCTGGGTTAATCGAGAAAGCCCGAGACGGCCACAATAATTCCGCGGTATCAAAAAGAGCAGACAGGATTTGGAAGCAACACTTTGTCTCCTGTGCGCTGTGTCACGAATCATTCTCTCGGCATCGCCCATGCGATGCCTCCTTTTGTGAAGAGTGCAAATGTCATGTCTGTAGCAACTGCAACTGTCGGGTTTATCATTTGGATTATCAAGAGGAGCTATGGGCAGCAACGGAGGAACGCGCTGAGGTTAAAAAGAATGCCAAGAAGTCTAAGAATAAGAAGAAAAAGGAGAAGCTGAAGCAGAAACGGGCGAAACAGCAACAGGACACCAACACCGTAGAAGTGTCGGGTAGTGCGCAGCAACAGACTGGGCTAGAAAAAGTCAACGAGAAAACATCATTACAGCAATCGTCTTCTAAAACACCCAAGATCGAGGACAAGGCGGTCGTGAAGGTTCCACAGGACAGTGTAGTTTATCAACAAGCAAAGAAGACGACTTCACCGCGCAATTCCTTTGACGACTACGATGTTGAGGACGCGGATGGAGTTGCGGTTGAACCCGACAATGAGTCTCAGAGCAACCAAATTGATTTGGTTTTATACTTGCAACAGACAGGAAGTATCATCGCCTTATCGAAGTTAATGGATGCTTTGGAGTTTGGCGGGGATGACTATGACGAAGAATTGGACGATTACGAGCGTAGAATGATTCGTGAACAACAACAGCTATTACGCCAACAACCTACAATGCAACAGCAATAAAGTATTGATAGTCTTACCTCCTATGCCTTATCTTTGTTCTCGTATCTATCGGGGTAGACAAAATACTGTCGTTCTGAGCGGCATGCTAGAATACAATTGGAAGTCTTTGCCTACTCCGAGTCCAGATGACGGTGCAGAAAATCCCATTCCACCATTTACTAGGCCACAGTTGATTTAGACCTTTTCACGATCCAAGAATACATCTACAAGTAATAGTACATCCAAAGGATCTGTAGCCAAAATAGCAAGTGTCATCTCTTCTTGAATCCATATTTCTTCCTTTCGTAAAAGAGATCAGTCTTCGTCGCACCGAGGTTGACAATCTTGGGACATCCATCACGGTCCTTTCCCAGTTGAACACATTCTCGACAATAATACGCGTCTGTGACCCCTGGATTTCCACAAATCACACACCGACCTTCATGACTTCCATAGTTACATTCATCACAAATGTACACCAACTTGTCGGGATTCACAAAAGAATTGCAAACACAGCAAAGTCCGTCACCTGGGAGACGTATAATGAGATTGAACACGTTAGATCGAGCACGAACTGGCAAGCATACACGGATACTGCTAGAAACCCTCCTCAACCCATGTTGCAAGAGGTCTATCTCCGACGTGCGACATACATTTCTCACAAAGACGGCCAATCGCAACTCCAGGTTGCTTCCGACACATAACCAAGTCCGGGTGGTGCTTCGCCATCTTCACAAACTAACAACCCACGAGGACAAGAACAAACTGTTTCACAATGGTGACCTTTGTCAGTGGATGCCCTCGACACACAAAGAAGTTCCACAAGCGCGACCCATGTGTTTTCAATCAGTCGCATTTCGGCGCTCATTTTCAAAATCGCGCTGTTCTATGAGAGTCATGTGTATTCCGTATTCCTCTACTCGAACAATAAATTAACCGATTATGCCACCTACCACCAGGCTGGGACGTAACAATCTAGATGAGATATGCTCCTGCAGTTTCCCTTGTCAAGTCTGCTTTATTTTTCCTTTCAGAGTTCCGTGTTGAGTCGGCGTCGTTTCTCAACGCCTTCGCGCAAATTGTCAATGACAGCTTTCCTGTCCTCTGAGCCAAATATTGCCGAGGCGGCCACAATTGCGTTCGCACCAGCTTCTGCTGCTTCGTCAATGGTTGAAGGGCTCAGTCCACCGTCTACTTGAATATCTAAATCAGGATACTTTTGTCGAAGTTCTTTCACCTTGCCCATCATATCCGGCATGAACTTTTGACCAGAAAATCCAGGCTCCACGGTCATTATCAATACAAGATCAATATCGCTGATATATGGAAACAAGCTTTCTGCTGGTGTTTTTGGCTTGATCACCATACCTACTTTCATTCTAGCATCTCGGACCATCTTGATCATTCCGGGAACGCCGCCTTCAGGCATCTCACTTTCCAAGTGAAAAGTAAAGCCGCTTGCACCAGCCTTTTTCAATGGCTCTACCCATTTCGATGGTTCCGAAACCATTAAATGGCAATCAATGAACGCGTCTGGTTGAGCTTTCCGAAGCGAAGCAATCACCGGTGGCCCAAATGTTAGGTTAGGCACAAAGTGGCCATCCATGATATCCATATGGAGCCAATCGGCTCCCATCTCAAGCATCTGTGTCGCATCGTCATTCAAGCGAGCTAGATCACAGGACAGAAGAGAAGGACAAATGAACGTTCGCCGACCAGTCTTCATGGTGACGAATCTCGAATCTCGCAGCAAGTCGGATCTTTATTGCTTTTTAATTTTTGGAAAGATCTTGAGGGATGGGGAGTCTGGACGTCGTCCGGTGTAAATGGAAAAGACCAGACTGACATCGACACTTCAACTGACACACCAGACCGACATCGATATCATCTCGCAGCAAATCGTTGGCAAAAAAATATCGAGAAACCCAAAAGTCAAGCAACGAGGTTGTCTTCCTTTATATCGACAAGAATGTTGGGAAACAAATTATTACGACATCATGGACATCTCAGGAAATCATTGTATGCGCGGTATCAGGTATGAATAATCAACTACGTTTGTTGGGGAGTGAATGAGATTCGTGGGGCAAATGATCGGGGGCAATCGACATTATTTTTCTAAGCTTCTCCCTCTCTCCTCCTTACGTCTTAATTGTCTCATCACAGTCGGGAACAACTACGCCTGTAGTATCACGGGGAGCTGGAATTGGAGAGCGGTTGAGCAGTTTTGCTGTGGGAGCAGGATTAACGGCCTTGGTAACTCAGTACTATATCTACGAGGAAGTCCGGTCGGGGAACCAGATCATGTTACAAAAGCAGCTCGATCTGGAGACTCGGTTGTCTAAGCTCGAAAAATAGCTCATGTCCAGGATTTGTTTCACAAGAGATAAAGGCTATCTCTTGTCATGAGACCGAATGGAACGCAACGTTCCCTCCGACCTCCAACGTCATATTGCTGACGCGATAGACTACAGGAACGTTCACTGACCACACTATACTTATTAGATCGGTTGTATCTATTTTTGTGTTCTGTGTAGCCAAAGATTCGTGTGGTCCACAGGATTCTTCTATGAATGGGATACATTGACTCCTACCAAAGAACTTGTGTCCATGCTTGTTATGCCTTTGGATCACCAATAGTTGACATCCTGGCTGAAACCCACATTTATTCATTGCGCACAAAGCAAAACATGAAAGGACTTGCATAGTTGGATCTCGAAATGGAATCCTCACAGCAGCGACATTACGTTCGCGGAAGCGAAGATCAAAGAACATCGCGTCGACCAGACGATTCAAGGGAGCATCATCATGTCCATTTTGGGGACGACGGAGCGTCTCCACAAACTCCCCTTTCTCATTTGATGGGCTTCGTCACAGGGATGTTGGCGTTTGTTTGTATCTGTGGTCTTTTGACGCTTCTCTTCATACTTTACTTTACGGTCAGACCGTTTTCTGTTTCGGCATATCGTCGACTGTCGGCTCAGCTCGGCCTGGCTTGTATACTGGATGCGATGGTGATCCTTTTGCCGACCAGTAAAATTTATCTCACGGGT
The DNA here is from genome assembly GCA_946965045.2 of Epithemia pelagica. Taxonomy (NCBI): domain Eukaryota; phylum Bacillariophyta; class Bacillariophyceae; order Surirellales; family Surirellaceae; genus Epithemia; species Epithemia pelagica. The sequence goes on from OX337228.1 coordinate 6,402,619, forward strand.
GATTCAGATATACCAAGTCCAGTTGGCACATCAATTGTTGTCTGTAATCATCTCTGTGATGCAGATTGGTGGGTGCTGTTTATGTTGGGACGAAGTGTTGGGTTGCAAGGAACAATGAAAGCGTTTCTTCGCAATGAATATCTTCACGTGAATGTGGAAAACAATCAATCAGAGCAATCGACGGCGAGAACGACGTCTGCCGTTGTTCCTTCAGCCTCGACACCCCGCGTATCCTCCATGAATCGGAATGAAAACGGGGCGACCACTGGCCATCGAACTACCCACACAAAGGGTCAAGCATCTCCTGATCTTTCTCTGGCGGCAAGGCTTCTCCATTTGCTTTTGGACTTTCCTCTGGTAAATGGTGAGGATTATATCGCGGATCGCGAGCATTTGTTTCGGCTCCTTCGCTCGTTTGCCCCACCTGGTGGATCGGGAGCGCCAGTGCACTTTGTCTCCTTCCCAGAGGGGTGGTGTTTACACAGTGGAGTAAACCGACAATCAATTTTAGCAAAGAGCAACGAGTTTGCCCAAAAAGAAGGTCGGCAACAACTCAAACATTTGCTGCTACCGCGTACTCGTGGTTTCAGTGCAAGTTTAGAGTGTCTGCGTGAGTCGAATCCTGTTGTGTATGATGTGACAATGGTATGTTGAGAGGACGACATGGAATGAAAGTGTGTCCGTGTTTTGTACTTCATGGATGCGAGAGCTTGAACATATAGCAACTTGCTCACACTCACGTCTTTTTTCAGGCGTACGCTGGCTATGACGGCTCCCTCCCACCCTCTGAACCTCTGTCTTTATGGAGACTGTGGTACATTGTGCGAAGAAAACTTCCTTCCGAAGTTTATGTTCGAGTGAAACGCTTCAGCTTGGAGGAGGTGTTGCAGGATTCATCGTGGCTTGATAAACAATGGCAAGAAAAAGACAGATTGTTGAGTCATTTCGCCAGGCGTGGCGCTTTCCCCGCAGACAGTCGGGGCTTTCGTCGTCACCATATCTTTGACACTTGGAGTCATTCTCTTGAAAACTCATTGGTTGCGCTTGCGAGACTACTCATGCTTCCTTGCGTAGTTCCTTTTTTGTTTCTCCTATCAATCCCAATATTTTGGGCCCTGCTCTGTATTTGGATTCTGAGCAGCATCTTTCAACGCGTGTTTCCAGGTTACGAGCATGCAGCACTGAGCGGTGATGTCAACGAAAGCTTTGATGGTAACTTGCAGAGTCAAACACCTGGTAGTGGGGCCAGTGGTCGGACACCATTTGTTCCTGCCACTCCTTTTGCTTCGCCGACGCTCCACTCTTTCTTTTCAAAGAGAGACTAGACACAATGTAAAGATATTTTCCTTCTACAATATCTCATCCTTGTCGACTTTGATCAACTGTTGATCTACTTTCCTTTTCGGCTTGTGTGAGCAGCCGACCTTCCGCCATTTTTTCCTTGCGTTCACTATATCTGTTGGTGAGTTCGTCGGCATTTGGTCCTCGCAGTAACGCAGTGAACTTTGCAAACTCCTCTGCACAATCCACCACTCGTTCTCGAAAACTGGATTCTTTCATCCGTCCGTCGTCTCCAAATTCTTTCCATGCCTTGGCAACTGCACTTTGGTTGGTACAGCAAGGCATGCGCATCCATCGTGCAAGGATCCGCAGGAAATTTACAGCATTAAATGACTGAGAGCCCCCATTTACCTGAGCAACCAGGCACGTCTTTCCCTGAGTGGGTCTGACCGATCCAGTATTCAGAGGTATCCAATCAATCTGGTTCTTGAAAGTACCGGTAACAGTCCCTGTCGATACAAATTTTCTTTTAGAAACGCGAATGGAAAAGAAAACGAGATCATGATGGTTTTCCCCAACGTACCATGCATCTCGGGGCTAACCCAAACATGTCCATCGGACCATTGTGTCAAGGCGCGGAGTTCTTGCACTGATAAAAGAATGAAATCCAAAGAAAAGAATGTGAGGAAAGAACGACATCTGGAGCTATCCGTCAAGAAGGATAGAAACAGATGGTGGTGGTGATGGTACGTTCGAAAACATACCTTTGATGTTGTCTTCCAAGGCTGGATCACGTACGGGAAGGCCGCGTGGATTGTAAACACGTACGTCACATTCCAGAAGCTCCAACAGCCGGGCAAACTCATACGCAAGCTTTCGACTGTACGATTGTTCTCGAAGAGATCCATACAAAACATGTATTCGTGGACTTCTGCCGATGGGCATTTTTGTGTAATCGAACTTGGTGATCATTTCCGTTATTTCATTGACGATCCAATCCTTGGGTGTTTCGACCCCATCCATGGGTTGAGTAGCAAAGAGATGAGCCTTCCATCCTCCAACAAACGTCTCAGGGTCAGCTTCCGTGGAGTATCCTGGGTGATTCAAGTCGGCAAACGCATCTGGGTCAGCGTATGTCCACAGAGTCTTTTCTTCCTCATTATCCAAGTCCATGATTTCCGAAAGGGGATCACTCAAGGTCGCCGTCGTCGATTTTCGTTGCAGCAATGACGAATCGACCGCGTTCTTGCTTGTAGGGGGAGTTGGACCTCCTGATAATGAGCTAACTCCAAATCCGTTGGCTTGAACAAGGCCACTCTGCTTCCTCAAGGTTCCGGTTGCAGAAGAAACGATAAGCACAATGCAAAAGTCTCGCCAATGCCGCCGAACCATAGAGATAGCTTCATTGATTCAACAACATGAATGAGACGGCTTGGAAGATTCATTTCCCCCATCATTGACATACAAAAATGCGATTATTGCCTCGTGACCTATGAGCGACCATTATGCGACCTACAATATTTACAGAGATTGCGAAAACACAGTGTCAGTAGCTTGACAATTGACCCATGTCAAATGTCAAAGGAGGAGCAAATAGGACTATGATATCCGAAGCTGCTCTGCGGCAGTTGTCTTCATGGAAGATTTCAATTTCTTTCCAAGTTCTGCTTTCACGGCTTCCAAAATTTGAGCGTCGTCGCTACCACCGGACGATTTACAGACATCCGCCCGGATTCCATCGACAACTTGGTCAAACAACTCCACTTCGACTCCAAGCTCCTCCATGACATTCCGTAATCGATCCAAGACGGGGGCTGCTGTGGCCCCTCCAGCAGCTTGTGTCTTGTTAAAGTCGTCAATACTTTTGAGCTTTTCCCCTCCAAACAATTGCTCTCGAAGATCTGTCCCACCAAGAAACATCTTTTGTTGGTCTGATGCATCTTTCTCTTCTGTACAAGGGATCCCTGTTTGACATCCAGGTATTGCTTGAAAGGTCTCCCAATCGTACGCTTTCTTTTGGGGACAACAGCTCCAGAATTTTGCCGTCTCGTGAAAGACAGGAGGAGATTTATGATAGACACATTCTGGGTAGGGTCCGCCTTTGGGGAATCTCTTGTTGCAACCAAAACGGGTACAAACGACCGTCGACTCCAACAGCTTTTGCTTTTCTTTTCGTTCCGCATCGGCCTTGGCCTTTTCCGCCGCGAGACTGACAGCCGCACCATGTTGAACGTAAACGTCGGCATAATCCGTGATTACCTCCACAACTACCGCATCAGACGGCAAAGCAACCATTTGCGAATTTCCATCCACCGTTTTGCGAATGGCCAAATGCATTTCGGCTGGATTCAGCGTGTTTTGATTCTTAAAGGAGGCATTGTAGGTTTCCACGAATTGATCCAGAATCTTTTGCGTTGGCCCCGTCTTCCACTTCTTGGGCAACGTGATTTTCAACGACTTGTAAAGATCCATATTCTCATTGTCTTCGTAATGCAACAACACCTTCATCTTGCCAACGCGTTCTGCGATTTCTTCCAAATGTATTCAATAGACCTGGAGTATGCTGACGAGAAAGATGAGGTCTCTTCGTCACAGGTCTTCGTTCTGTCGAAAGTTGTCGAAAAATCTTAAATGACTGCCCTGGCACGGCGGGCGTGGGCGACCCTTCCTGGATCTGCCGGCGCATCATGAAAAGCGCATGGGGAGCAGTCCATTCCCACAAACAATTCCCACTTCAATTGCGCCTCTCGCCGCGAGGTCTACAGCCAATGAGACAGGAATGACAGATGACAGAGCGAGAAGACGCACACAAGAATCCCGAATCTGCTGGTACTTCAGTCGGGATGAACCCTGACTCTTCATCGTGTTACATAGCCCCACCTCCACCTTGCAACAGCAGCAGTAGTCCATATTCCACTATCCCTCCCGGTTGGGCGACCGCAGCCGATCCCAAGGATGGACGCCTCTACTACATTGAGCAGTCGACTGGTCGAACATCATGGACTCATCCAAACGCTCCTTCTCCTCAACCGTCTTATCCTTCGAACCGCAATGGAGTAATGACACCAAACTATTACGAGAATATAGATCCAACAATGATGGTCCATGCCGATCACAATCCTCGCTGGGCGCATCGCCGTCCCGACAATCATCAATGTTCGGCGGTCGCTGCATTCATTCTATGTTTTCCCTTGGGTGTCTTTGCCTTGTATCATTCATGGCAAACCGATGAGGCATGGAAACAGGGCCGATATGGGGATGCCATTGTTCACGCGCGTCAAACACCGCAATACGCGAGTTGGGGTATTGCCATTGGATCCATTTTTTGGATTCTGTGGTTCTTCTTCAAAAGAGGCAATGACGAATGGGAGTGGCCGGAATTGGGCAATCTGTTTAATGATTAACATACAGTGATGTTCCTACTCAACTGGTATGTTTCTTTGAAATGAAAGAAGAAGGAAAACATTGCTTCTACTCGCACAATTATATTGTTTGAAGACAGTATTTGTAAAGAAGTTTATCATAAAATTTTGTATCCCTCCGATAAACGCTCTAATTGGTAAGATTTGAAGCGAAGGAGACTTTTTCTTTTGTATCTTGCGCCAGAGCTTTACCGTAACCGGATCGATATTCCGTTCCAGACGATGCTGGATCTTTGGGTGTATTCGGACGGGCCCATTCCAGTTTGAGAATCAAGTGATCGTATCCGAAACCTTGCAATTTTTCCATGGCAGCAGCCGCATCCTTTTGATTGATAAAGGTGACAAAGGCAAACCCTCGCGATTCCATGGTTTCCTTGTTTTTGGCCAGATACACTCGAGACACACGGCCAAAATGCGAAAACAATTCTTGCAAATCCGCTTCTGTGGTGTTCTCGGAAAGATTTGTGACACGAATCGTATTTAAATCATCCATGGTGCTACCCGCACCACCTCGTCCCATGGGTGGTTTATAGGCACTGCCCGTAGAAGGGGCAGCACCACCGCGTTGACTCGGAGGAACATAGCGGCCTCCTGATCCACCACCACCAGTAGAACGAACTTGAGTCCATCCACCCGTCTCGTCACCCCCTCCAGAAGCGTCCGCTCCTCCAGCACCATCTCCGTCATCTTTGGCATCTCCACCACTCGCAACGTCGTATTTGCGTTCCAATTGACGACGTTGCTGTTTGGCCCAAAAGGCATTCAAGTTTGTCGAGAGTACAGCTGTAGCATCTTCATCTTGCAAGTCTGTATCGGCATTCGGGTTCTCCATCAAAATTTCATCTTTGGATTGAACCGTCGTTTGTGTTCCGCTCTTCTCATCCGCCAGTGCTGTGCCAAACTTTTTCCAGCTTCTTCGTTCTTGGACTCCTTTCGGTTCTTTCAGCGTGTAACGTTCAACTCGCTGCTTTGTGACCGTTTTAATCAACAACTGGCCAGGAGACCGACCTGGTTTATAAGACGTGACAATCTGAATGCCGGCCTTATCCACACGGCTGTAATGGGTGGGAGGGATGGTCACCCCTCCAGTCGTCCCTTGTTTTTGCTGCACTCCAAGTTCCGGTACAATGTCTTCATCATCGGAATCATCATCCGCGTCTCCCCAACGAGTGGACTTCATGGTGTTCCTTTTCTTGTTTCTCGTTTGCAAGTCTCCACGACAATACTCGGGCAGACAGGTGTGGGTGTGGGTGTGAGGGATGATCACCGATCACGGGGTTGTGTTTGTGGAAGCAAACGTGGGGCTTGTTGCGCGGGGATTTCTGTCCTTCGTCCGAAAGATCACGTGCGACCCAACCACGCCAACGCTATGTATGCTATGTGTCTCCAGTTTGGTTCAACGCAGGAGTACGAGTCTCCTTTTTTAGAACGGAGTAGGTTCTGCAGACAACGATCTACGTTGGAACCCAAGCCAAGCGGAATCCGGATTCGAACGCGTAGACCAACCTATACGTTAAATGAATTCTCGGCTCTATCTATCATATCCAACAGGGGTCGTCCGTCATTTTTAACAAATTTTAACAATCGAAGGGACGACCGCCGGGACAGCAGCATCTTCTCCTCCTCCTTTTTTCATCCAAAACAAGCTTCGACGGGCCGATTGGCGTGTCGTGTTACCCTTTCTCATGACGGGTACCACTTTGCCCGGACCACCCTTGGGGAGGCATGGCTTGTTTGGTTGCGACTGGTGCAAATCCTTTGGATTGGACGTTGGAGGAAGGTCGATACCCTCGTCCACAAACTTGAACTCGTGTTGATCCAAATCAATCCACTCGCATTCATTGTCCATAACATAACGTATCTTGTGGACAACAACGTCGTTGTCTTCGGGTGAGGAGGAGGAAGCTGCATCTCGACATGTTTCCACAACGGCTTCGTAGTATGTTTTATCAATCGGCCAGTACACGGCAATCCGACGGCCCGAGGCGATTCGTTCGGGAGTGTCTGTCGTCGGCTTGTTTGCTGGCCGATGCGACGAGGTAGGTTTCGCTCGGGGCAGGGATCTTTGGGAACGCTTCGACTTTTTGCTGTCCACCTTGGAAACTCTTGTCTTGGGTTTGCTTTCTTCGCTGGAGGGGGATTCCGTATCATACTTGGATTTCGATATGTACGAATATTTTTCTCTTAACGCTTGACATATCTGGAGAACCAAATGAGAAACGAATGTACAAAGGTGAGAGCGGGAGTAAATCATGAGAAACACTTTCTAATGCTCTCTTGGATTGCACAGACACTACATACCTTTTCAATGCATCGTCCCGTTTCGACCCGTCGAAGAACGTGTTTTACCGATGTACCAAAGCCGTCCTTGGCGGACAAGGGCTTGGATCCCGGAAGGACTTCCCAGAACCGTCCTCCAAATTGATCAAAAATATCTTGTGCCATGGGCCTTTTGAGATTCAATGGTAATTTCGCATAGGCATCCTTGTGAATTTGAATGACTTTGCGAAAGTGGATATTCCCCACATGCTTGTTGACGTGATGACCCCGTCCAAACAAGACATCACCTTCACTCAAGTCATCCAAACTGGCAACCTTGTGATGCTCGTCCACCAAACCATCCTCCTCTTTCTTCTCCTTCTTCTTGTTCTTCTTGTTCTTCTTTTCCTTGGTCGCTCCCTTTTCCTTTTTGCGTTTGGCGGCATCTTGTTGAAGAGGCAACTTGTGTTTCGCCAACGTCTTTTTCTTGACTGGTTTGTCCTTGAGGGATTTTGACTTGAACTGTTGTTTCTCTGTCAAAACTCCCTTGGTGGAAGCATCCTGTTTCTCATCTTTGGTGGTGGCCACTGGCTTGGTCGTCGTCTGGGCGCCTTGTTTTGTTGCCAATGCATTCTCCAAGTCATTCTTCTCCGTAGAGATCGAAAACATTCGGAGGCTGGGGTCTAGCATGGATACGGCAGTGCTGGACTCGGTCGTCGTCGTCGTCGTTGGGGGTTTGGAATCATCCTCTTTCATCTTAGGGATGGGCTTCTTTTTCTCCTCTTTCATCTTGCACTTGGAGTCATTCTTCTCCCTAGAGATCGAAACCAGTCGGAGGCTGGGGTGTAGCATGGGTTCTAGCATGGATACGACAGTGCTGGACTCGGTCGTAGTCGTCGTTGAGGGTTTGGAATCATCCTCTTTCATCTTGGGGGCGGGCTTCTTTTTCTCCTCTTTCCTCTTGGGGATGGGCTTGAGTTTCGGTTTCTTCTTCTTCTTGTTGTTGCTGGTGGTGGTGTTGCTGATGAGGCTGGTCTTTTTCTTCTGCTTCTTCTTTGGAGGTGCATCATCTTGCGAAAACATCTTTTTGGGTTTGGGGTCTTCTCGTAACGTAGGCTTGCGGCTCGGAGGTTTTTGGTCATCATCATCATCGTCATTGTGTAGTTCTTGGTGGTCGTGTGGGGAGCATGGTGGAGCCGTCGAATCTTGACTGGTCCTGGGCGGATCCTTGATCCCTCCCGCTTTATTGTCGTCTATTGCGGCGGGGGGTAACAACAAGACGTGTTTGAAGTGGGACGACGCGGGTGGTGACAACGACTTGGACGAGGAGTTTTGTTGTGTTGTGGGTGGTGAATCGGCCGGACTCGTCGTCCTTCCTTCCTCTGTCAGTGCCTCGGTACTAGAGTTGTTCTTCTTGGTAAGACTTGTTGTCGTTGTTGTAGTATAGGGTGGCGGTGGTACCCATTTGGGTTCCCGCAAGGCTTGTGCCACCTGTGTCATTCACGCACACACACACTTGAGAAACACTCGACTACCTATAGTCGAATCCAAACGCACCCGCCCTGCATTGACTCACCTTTTCGACCGCCCGCGACAGGGGCACGGTCCGAAAGAGGCCCGTAATCACGTGCTCCGATGTGCCATGCGTGGCCACGGCCGCGGCAGCCTCGGCCGTATTGGTTCCTTCGGTATTCCAGTTTAAAATTTCCAAAAAGCGATTGCCGCCCTCGACAATGGCCTCGTAGGCTTGATAGAGGACGCGTCGTTTTTCAAAGGCATCCTTGCTGGTATTGTACGCGTCCCGAAAGGGATGGACCACGCGTCGAAATCTCAAGTTGCCCGGCAATTTGTTGACGTGATTACCGCGGCCCATGACCACATCGGTATCGGTAAAGAAGGAGGACGTTTCTTGGGTTTGAACTTCATCCGTGGTGGGTTCATAGCGACGACGACGACGGCGTTTGCCCTTGGTGGTGACCAAAAATGGTTCCTTCCGCGTCGTGCCGTCCTGGTCGGTAGAGGCTGTTACTACTGCTGCCGTGTCGGGTGGTCGTGACTCCGCTGGTTCGTCGGTGTGGTTGGATTCGGTGGTCGATTGCGTGGGTCCCTGGTTGTTATCCTCCTCATGGTGGTGGTTGTCCGTGTCCTCTGGAATTGGAACCTGCGGTTCTTGTACCCAACTAGACTCTGAATCCTCCTCTTCTAGTATTTTTTGTTTCTTGGCCGCTCGGGATCGGATTCGTTCGCTGTTGCGTTCAGGAGAAACAACCTCCTGGTTGTCCTTCGTTGGGGAGGGTTCCACGGCACGTTTCGTTCCTACGACGACATTCTTGGATGTGGTTGTACTAGTGTCTGTTGTGGTAGAGAGGGAGGGTTCGACGGTTGGAGTTTTGACTGGCTCGTCGACCGTGCGGGAATGGTTCGTATTCCGTGGTTCGTCTACGAGTGTGGAGGATGGCACCGAAGCCATGACAACCACGTTCTGCTCTCGACACACACTCCACACTCGGTCGTTCGACACAATGGTACTTTCAATAAGAGAGAGAGAACACACAGTGGAAGGAACCAAAGGGAGGGATGTGAATTTCCAACAATGCAAAAGGTTGGTGGTGTTGCGGCGCTGAATTTTTTTTGGACCGAAACCCGAAAAGCTGTGCCGGTGTAGTGGGGGGAGAGCGGGTTTTGAGAGAGGAAGAAGAAGCGGGATTCCATTTGTGGAACACTCTCCATCTGTTGATATCCGAATAAATCATACCGTTCTAAGTTACGTCAAAGGATCTTGTACGCTGGGAATGTCCTGGCAATCCCACGCGCGTCTTTGGGCATGACCACGACTACAATACAATCCGGAATTCCCGCGCCCAGATCATCTGTTCGACACCAAAGGCGACTACCCAGTCGCGAGGATCTATCGGGACGTCCTTCCACGTGTAGACGATCGCTTGTTGGATGTTGGATGCACAATTATTTGTGGGATCCTACAGTTTTTTAGGTCGATCCAACGCTTCGCATGTCCCTTTGATGCCATTATTCTTGCTGTGATTGAATCAAATCCATACCATGACGACGACGACGACAACAACAACAGTATGCCATCATGAGTGGATTGAGATTGGAAAGCGGCCCCGAGAGACCAACAAGAAGCATGTTCGGAGGATCGTACAACCTCTGCCTTTGTATCCACGTTGGTTTGTCGTCTCGTGTATGATTGGCCTGTCGCAACTTGCCGTGACCCATGGTGGTGGTGGTGGAACCTCTGGCACCGTCACACCAGAGAGGGACGTTCCCTGTTGGTCCCCGAGTCTCGACATGCGAGGTGGCTACCAGATGGACGACAACGATGACGACAACCACCACCAAGCCCGACAAAATGCCTTGTTGGATGCCTACATTGACGCACTCTTGGCGGGTGAAGAAACTGACACCATTGCCACAACCACAACAACAAGCGAGGAGGAGGACACAAGAGTACGTTCTTCCAACAACAACAATTCGGCTGATCTGGCCCACACCACAGTCACGTTCGTAGAACAACCACAACAACCACCAAAACATCGTCCCATTGGGACCCACACGAGACGCCATTGTTCCACGTCACCCTTTCATCCTTCCTCCAGGGTGGGACGAGGAGGACATGAAGAAGAAGAAGAAGGAGACGAATCGGAACGACTAGGCAAGGTCTCGTCGAAAATCAAGACGACCAAGTCCACCAAACGTAAACAAAAGCCTCATGACACCCAGAACAACACAACAAACACAACAACGACGGATGATGATACATTGCCAATACACGGACGACAAGACACGACAGCATCCAACACTTCGGAAGCCTTTGTGGAACCAAACATGGACGACGACAATCCTCCGCCTACTCCATCCACAGCAACAACAGCAGCAGCCGCTTCGGTACCACCCACCATTCCCAATCCACTCTTTCGGTTTTTATTGCATCGGGGACGGATTGGACATGTTCTCATCATGACCTTGGCCATTTGGTTGGATTGGTTGGCCTTGTATATTCCCCTCGTTTCGCACGTGTTGGATTGGTTCTATGTCCACTTGCTTCCTCGATCGGTGCGAGAACCTGCTCACTTTCGAAACCAGGGGGGTCGACACTCTTCTCAAACACCCGTGACGATGGCCACGACGGCGTCCACCACCTTGGCCCGGACAGGTGCGTCACGCAGCAAACGACGACAATTGGTGCGTCAAGCCGATGAACGAGCCTTGCATCAATTGCAAGCATTGGATTCCAATGCCATTTATCAACAGGTCAGTTCTGCCTTTATGCAACGACATGGTTTGGGTCGCTATCGACGACGACAACCACAACAACAAAACTTAGCCGATGCAGCCACGAGCAGTACCAAAGCCCTCCGGGAGGATTCCTCGCAAGGAGAATCCTCCAGGAGCCCTTTGACTGCAGCTGTATCGAGTCGAGGAACAGCAAGCAATCGCAGCAATGCCAAAAAGAAGAAGAAGACGACGACATCCAAGAAGGATATCCCAAAGAAGAAAGATTGGGTCGTGGAGGCCTTGACCAAAGATCGCAAGGGAGGAATAGTACGGCCCAAATCATCTCTTGAATTGGGCACCAAATCGGGTCTTTCGGTCGGGTTGGACTTTGGAACGGACACGCGTGATCGATATCGTGCATCGGTCGTTCACGTCATTGCTTCGGAACAAGCACTACCCAAACACGCTCGTCGTCCGGGGGACTCGAATACGGTCGTGACGAGTGACAATGCCAGCGGTCTCATGGGCAAACTACGGGCGGCCGCAGGGTCGAGTGTGTCGCGCAGTTTGTTGGGAGCCTATCCCGGAGATGCTCTACCCGTCCAAGAGGCTGCCGATACGCATGGATTGATGGGATTGGCCCAACGATATGGATACAGTGACTTGTTCCACTTGGATCAAGACGATGACGACCACGACCAGAATGGCCATGGCGCCAGGAATCACTGGGATGATACTACCTTTGCCACAGTGGAAGAAGAACCGCCGTCGTTTCCAACCAAAACATTTGCCCGTCGAAAAGGTTCTGCAGCCGATCAACTGTTGACTGGAAGACGAACTGGTAGACGAGTGGAGAGAGACCGACATTCATCCACGACGAGACGGCATGTGCCACGTAACAGTTTGATCGACCAATCATCCCGTGAACCCTCGGAGCGCCTCGCGGGGAGTTCGACCTTGTCGAAATCCGTACCCCGCAGAAAAGGTTCCTTGGCGGATACGATTTTATCCGGCAGCGACCGTTACCGTTCATCATCCGCACTCTCCAGTCGAAGAACCTCAGGCGGAACAAACAAGAAATCTAGCCGGAAGGACGAAACTACCGAGTCGAGTTGAACGGTTCTAGTTTGCAATGACGAACCATCTGGCGTCCATATGCATTTGCTCTCGAAAGAATTCTCTATACAGATTGAAGCAAACCACCGCATCGTGGACATCTGGAAAGAGTCTGATTGCGCGCTCGTTCTCACACGTGATGCTTCTACCAGCTTCCCGGATTTGGCTACGCCAGGGTACCAGAGAAACAACGCCAAGAATGGTCCTCCTTCATGCAAGAATACATTGCAACTCGCCCAACCCTACGAGTCTTGTTTCACTTGATTGATAGTAGGCATGGTCCAACCGAAGAGGATGCCGCTATTATGAAGCAAGTCGAGGAAAACATTCCTCCCACAGCCAAATATGTATGTAATTGTCCTAACAAAGGCGGATAAGAATAGCAAAGGAGCACCGGGAAACTATTCTGGAAAGGTATCCAACGATGTCATGAACAAGCTGCGCCAGGTAATGGGAGAAACGTTACAGCATGATGTTCCTGTTGTTTTGACATCGGCGGAAAGCAAACTCGGCAGAGATAAAATGTGGAGCTATCTTCGCCGTGCCGCCATTTCCTAAACTGTAGCGCACGGTTCTCTCAAGTCTATCAACTGGTTTCAGTCGCTTGTTTCCCCGATGACATGACCCAATCCGGCATGCGATTCAGTTTCCAATGACTCAGATCGACCTTGTTCCGTTCGGCCAGGGCAAGCACTTTCAAAAACAGCAGTGTTGCCGGTTCGACATTGGAACCAACTTCTTCGCAGATAATGTTCAAAACAATCTCATAGGCGCGCTGTGACGGTGGATCATCGATATCGTACAGCATTTTCAAACGACCACCTTTCGACCTTCGAACCTCGAACCTCGGTGGCATTCATTAACAAGGGAGTGGTAAGACTGCCCATTTTTACCAAGAGATCCCATGCTTTCTTGGACCAGTATAGTTCCTCTGGGGGCGTTTCTCCTTTTTGCTTAGCTTCTTGCCAATAAGCCCATAGGCCTGGTTTGTAGTCAGCTCCTTTTACTTGTACATCACCACCCCCCAATCAGGGTTCGCAGCTCCAAATGCGCCAGCCATGTCGTAAAGTGTTGTCCCACTTGCGGAGGAGAAATGAGGGTGAGCAGCGTCGAAATCATGGAGAAGGTATGTTGCGAGGTGCTGGTTAATGACTCCGACTTGGACATGGACGAATCCAGCAAGGCCATGACAAATTCCACGTCACTGACAGAGTTTCGATCGGATTTGGGTGTGTCATAGTAATGGCGGAGCAGTTGTTTGCACTGTTCAAGGTACCACCCAGACAGAGGAACTGGAGGACTTTTTCGGTTTGCGAGGCATCCAAAATGGTAAAGGTGGGATCTTGTTTGAGTGCAATGTCCAAGAGCTCGATAAAGCGTTCCGAAACCTCTCGACAATATTCTGGGCAAGGTGAATCCAATTCCTGCCGGAGTCGATTACGACGATGTGGTTGTTGAGCTTGGAGCAAACGGGCAACCGAAAAGAGCATGGGTCGCAAGACGTTGAGAGTGGTGGATTGTTCCACTTTTGTATACTCGTGAATCGCCGTATCCGATTTGGAGTTTTCCTGATTGTCGTCTGGTTTCGATTCAGAGTCTGATTCATTCTCTTTGTGCACGACCGGTCAAAAAGTTGACAATGCCCTTGACGGTGGTTTGCCAAAAACTGTTTGGTTTGCCCTGATCCTTGTCTTGTTCCGCATGAAGTTGCTCCAGGGATTGTGCCACCAGAGTGTTTTCCATGACTGCCCTGCGATCGTGATGGATGCGGTGCAACCCTCGAAGAGCCGCCAGTGCTAAATCCAAGAGTTGCATTTGAGTTCGTCTCTGTTTTCGGTAGATGGTTCGTCGTCAAGGGAAAGCTTTGGTTTGGACGACACAGTCCCATCTCGCACAAAGGACTCGAATCATATGGTCCTCTCGACTGTGCACCGCGGCACTCTTTTCAAGGGCAACTTGCGCCTTGCAAATCGCTTCGTCGAATGATTTGGAGGCACCATCAAAGTCACCTTGCTTCAGAAGCGCCCGAACATGTCGTGTCAAGAGTTTCACTTCGAGCGGTGGCCCCCCATCTCTAGAGAAATGCTCTCTGTTTTTGGAAATGTGCTTTAGGCCATCATTGGTGGTCCTTGTTGGTGGTCCTTGTTGGTGGTCCTTGTTGGTGGTCCTTGTTGGTGTGTCGGTTGTCGGTGTTATCACAAAACCCTGGTGGCATGAGGACTTGTCCTTGTGTTACCAGGTATCTGGCACGGAGACTTTGGTCTCTGTGCCAGATAGAGATTAGGGCTACCTCTTGATAAGCCTACTCACCCTGGGCACTGGTGTTCAGATGGTGGGGAGTCAGAGGCTCCTCTGATTGCCTCAGGAGTTACATACAATACGGCGTGGGGTGTGCCATATAGTTGCCAGACAGGCGTCCATTGACGTCCTGTCGCCTCCACCGTTCAAATTGTATGTACTCCTAGAGATTAGGGCTACCTCTTGATTAGCCTACTCACCCTGGGCACTCGTGTCCAGATGGTGGGGAGTTTGGGGGCTCCTCTGATTAGCCTCAGGAGTACATACAATACGGTCGCCTCGTCCTCCGTTCAAATTGTATGTACTCCAAGAGATTAGGGCTACCTCTTGATTAGCCTACTCACCCTGGGCACTCGTGTCCAGATGGTGGGGACGACTTACGAGTTTGGGGTTTCCTCTGATAAGCCTCTGGGGTGTGCCATATTGCCTGACAGGCGTCCATTGACGTCCTGTCGCCTCACCCGTTCAATGTACAGCCGCGTTGACGTCGCGAGCGGGCTTTCCACCAAGAGCTGTACGCAATAGACTATATGTCTAGATTCTAGACCCAGTTCCAAGTTGTCGTGGTCTGGAATCTGGAGATGAACAAATCAGGGCTTGGGGTCCAACCACAACAAACAATTCTTCTTCTTGTAACCAGTTGGAGGCGGCGAACCAGCCGCCAAGGAAGAAGAAGACGACAATGGCGGCGTTTGAAGCATGCGAGTATTGATCTCTTGAATCATTGGTTGGAGATCGGGATCTGGTCGAAAGGCGCCTTCGCCTTCCATCAGGGCCAAATCGGCCTTGTGTCGACCATGCTCTTGAGGTTGATTGTGAAGGCCCTTGGTATACTGCTTGTAGGCGACAAAGAGTTTGGTTTGTTCGCCATGGCCATAGGGCAAGGTGGCTTTGTCGAAATTCACCAGCCACTGACTGTTGGATCGCATGTGAATCAAGGAGGGATGATGAACCACCAAGCGCGGCAGAGGGGGTTTGCTGTTTGTAGCGTTGTTGGTTGTAGTGTTGGATATCATCGCCGTGGTGCTCGCATAGTGTCCTCATGGGCAATGCATTGATTGGTTCCAAACAAGTCTTTCCAATAAGAACTCGTGAGCAGCACTTGAGTAAAATTGTGATCCATGGCATACATGAGAAAGGCGGTAAAGGCCATGACCTCGTTGCAAAATCCCGAATAAAATCGCGTCGGCGCATACGCCAAGACGGGTTGCGTGGGATCCAATTGTGTCAAAAGGTCAAATTGCGTTTGGTACGACAGAGTATCAGTATTCTTCTCTTCGATAGTAATACTATCCGCCGCAGTATCTATTACTACATCTTGTAATATTGGTTGCAGTTATAGCGTCGCTCCGGCTTTCAAGGCAGCAAGATCTCTCTGCAAACGCGCATTCTTCTGCTTCAGATCGTTTACTTCATCCGAGAGCCTTTTCGCTTGTTCCTCAGCGAGCTTGGCTTGTTCTTGAGCTCTTTGTAAACCAGATGTTCTTTCGAATCGAGATTCAGCATCCTTCAGAAGACGACGGGTCTTATCTGATGTGAGAGTCTCTGCAACTGCCTTTCTAACAATGTCGTCGTTCGCAGATATCAACTTGCAAAGAGACGGGAACACCGACGGTACAAGTATTTCCGTTCCTTTAATCTCTCGGATACATTGGCATATTGCCAGTGTTGCATCAATATTGTATGAATCTCCGTTCTCTTCAGAAGAAAAAGTAGAACGCACTGCTTTTTCCACGGTTTTTTGGCACATGGTCCTTAGATATGGGTTGTCAGCCTGCAACTTGCACGCTCCAGCGCAGAGTTTGGCAAACAGTTGGATGACTTCATCGCGGTGTCTCTTTGAATGTGATATGACATCGGAATCCGAGTGAAAAACGCTGTATCTTTCATGCAGTTCTGCGACATTAAGACAATTGTTAGTACCAGTAACCATGGCATCACAAAGAACGGCCGAGAAGCTGGGAGGTGTCTTGGGCACGATGATTGTTACAAGCTCTGTCACCTCAGGTACCCGCGATATCTTTAGCATACCCTTTCCCATTGGAACTTGTGTGATCATGATTGAGAAAGCAGCAATTAATGATTCCCATGCTCTCGCAATAAGGTGAGAGGAGTTGCCGCCTGCTTTTTCTTCAATAACAGAACAAGCCTCTAAACCACTCGTGATAACCGGGATCATTCTCTTGTAGTCAATTTTGTATCGATTTTCTTGACGTATAGCCAGCATTCCATCTTTCGCTTCCCGCTGGAATACCTGGAGAACTTCGTTCAACACGTAAGCTTGACATTCAACGGGTTGGGTCGATTCTTGGACCGCTTCCACTATTGCTTTCACTGCTTCAAGTCCAACACTTTCGCTCTTTGCTATTTCGGTCTGTTTTGCTGTGTCAGTCTGTTCTGTTTGTAATCCCTCTGCTTTCTTCATGAAAAAGAAAACATCACCAAGCTGAACCAAATGTCGAAGCGCATAGCAGGATCCTGCCTTGCCCATGGAGTTCAAAAGCTGAATGGAAGTCCTCTGTGCTTGATTCAGAAAACGAGCTGAATCTGGTGTTACCACGTTCACAACATCAACAATCATCTTGGCGAAGCGTTCATCTAGATTCGTATCATGCTCTTTGGTGTCTTGTTCTTTCTCATCTTCAATGCTGTTGATTGCTGCCATGACACTTTTCGGTCGCAACTCCAAGTCTTTACTACAATCATACAAAGTCGTTAAACCTGTGGCGAACTTGAGCAACACCTGGAGTTGTGCATCATCAATATCAGCTTTTGGCAGATTACAAACAACCCCTACATAGGATTCCAAACTCTCGAACGCCTCGAGAAAGAAGTTTTTCCTCGCAGTTTCACACACAAGGGAATGCGACCTTGTGGTCTTTCCATGAGTTGGTGCCTTCGTTTCTCTCACCGTTCGAAGTGCTCCATCAACCACTTCCATATTTGTACCAACGTTGGCAGGAGCAACTGATTGTAAGCCGCCTTCACTAGACAATTGACAGCACAATGCGATCAATTCGACTCCAACCGACCGTATAGGCAATGTCTCTCTACTTCCCCCCTCTTGAGTTGCACCCTCGTAGGCATAATCTAGTATTTGAACCCAAGCATCTTGGAACCATGGCACGTCGTCATTCTTGGCTTTTTCTGGCTGAGCAGCCACAATATCTGTGGTATCCAAGAGCTTTGGGAAAAAAGCACGAAGCACTCGAATCAATCCACGCAAAACGACAACTTGAGTGGCGATCCATTGTTTGCTTTCAGAATCTCGCGAGTGATGGAGGGACAGCTTATACCTTGATTTCCTTTTCTCCGGAACTGGAAGGTTTTCAGTTACGTCGGTATCAGCCTCTCCTCGAGCCTTACTGGAAACGAGATTGTAGACTTTGAATATAGTATTTTGGACACAAGATTCCCAACTGTCGGCGGAAAACCCAGATCCTCGGCCAACGATACAGGAGAAGAGTGTGTTAACGGATGCGTTCCGAACCTCCGGTCTGCTGTCTGAAGAGAGAAGCACAAGCTTCGAAAGGGCACGGTCAATCGAATCAGTCCCTTTATCTTGGTCTGCAATCGTCCAGAGCATCCCAATTGCCGTCAGCGAGGTGTTAACATCTTGTCTCGAGCTCCCGAAAGCCGCACAACAGTCCAGAAGTGCTATCTGAGCCGCATTTTCTTCTTTTAGTTCGTCCATGAAATCATTAACGATGAATTTTAAGCAGCGGAATGCTTCCAGGCAGCATTTGGACCAACCTGAGTCAGACCTGTCGTACTCTGAAGATTTGTTTCCGGATAGAGTTGACAGAGAACCAATGACCATTGACCAGATATCACTAGAAAGGTTGTGATCCGCTGACTCCAAAACAGAATAGAGAGTCTCCAAAGCCGATTCCGCAACGGGAGGATGTGGAGCGAAGCGAAGGGACTCACACAACGGTCCCAAAACTTCCGTTTGTGGTAACACTGCATTATTGCTTCCAGTACTGGCATGTCGGTCTTTGACAATTGACTCTACGGCCAAAAACTGACTTTGCATTGGATTTTCGAAGACAATCCGACCCGGACCTATACATGGGGCCGGTGATCCATCACCGCTTGATATATGTGTCATTGTTAGAACCGCAATGGTATCCATCAAGAACGGTCTGGCTGGGGCGGAAGAAGCAGCGAGGCTTGATAATGATCCCGATATCTTTTCGCCACATTCATGGTATCTGAAAGTATTTGCCATGGCGATGTCAGCAAGTAGGGCGAGGGCAAATGGAACCCGTCCAATGGAGTCTAGTCGTATAGTACACTTTGATTTTGCTACACGCTCCGTAAAGTCTCGTCGATACTCCTCATAGAATCTGCTTTTGGGCCGACCTGGGTGAGTCGACGTAGAAGCTCTCTCATCTGTGGAAGTAGATTGGCTTCCATAGATGGCACGTACACCGATATTGATAATCTGACGACTGATCGATTCAGAGGATTTTTCCGACTGAGACGAATCCGAAAATCGCCCCTGAGACCCTTTATTGGTGTCCAGAAGAAAGTCCGTGTCTTCCAAACAAGTTCGAATAACTTGACAAAGTGCATCGACCATGTGAATGAGAGAGTCATTGGAGAAACATGTACTGAATTTAGCAATTCGTCCGAACAAGGTTGAGATTGTCAATGCTGAATGGTAGGCTTCCTCGGTGAGCAAGGGAGATGCAATAGACATTGTAGAGAGCTCCTCCAGCGTAAGCAAAACAATTTCCCAATCTGTAGCGATGTATGGATAGTAATTGTGCATGATTCCAATCAGGCATAGAAGAGAGTCAACGTGATGATCCTCTAGCAGTGAGGATGTATCATGTTTGCCCCAAGCGGGCAAAGAAAGCTTGCATAAGGAAGTTAAAAGGGCCTTCTGCATATCAACAGAGGGAAAGCACAACCGTGCTAATCTGTCATAACCTCCCAACGCTAGACGCACAACCCCATCAGAGCCAGGGAAGCGTTTGAGATAATGTTGCAGCACAGACAAGGCGGGTCCAAATATTTCGACGCCTGACTCTCCTTTAGACGGCAGATGACCCACTGACTCCATAACCTGTAATATAATTGATAGGGCCAACCACAGAGCTTCACCGAGTAAGGAAGCATGATCCACCAAAGTGTCCCAGTCATCATCAACATCATGCTCCAACCGCCGTAGAAAAGACGACGTCGCCTGATTCGTTAGTTGGTCTTGACCCAACTCTCCTCCTCTACTTTGAATGAATTCTACCAGTTGCATCATATTCCCTTCACAGCTTGCCGCTAAAGTTGCTAGGTCACTCAAGGTTTCCGTCAACAGACCGACAGTGGAACGATCTTGTACCAACGACACAGCTGCATCCTCTGTTTTCATGACACGATACAAGACATCCAACGCCAAACACGCTTTCCCCAAAATTGCCCCTGAAACCAAAGGTTTGATATGGACTTGCTGTTGTTGCTGTGGAAGATTTTGTTGAGGGGGTGGTTGAGGGGGCTGTGTCATTGCGGATCGCGAGGTAGGAATTGTGGCACTGTCGCCAATAGTTGAAGCCACAACTTGTGTATAAACAAAGCCGTCTTCAAAATCCGGATGGCTCCGAAAGCTGTCCGTTGCGGTTGTGACAAATTGTAATATGAGCTGAATAAGTTGGAACGACTGTCTAGGATACAGAGGACTCAGTTTCATAAGAACCAATGCCACCCATTGCTGCAAAATAGCTTGTGATACCTCGACCGATGACGTAGTTCGCACGTGTTGGACAAGCGCGGATGTCATTTGAAGAGTTTCGAGGGCAACACTCTCTGACAGTTGGTGCTCTGTATTTTGATATACTTTGGTAAGCATATTCAAGGCCAAACGCGGCGACGGAGGAACTGGAGTGGGGCTTGACGTGGATTTTTTGGTCAAACTGGTCGATGAGGCCGAGATTGCCGCCGACGTGGTTCTACACAAGACAAAGGCGCCTCGTAAGGTGGAGGATACCGACGGAGGAGGCGAGGATGACGAGTATATTGCTGATTGACCGATAATCAATAAATCTTGCCATGTGGCTTCTTGTAAGGAGATCAAATCAGACATGCTGTCGCTATGATTTCGGCGATTATCGCCTTGAGAAGAAGAGAATTGTTTCGGATCAGGTAGCGGCTCATACAAAAGACTTAAAATTTGGGACAGCGTAGAATGTGCCGCTTGTTGAATGACAGAAGAAACAGGTCCTCCCGAGCTCCCCGCAGCGGAGGCTTTCTTTTTGCTCATCCCACCCGATGTATGGTTCATGGAAGGTGATAGGCACAAACAAATGACACCAAAGGCATGTTTCCACAAAATTGTGTCCCTGACGAGATGTTCTGGATAATTGCGATGCATACTCTGCATAAGCTCCAAAAGAGACGACAGGATATCGAGTGCGAGCTTTTCCATTTGCTTGACCGATGCCAAACTGGACGAATGCCCTGTCCTGCCTGTTGAGCTACTTACAACATGTGAACCAGAGGCAGGTGCCGATGTTGTAGCTGGGGTTGCGATAGACGACGAAGTCTTGTTAGGACTCGATCCAGAAGTGGATGAGGTCGACGACCAAAAGAACCAGCTGCTAGTGGATGAAGAATTTGAAGTGGATGGGGCAGTTGTTTGGTTAAGTCCTTCCGTAAGATCTTGCGACAGTTCCGCCGAATGGGATGGGGCTATTTCCTTGCTATCCAACGATCCAGTAACCGAAATATCAGGAGTTGTCGAAGAAGCATTTCTCTTGTTGTTGTAATGTTTTTGATAGTATGCCGCAACTACTTGAGCTTGTATCATCCATACTCGAACCAAATGAATGGCATCCGATGGAACAACGGCATCGGCTTCGATCAGGAGCCGCATGGCTCGAAAGGAAATCTCCAACAATTTCGGACTGGCATTGGGGTAATTGGCGGCCAACAAGAAGGGATGTAATAATTCAAACGACTGAAAGAGCTTTGTAGTTGGTGCCGCTCGAGATTCCTTGGATGATCCTCGAGTTTGGCTATGAGCAGCATTAGCTTGACGTACGGCGGTGGCATAGGCATTTTGATATTGTCTCAAGGTGCGAGTGGCTCGTTCCGAAGCTTCTTCGACTCCAGGATGGCGTTTACGGGCTTCGGCCGCCAAATCACGCAAGGATTCTTCGAGTTGCTGGACAAAATTCATTCTCCGTTCGTTCACAGATGGCTTGCAGCTCTTGCTCTATGAAATAGCAACAAGTCGAGATTCCGACAGATCGCGATGGTATGATCTGTACAGATGATATCGTCCTTGCTATCTTTGCTGTGTCGTGGAGGCAGAAGTGTCATTTGATTTTTGCAACTTCTAGAGAATTAAGGTAGCAAGTAGGAGTAGTCGCAGTTACTCCTGCTATGTGTCATTATCCAGGCCATTGACAACAACATGTTGACTTCACTCCTACTCCTAGGAGTAGAACTCATCGTGTTGATGCACCCTTGGGAGAAACACAAGTACGAGTGTAAGGAATGAAAGATTACTAGCATAGCCGTCTTCTTCTTTAAAGTACAGGCACCATCGTGCCATCCAAAACTTGTGTGCAGCACCCATAGGGATAGTTTAATGCGCTGCGACAGCTGCCTGTCGTGCGGGTTTCTTATCTTCTTCAGCCGAGTCATCCAATACGACATTACTAGTCGATCTCGCTGATTGTGACGGTTGGTACTTTTCAGTGCAAGGTTTTGGACCGGATTGCTCCGTGGTAGCAGTTCGCGTGCCCCGATTGGCTCGTTCTCGTACCGCTTCTCGTCCTGGATAGACTCCTGCATCCACTAAATCATGTACATGTTGCCGTAAATTGGTCCGATAAAACAAGGAAGCCTTGGTACGGTATCTCTTTTCCACCAAGGAACTCGTGCCCATTCCATGTCGATCGTAAAAGGATTTCAATTGCTCATTTCCACCTTCAAGCATGGCCAATAGCTGATGATGCGTCCAGTGATCCATGTCGATGGACCGTACTGTAGATACAGCCACTCCATATGAACGATGCCGTCCACTGCACTTGAGACACAGGAGGCACCCATAAGTCACCGAGGCCCAGTCTGGATTCGCAGCCCCACAATCGACACAGTGATTGTTTCCAGGTAAACTCCGTACCATTCGTCGACAGGCTGCGGGAAAGTAGCAATGCTTGGTGGTTCTGGACAAGTGACACGTTCGGTGGTCGGACGCTTCTTGGGGCAATCGCTGTTCCTGGGGTGGGCCATCGCGAATCATTTCCAATTCTTCCGACACCTGTTTCCAAAGAAGTGCTTGTTTCCTCATGATGGATTTTAGATCGTCTTTACTGCTACGGCCTTTTTATGAGATGATGGATGCAACCACGAACCGGAAGCACTACTTTTGTTCAGGGAAAGGATTGAGATGAGTTGTTGGTTGGTGCCGATTTGGTTTTCTTGCGGTTCTGTTTTTTTGGGGAGTGAATTTGATGCGGAACACTGAAACGTGAAAATGAGAGGCGACCAGCGACGCGCACAGCTGCATGTGCAAAGCGCGCCCAACGGTTCGGGAAGTGAGCTTGCCGAAATTTTGTTCCCGATGGCGAAGAATACTTAGAGAGAAAAGTTCTAGCTAAGTCTTTTCGCGCACAAAAGATCTGTTAGAACAGTTAGAGATTGCTATGTAGCCCAAATCTAAAATTTTTCAGCAGCTTGCCCAGCGACTGAGGTACGTCCGTCCGTCCGTCTCTGTTCCCGGTCGCGCTCCGAAACAAGAGTTGCGATCGCCGCATCTTCTTGGGACGCGACTGATCTGCCGGATGCAAGAACGAGATTTGTCATTGCCCCTCATTCATGTCTCTTGCTTTCTCTGTTCTGCACCATGTCATCGGCGGTCGAGGAGGTTGCATCGTTGCCATTGTCATGGACGTTGCATCGAATTCCACAAGAGAGTACCAAGGCAAGGATTGCTCGTGGTGCTTTTGGAGAACTCACCATAGCCGTACATCTGGGTTCTCAAGGAACGGACCTTGCCAGGAGTACGGCGGCAACCACCAAGACAAGGCCCTTTGTATCGGTGCGATTGGTGGCGATCAAAACCGTGTACCAAGTCTCCAGTGATTCGGGGGATCAGGACGATCAATTGTCCGAGATTGCATGTTTGCAGCGATTGGGGGAACATCCAAACATTGTGCCACTGTTGGATGCCTTTGCCACTTCGGGAACCGGTGGACCGTCCTCCTGCATGGTGTTGCCATACTGCCCAATTGACCTACATACAGTTCTGAAATGGAAACGTCAACCACTGCAGCAGCAAAACCTTTTGTCCTACCCTACGTTGTTTCGTATCGCACGACATTTATTGGCGGCACTGCACCATTGCCATGCTCACAACCTTGTTCATGGAGACGTCAAACCAGGCAATCTTCTCATAAACGTGGATACAGGAACCCTTCAGCTGTGCGATTTTGGAATCGCCGCGAATCAATGTAACAAAGGAGTGGCATCTCAAGGCGATCCAGCCATGTCAATGGAACAAGAGAGTTTGGATCGGAATCCACAACCTCGAGCCCTTTGTACGTTGCAATATCGTCCACCCGAAATACTCTTGGGCTTGTGTCCGATAAAATATGCGGATTCTAGCATGGACATGTTCTCGGCAGGCGTCACATTGGCCGAATGCATCACAGGCAAAATGTTATTTCCAGGAACGAGCGATTTGGCGCAATTGACCCTGTACTTTCAGACATTGGGCACACCTTCGGTGGAGACTTGGCCGGGTGTGATGCATCTCCCAAATTGGGACAAGGTTTCCTTCTTGTCACATGCCCCCGATCCACAGTGGATCCGGCAAACGATGGCACGAGTTTCAGAGTTTCCCCCAAACGACGCATTGACAAGTGTCATTCAGCATACAATCCAGCTTGATCCCTCCAAGCGTTGGTCGGCTCAGAGGTGTCTGGATCAAGTGACGGGAGAGAACAAGGCTGTGATGGAAGACTCTCAGATTGTTAGTCAGGCGTTTGTTTCCGAAATGGTCCCATTGTCTCTACGGCAAATGCCGCTCCTTTTGTCACCGCCCATGGGTGTGTTTGATCCTCTCGAGAAACAGATTGAACATGTGGCAAGGACACGAAGAGACTTTGAGTCGTCGTTGCATCCTTGGAATTCGTTGTCACCCAAGCTTGCAAGAGTCCCTGGTTGATCCATCGCAAACGTGAGACTTGAGTTCACCAAGACTATGGCAAACTCAGAAATGGAAACAAATGTGGGAAAGTCTTGGAGACATACGTGACTGATCGATCCACTGTGCGTTTTATCGCGCCGTTCGTTTATGGATTGGAAGATGCTTCGACTATATCTAGAAATAGAATGAATTCTGTCCCTAAAGAGATAGATCTATGTTTTTTAGAAGCGCTTTTACGGCTCCATATTTGACGTAGATCGATCAAGCCACTTCCTAGGGGAGCAACTACTCCTAGGAGTATTCCACAGAGCTACATCATAGTCTACCATTGTCTATACCGTTCAGGTCGTAGTTCCAGTTTCCAGTATAGCGGGCGGAGTACTCATGATTGCGTCGTTGGATCGATTACGGAACCCTGTGCCATATGTGAGATGTCACGTTCCTATCGGTTAAAGCACACATATATCCGGCAAAATTATAGACTATTCCATAGTAAGATTTTGTTTCTCCATGTGGGAAACGAGCTGGGTTGTGATCTTTCATTCCTTCCAAGTCCAACGAGAAGAAGAGAGCACCACACCAAAACAACAACCAAGGCAACCGAAAGAAGCGCAACGGAGATAGAGCACGTTGATCCGCAGCATCTTTGTCTCTCATAGGACCCCGCAATTTCATCTCAGACCAACTGTTGATCAACAGTCATTGTATGGCACACTGGCAAAGCGATAGTATTGTTGGTGCATGGACATTTCCCTGAGACATACTTTTGATACAGTTTTAGACGTTGTTGGGATTGAATAACCCTACGAAAGTCGCTCGAAAGATCCACCACTCCAAGGATTCATAAGCGCAGCATACTTACAAGGTCCAAGAAAGAAGGAAGCCAGCCAAGTCCTGAAAACATAAAAATCAAGCCAAAGTTGAAAAAAGACACATGACGACCGTTCAGCACGCGAAGGCGAACGGTAACGGCAAGAGCCCCGGACCCATTGTTTCAGGGACTGGAACGTATCGAGATGGATTGCATCAACCTGTGAAAGATACAAGATACAAGACCGAAGATGTAACTGATACGAAAGGTCGAGAGTTTGAAGATTTCTACCTCAAACGAGAACTCCTCATGGGCATTTTCGAGAAAGGCTTTGAGAAGCCAAGTCCCATTCAAGAAGAAGCAATTCCTGTCATCATGCAAAATAGAAATGTACTAGCTAGAGCCAAGAATGGAACAGGAAAAACAGCGGCGTACATTATTCCGTGCTTAGAGAAAACTGACACCTCAAAAGAGCATACTCAAGGTAAGCGAACCTGAGAGCGGCATTGGTCGGCTTGCTGGTAAGCCAAAAGCTAACCCGTTTCATGAATTCCTTATTAACAGTACTAATCCTTATTCCCACAAGAGAACTTGCACTACAAACATCCGCCATCGTCAAAGAGATTGGAAAGCACATGGGAGTCCAATGTATGGTTACAACAGGCGGAACATCTTTGAAGGATGATATCATGCGTCTCTACAATACTGTGCACATTATTGTTGCTACCCCAGGTCGCGTCCTCGATCTAGCATCCAAAAAAGTAGCTGATCTCAGCAAGGTCCGAACGATTATAATGGACGAAGCTGATAAACTCCTCTCCAGCGAATTTCAGCCAGTACTGGAACAGATCATCGGTCTTTGTGACAGCGACCATCAGATATGCCTGTTCAGTGCAACTTTTCCGGTCACTGTAAAGGGTTTCTGCCAGAAATTTGTTCCAAACCCCTATAGTATTAACCTGATGGACGAGTTAACGCTCCGAGGTATCACCCAGTTCTACGCGTACGTCCAGGAACGCCAGAAAGTGCACTGCCTCAACACCTTGTTCACCAAGCTCGAGGTAAACCAGAGTATCATATTCTGCAATTCCGTCAATCGGGTGGAGTTGCTCGCCAAAAAGATTACGGAGCTTGGCTACTCTTGTTACTACATTCACGCCAAGATGCAGCAGGCGAACCGAAACCGTGTCTTCCACGAATTTCGCAATGGGGCGACGCGTCATTTGGTGACTTCGGATCTCTTCACACGTGGAATCGACATTCAGTCGGTTAACGTGGTGATCAATTTTGATTTTCCCAAGAACAGCGAGACGTACCTGCACCGTATAGGTCGCTCGGGTCGATTTGGTCATTTGGGGTTAGCCGTAAACCTCATTACCAGTGACGACAAGCAAAATTTGCGTCGCATTGAACAGGAGCTGGGAACCGAAATTAAACCGATTCCCCCTGCAATCGATCGCAGTCTCTATGTTGGATAAGATAATACTTTTTGTGGTGGAGTGATTGGTTGGTTGGGAGTGGCCTACGGGATCTTCAACCAAAAACTCTCCTTCCCTTTTTGGACGCAGAAATCTTGGTAGCTCAATAATACGTTTAGCTGTCGATTGACTATGTGACTGAACTTCTGTGAAGAACAGAGAACCCTGGATGAAAACTCTATAGGGTCTGGAGGCCGTTGCAAAGAGAGTCCTGGTCTTCCATGTAGAAAAGTGGATCCACCAAATGATTGAATGAGAACGATGACCAGTGACCAGTCGTCTACAAGGCTTTGACGATTCAAGGAAGGATTTGCATCTAATCTCATCGATTTGAAGGCATCCTAGAACGAGGAACTCCTTTTTGATTTGAGAATTTGTATGTTCCATCAGGAATTACACTACGACTATACTAATTCTCTTCGGATGTGGCAACATTTGGCTTGGTTTTGGTCGTTGTACATCCCTTGGGCCATAGGCCACCCCACCGGGTTCGTCGGGCAGCCTCGTAAATTCCGGGAGCCCAATTGCTCTTACTCTTGGGTACAACATACCGAACAATGCCCGAATCCTCACAACCATCAATGTACACATGTCGGTTCTTTTTGGTGGACGATCGAACAATGCGACTAAAGGAGGACAGGTTGCCCCGCACGAGTTCGAGGCCCAGCTCATCTTGTTCGGAATCCAAATACTTGGTCGCCAGTTTCGATACGGCCCGATCCATTCGTTTCTTGCTGGGATGGTTGTCCGGTAAGGTAACATGTTGGGCGAGCATATCACCGAGACGAATGCCTTGAAAGCCTGGAGCATCCTGGACATAGCTTTGTCCCGGTAGTCGCTTTTGAGCGACCAAGTACGAAAAGCTTTCATTGGACTTCTCTCCTGGAAAGGTATGGACAAATCGACAAAATCCACGTTTGGTAAATCGTTCCACATCATTTTCATTGTTGTAGTCCGCGTTTCCGCTTTGGTCCGTGACATCAATCACCTTCTTGTCCGAGAACTTTTTTTTGCCTTGCAGTGGCTCTTCCTCCTCTTCTTCTTCTTCGTACTCATCTTCTTCCTCGTACTCATCTTCATCCTCTTCGTACTCCTCCTCCTCATCATCTTCTTGTGCTGTGCGGTTGGCTTGTTGCTCGTGTTCTTGTAGTTCCTTCCCCATGGAGGCGACATTTTCAAATCGCCACAGGGGGCAGGTTCCATTGTGAGTACAGGGTGCAATAATATGACATTCTTCCTTGGGTTCTTGTAAAGTTATTTCGTCGTCTGGCATTTCTTGTGATGATGCGTTATTGTTATTCGTGTTATTCTTGTTGTTTGTGGATGGTGGACAGGCTTCCAAGAGCATGTTGCGAATGCTTTTAATGGTGGAAAAGCCATCGGGAGTGCCCGGTTCAATCACAACCAAGAGGCCTCCTGGTGCTAGTTTCTCCCACAAGAGGGCAGCGGCGGCCAAATTGGCGGCCGGGTGTTTGATTTCGGTAGCGGTATAGGTAAACAAACACAGGTCAAAGACATTGCGATTGAGCGACGACGTTAGTTTTTCGGCCGACAAGGTTGGATCGGACGTCAAGTGGGCACTCAGGGTAATCCGAGGCGACAAGATGGGTGGAGGAATTTCTGTTTTCTCGTTCTCGTTATTGTTGGCTGGCTCTTTGGGCTTGTTTGTTTCATTGCAATGTTGGACAAATCCTTGCAACATGTGTTCAGCGGCTTGTCGCATGGCTTTGCTGGCATCAATGCCATGAATCCATTCAATCGGAGAATCTTTTCCAAAGACATGCATGGCCGCCGCCGAAGCACTTCCACATCCAATGCCAAAATCCAAAATACGCTTCGGTCGAAAGGTCCAGGGTTCATCATGTGGTGGTGGTGGTTGGTTTGGGTCATTGTTGTTGTTGTTGTTGCTGCTGTTTTCGTGACGCGATGGTCGTCCCAATAAACTATAGGCTTCTTCCAAGACGCGTTTGGTTATGTGAAAATTGGGTTGCGATCGATACACAACATGAGCCAAGGTTTCCCGCGGTCCATAGAGAATGGGAGTGACATTGTCATCTTGTTTTTGATAATGTTTCTTTTGATATTTGTAGCTGGCAGGATGATTGGGACTTTCTCGTTGCCGAGCACGATCCCGAGCATGGGCCAAGGCTCTCATGGCACGAATCGTTTTGGCCCAGATCGGATTCAAGGCCTTGCGCGTCGTGGCATGTTTGGTTTCCTTGAGCAGGGTTGCCATGGATTGATGAATTCCATCATGTCTGGCTTGAAAGGAGGCTCTCCAGGGAGCACGGGCCGCCGTAGACAACAATTCTTTCCATGGATTCCGTTCGATATTCCAAGATTGGGTAATGGCATCGACCCAATGGAGTTCCTTGTCTTTGTGGTCGGATGAGGATGCTTCGTCTTGTTCGACTTGGACGACGTTGGCTCGAGTACTTAATGTCGTCGATCGAAGCGCCATGGGATTGGTTCGTTGTTGCACTCTGTTCGATCTAGCATGGCCCCAATACAGCCTGCTGCGTCGCAACAGCATCATGGTCACTCTTGTTGGTCGTTCGTTCGTTGGAGATGGGTTCGGCGTCGCTGTCGAACCACACACCAAAAAGATTTGTGTTGGTCGCATACGGGATCACGACCAAAATGGTATCTTTCGATCCTCTTCTCCTTTCCCTCCCTTCCTATATTTTCAAGCAGCAGCAGCAGCCACAAAAGGTGGAGACTACTGGATCGATGATGTGTCCAAAGCGCAAGATGGTGGTATATTGAAGCAAGGTATGGAAACCGGCACCAGCCGACGCCTTGGTGGGTCCTCCAGGCCACCAGGCTATCCAGTCACTCACGGCACATTCTATTGGCCAGCGCCGCCACCCATGTGCGATGACCGTTCCGCAAGGCCCCACGTTTTGATTGGATCGCAAATAATATATGGACACAACCGCTTGTCGGCCGTTCCGCATGTCGAAGAACGAAGCACCAACAAGAATAGTAACAACCAACGACAACAGAAGACACGACGACGACTCTGGAACAAGAATCAATGAGCGAGAAAAAAGAGAGAGACTGTGGATGGCCACAAGACAATGGGAACCCCCCTACATCCTTGTTGTTGTTGTTGTTGTTGTTGGTGGTGGCGTGTGTGGGATGGAACGGAGCAACGCCGTGGTGTGGTTGTTGGGCCGTTGTCTGTGTGTGAGTGTGTATCGTTAATCCGACTACTAGCACGTGTTGGATCTCTTATTTGACTCATACCTTGTTGGAATCCTTCGAGCTATTGTAGTAGTAGAGAGAGACTGCAAGCTGCTTAGCGTATGGATTGCACCGTGTCTTTCTTTCATTGGAACTTGGAACCAATCTTCCTAGGCAAAAAATAGAGAGAGCGCTAGAGAGCGTAGCACGAAGTGAGTTTGCAGCCGTGGTATGCCATGGAGCTCTGTACGCCATTGGGGGAGCAAATGATGAGTCAACTTTGTCCACCATTGAAAGAATTAACATTGAAGATTTGGTTTCTTCATCAGTCGCAAGCCATCGAGACAATCAGCAGTGGAAGACGTTGGACTGTCGTTTATCGTGCGACAGAAAAGGATGCGCCGCTGTCGTCGTACATGACAGATTCATTATTGTGGCGGGTGGAGTAGGTGAAGATGACGATTTTCTTTCATCAATTGAGACTATTGACACGTGCTCCAAAAGTCAATGTTTTGTCATATCTGGACCACATATGAATGTGGCTCGAAGTGCCTTCGGAATGGCCGTGATTGGTTCAACTATTTATGCCGTTGGTGGTAGGCGCCAATATGAACCAGCACCGGTAGTTGGCTCTGTCGTCCTGGATGAAGATGAATGGGATTGGCTGGATGATTACGAACCGTATGTTAGCTCTGTGGAGTACCTGGATGTAGATGATTGGCTGAAAGAAGGACCCCCAAGCGCAACATCTGTGTCTACATCCACCATGTCCTGGCAGATTCACAAGGCTCTTAGTCTTCGCACTCCTCGATGTGACCATGGTATGGTCAGAGTGGGCTCTTGCCTTGTCGTTGTAGGAGGGCATAAAATTGGAGATTCGTGCCATTCTGTGGAGGCCCTGGACACGCAACGCAACGTTGTATGGGAGCTGCCAGAAATACAAGGAGCCGTAGGCGGAGTTTATAACGTGGTTGCCATTTCAAGTGGCATTATATTGATCAACGGTTGGTATTCGACACACCAGGATTCGGGTGAAAGATTGTCTCTTGTGGATATGAACTCTATGTGTTTCGCTCAATTGATGGCTCTGGGTAAGGCTTCAATGTTGACCCGAGGGGGCGCCGGATTCAATGGACGAACGCAACAGTTCGAGAAACTTCAAAACGAGAACCGAGAGCTAACACTAGAGGTCGCATCATTGAACGATGAAAAACACAAACTTGAACAAGAACTAGAACGTGCACATGCACACAACCGTGAGTTGGACGCACGATTGGAAGAAGCATGGACATCGAGTCGATTACTCAATCTCTTGCTAGGTGAAGAACGTGGCGATCACGAGAGTCTCTAGAAATCGTCCTCAGAAACCATGGAAGATCGAGGTTGACCGGGCCACAAAACAAACATGGGAGGTCAAGCAAGAAATGCATAGCCTGAAAACAGAAATGAGTCCCAAACTGTGGTAACTAAGAGACTTTGAACAGAAAGGACTACAGCCTACGAAGAGTGACAAGAAAACAAGCAAGTCCGACACAAGGAAGGGGGCACTTTTGAGAAAGGGGAATTTTATGCAAAAAAATAAGCTCTACATTAGATGAAATGGTTGTGCACTTACCTTCATGTGCTTACGAGACTGGGCCTCGGTTAGACATTTCAGTCCTTGTCGAATAACAACAATGCTGCTTCGACAAGGTTTAGTGTTTTTACAAAGAGGGTTCCCTCAGAAACATCTAACTTTGCTCTCAGATGATACAAGCGATTGGCTCCACCATCAGAAACATAGGCATGGTCAAAACGGACCGTGAAAAAGGAGTGGTTTGACTGGGTTCCGGTCAGTCGCTCGCAGTAAAGGACGTACCCTCAAAATCCTCATCACCAAAGGACGCTTGTGGCAATTGTTGTGATTGTTTCACCGCTGGTCGGCATTGTCGACCGTTGACGACATGCGTTTGTGGCTGGGCTTTGTTTCTTGTTGTCAAAGCAGTCGTCGTAACCATCCCTGCGGAACAAAGAGATTGAATTCGATAGAGGCACTCATACTACACAGAATAAACAATACAGTGTAGACGTACGTACCCGTGCTCCACACAAGCCCGAATGGTCTCTGCTTCGGCGTTTGCTCGTTGATTGATTGTTCTTTGTCAACGTCGTTCCCAGACAGTCCACACGCAGCGATTCGACAACTCTATTATCCATAGACTTGGCCTTGACCCAAGTTTTGAGAGGATTCGATGGCATTGCCATTTTGGATAACGTCGACCTTGTACTTTTGGATTTCGTCCATCAAAAATGTCTTGCCGATTGGGACACGGTCAATCACTCCCGTATAGAGGGCAAACCCAACAAATAGGCACACTGCTGCATTGCCACCAACATACAAACAAAGACACAAGAGAAGGAGACCATACGAAACAAAACAGTGGTGTGCACAAATACATGCACGACGACGACGATCACAGGTCATGCCACACACACACACTTTCACACATCCACGACGACACAAGACTCTCCTCACACTCTCAGTCTCACCTTGAGTGGGAATTTGACAAACCAATCGGCCGGTGCCTTGGGATCCGACAATTAGCTGAGGGAATCTCCCGTTATGCAAACGGATCCGAATCGGATCGCAATCCATCCTTACTGTCACAGGTACGGGTACGAGTAACGGTGAATTTGGCCATGACCCGTTCCAGCAAGACCTCACCAAGATTTCTGACAGGACGGACCAGGCATTGTGGAAGCAACTCATTGAATCGGTCCCCCCTCAAAGCGCAACGGCGGCCGTTCGTTCCTTCACGGTCACACATCCAAGCCCTGTTTCCACAGGAACATGGCGGCCGTCCAACCACCCACACCGGCAATCGCCACCATGAGTGGACCCCAAGGATTCGTATGTAGGCTGCTTCTTGTTGTTGCGATGCACTGCTCCCCAATTGTGTGGTGGTGGTTGTTCTTGTTGTTGTATGTGGCCCAAAGGACCCTGCTGGTCGACAAGAGGCTGGAACGAGGACGACAAGACACTGGAATGCTGGAATCTTTCCGGCGCAACCAGTTTCGCCCAGAAACAGTAATAACGTTTTGGAGCAACTACGACATTCTGTGTGACGAAGAATCTCGGCCACACGGGTCACCAAGTCATGGCTGGAGAAGATGTGCAAAACTTGCTGGATGCATACACGATATTGCACCTGCAATCAAATGGGTCGATTGGCAATCAATCAACACGAAACGTTCCAACATGGACGAATGGTTCCAAGAAAGGCTTGTGTGGAGGTAAAGGCCGTGCCGGTGCTCACCACGAGGAACAGCAAGGATACCAACGTTGGACAATGCTCCGTGATGGATGATCTCTCGTAGGACGTGTTGGTGTCGGCGGGGAGAGTACGTACTACTACGTACTACGTACTCCCATGTTTGTTCTGTGAAATCGATGAAAAATGAAAAGCCAACATTTGGACTTTGTGCACGTTCGTCCAGTACGCGACCGGCGATTTCAAAGGCACGCTTGGCGCTCGTTGTTCGCCTTGCAATTCTCATCCCCCAAAAGGTCCGAACTGTGTGACGGAGCAATGACTTTTGATAAATTCCAGCGCTGTGTAAGATTCTAGAGTTTAATATTCACTAATAATTTTGATCTTTTTATCTCTGGGGATTTCTGTCATTGTGGAGCTACATCTTTCGCATCACATAACGACGAACCGAGATTCGAAAAATAATAGTACCAAAGGCACGGAAGCAAATTGCACTTGCATTCCCTCCTCCGTTCTCGTTGTGGTCGTTGGTGCGCACTGCCATGCTTGCTCCTACTTCTCTAAGTACCTAAGAGTATCAAAGGCAGCCCGCACCTCCCTTTCGACTGGTCCTCCTTTGAGACGCAAATCACTTACAACACCTACGCACATCAACACTTTTTCAAATATATCATACAGACAGTTACACACACGACGAGCTTTAGCATTGGCGGCAGCACATCGTTGGTGTGGTCGTTGGTCCGTTGCACACACAATAACCGTCGTCGCTGAGTCTGAGTGAGTGTGTGTGTGTGGAACCAAAGAAGAAACAGTATCTTTTGGTCGGGGAGAAACGTGTGAGGAATTCCTCCCTCCATCTTCTACAATAGAGACGAGACACACACGGTTTGGTTCTGTAACTTGGCAGTTGCTCGATTGTTGTTGGTACAGTTCATTGCTAGAATTCCCTTATTCCTTGTTCGAGTTTGTGGTTTGGATCGATCGATTGCGACACACCACCATCCACCATGACACTCCAAACACCCGACCGATGCAGCAGCAGCAGAGTTGCTTCCTCCTTATTGATGTGGCAGACCCCACCCAGCACTAGTGACAACAACCACCACAAGGCGTCTCCCCCTCCTCCTCCTCCACCCGCCGTTCCCACCTTGGCGCAACTGGTCTGGCCTCACTTGGCCACCTTGACCGAAGCCACTCGAGTCGCACCCATTCCTCTCTTGAGCCTGGACGAGGAGCATGAACATGAGGAACCACAACGACAACACCAACAACGGAATACCAGGAACCACCACACCATGGCAACCGTCTTGTCCTTGCCCGAGGCCTCCTCCGCTCCCCATCAACCACAACTTCCGCATGAAGAAGAAGAAGAAGAAGAAGAAATTGTCTTTGATTGGAATCCAGAATTTCATTCACCACCCTTGCCCACCACCACCTTACGGGCCCGTAGTAGTAGTAGCACCCGAACCACAACCACAACGACCCGTGGTGCAACCACGGCAGTACTACAAGACTCCTCTTTTGGTCCTCCTACGACCCAGGAGACTGCTCGAATGGATGCTACTACAATAGAGTTGCCTCCTTGCATGCCAGAACATCAACGAGCACAAGAAGAAGCAACAGCAGCTGCCCATCAGGACCTCTTTGGTAGTGTTTCTCCTGCTTCCCCGTGTTGTACCATGGACTTGCTCCCCCAATTGGCTTCTCCTCCTCCATTGGCTTCGTTGTGTACCACGACACCTCCTCGCCTCCACGATGCTGCTACGGCTACCATTACTCAAAAACGACAGTGGCATTCTCGCTCTGGAAGTCCTCCCGAATCCAATACCAGCAGTACCTGCAGTAGTGGCGACGGCCACCACAACCTCAACAAGAAAAGTAGTAGCAGTAGTCGTCGTCCTTCGGCGGCCAAAAAGTCCAAACCCTGCGATTCTCCGGCTCGACCATGGGTGCCCCTGGCCTGGCGCAATCGCACCGGTCCAGCATCCTCGTCCCGAGCCCTTCAACGACGATCGCACAGCAATACCGGAGTGGTCATTCCCTTGCCCTTCATGGCCTCCTTGCCTTGTGTGGCGGAACAACAAGGAGGTGCAACCGGACAAGAAGAACTTCTTCCACAAGGCCCCTTGTTGCCATCCGCCTCCCACGACGAGGAGGAAGAAGCAGAATTGGTGGCTGCTGCTGCCCACAAACCTCTGACACCACCCCGCTTGCCGCCGCGCTTATCCACTCACGCTGCTGTTGGCCAGGGTGACGAAACGGACTGGTCTCCCCCAGACCACTTGCGCCGCTTTTGGCATGAAGGGGCCTTGCAACGTCAATTGGCCTCCTCGACCACAGGAGCCGCCGGCGGAGGATTGTTGTCCTCCTTGTATTATTCCAAAGTTAGTTCCGCTTGTCAGCCCCAAGTGTCCAGTTCTTCAGTGTTGCAACCAGGACCTCCTCGTCGCGTCACGTCCCCCACGACCTACAGTAGTCAGGAAAGCAGCAGTACTCTGGCCCAACAAGGATCGTTGCCCTCCTCCGTGTCGGAACGAGCACACGGCGACGACGATGATCATGATTTGGACCCAGAAGACGAAACGGCACCAGCAACGACCTCGACATGGTTGGGTGCTCCCCAATTGCAAGAACCAGTCCTTGCGGAACCTCAAGATCAAGAAGACTGTGAGGAGGATGAAGACGACTGTGATGACGACTTGGAAGACGACGATGCTGATTCGGTGCAGGCCATTGCCCGCGAACGGACGCGCCACACGGCGCCTCCTCCTTCTGTCGTGGCATCCATTACCCATGGATTGAATCAAGTGCATTTGGACCAGGAGGCGGAGTACGAGACTCATCCTCCTGCCTTGTTGTTGCCGCCGGCATCTCTATCCCAATCTCAGTATCACGATCACGAACCTTCTCGTTTGGCTGCCATTTACCACCACCAAGACAAGGAAGAAGAAGAAGACTACGAGGAGGAGGACGATGAAGAAGATTGCGATTCGGTCCATGCCGTGTCGACCCGCCGCGCGGCTCCTCGTACACCCTCTCCCCCATCTGTGACTTTGTCCTTGCAGACGCAACCTTTGAAACCAGCAGCAGCATCCTCCAAGTACTTGTTGCCTACGAAGGCTCCCACCGCGGGTAAGAAGAAATCTCCTTCTCCGCCCTCCGTTTCCCGTCGTCCCTTGACCGTCCCCAAGGGTCCCCGTCTCCGATTGGAAGCCAAGTACGGATCCAAACAGCAATCACAACAGCAGCAGCATTCGCCACCACCCTTGACGCACAAACCGGCCGTGGTTCGTCGCCGTCCCGTGACGACGTACTCCTCCAAGACTGTACCCCCACCGTCCATTCCCACCATGCACGATTGCCATACCAAGTACGAGTATACCACCAAGGAAGATGACGATACGGCCACAACGGCCGCCACGACCATTTGTAGCAAGACGAGTGCGGCCTGGTCCTTGTCGTCGTCCGGTTCCTCGTCGGCCTTTTCGCGATCGTCGTCGGGTCGATCCACCACATCGGCTTCGTCTTTCCTGTCGGTTCCATCGGCCAGTCGGATTCCTCACCGTCGTCCCTACTTGTGGTCGACCGAATCGGCCCATTCGACACCCCCGAAAACCAAGCAGCAACACTCGTCCTTGTTGCCCAAACCCACGCGTCGGGCCTTGACCGTTCCCAAGGCACCGAAATTGCAATTGGAAGCCAAGTATGGTGCCTCCAAACATGCTGCTTCGACACGTGGCGGTGGCGGCGGAGCCACACACAAACCAGTGTCGTAACAGCAAGAAACCAAAACCCGAGAAACCACGGGAGCGAGACAGGCCGAGCCTGTTTCTTGTTTGGGAACACGTGAACACACACATATGTTGGAGTGGATTCCATAGTACATGCGCGGTGACCAGAAAGCAGCATCCATGGGGAGATGCTGTTGGTTGGACCAACGCGCGCAATGGAATTGTTTGCCACTCCAGTAGACAAGTCTCCTTTTCTCTTGTGGTTAACAAAAGAGAGAGAGCGAGCGAGAGATTGTATATAGCTTTGACCCTGGTAGAATCCAAAAGAACTGTTACTAGAACCTAAATCATTCCAATGGAATCCATTTGGAAGATTTGATAGACCTCTAGGTATTCGTTTGTCCTGTTGGAGTGGGAGAGGTTTTGTTCGGCAAATTTGCCACCACCAACAGAAGAGGAGGTACCGATCCACAGTTGTAGAGTGTTGTGGCCACCCACGAGAGGAGGTACGTACCGAGTTGTAAGAGGGGTAGAGTAGTAGTGGTGGGGATGCGTTGGCCATTGTGTTTCGGTTCTCCCCCAAAAGAAAACACTGGTGTGTCCCCCAGTCTCCTCTACCTAGAGAGAGAGAGTCGGCGTGTGTTTTTTCTTTGTATCGAGGGACAACGACTCTCTTATACCGAGAAAGGAGAGAGAGAGAGATGGAATGTCGGCCGTCGTTTCCAGGAAAGTACCATACTCCAAGAATGGTAGGTAGGTAGGTCGGTTGGATCGTTGCGGTGTGTACTATGTGTGGGAGTGTGGTGTGTCGCTTCGTGAAAAAAGAAGAAGAAAAAGGAGAACCCACAAACGACGCAGCGACCGTGCACATTGTGTGGCATGGCTGGATCATTATTCGCCCTCCACTACAATGTCGAACAAGCTCAGCTCCCATGCAAAAAAAACAAGAACCCACAACCGGTCGCATGGCTGGATCCAATGCCAAGTCGAACAAGTTCAGCTCCAATGCAAAACAGAACAAGAACAAGAAGCCGATGAGGATGAGGATAATGAAGAAGAAGAGCAGCAACAAGACTGTGGGAGAAGTTTTGTGGCTAGTCTGAAAAATCGGGAGCTCGGCCGGCTGTCCAGGAATTATCAAGGCCGGCCGGGTGTGAAGTTTGGGGGATTGGTCCCTGCAACAGACAAGGGAGTGAGTCGTATATGGGTGTGTAGATTATGGGGGGAGATGGGGGGCCATTCGGATAAGAGAGTGGACCAAGTCCAAGGACGCCAACAACGACGACAATAAGGCGGATAGATACAATAGATAGGCCGTTGACATCCAACCGTTGATAGGGATTCGGGTCGCCGGTCCTCCAAATTTTTGGAGGAAGAACCGATCCCGATCCGTCTGTTGAAACACAGAACACGATCTACCATGTCGAAAAATTGAGAAGGAGAAGACAAGCAAGCAATAGAGCAAGGGAATGAATTCTCTCCAACCCAGAGACGATTTTATTTTGTCCGGCTCTCTTTCTCTCGTTTTGTTTCTGGACGTTGCCCCCTCTGACTTTGGGCAAGCAAAGGACGAGGATACATCAACATCAGCACTACAACGAGTTGCTCTTCTAAACTAGCAAGGGGACCACTGAAATCACCAAAAAGGCAAGGGGAGGTGTCGTTTGTTCTGGTTCGAGTTGGAGTGCCTGTGCCGATCGAGTGGCTGCTGTAGCAAAATATTATGAGGCACCACAACAACGACCCATCTCGTTCCACAACAACGACGACAACAAGCGTCCGAGCGGCTGCTGCTGGTACAGTCGTCCAACCTCCTCCCACCACCATGTCCAAACCAGGAGGAGGAGTTTCGTCGTCGTCGTATTCACAACGAGGATCCTTGTGGGTACCTTCCACCGCCATGGCGACTCCAACAGCCACAGCAACACTCTCCTCCTCCTCAACGACACCCCCCACGGCATCCACCACCACCACTACAAACACAAGCACCACTGCCATTTCACCACCAATAACGACAACTGCTCCATCGTCATCGCCACCCTTGACCACGTTGCACGAAAAGACCACCACCTTGTTTTCCAGCAGTGTCAACAGCCACAACATCAACACAGGCACGGTGCAAGCCAGTTTGCGACGACGCAGTCGATTGGCGCAACAACAACAACAACAGCAATCACAACAATCACAACCACCGCCCAGCACGGCTCCGCCTCCCACCATTGGAGGTGCGGATGCTGCAGTCGCACCTACGCGAAGTAGAGGTGCCAAAGCGAAACGAGACAAGACCGTCGTTCCTCCTCCCACGGTGATTGTCACGCGCACCCTCTCCCCCACACTCGAGAATGATACTAATTCCTTGTCTCCGCCTCCACCACAACCACCATTGTCGTCGTCCTGGAGTCCCCGTAGTTCCTCGCATCATCGTCAACGTCGTCCATCCACGGGCGTGGCGTCGTGTGGTTCGTCCCAGTGCTCGTCGTCGACTACCAAACAAGAAAACCAATTGAACGAATTGATTCATCGATTGTCATCGTCTTCCAATCGTCGTCGATCCAAACAACCCAAACGCCACGAACGGGATGCCACCGTTCCCAAACGACAAGAGCACAAGAAGAAGAAGAAACCGAAAAAGGCCCCGAAACAAAAGAAGCGACCAATACAAAAGGACGAGGAGGAGGAGGACGTCCAGGATCATGATCCCGAGGAGGAAGAGGATCACGTTCCTTCCCGTCGACGAAACAAACTCAAACTCCAATCGACGACCCACCAACCGTCGTCGTCCTTATTATCTTCTGGTTCAGCACTTCCTGCCACGACTCGACAAGTGGGAAAATCCAACCAAGGTCGTCGGCAACCGACACGACCACCACATCCATCACAGCCAGTGGTTCCGGATTCCAACTACAATAGCAACAGATCCAACGACCACCACCACCATCCGCACGTTCGACGACGACCACGACACCAGCAACAAGGAGAAGGAGGACCTGGACCTGGTTCTTCGTTTTCTTCTGTTTTGCCAGCACCACAAGCCATGGTTGGCTCCTCCTCCCACAAACCTACGACTCCCATTGTATCGTCTCCCCCACAACGACACTCGTATCGACAACGGACCCGCCAAATGGATGCGTCCCCCTTTGTCGGTGTGGGGACGACCCATCCACCATCCAGAAGAAGTAAAAGACGAATGGGACCGGATTGTGGTCCAACAGAGGCAGAAGATAGAGGAGGAGAAAACGACAGAGAGTTGGTCCACAACAAGAACCACAACAACCACAAGGCAGTCTACAATCGAACCATGCCAGCAGCCGAAAAGGAAAATGCCGCTCACAACAACTCCAACGGAGCCGTATCGTCATACCATGCTTCGTCTCATCCTCATCCTCCTTCCAGGATCATCACCACCACCACTCCCTTGGCTCCTTCGTCGGTACCCTCAAATAGTACTACTACTACTACTACGATTCCTAGTAAGAAGGCGGATCTGGATCGTACACTCCACGAACTTTCGGTACGACCAGGAGCTATTCATCCAACGGCAGGAACAGCAGCCGCAAGCACTTGTTCTCCCAAGGATCGTTTGACATCTAATACCCGGCAGCACGAACCACAAGCCAACGTAACCGCAGCATCCCTCGAATTGCCTCCCCCACCCATTGAATCACCGCCACCAGCACCCGAAACGGAGGCATCAGTGGTGTCGTGGCGAGGATTGTTTACCTGGATGCAACAACCGGCTCCCACCAATGGCGTCGTGCTACCCAGTTCCATTTCACGTAACACCACCATGAAACGAGGAATAGGCGGAGGAATGACTTCACCCAACAGCAGCAGCACTGCTGGAGTGGCTGCTTCTGCTACTGCTGCTTGTCCTCCTCCTCTGTGGACCAGTCGAACCGACAAGATGGAATCCTCCTCTCCTGTAGCAGCAGCACCACGGGCACCCTGGACTCAACAAAGACCAACGCCAGTTGCACCCTGGACGACCCAAGCGTCCACGAATACTCCAGTAGCGCCATGGACCATCCACAAGACTGTCGGTGCTATACCCACTGCCGCATCAATCACTTCACCTTCCAGTTTGTCCACGGTTTCATCCAAGCCACCACCGCCACCGCCGCCACTCCTGGTGCAACACCGAGAGCCCATGACAGAGACTGGCAGTCCACCGTACCAACCACGCAAACTCTTGGCATCTCTGTCGTCGCGTCCACATCAACAGCAACAGCACCCCGAATCCAAATCCACGGCAGAGCACCAAGAGGAGACTCCCCCGAAATTACAACAGCAGCAGCAACAACGACGACGACGACCAGTCTTGCAACAGTTTCCTCCCTTTGCGTCCACCTCGAGTAACAGCAAGGCAGCAGCAGCTCGCCGCACTGGCAACGAACGTGCCTTGGCCGCACGACGGGAAATTCTCAGTTCAAGATCGTCCTTGTTGGCATCGCCGCCACAGTCACGCTCGGTACCACAGACCATTGTCCTTCCACAACAAGGCAGTGGTGAACTGGAAACGACACCCTTGATTGTTCGAACCAGTCCAAGTTTGAGCAGCGGCAAAAACAGAAGCAATACGAATCCTAAGGAGGATGTCGATTCACTCGCCTCGCAAGAACCTTCCGTCGAGAAGGACCAAGCCACAGAAACGACCGTATTAGACCTTTCGGTACAAGGCCAAGCCATGACACCTTCACCAGGACCAAAGAAACCAAAAGACAATTACGTGGTCCTTGCACTGAGTGATAGTTTGGCGACGTTAACAGCTAGTTGCCTCGACCAAATCCTTGTGATTCAAATTCAAGCGGCCGATGCACCGAAAGCCATCCCTCCCAGTCCAACAAAGGCACTCATGTTTCAAGAGGATGCATGTCCCGACTCCAATAGCAGCAATAGCTGTCAGACCAATCGCATGGGCACAACCTCGGAAAGTCAAGCCAGAACCTTGGACACAAACCAAGCAGTCAAGAAAGCATCAACTGGCAGCACACCGGACGTGTCGGATACAGTAAATGTTGCCGAACCCAACAAGAACAACTCCATGACGGTTTCTGAAGAAGAACGGTTGGATGCGGCCTATGCTTCGGCTGTCTTGGCTGCATGTAATGGCAGCAAAAATACCCAAGAGACAACCTGCTTTGTTGCCAGTGGATCAAATGATGCGAGCAATGTCTGTCTAGAAGCCAAGAACATGCTCTTTGCTCAAGGCCCGAACAGAAAGGAGCCTCCTCTTGTCAGTCAAACGACAATACCCGAGGAGAAAGCGGAGAGCAATGACGCGGTGTTGAAGGTGCTACCAAGCACTTCCCAGGGACCTATGAAATCTACAGAAGATGATGTCGGGACGACGTTTGGAGAAGCTGAATTGTCATCTTCCGCAAGGGACACACAGTCTCTGGCAGATGAGAAGCCAAAAGCTCCTACCGATGCAAGTACAAACAAAGAGCAACCATCAACGGGTGCTTCATCATCTATTAATCGTCGACAGCTGCAGCCTCTACTGGATATGTTCGAACCCGGTGCGTCTTTGTTCTACGATGACGGTGGAGAAGAGAAGAAAGACGGTTCCCAAGAGCTACGTCCAGAACTCATGGAGGTCATGGATGAGGAATGCCATTTTGACGAGGTTCCTCGAATGATTTCTTTTTCCAATGATGCAGCTTCGAACCTTTTCCATCTATGTCCTGGTCGTTCAAAGGCCGAAGAGACGAAAACTGGTTTGGTACACAAAATGGAAGATAAGGAAAGGCAAG
Source organism: Epithemia pelagica (assembly GCA_946965045.2). Taxonomy (NCBI): domain Eukaryota; phylum Bacillariophyta; class Bacillariophyceae; order Surirellales; family Surirellaceae; genus Epithemia; species Epithemia pelagica. Next base: position 6,445,597 of record OX337228.1, read on the forward strand.
ATAACAGGAACGTCGTGGTACAATCTACCTTGAAGCCTGCGAAGAGGGGTGCGGATTCGACTTTGCACTCTCTGTCGGGCCCCGCAGTGGACAGCTCGTTCCAATCTTTTGTCGATGGATCCATTGAGGAATGGACCACTCCTTTGAATGAGTCCAACGTTTCACAGACAACGGTCTCTTGTAAGGAGAACCGCGTGTCACCCGTCCAACATCAGGATACAATCGGTACCTCCATGTTCCAAGTGAATGTTCTGGAAGAATCCGGTGGACACGAAGCCTTTCTCACCGATATTGAAGTCGCAGTGCAAGATGTTCCCATTCAGGTAAAACAAACGGAAAATCTCGTGGCCATGCCTCAAGTGACATCCGATATTCAGCATGAGCTAGAAATCACAACGCAAGATGAGGCCAGTGCAGGGACGGAAGCGGGAAATGTCCCTGTCGCCCCTCAATCGCCATCCGACATTCAACAGAAACGAGAGGATGCTGAGGAGGAGGATACAGAATCTAGTCCTGAGCGTGAAAAGATTGTTACCCGACAAAAGGAACCACTGCTGGAACACGACTTGGATGGGAATCTTCAAATGATTCTGCACGATGTCGCTCGTTCGCAGGATGCCGATGACCAGGACGCCTCATCCTCTTCAACAAGCCAGGAAGAAGATGAAACTGAAGGAAGGAACCAGGCTGAAACAACTTCTCTCGTGAAAAGAGATATACACCTCGAACAGGAGAGTTTCAAGTCGGTAACAAGGCCATTGGAGGAAAGAGCCCAGCCCGATATTTCCAAAAGAGATCCCAGCATTGGATCTGGAGACGCCTCTTTGAATCAGCAACTTGATGACACGTCAGAAATCGATCAGTTGGTGAGAAATGCGTCCGTGTCGATGGATGAGGACGAACAGTCGTCAACGGGTCACGAACCAAGTACAATCAAGGATGTGGCGAGCCTTTTAAGTAGTGGTAGCAGTGCTAGTTCGATGGAGAGTCAAGAAGACGACGATGATGACGAAAATCATTCCTCCTCGACGTTCGACCAACCCAGTACCATTAAGGACGTGGCAAGCTTGTTGAGTAGTTCCACTTCAGAGAGTGAAGACGAAGAAGTGGACGATTTGTCCTCGGTAGACTCCAATGACATTGGCCAATGGCTTGAGCGGCTGGGTAAGGGCACTCCTGAAGGTCAGAACAAAGAAGAAGAAGAAGAAGAGGAGGATGAGAAGGCCGATGCATCAGTGGAATCTGTGGAATCCGATGCGGACGCAAGGGCTTATGAGGAAACCAGATTGAAGCCAATGTCGCTTCCTTTAGCTCAAATGCCTGCAGTGTCCGTTTCTTTTCGAAGTCCCAAGGCATCGAGGGCCATGGCGGAACTCTTTCAAATTCCAGACCATGCCTTGTTGAAACTTGGATCGGATTCCCAAACCAGTACACTGCATCTAAACAACGACCCATGTACGAGCAACGACGTGGGGTGCTCCCTACAAGATGCCGAATCAGCGATGCGACCGCATCCCATTTGTTTGTTTGACAATGGACGGGGTGAAGCCGGGTTTCTGATTCACCAATCGCCAGTCATGGAACGACAGCAAGCCAACGTTAGCCAAGCTCCAATGGTTCATTGCTGGGGAGGATTGCCGGAACGCCTTGCAGATCGTTTGTATGTAGCTTCGCTTCGACACTCAGATTTGGTGTACTTGGCAACCGGTCCGGCCGATCAATATTATGCCAAGCTTGCATCGGGAGAGGTATGGTGGGGCAGTCCCTGTACGACCGCCAATGAGGAAGCGGATACTGTGAACCACAATGCCTTTCTCCATGTGTGCGAGGCTTGGAATGACGTGGAACGGGTGGCGTTTGGTCCTCTCGCAACCTACTTGGACGACGAACTGTACCAAGAAAACGAGTCTGGTGAGGTTGTCCATGACGTTTCCAAGCAGTGCTCGTGGATTCTTGTGAATCGTCGAGGACAGGCAGCCTGGCAAAACATACCCATTCGATTGGAACGCCAATTGATGGACAAGGGCCTGGTCAATTCTGCACCCAGTCTTGTTGGTGCGTGGCGCGCGATGGGATGCATCTCGGAGAACGAGTCTGCGAGAGAAACTAGCACCGCCATCACATTACAAGGGAACACGACAGGGGAATTGCCAAATGAAGCAACACAAACCACATTGCCTTCTGTGGTGCCTGAAAGGGGGGAGCAAGATGATGAAAGGGGCGAAAAATCAGATGAAAGAGGGGAACAAGTAGAAGAAGGAGAACGAGAAAACACACGTCAAGCCGCCAATGATGCACCAGTTGGCGTGACTCAACCCGAAGACAATTTTCCCATGGACCAGCCATGCGGAGAGTGCAATAGCAATCGGATTGTCAGTGTCAGCTTGGGACCTGAGGACACATACTTTGTCCGGTTTGGGGATGGAACCGTGGACTATTGTCTATGTGCACGGGCGGCCCAGGCTTGTCACGAGTTGCAAGAGAAGGGGATGCAACAAGACAAAGATGATGGCGATGATGATCCTGGTCGATTGAAACTGTTGGAATTTGCTCTGCATCCGCAACTTTGGGATACAGACTATGTTCTTCAAAGTCAATGGATTCGTCCATCCACAACGACGACAGCATTGGTCGAGGGGGACCATGCGTATTCCTAAGTCTAGAATTTTCTACTGTATAGTCTCTTGGTCTTCTCTTTCTTTCACGAAGACCTACTATGACGCATCGGACAAGGATCCAATCTCCCGCAATTGTTCATTGACAAGATAGAGGAGTCCCAACTCCCAACGTTGACGAATAGAGATATAGCGACGGTAGCATATAAAAGCGATTAATATGCGATTTAGCAATGATGAGAGCGATCATGCCCAGGAAGCGACTCATGAGCGATCTAAATGATGCATGGTCTTACCGTCTATCGCCCTACTAAAACGTTTTGGCTCACGGCTCTTTACAACCTCTCCCTCTCTATTTGAACTCTGGATTGACCCGCGAACCTTTTCCCCATTCCTTCCATAGAGTAATCGACACAATGGCAATGCAAAAAATCAAAAAGATGGGTGGTGTAAGTCCTCTATAATGGTGTTGTTGCGTGGAAGTATCCATTGTCCCTGTCTCGTCTCTCATGATCGTCTCCCTCCTTCTCTCTCTCTTTTCTTGGTTTGTTTTTGTCTTGTTGTTTGTTCTGGACGAATGACTGTTTGTACAATCCCTTCTCGTCGTTTTCCTCTGTAGGCCGAACCCGATGACTTTGAAAAGTCGGTGGCTCAAGAACTGTTGAATTTGGAAATGACGAGTCCGGATTTGAAAGCCTCTTTGCGCGATTTGTACATTGTGGGCGCCAAGGAAGTCGAGACGGGCAGTGGTCGCAAGGCGATTGTGATTTACGTCCCCTTCAAATTGCGTTCGGCCTTTCAAAAGGTTCATCCCCGATTGGTACGAGAAATGGAAAAGAAATTTTCGGGCAAACATGTCTTGTTGCTCGCCCACCGAAATATCTTGGGCAAGAGCTTTGCGCGATCGACCAAGGGCACCAAGGGACCTCGACCGCGGAGTCGGACCTTGACGGCTGTACAGGATGCCATCTTGGAAGATGTGTGCTTTCCTACCGAAATTGTTGGCAAGCGAACACGGGTCAAGCTCGATGGCAAGCGAACCATCAAAATTTATCTGGACAGCAAAGATCAAGCCAATGTCGAAGGACGAGTGGATACCTACGCGGCCGTCTACGGAAAACTCACCAACAAAACAGTCACCTTTTTGTTCCAGTAGATACTTATAGCTGGAGCAAATCAACAAGCCTAACGCAACGCAAAACTCTTTGGATTGTAGGTAGGTTATGCTTGCTGTCGTATGCTTTTTGCGAAGGACTCATGTGGATTGAGCGGAGACAGACCTAAACGTTGAGCAGTCATCCCGAAGTACAAGACACTCGGACCCACCATATGGTACTTTTCTCTCTAGGTGGGAAGAAGTTATCTTCAATACCAAGCAAATCTACCTCACCGACCAGGTGCTTTGTGAAGACCACCCATCGTCTTCTCTTCCAATAAGACACTCTCCAATCCCCAACATCTACTATATAACTCGACATGAAAAGTGTCAAGGTCGTTCTTGGAAGGAGTGTGGCTTTGAATAGGCAAGGTAAGTGGATACTCCCTTGCCCTTCTTTTGTGGTATCTACCTACCTAGGTAGTCCTACTAGATTATCTACCTCATCAGGTACGTAGTCTATCTCTATAGTGAAGTTTTGTCTCAGCCGACACGCGACTCGACGCGACATACAGACAGACACTGAAAGCCGGGCTTGATGTTTGGTCTTGTTGGGCTTGTATCAGTTGACTATGACTACAAGATCAAGAATAAATCCACAGATAAGCCGATGATGTCCTAATTATTCGCTGTGTAAGTATTATTGAGAATATAGTGTACACCTATTTTTCCTTACAAGATTCGAGGCACGAATGCGTCCAAGAGACGCTATGTGATTGATGTGCTTTCTATCACTGGCATCAGGCTTCTGTATGGAAATGTCCTCTTTGCCCACAACAACAACGGTCCTTCGACCTCCCCAACCATATTCTCCACAGGACTCAACGGCTCTCACAAAATAGGCTGTAGAGATTATGGTCGGACAGCGGGAGAGATGCATCGAGCGAGACGACTCCTCGTTGTCGTCGCCTTTTTGTGTATGGGAAAACACTCCAACATCCCAAAACAACCCTCAAAGAAGAACGTGCCCGTATCTGTTTGCCAGTAGACTTGACATTGCTACTTGCTATCTCCCTTTGGCACTCCTCGTAACGATATTTGGTACTCCGAAACGATAGACAATATCTAGAATCTACACTCCCTTTGGTTGGATCTGATCCAGCAGAAATCGTTCCATCTCGATACGAGGGAGGCTGCTTCACATAAAAAGGCTTGGATTCATTGCATCCGCCAACAAAGACAGAATGCGGCGCAAGCAACAGCAGAATAGCCTATTCTACAGTGCATCCACACCAGCAACCACCAAGATAATACAAACACGTTGTCCCTCCTCTCGCAAGCGACCACCACTGATCAAGAATGCTGCTCCAGAACAACAACAACAACCACTACACGCACCCGTGGCCATTTTGAGTACCACCGATTCCTTTGAGTTGCTGCACATGAATCCTGTGCACGACAACGACGACGAGGGGACCATAGTGTTACCTTTTTCCCAGTGGCGAAGACATGGAACCAAGAAGCTGACAAATCCTATTGATGATCGAGAAACCAACGAATCTGTGCCACCCCTTTCCTCCTGTGCATCCTCCTACTCGTCTACAGCCTCTTCGTTGGCCTCCACTTCACAATCATCCTGGCACACGCGCTGGTTTGGCTCGAGATCCTCTCGACAACGAAGAAGAAGACGACGACAATTCTTGCAACAGTTTCGCCAAGACAGCAGCATCATGGATGGAGCAGAGTCGGCTGTTTCCGACAGTTCCATTACCACGCGTACCACCCGTAATAGTAATGATGCACAAGGGAGAGATCCTGATCCTAAACAAGGAGGACGAACAGAAACAGGCGAACCATGGCAATCATCCCCACGACGGTCGTGGTGGAATCGTCGATCTTGCGGGAACAAGAAGCGAAACAGTCATTCGTCGTCTTCTCAATCATGGTCCACTCGCATGGAACAAGATCGCGAGGATGAAAACAAAGGTGAAGGACGCATCATGGACCAGAATTGGGACAAGGACCCATTTGTTTCTCTACTTATAATTCCTCAACATGACGACGGCCACGACTATGATTGCTTGTGGACCTGGACCGATTCCATGTGCGGAGATTCTCTACATGGCAATGACCAAGATGACATGAATACCATTTGCCCCTTGTACTTACAGCAGCAACAACAAGAGCCTGAACGACACAACACCTTGGAAGAACACACGAGCGGAAATATGACTCAGTTGGAGACTCCTTCGACAGTTAATGAGTAAGTGATTTTTGACTTTAATGGGAACAGGACGATATGCCTGAAAATGGCTTAACCGATTCGAAAAATTAACCACCAATTATGACTACTGCTATATGATACTTAGTTAGATGAGATATTCATTCAAGAAGGCCCTGTTGCATCCGTGCTAGTTCCAGTTCCATTGTTGTGTGTATATTCTGATCCAGCCATTGATCCAACGCATCGCTGTATCCACCAATGGCGTCACTCATCCACGGTAGTAACGAATTGGCCACTGTTTTGGTCAATGGCCGATCTAATATCTGCCTCCAGGTGAATCGAAACTCCTTGTCCCAAACTGCACCTCTTGCCGCCGTGAGATGATCCCCACTTTCCCGCCAACGGTATGGTTCCATGTCATCCTCCTCAATCACGGCATCCATAATGATTCCGTTCTTGTCAACGCCATGTTTAGCCAGACTCTCCAAAAGCGAATTATTCAAATCTTTGTTTGGTTCCAGGGCAAAGAGACCTGCTTGCAGAATCGATTCCACTTGCCCCCGCTCCACACACTCATCTTTGTTGCTTTCCTCCACCCTTTGATGCAGTGGTGGCGTTCCTCATGGTCCCGCACTTTGCGATCCCATGAGTCTCGGATTTGCCCAGTCGCTTCATCGGATTTCATGTCCAAGCCGATACCAGTATTCATATCGACTCAAGTGTCTGAGTGATTCGGTGTGCCTCAGTTCGTCCTCGAGTGTCAGTTTTCTGTTTGCCGATTCAAGGTGTTGATCACCCAAACTGCTTAGCATAGCTTGCATCCTTCGAATATCTTCATCTCTTGCACCAATTTCTTTCTTGTTCTCGAGTAAAGTTGATTCCATCTCGCGCAGGGTTCTAATGGGACAACGGGAGAGGATGCGTTTGAAACATGCTTGGCATGAGCCACGGCAGTCCATAGTCGAGACCAATCGGACGAACATTCAACTCGGGCACTTGTCGTTCACAATTTTTGATACACGGCATGCACAACGTACACTAGAGGAGCCATTGTGCCAATACACACACGTTTAGTGTAAGCAAGACCAAGAACAACAGACCATTCGTTTTCCCCGTGTTCCAACGTGCGGTGGCGGTGACATGGATACGGCCAAACGGGTGCGGCTGCTTTGGGACGACTCGTATCGAACCGCCGCAGTGGGAACCATGGTTGTCACTCGTTTGGGGTACTATGCTGGTTGGATGCAGCATGTCGACGGGTTGGGCACCAGGAACCGTGGATTCCGAGGAGGAGCAGCATATGGCCGCAGTGTTGTTGTTGTCGTCGTCGTAAATGCCTGTGCGAAAAATGGACTGTTCGAACTCCATAGACGAGCAATGAGCAATTGAAACAGAACGAACCATTGCGACACTGTCATTATTCTTTTTGTCTTCGAATCGTTGCCGTTCCAAGGATGCGTCGTTCTTGTTGTGGCCATCGTCGTGGTTGTTCTGGCGGGTGTTGCTGGGATGGACAGGATCCTTTCAAATTAAAACACACGACATGGGTTCCGCATCAATATCCAAGAGGCTGATGACTGGAGCCCAGAGGCAACACCCACGAGAAATGGCAAGCCATCCTTGAACACCAAACACGAGACTGCCGCTCCTGCCTCCAACACGACGGAAAATGCAAACAAGAAGGGCGATGCAGATTTGAACTCTGGATCGAAAAAGGGCAACATTTTGTGGCGCAATCCTTGAGTATTAAAGTAGGGTTCGTGTTCTTCATCCTCATTGTCATAGTCTTCTTCTTCTTCTTCGTTTTGTTGTTGCTGTTGTGTCGTCGTCATCGACTTGTTCTTGTTCTTGTTCTTGTCGCCGTCGTCGTCTTGGTTGTGGTTTCGTAACAGAGGAGCCGTGTCCTCTTGGCTCCGCTGCCCTCGAGGTACGCCCGACGGTTGATTGTTGTGTAGTTGGGCTGTGCTGCTGCCCTCGACCCTCAACAATGCCCCGAATAAACCGACCCCGCTGCCTCGCACCTCTATGGTCAGATCGCCAAACAACACGAAACGCCAACAACACGCAACAATCCAACACGCACAAAAAACAAATACGAACGAAATACGATTGACCATGATGATGTGTGATTGTGATTACTGTTACGAAAAGATGATCAGCTCCGAATGGGCTCAGTTAGTTGCTCCTTTTGTGACTCTCATACTGTGTTACGGTGTCGCTCATGTCCTCGATGAGGCGAAACTTATCGTCCAACACCTGTTTCGGGTCATTTTCAACAAGAAAAGTCGTACTACAGGTAGCGAACACGCGGAGCTTCGACACGAACATGCGGAGCTTCGACAGCTTCGACACGACAAAGCTCAGCTTCAACAACAGCTGGCCATTGCCGAAGCAAAGCTTGCTGCGAAGAACTGCAAGAATGGTCGCCACGAGGATGGAGAGATCGAGATTCGCGATCACGAGGAGGAGGTCGACGTCGACACTATTGCTGTTCTGCCTTGCGAGTTCGACGCTGACTTGGACTTCCCTCCTCTCGCACTCGCAGACGATCTCGAGGACGACGAGGAGAGCCCTCCAGTTCCAGTCGACCGTCATCAGCCTGAGCCCGAACCCGCGCTCCCTGACGACGACGAGATCACTTTGGGGCACGACTCACCCCCTCGAAACTCTGCCCCTTCTTCCGTTGTCGCCACCCATCCCCCCACCCCCACCCGAAAAGATACCTCGCCTCATATGGATGAGAATGCCCCCCAAAGCGTGATCGAGAGTTCCGCCGGCCCCGAGAACACCCCGCGTTTGGGCAGAATCCTTACTGTTGCCTACTCCAAAAAGGTACACGGAATGGTGCACGTTCGACGATCCGCTCGTCTTTTGTCCGCGGGTACGGGTAAAAAATAAAAAAACAGAAATATAACATGTCGGCTGTCGGTTGCCAGTGGTACGTTCGCACGTTCGTGTCGGTTATGAATCTTTCCATACTCTCACTCTACCCCTTCTTCTGTTTCTAGCGATTGCAAAATTCTACTCCTACTCCTACATCAGCTGAGTCTAGCTCGAGTCCTTGTCGGAGATGTCCTTGTTGGTTTGTTGGTTTGTTGGTTTGTTGGTTTGTTGGTTTGTTGGTTTGTTGGTTTGTTGGTTTGTTGGTTTGTTGGTTTGTTGGTTTGTTGGTTTGTTGGTGTGTTGGTGTGTTGGTGTGTTGGTGTGTTGGTGTGTTGGTGTGTTGGTTGTCGGTGTGTTGGTTGTCGGTGTTATCACAAAACCCTGGTGGCACGAGGACTTTGTCCTTGTGTCACCAGGTATGGCATGGAGACTTCGGTCTCTGTGCCATCTTGGAAGAGTGCCATAGTTGCCCCTGGAGAATCCATTGATTCCTCCGGGCTTCCTAATTTTCACAAAACCCTGGTGGCACGAGGACTTTGTCCTTGTGGCACCAGGTATGGCATGGAGACTTCGGTCTCTGTGTCATCACAAAACCCTGGTGGCACGAGGACTTTGTCCTTGTGTCATCAGGTATCGCATGGAGACTTCGGTCTCTGTGCCATTGGGGAAGAGTGCCATAGTTGCCCCTGGAGAATCCATTGATTCCTCCGCTTCCCTACCTGCTGTATTTAAGTGTTGGGTTGATCAATAACAAGGGGATTAGTTTTTCGGCTCAAATGTTTCTATATAACATGTAGTGGTAACAATAGCAAGTGGAACATTTGAACATGCACGACAACATTGCTGACTAGCGATTCCTAGGTGTAGTTGACAATCAGAGAGGATGAATGGTAATTGCTGTTTAAGTGGCTGAAGCTACTTCATGTGCTTCTTTGTGAGCTTTCTTGCCTTCCCTACACCAGCGCGACCCTTCTTTTTCCGGAATCTTGATGGTCCAAGTCCATCATCACATTCGTAGTCGAGAGCCGTTTCTCCCTTGGCATACTGTCCCTTTCTTATCTTTCTCCCTTTTTCAACACCACCACCCTCAACTACGCTCTTTAGCACCTTCATACTTCATTCTGCGAAAGCTTCTTTCCAGTTGCACTCTCGTATTTTGTTTTCTTAACATCTTTTTGCGCTCTGGTTCATCCTCTCTCATTTTGTCAAATCGCCCCATGGATACTGTTGATCGTGGAGTGGCCAAGAGAGCAGAAACAGTGGAATCCTTGCCACGCTTCATGGATGATATCGGTCCACTCTTTTTTGTCGCCTGCAAGTCTACTGGGACGCCAGGTATGTTGACGCTCGAAACATTGTCACGATCCATGTTTCCACCGGCCTTACCAGCCTTTCTCGATTGGATATTTGATTTCATAGAGCGAGAAGTGGTGCCCTTTGCCAAGACTCCCGCACGTTCCTGATTGGGCATACGTTGTTCTGTGTTTTTCTCCATTCGGGCACGCTTCGCTTCGTGACCATGGAATCGATGCTCGAATCCACCGCATAGCGACAATTTTGTCAGCCTCCTGCTGCTGCTTGTTCTTGGTGGGCTTTTGCTGATAGTCCTTCATGGGGGCCTCCCACCAGGAATCCTCCTGCTCTTCGTGCAGGTTCCTTCTACCACGGGCCTTTTTGGTTTGTTGTTCTTGGGCTCGTAGGGCTTGTTGTTGGTGGCGTCGTTGCCGGTACCGTTGCAGATCGACCATGCGCAAAAACATGTACGATTGTTCTTGGATCAAGTGGCACGTTTCGTCAAAGGACTTGTCCGCAGTGGCAATGCCATTGACGGCCACGACAATGTCGCCAGGGTTGCGAAAGACGCGACAGGCTTGACTGGGATTGATCTGACCCGGCGCTTCGCAAAAGGTGGTGTAGGCAAAAATTCGGCTGCTTCCGTTGTGCGTCCTCGTGTGGTTCGGCCAATAAGAGAGGGGGTTCCTGGGACCGTCCAAAGGCAGTACTGCTGCTGCGTTGTCGACAGGAAGGTGGTGGAAAGGTGGTATGCCGAACATACAATTGGGCTTGGTGGAGGACATTAGGGATTATGACATCGTAATATTCCACCGCCGTATTGTCCAAGACGCGGTGATAGTCCTCGCACAAGCCATGAAAGTGATGGAGTGGCGATTCGTCGTCTTCCTGGTTGTTGTTGTGGTTGTTTTCTGTCGAAAAACTGGAGCGTCGTTTGCGTTGCGAGACACGTTCGCCAATCGAGGCGGAATCCATCGAACAGGTGGATGCAGTGGAGGAGTACGACGAGGATAACACCCACGACGAGGACTTGCTCTTGCTTCGTTGGACAGTCTTGGTACGAGCCGCAGCCACCGTCGTGGATGGTAAGAGCGGTGGCAAAAAGGGATTTTCGTGACCAATCACATGAATGGAGGAGGATCTTGGTCCTCGTCATCGCCATGGAAGCCGTCGTCGTAGTCACTCATCTTGGTTTCTTCTACTCTTCTGAGCCGTTGTTGAGACAACTTGGAGGAAGTTTGATGGAGTCCTGACGGTGGAACTGGAGGAGGCGATCCAAACCGCAAATTCTTCCCCTTTAAGTAAACAAAACAGGGCCCCTCTTCAACCAAAGATTCTTGCTCCGATCGATGAAACGGGTTATGGTTCGCCTATTGTTTGGGATACTGAAGGAAATGGGATAGCACTGGACAAGATAACGATCACGTTGATGGAACGGACGATTAGGAACAGGGCTGGTCAGTTCAATACAAAGGTGAACCACGGCAGCAGCATCCTTTGTGTGCGTTCCCCTACAGATTGCCTGCTTCTTGTTGTGGTCGTTGTCGTTGTCCTCTCTGTGACAGTGTGGTCGGTACCATTGTCCTGTGCCACTGCATCTTTTGAATCCATTGCGGTCCACCACGACATGTGACAAGTTCCAGTGGACGACGAGGATAATGAGGAGGCGTCATGACCCATCAGTACTGACCATAATCGTGTTTCCAACGTCGATTGATGTTGCTGTAAAAAGTCGATACAGTCCATTGTCGAACTAGTAGTGGGATCCATGAGCGAGCAAAAGGTAAAGACGATGGGACACTCTTGGCTTTTGGAGGGCTCTGGAGTGAGGATGATCCTAGTTCGTCTTATGCAGTTGCGATGGGCGGTGCGTCATTTTCGTCAATCGAGGATTCCTCCTTTTGCCGATCCAAACCAGTAGATTCTGTTGCTGTCGATAGGGGTGTTGTTTCATCCTCTGGTGGTTGCGATTCATCCTGTTGTGTATGCAAGTTGGAAGATTCTATTACAATCAGTGGAGGTGTTGAATGATCCTCTATCTGTTTTGATTCCTCCTGCTGCACATCCAAGTCGGTAGATTCTATTGCTGTCGATGGTGGTGTTATACCGTCAACAGAGGGGGGAGGTTGAGCGTTCTGGGTATCCAAGTGAGAAGATTCCATTGTCGAGGACGGGAGAGGAGTTGCATCGTCGTCCCCTATTCTGTGCAATTTCTTGCTTTCTGCAGTTGTGTCAGATAATTCTATTGTCGTCGACGGAGGCGGCGCATCGTCCTCGGTTCTTTGTAATTCCTCGTTTGGAGCTTTCACAGTGGTCGATTCTAGTGTCGTTGCAGCAGGTGTTGCGTCGTCCTCCGCTCGTTGTGATTCTTGCTCTGTAACGTCCAGGGATTCTGGAGGCGTTGATTCACCCTTCGTTAGATTGGATGCTTCTATTGGTGCATCCAAGTCGATCGATTCCTTGGTCGTCGAAGGAGGTAAATTTTACTCCTGTGCCTCACTTTGTCCATCCGAGTCGGTTGGTTGTCATCCCACAGGCACGGGAGATGGAGCGACAAGCTTTTAGATGGTTTGTTGACGCCATGACCACAAACAAGAAGGATTCGTCATCACAGTGTCTCGTAACGAATCATTGTTGCATAATAACCAAAAGAGGTTTTTGGCATCGTCTTCGGGTCGTCGATTGACCGAAGCAGAATGTCGCGAAACGGGACGTGTGGTGACTGTGGAACTCTATGGTCTCCAAAATACCATGGGGAGTCAATTTTTAATCACCACCACCACCAGTGGACCCGACAAAGCCTTGGATGGCTATAGCCCGATGGTCCCAGAGGACGATGGAACGAACTCTGCAAGAACAGGAAACGATACCTTCGTCCAATAACAAAATGGCTGGATTCAAGAGAATGACGCGGGCAATGGCAATCCGCTGTTTCGGACCTCCACTCAGTTTGGTTCCCCGTTCGCCAATCAATTCGTCCAGTCCTTGAGGAAAAGCGTTGGCAATAAAGTCTGCCGCATTCGCTTTGCGACAAGCCTCCCAAATTTGGTCGTCCGTGGGCGCTGCCACAGAGTGGAGATGTACACCATTAGTGATATTGTCTCGGACCGATAAGCCAAACAAGGTGGGCTCCTGTTGGACTAGGCCAATTTGACCACGGAGTGTTTTCAAATTCAGGTCCCGTACATCTTGTCCATCCAACCGAATACAACCCTTTTGGACATCGTAAAAGCGCTCCGACAGGGCAATCACGGTACTTTTCCCAGCTCCACTGGGCCCCACGATTGCCGTGGTTTGGCCCTGACCAATCTCCAAACTAAAATCTTGTAGGACAGGCACATCCGGTCGAGAGGGATAGGTAAAGGTGACATGTTCCATGGCAATACTGTCTTGCAATCTGCCACTCCATTTTGATGCCTGTTCGACATCATGCGATCCATTGGCCGTATTGTTGTCGGCAGTTACTTGACGATCATGATTGTTACCTTCGTCTTGTTGTTGGGGATGTGGAGCGGAGGATGGAATTTGGGGTTTTCGATCGAGCAATGCAAAAGATTCGTTGCGACGTGCCGAGTGCTTCAATGCAATTGGAGATACTAGGTACTGGATATGTGGGCCCAAATGCCACCAATTTGAAAAATGTAGCTTTGAAAGGCTGTCAAATCTCCCAGTGAAATATGGCCATTGTGGACCAAGGAAAATAAGCCATACCACAAGGACCCGCACATGGCTCCAAAGCCATGACCAAAAATGACAAACAAAAAGGCGGATCGAACCAAGGATTGCTGATATCCAATACTGTAGGTTGTCGTTGTTGTTGTTGCTTCCTCAGGGCCGTTGCGATTCCTCCCACTTATTGTTCGGGATTCTTGCGAATGGACCGACTGTAGCATCTTCGCTCTTGACCAAAGGTGTATCATTCCCAGGCAGAACGATGGAAGGGGCAATACACTTCTACTTACGACCTTGAGGGTAAGAGCTGTTGGACGAGGTGGGAGGAGCAAAAGGTCGTTTTTGTGTCGAGCAAGCGGCACCGCCGACAGAAGAAAAAACAACAGACGAATTCAGACGAAGATCAGGGTTGAGCCGCGGCGATCTTCGGAGAGGTTGGCGGCTCGTTTGCTTGGGGGAGATCGTTTTCGCATCATCGTGCTTCTTCTCCTCGTCCTTCGACACTTCCCACACGTTCTCCCTTTTCTTCTTTCTCTGTTGCCGATAAAAGATCGGAGGGTAACCCCAGTGTCAGAACAGGGGCATTTCGAGTGCCATCAGTGGCCTCTGAATTGACAAAGAATATAAATATTGAGGAATGAACCACCGTCTTTCCAGTTCCATGAGTAGGAGTAGGTAGGAGTACTCCTAGGTAGTTTATCTCTTTTTGTTGCTATCAAAGTAGACTGAGTCGCCCGGTGTAGTTCACGAGTATGACGTCGATATCAGATTCGGAAGCTGCTCTTGGGGCTTTCTCTATTCAGCGTATCTTTTGCCCATGATCAGAACACGATGTTTCATGGCAAGGTCGTTGCACTTGTCGTTGTTCTGGCCTGTTCAATAGGCCATGTTTCGCCGTTCACCTCCTTGACCTCCCATAAATCGCATCTTGAAAGCATCAAGAACAAGAACTTACACCTTCCGGGTCGGCTTCTGCACGATCATCTGCAAGCTGGATCGGAACACGCACTGTCAAGATACTTCAAAGCTTCAAGAATACAAGGGACGAACGACGACAACGAATCCATGGTGTCGTCTGCACCGAATGGAAACAAAGGGTGGCTTGTCCCTCTCACTCTTCCATTATGGCTCATCTTCATCTCCAACCAATGGAGCCGATCGTCCATCTACTACCTTGTCGACTTTTCGGCTGATGCTCAAGCCTTTAAAGCTCTCAATGTAGACATTGGCTTTTCCGAGGCGGAATACGGACTCTTTGCTTCAGTGGCATTCACTTCCTTGTTTGCCATTGCCTCCCTCGTGGCCGGCGCCACGGCGGATCGGTTCAATCGCAAAACCTTGACCCTGGCGTCGGCCTTGGCGTGGTCCCTGGCCACATTGGGCACAGCCTTGTCTCATTCCTACTTCCAGATTGTTCTCTGTCGTATTTTGATGGGATTGGCCTGTGCTTTTACGGCTCCGGCCGCCTTTACCTTGATTCGAGACCGTGCTCCACCGGAACGTGCTGCATTGGCCTCGAGCTTTTACTCTACGGGCATTGCAGTCGCTAGTGCACTCGCATCCCTGTCCATTTTGTTGGATGATCAACTGGGCTGGAGAAATGCCTATGGATTGGTGGGAATCTACGGTCTGGTTGCACTTGTCATTACCTTTCTCCTCTTGGAAGATGATCCGCAGAATAACAGTGTGCTTGATGCCAGCGAAGCGACCATCGAGGAGAGCAGCACTGCTTCCAGTGTTTGGAACGATGTCAAAGATGTTTTTGCAACCCAACGAGTGCAACTGATTCTCCTGGCATCTCTCTTTCGATTCTCGTCTGGACTCATGATCGGAGGTAAGCCTACTGGAAGTCTTCCCACAATTGGACGTCTGTTTGCAGAACGTCAATCACTGGACTCACGCTGAATTGACTTGTTTCTGATGTCTGTAAAAGTTTGGAGTGGTCCGTACTTTCGGCTTGCCTTTGCCGATAATCAGGCGGACTATGCTGTAGCACAAGCCGCCATTAGTGCCATTGGTGCTTCGGTGAGTGGGTTGATTGGAGGAGCCACGGCGGATTGGTTGGTGGCCAATGCGTCACCCGACACGATCGATCCCATTGGACGGAGATTGTGGATTGTCATTGTCGGATCCATTTTGGCCGCACCGGCATGGTACTGGGCGGTACAACCGGACCAATCCTTCCAAGTGGCCATGACCTGGTTGGCAGCCGAGTATGTGGCAGCCGAATGTTGGTTTGGACCCACTGTCAGTACCATTCAATCGACGGTGGGTCCCAAAATTGGGGGCACGGCACAAGGAATTTTTACCCTCACAGCAGCCACGGCCAATTTTGCACCCACGGTACGTAGCGTCAATGGTCTTCAAGTACGACACGATGACAAACACAAGCTTCCGGGAAAAAAAAACACTCATGGAGATTTCTTTTGCGTGTTTTGTTGGCAACAACACTCGTTATAGATTTTGGGCTTGCTTTATAGCCAATCCTTGGCCGATGCAATTGATACGTCCGGTATCGAACTCTCTCATTTCTTATCCACGGGGGTCAGCGCTTGTTACCTTGTGAGTGCCGTCATTTTTGTCTTGGCGGCCCGAGCCGAACCACCCACAGACAAAAAGTCCAAAGCCTTGTAAGAACGTAAGAAGAATAACACATCAGACTTCTAGTAGTAGTATAATAGCATCATGACAAGACATTGCATGCACTAGAGGGGAAAATGGTAAAACGATCTGAATCCTTAGTTAGGAGCACAACGTTCCCCTAGTCTACCTGCCTACCTACCTACCATTTTCCCCGCGCGGGAGACGTCATCTGGTATGCCAGTCGCGCACACAGAATCCAGTCGCCTTAATCCACCGCATCGCCGCTCTCTCAACGTTATATATCACCATTCACCATGTCGAGTCGAAGATCGGGGTCTGCTGTTGTATCTATCGTTGTCGCTGCGACAGTAGCCGCCATTGGCTGTGGATGCATTTGTAAGTTCGTGTTCGAGACGTGAGAGAATTGGTCTACTCCATCTGACGAACGACTGTTTTGTGGTCTCTGTTTGGACGAAATCGGTTCGCTTCGCAAAGATCTCCCCTTTATTGCGGACAAGGACAAGCTGCGAGGCCTGAATGAAGACGCAGACAAGCAATACGAACAAGTTCTCAAGGCACAATTAAAAGAAATGAAGGCAAAGCAACTGCAAGAAAAGATGGAAGCGGAAAATCCAAAACCCCACCAATCGTCCATGTGGAAAGCCCTTTCGTGGGGCCAAAAATGACGCAGTGCATCCGCAATCCACACTCGGAGTAGTAGAGGGTGTGAATGGGGTGAGGGCATGTTTCACCGAATGGAAACCATTGTTTGGGAACGAGCAACAACGAAAACGGTGTCCTCGGATGCATCCTCTGTTACCATTTGGCAAAACCCTCTTACAAAGGCTCCATACACAATTCGACAACTAGAATGCGTGATTGCAGATTGAACGTTTGAACATTGTATTATACCCGTCTCAAAATCATCCTAAAGAACATTCATAGATGTAACTTCGGCGGACTGTACTTCATCTTCCATTTCCAAAATCTTGTCAATCACATCATCCGAACTGTAAATATTACAAAGAGTGTTAGACCATCCATCCATTGGACGAATTCACCAAAGGTTCGACCGTGACGTCGACAAAAGATACAGGAGATAAACACGTCCCGAAACATTCAAACGACAAGTTAGAACCGAAACAACCAACTACAGTTGAATTCGTGATCCGACAAACGATATACATCGTTGCAGGGGTTAACGTACCTGTTGTTTACTCCCATTACAAATGTACATTGGATCTTTTTGATTCCAAAGGCCACATCGGCCAAGGTACAGTTTTCTCCCCACTTGAGTCCATCTTGAACCACGGTAGTGGTGATTTTCTTCCAAAGTTGCATCAAATCTTGTTCCACATCCCACGGCTTGACTTCAATCGCCACCAAGGTTCGTTGCTTGGCTTCCTTCTTGGCCGTACGTTCTTCGGCTTCTTTCTTGAGTCGGGCCAGCATTTCGGCACGACTTTCCTTGGGTTCCTCCTCGGCTTCGGCATCGTCATCTCCAAAGACATCAAAGTCATCGTCGGCAGATTCTTCTTTCTTTGCTGCAGCAGCCTTCGGGGCAGCCACGACGGGAGCCATGACCTTTTTGGCCACGTTGACGGCCACGGATGTGTACGAGACCTCGCTGTTGGCGTAGGTCAGAGCAATGCGCAGCTCGTCCATGGCAATGTCGTAAGCGGGAAGGGCCATCTTCTTATGTTTTTAAGTTTCAACTTTGTGATTGGAAAGAACGAATGGGTTGGAGGTTTGATTTTTCGAGATCCAACAATGACAAGCAACGACAAAGGGTCAAAGCTTTGACTCTATAGCGCGTCGACGGTCCAAGCAACAAGCAATGGAGGAGATGAATGGCCCATCGAACACGCACGCATGGCACAAGATTCGTCCGAATGAGTCGCGTATTAAATTCGTGACACACGTCTGTCACCCAAATCGCCCACAGAAAATCTTGAACCATTGACCATCATGAGCGGCAACAACACAACAACAAGCACGGCAGAAGTTCAGCATAATGAGGAACCATCATTCCCACGAAATAATGAGGAAGACGATGGAGGAACGCTAGTCGGTCCCATGTTTTTAGTGGCAGTTGCTTTGGCCTTGGCCGTGGCGGGGAGCTGGGGATGGGCCGTGATAGCCTTGTTGTTGGCCATTTTGTTTGCCGTGTGCCTCATGACCGGAAAGATTGAGCACAAGTCCCAATATGAGATTCGTTTCAATGTAATTCATCCGGGGGACATTTTTATGGAGATGCTTCAATGGGAAACGCGCTACCTGACCTTCTATGAAGAGAACAACAACAAGTTGGAGGATCCACAACTCGTCCAAGATGGCCGAATCCTCGTATTGGCGGGCATTCACGCCCAAATTCGAAAGCTTAAAGAAGGCAAGCTAACGGATACTGTTGCAGTGATTGGTCTGGAATCGGTCTACTTAGTGTTTCGAAGATTTGGACGAGATGATCAAGTGTTGATAGCTGCAATCTCGTTATTGGCTTTGATTGCCAAGAATGACAAGGTTCGAGAAAAAATACTCTTTGAAGCGGATGCATTTGGATTAAATTTTCCAATCAAGGCCCTTTTCGATGCGCTGGAACGAGCCAAACTGCTGGAACACAATTCCGAACAAGAAGTTCTTGCGGCCGAACTGCAACGCAAAGGATTTCTGCTTCTAGGGGCCCTTTGCGATGGATCTACCGAACTGGCGCAGCTTGCCGTTCAAGAGGGAGCTTCCGATGCCGCTCTTGGTGCTATAAATTGGTTTCGATGCCATTCCGAAGTTGTCAATTGGGCATTATGGACCTTGTTTATCTTTTGTTATGAACATGCTCCCAACAAGGTCGCGGTAATACAGGGTGAGGGGATTCCGATTGTTATTGAAGCCATGCGGCATTGCTCCGACAGTCTGGAAGTGTCTCGGCATGGAATTGCGCTTCTCTTTGATATCATGAGAGATGAGACGGCAGATTGTCAACCAGGAGGACGGTCGCTTGACATTTGGCGGTTACGAGCGACGGCTCAATCTGTTGGTTTGCATCAAGTGCTGTTGGAGATTCTGCACAAACATAGTGAGGCTTCGGATGTCGCTATGATGGGTATGGAGCTTCTTGCTGGCACAGGCTACAGCAAGACAACGTAAACGCGTTGGCTTTGGCCATAGCTGACGCATCAAAGTCCACTGGGACATGTTTGCCGCAGAAACTGGTGGATTTGTTCATAGAACTGGGTACTACCACATATTCCAGTTGTTTTTTAATCGGAAACGCGCTACCCGACTTCTATCAAGAGAACAGGTCTGAGGATCCATATCCGAATCCTAGTATTGGCGGGCATTCATGCCCAAATTGGAAAGATTAAAGAAGACAATATAACGGATACTGTTGCAGTTCTTGCTGCCGCACTGCAACGCAAAGGATTTCTGGTCCTAGGGGCCCTTTACGATGGATCTACCGAACTGGAACTGCTTGCTTTTCAAGAAGGAGCTTCCGATGCCGCTCTTGGTGCTATAAATTGGTTTCGATGCCATTCCGAAGTTGTCAATTGGGCATTATGGGCCTTGTTTATCTTGTGCTTTGGAAATGCTCCCAACAAGGTCGCGGTCATACAGGGTGAGGAATTCCGATTGTTATTGAAGCCATGCGGCACTGCTCCCACAGTCTGGAAGTGTCTCGGTATGGAATTGCGCTTCTCTTTGATATCATGAGAGATGAGACGTCAGATTGTCAACCGGGAGGACGGTCGCTTGACATTTGGCGGTTACGAGCGACGGCTCAATCTGCTGGTTTACATCAAGTGCTGTTGGATATTCTGGACAAACATAGTGAGGCTTCGGATGTCGCTATGATGGGAATGGAGCTTCTTGCTGGCACAGGCTACAGCAAGACAACGTAAACGCGTTGGCTTTGGCCATAGCTGATGCATGTTGGTTGATCTGATTTTCCCTCAATCGCTTTGTTTGTTCCTGATTGATGACAACCATATGTAAGACCGAGCGAGTTTGATGATGTTTGCTCGCAATCCTTCGTTCTCCTTCTATGATCTACTCTGACATGGATCAAACCATCAAGGTGTACCACAAGGATCTTGTGTCATCAGTGATTCCAGTTAGAAAGGATTACATTCCCTTGATCACTTCGTTTGTTCATGTTTGATGACAACCCATCCAAGGCGGACAATGTTCAATAATGAAAACCTTACACTTCCGGCTGTATGGTGGATGATCTACTCTGACACGCTTCAAACCATAAGTGCTATGACAAGAACCTTGTACTATCAGAGATTCCGCTTGGTTAGCCTCATATTCCCTGGATCGCTCGGTTTGATACCGGCTTCTTTTTGTGCGACAAGGCTAACATTACCAAATACTATCACAAATTACAGCTGGTACGTCTATTTCATTTTACTGGAGAGCTGATGATCCATCAAGCACTAGTTTCTGTACAGATGGTGGTCTCGCGTTTGACACATCGAAACTATTTCCCCCCAAACTCACAGCAGCCAGCACAAACAGTATCTGACGCGTCCATTCTTTCACATGTTGCCATTCCATAAATGAGATTTTAGTAACACACCCTCCTCGCGTCAGAGAACAGCCGTCTTAGACAATTTCTGGGTAGACATATTGTATTCCCCAGTCACCGAATTCTTCAAAGAGAATTTGTCCTCCACCATCCGCATCAATAATTCCAAACTCTTTGTCCGCATCCTCGATTTCCACACCCAGCTTGCCCAGCTTCTTGATACCCTTTCGGAACTCATCGATATCGATGCGGCGGTCATGGCCGGTGTCGAGAGAAGAAAAGATCTCCCATAGAAAGGTGTACTTCTTCAAATACACAAAGAAAAGTCGAAACTCGGAAAACTCAATAAAGGACTCGCCTTCTTTTGTAAGATTCTTCCCATCGTCCTGGGCAACATGGCATGCCGCCTTGAAGGCCCGCATAATAACCGGCTTGGGAAGCTTCTTGCCAATTTGGATCAACGCTCGATCGCATTCCGCCAGGGACAGGTATCCATTGCCGTTGGGATCAAAGAAGCGGAACATTTCCTTACGCTCTTCTTTTCCCTTGAGCGTCTTCTCTGTAGGAAGCGTTTCAATAAGCGGTGTCAACTTCATTCTGGTCAAAAACACAAGTTGTGTATCGTCGTCTTTCAATGGTATGAGAAGGAGCACCTCCCGCGACAAAAAAAATTCGCTGATTGTGTTCCTGTTTGCTCCGTTGTTGTGTGTGTTTCTGTGAATCAATCCCCCAAAACGAAAAAGGGGGGCTTGGGCTTGGGCATGATGCGAGAGCGAGACGCGTGGAACGTGGAACTCTATCTATGGACGGGCGGGCGTGATTTTTGCGAGCCGATCCCTCGCCCGAACGCCAGCCGACTCCCAATCAAAACTACCTCATGCTCAAAGTAAGCTACAAGCTGAGTTCAGACAGAATGTTCCTGTCGTAGCACTCCAGTAGGATTTCTACGTAATACGCGCCAGCCATCTTTGTTAATATAGCCCTTATAATTATGCCTCTGTTGTGCAAAGTGCTTCCGAAACTCGACAATCTCGCGTTCCCCCAGAAAAACTTCGTTTTGTACGAGACTATCGTGCGTGGGGTGCATCCGATGATCATGTTGTTGTGGATGATGCCAACCGTTTGAGCTGTTGCCCCATTGGTGGTGGTCGAATAACACCCTAAGGCACCTGGATGCAGCTCGGCAACATCTCGAACGGATGGGGTGGCCCTCCACCATGGTCAACACAGTCGACTGTTTTTTCGTAATTTTTGATGAAAAGCTAGCGTTCGGAAGAAATCACACATAACACTAAAGTTAATAAAATATTTATTTCAGCCACTAGGAAGTCGCTAGTCGGACGCTAATAACGCAGAACGCTTTCCAGGATTACTCCTCTGGTACAAATTCTACAGGAGTCTACGACAGGAACACACTCCCTGAACTCAGCTTGTACCCCATTCCCATGTTGGTTTCGGTGCCGATGCGAGCAAAGGGGCTTACCACCGTTCCGGCGGGAGGTCCCACTGAATGGGACAAGGGAGGGATTTCATCGACTCGACTGAGTGGAATCTGAATGGCCGGAACAACCCACGTGCCACAGGAACACTGAGAGCCGGACCAATGCCAGGTTCCTAATTTGGTGCCACATTTGGGACAGCCAAACTTTCCCTCAAAGGCAGACATGTCACCCATCCACGGCAAGCCGTCGCGAAGAAAATGCGATTGACAAAACGGCCGATCAGGGGCGGACGTACGGTGTAATACGGAACCATGATTCACTTTGCGGGCCGAAAACGAGTGTCGGGCAGGAACATGCGGTGGATCCTCGAAATCGTCTTGACCAAACAGCACCGTCCGACATTTCCGGCAGGTGTACCGAGTTTGATCCGCATTGATGCAGTGGGGGATTGAAATGGGGGTGGTTTCTGTAGAGGATTCGCCATTCCGAGGATCGTCGGATTCGTCCTGCTGTTCCATGACTGCGTGTTCCACAGTAGTGTCCAATGATTTCGTCGGCGGACTCGACATTTGGAGCAATCGATCTCGTACTATGCCACGCGCAAAGTCTAGGACAAACTTTGCCATTTTCCCTGGACCCAGTGTATGCAAACGGGTCGCTTCGGCCTTCGCGTCGGGGCTCAAGATTCGAAAGGCCTCCAGTTCTTGTGTCATTGTGGCATATTCTGGATTTGGTTGAATGATTCCACATGGGAGTTCTTTTCGAGACATGGACTCCACGAAGGACCGTATTTTCGACACGTCTTGGTCATTTTCCAATCCTGCGCCAATGGCCAGGGCCGAGATTCCTGCAAATACGGGCAACTCTTTGTTGGAGGACGTAGTTTCGGAGGATACTGCTTCTTCTTCGTCAAAGAATGGTAATAGACTCGATGGTTTGGTGTTCGTCGCTTGTGGCCCATAATAGTCGACGCTCGAAAGGTATCGAACCACGGTTTCGTGTTCATCTTGGTACGATCCAAACACGGCCACCGCGGGCAAAAATTCCAATGCAACTGGTGATGAATGGTTCGTCGCATCTTCCTCCTCCTCCTGAACTAGTTCGGAGAGCAAGTGGGCCACACGGCTTGCCCTCGTCTTGTTAGGTGCCACGAACAGAACACGACAGGTCGGCTCCTCCTTGCCTCCATTTTGCTTCATGGTTTGTAGATTGTGCTATCTCATTCTTGTGTTGTGGTGCCATGGTATGGCTGGATTGGATGGAGGTGAGACGTGAGACACCAGACGTGCTGCCCGCGACTGAGAGGTCGCGAAAAGGGTGACTCATTCATCGGTCGCGAATCGCTGTATCGGATCCATCTCGGAGGGTGATGATGACGTACGAAGTAATCCGACGCAGGTTGTCGATGTCAACTGTGGATCGCGATGATCCTCGAGAGAGTCGTTGTCTTTTGTTGTGTAGTGTGTAAGCTTTGACACTTTCTCACATCATCATCACAAGTCCGCTCACGTCTTTCCCCAAAACAAAACACTTGAATATCCCATCATGATGAAGCAATTCCTTGCCGCTCTTTTGGTTGCCAGTGCCGCCGCCTTTGCCCCTTCCCCAGTGGCCTTTGTCGCTCGTCCTTCCACGGTTCTCTATGGAGAAGTCGCCGATAAGGTCAAGGAAATCATTGTCAGCCAATTGGGCGTCGATGCCGAAAAGGTTGTTGATGATGCCAAGTTCATTGATGACTTGGGTGCCGACTCGTTGGATACCGTCGAATTGATCATGGCCATTGAAGAAGAATTCGACTGCGAAATCCCAGAAGAAGATGCCGCCAAAATCTCTCAAGTTTCGGAAGTCATTGCATTCGTCGAGGGCCTCTAAGAGAGATCCAACAGGAGATTGAGACACGTACTGGATGCTTCTCCTCCGGTTGGGAGAGGAATGCGCCAGACAAGAAGAAGATACACAAGTACTACTACTACTACGATAAGCAAGACACCAAGACTAAGCTTACCGACTAATGTGGGATGAATAATAAAATGAGAATGGGTGAATGCCTTCTCTTTTTGATCTTGACGACTTTCATTGCACTTGATCCCTTCCTTTAGATCCTGCTTCTTTGATGGTAGGAGTAGTTGGCAGCTCCAGGTTCGATTGTCGTCTCTCTTTCCTTTCGCTACGCATAGACGAGGTAGATTGTGGGTCGCTTCTTATATCCAGTCGCTGAAACATTTCGTGACAGAACTCCCGCCAATGCGGACCATGTTGTCAAGGATCAAGGAGCATTTGTTGTGGGTTAGATCCTTGTCTTCTCACCTTGTTGTCTGCTCCACACAAACAACCGCAAGCCAACGCACAGTGTTTGTGACCACACGTCCTCTGCAAGGCCTTTCTGCTCTCCACCAGTCGGTCCGTTCTGTGCTGGATCATCATGTCGTCCGCTGCGGCCATGCGAAAAGGACTCTCCTCCTCATTGTGTGAATGGTTGGAGGACTGTCCGGTTCAAGTCCAGGGTGAGGACGACGAAGATTTCGACTTGGACCAAAACAACAACGACGACAACGACAACGAGGAAGAGTATGAATACCTCACACCGGGTCCAGCCTTGCAAGCCTGTTCGGGATGCGATATTCATTTGCCAAAGTCGGCATGGGCAGCCTCGTCGAAAAAGGGAACTCAACCACACAAGTATTTGGCCATTTTGCCGGGGATCCTCGACTGGGAACCACCCCCCAAACAAGAAAACGAACAACAGGCACCCACAGCCGTTGCAATGTGTTCTCAAGAGACGGAGGATCCTACTACTACCAACAACAACAACGATGCGGTACTTTCACAAGATTCCACTCTGTACTTGTCGTCTCAGCAGGAAGGCTTGGTTGTCGAGGAGGAGGACCCTGAAAAGCCTACCCACAACAACTCAAACATCAACAACAATAGCAATCCGACTCGCAAACCGTCCTTGGGGACGGTGCACAATTGGGAGTCGGATCAACCCACTCTGTCCTTGCCGCTGGCTGCCAATACTAAGAATGGCACCACCACCACCATGTTACAGATTCAAGGTCAAAAGATTTCGACGCGAACCAAATTTTTGGTCTTGTCTATTCAACCCAAAAAGAAACGGGTCGTTTGTAAACACATTTTTGACTCGGCCCTCGTCTTTGGCCAGGCACAACTCGTTCCAGCATCAACAGCAGCTGGATGCGCATCATCCTTGACCAATCAACAGGAACCAGACGGAGAACCACAAGACGACAAAGCGGCTCTTCCAGTTTTGTCGTCGTCGTTGTTGTCTCAAGAGGCAACGATTCGGGTGGAAGAACAACAAGAACAAGCAACCGTCGAACCGGGAGACGGTGGTAGGAGGGAACGTCCCTTTCAGCACTATGGTGTTTCCCTTCGAGCATCGTCGCAAAGTACTAGTCGAGGAAAATCATTGCTGCACACAACCACTTCCGCAACAACAACAACAGGTTCCCACAAACCAACTGCCGGCCGCACTAGTACCAATCCACCAGCAGCGTCCGAGAACAAGGTCCCTAGTGAAAAGGATGAGACGGATGATGATGATTCATCCGTGGTGTCGTCGTCGGCAGCAGTGCCGGCTCCTCCCCTCTTGTCGTCCTTCTCCTCTCACGAAGAAGAGGACGAAGAGGACAACAAGGACGGTGCCAACGATGATGAATATCGTCTAAAAACACCTGTATCTCTTTCGCAAAAACGAAATACACGACGGCAATCTCGAAAATCTGTCAAGTACACGGAAGAGGAGGAGCCAATCGAGGATAGTGATACCGATGACGACGACGACGACGACAAATCCGAACAAGATGACAATGAGGAGAAAGATACGAAGCAATCCAGCACCAATCAAAGGAAAACAGCAAAACGATCAAGAAGTACTCAAACGCAACAAGAAACAACAAAAACGACGACCGTCAATGCCAAGAGCAACAACAAGAAGAACATGAAGAAGAAAAGCATTCTCATGTCCTTGTCGTCGGACGATAGCCAGAGCCAAACATCCGATCATGACAGCGATTCCTCACACAGGGAGTTGCAAGAACGCCCCAGTCGAGCAACGACAACACCCAAATCGAATCGACCATCTCGTGCCAACAATTCGCGCAAGCGATCCATCAACGACAGGAAAGACGCAGACCACAAATATCAAGAAGAAGAAGAAGATGATGAAGATGATGATGATAATACTAGTGATGATGAGGATGGGGAAGAAAGCGGTTCGGATGATAAAGATACAAATGGACTTTCTGAGGCAAAGGGTACCAAGCGAACGCCCCGCTCTGGTCGACGGGCTAGTACGCGGCAGGAGCCATCCAAACGGCGAAAACCATCATTGGAGACGACCGCCAATAACAAGAAAAAGGCCAAAGGAAACAAGAACAACAACAAGGACAAGAATAATAATGAGGATGATGATATCTTTGATGAATCCAGTTCCAGCGAAAGCGTCGAGCGCCCGGAAAAGAGTCAATCCACCGAACGGAAACGAAAAGCACCACCAACCAGCATGAGCTCGTCGCCACGGACCGCTCCTTCTCCTCCCAAAGACAAGAACAAGAAAACAGCAGTCGAACCAAAAAGGAGTCTTGCCGTCACGACACCTCGGGCAACTTCTTCTTCTTCGCAGCGACGACGACGAACCGCATCCTCGTCATCACCACTCAAGTCACCCACGGTGCTGCGAGACCTTGTTGTCGATGACAAGGACTACAACTTTTTGGGAGACAACTAATAATAAGAATGATTGGGTAATCATTCAACCGTTTGGGGGGATTATTCGGGGTACTTCGTACAGAAGCGCTTGGAGGAGCGCCTATGCGATACAACTAGAGAGAATAATAGGGGAATGCTGGATACCCGAAAACGAGTGTAGTAAAGAGGGTGTGACAAAACTGTTTTTTGTTTTTGGTAGTGCTGTGTATTAGTACGGCGACTCCTTGCCAACTTTACCCATTGGGCTGCTGCTACTGCTTGTGATTCATCCAAGAAAGAAGGAACGACAGAGTTCGTAGCTCGTCATGGTAACGGTAGTGGCGGGTGCAATGTGCAAAACTCGAGCACCGGCTCCTCGAAACAAGCCGGACCACCCGCCTTCGTAGCGATAGGCATGGACCAGACATTCTTGAATGCCACCGTGATATGTTTTGTTGTGCAACGAGGAAGATAATGATGATTGTTGTTGTTGTTGTTGACGAGATCGTTGGACTTGGAGACGTAATTTGGCCATATCCAAAGGACTGGTCAACCAGGATGCCAAGGAACCAGCCGTGGCACTACACGCCAAGGTCCAATAAAAGGGAATGGCTTGATGTGTATCTTGTTGTTGTTGTCGCTTGACGTGTGCCACGAATTGCTCGTAAAACAGAAAAAAGAATCCCGAATAGGTACCAAAGGACAAGAGTGTCGCTCCATATCCCTTGTACAAGGCGAGAATGCCTTCTGTTCGAGCAATGGTTCGAATGGCATCCGCACTGCCCGCATAGGCCATCTTGTCCGTACCGCGTTGGATTTGCAATCGTTCTTTAATGACGTCGACCGGAACATAAATGATGCAAGCAATCGCTTCAGCAATCATGCCAGACGAAAAGGAAATACCAAAGTCTACCAAGAGCGAGGAGGAAGAAGACCCATTCAACTGTCGTTGCCTTGTTGCCGTCAAGTGCTCCTTGGCCCAATCGTAACTGGTCAAATACAAGACCGTGCCTGGCGTTCCGCCCAAGACTACGGCGCCAAATCCACGATACAATCCGGCCAATCCTTCGAGTTGCAAGGTGGATCGTAACACATGAAAGGGGCCTTTGTAAGCCATGGTAGTAGACGTAGACGGAGTGGTTGGAAGAGGAGCTTGCAATCGAGCCTTGGCCGTATCGAGGGGATGCGTGACAATGCGAGCCATGATACCGGCTGCTGCGGAAGAAACTAGATTGATCCACAACAGCGGCGATGAGGAAGAGCCTCCTTGAGCGTTCTTGTCGTTCGACATGGAGTGGAGAAGATGGGAAAGAGGTGGATTCTCTTACGGTTGTCGTCGAGTTTGCCTCTTGTCACTTCTGTTGTCATTTGAGATTGGGATTTGGGATGAACATCAGCCTTAACAGCGATAGAGATCCGCGACCTGTTAAATCGCGAAAAATCTTTGGCCGGGAGCCGGGACCCACCAATCACCAATCACCATCCATCCATCACAGAATTCTTGATCCATCGAAGAGACCATGGCCGAAGCAACCGCCGCATCCAAAGAAACCAAAGTTGGCAACAACAACAACAAGGATGAAAAGAATACAGGGCCGAATGGCACGACATTTATCAACCGGCCGTGCACCAACAGCAACAACCGCCACTGCCACCATAATGATAATCATCATCACGAACCCGCACAGCACACCATGATTAGAGAGAGAGAGGGAGATTGGGAGAGAGTTCCTGCCTCCTTGGTGGTTCCACACTCCGACAACAACGCAACAACAACAACACAACAACAGATTCTCGTTCGGCACTCTACTACAAGTAGACGTACCGAAGCAGGCCACCACCACCATTCCATGGTTCTCTACGGTCGTCCACCTACCTGGACCTGCAATGTCTACAATCCTTCTACTCTCGGCCACCCCAGTAGGTTCCTCACGTGTATAGTGTCTCGTCTCGTGTGTACCAAACACTCCTACCCACTCGAGAGGGACAAACGAAAAGGGACGGTGTTGCCGTTGCGAATCGCTAATAGCGCTCTCACATCGTTTGGTGGCCCATTGTCTTTTTCTTCTTTTCTTCATGACAGATTCCTTCCTTTGATGTTTCTGGATTGTAACCCAGGAGCGATTCAAAAAGAGACATCATTGTCTCTCATTGTAGAGAGCCGAACGAATGGTTGTCTTGTCCATCAAACCGAAAAGAATCATAGTGGATAATGCGCAAGTTCATAAAAAAGAGAGAAGAACCCTAAAGATTTCGACAGGTTTCGCCATATCATTACATTAATCGACCTTGTCGTGAAACTCGGCCGCGTTCGATCGGGTTTCCAGTTGTGTGAATCGCTAGCCCTCTCAAATCGTTTGGTAGCTCATTGTTTTCTTCTTTTTCTTGGCAGATCCCGCTTCCTGGACTGTACCCAGGAGCGATTCAAGGAGATATTTCTCTTTCTCACACACAATTTCCTAGAGAGCCAATAGTTGTCTTGT
The DNA here is from genome assembly GCA_946965045.2 of Epithemia pelagica. Lineage (NCBI taxonomy): Eukaryota > Bacillariophyta > Bacillariophyceae > Surirellales > Surirellaceae > Epithemia > Epithemia pelagica. The sequence goes on from OX337228.1 coordinate 6,475,120, forward strand.
CCATCAAAGCCAAAAAGAATCATACTGTAGTGGACAACGCACAAGTTCATAGAAAAGAGAGAAGAACCCAAAAACATAGACAGGGTACGCCATATCTTTATATTAGTCGACAACTCGGCCGCGTGCGATCGGGTTTCCCGTTGTTGATCGGTGGGAGTTTCCTCGTCTTCGGGCGCTCGTCGACGAAAGGGTGGAGGGAGCTGTTGAATAGCGACATTGGGAGCTCCCTGCAAACCTTGTAATTGTTGAAGCAACTCGATTCGGACACCCTCCAATACATCTTTGCGATTCGTGTTTTCCATGGTGGGTTCCGGCGTCAAATGAAGTTCGTATTCGGGAGCGTAATACTCGTAATAATCATTGTAGGAAATATCATTCGGTACTTCCCGATCCAACAAGAACGCCGTTTCGTAGGCCCAACATCATGCCACGTTTCGAATGGTGTAGCCCCCTCCCCCAACACGAGCGTGGGAACTCCAAAGCTCTTGACATATGCAACGCTCTGCTTCAGTTGCATTGTCATCCCCAAGACTTTGATTTTCCCGAGCAAAAGTCTCTCTCAACAGGCTTGTTGCTGCAACTCTTGCAGGTGAGCCTGATTCACAACTGACATTCGCGCATGGTCAACTTCTTCCGAGTCTCGTAAGGTGACGTGGGTTGAACCGTTCGAAAACCCCAATGCCCTGATGACACGGGAAAGCGTGAGCAAAAAAGAGAAGTAAGCGTACGATTACTTCTCTCTTTGCTTACGAACGCTTACTTCTCTCTTTGCTTACGCTTCCCGTGTCATTTAGTGAATGTGCAAGGCAGACGACGTAGCATTTCAAGTTCATCAAACAAGGAAAATCAATCCAACGATGAAAAATACGACCGACTCCGTTGGTATTGGATCGTTCCGAAGCAAACGGGCAACAATTTATCCGGCGTGAGACACAATTCTCGCAGTAGCAATCCTATTTCTTTCACAAGAGCAAAAGATCAGCTTACCTCAAATAGTGTGGTTGATCGAGCGACTGCAACATGTCTATAAAACTCTAGTTGCTTGGATTGAAACGTTTCCAACATTTGGTGAGAATATCCTACTGGGAGAACATGAAGACAATGAAAACGCCAGTTTTATAGACATGATCTAACGTCCTGCTACGAAAAGAGGTCATGGCTCTACTTGCAATCCAAGCAAATAGAGTCATGACGTCTTCTCGTTGCAGGACATCATTTTCATCGAACATCGTCTTATTCTCACCAATGACGACATTGTTTTTGGTACTGTTGCTCAAGCTAAGGACACATGCTAATCACAGACTTACCGCATATTCCTTTTTCGTCTCCTTCCTTCGATTCCGGTTCAGGTGATTCACTTTGGAGATGGTCTTTTCGTTTTTTGCGTCGAGTTGAGAAAGAGAAGAGAGAAGATCAGATGTCGGTTTGGTGCTATCGCGTAGAAGGTCTCTTGGATTTTGGTGGTCCACGAACTGTGACTCAACAGGATTCGACGCCCCAATCCCAATCGGTTAGGCATCGGGAGTCAGGGGTACCTTACCCTACACAGCAAGGGACGGCGGGAACTGAGTCTTTGTTCTGGACCATGGAGAGTAAAGTCAAGATCGGAGGCGGTGATTAACCTTTTCTACTCGTACAATACCTAGAGCTAGAGCTAGTACAATAGAGGCAGTAACAGTCAGTAAGCAGTAATCGAAACAATTACAAATCCCAAATCCCAAATCCCAAATCCCAAATCCCGCATTCAAAAGCAAAGACATGGAACAGAACTGGCAGCCGGGGATGATAAATAATGATAACACTCATGTCTTTTTCTGTATCTCGAGCATCTGGATTCTACGTCCACCACTGTCTACCATACAGCATGACGGCGGGAACTACTCCTTACTCCCAAGTCATTACGACTACACTATCTAGAACATCTGGAATCTCGATACTACGTCGACTATCGTCCATGTCATCGTTCCCTGTTCCCTGGCATCTTTCTGCACAATCTGTTGGATCAAAGAACAAATAATAACGTTGGGGTTGGGCCTTATCGTTACCTTGTTGCTTGTCGTAGTAATAGTAGTCATATTGGGCCAATATTCATTCTTCATACTTCATATCCTTCTTCTTCGGTGTGTGCGTGTTCCGGTTCTAGGGCGACCGCAATGCGTCACGTGCTCTCTGTGCTCTACCAGATGTGTGATGGTGATGTCATTGCCAGTTTTCCCCCAAGTTATATCCTCCAAGTAAAGCAAAAGATTGGATCTAATAGAACACTATATACCAAGGACATGATAATCTCTGCAGGAAGGAAGGAAGGAGGGTGGTTAACCATGTTCTTCCTCCTCTGGAATTCATACTCCTAGCAATCGAACCAAGCAAAACCAAGTCCTCTGTGGAGCGCATACGTCGCACCATGCGACACAACAAGCGAGGATCCAAAAAAGGCCCATGCATCTCGCTATCCGAACGTGGATCCCCGGACCAGAGGTACCGGTCGATGATCCACAGTGGGATTGGGTCTGATGAATCTTTTGTGTCTTGTTGCTGCTCATGTTGTGATTGTTGTTGGGCCCTTATCGTCGTCGTCTTTTTGACCAATTTCACCCACTCCCAATCAATCGACCCGATGCCTTGCCACACGAAACGACATGACCGGATTCCACGACATAGGCCGATGAATCGTAGCCGGCAAAGGCCGACACAATGGCTGCATCCTTTTCACAAACCATGCGATGCGCAAGATATGGAGGGGAATCTCCTCCTTGACAGGGTTCCAAGAAATACCGGCACTGGCAGCCGAGTCGACTGTCGCCGTGGCTCGGCTCCCCGGACTCTCCTGCGGGTCGGTGGCACTACCAGATCCCATGGCGAAACGCGGGCATGTGAACGAGACTTCGACGGGGGAACAGAATCGTTGCCTTGATGCCGTTGTTACCGTCAAGTGTTCCTTGGCCCAATCGTAACTGGTCAAGTACAAGACAGTGCCTAGCGTTCCGCCCAAGACCACGGCGCCAAATCCACGATACAATCCAGCCAATCCTTCGAGTTGCAAGGTGGATCGTAACACATTAAAGGGGCCTTTGTAAGCCATGGCTTTGGATTGCTGTACGATCGTCGTCGAGTTTGCATTCTTGTCATTTGGGATGGAGAATTTTGGATGTTACGTCAACCTTAACAGCGACAGATCAGCGAGCTTTAAATCGCGAAGAATCTTTGGCCAGCCGGGACCCCCGGGACCGGGACCCATCACCAATCACCATCCATCCATCCCACAGAATTCTTGGAGAGAGAGAAATCCATCGAAAAGACCATGGCCAAAGCAACCGCCGCATCCAAAGAAACCAAAGTTGGCAACAACAACAACAACAACAAGGATGAAAAGAAAAAAGAAGCCATTTGCGTTCATCTCTGGATTGCGGACAGCTCCTTGTCCTTGTTTGCCAACGCCATTGGTGAGCAATTGGCGGCGCGTTATGGCATTCATCAGGTTCTGGTTCGATCGGCCGACATTCCCGTATCGCAATTGTTATCCTCGACGACGACTGATCCATCCTCGGTGGACCAGCCACTGCTATTGTATGTGTTTGTGGGTCCTCCAACCTTTGCCACATCTGTCTTGGAACGTGAATCATCGATTCCTCTCTTGACCATTCCCCATACTGTTACTTCCACTACTACCACAGCCGCTGTTCCAACTGAGCCATCTGCTTCTTCTTCTTCCTCCTCCTCCTTGACGAGGGAAGCAGACGAAGTGGCCTTGACCATTGCCAAACATTGTTCCTTGGCTTCGACATCGTTGCGACAAACCGTTCGAGATGCTGTGATGGCTCGAAATCAAGCTCGTATCATTCAAGACGTTCAACTCAAGACTGAATCCTATTTGTATCGAACTGCCATTGCCAATTGTTATGATGCAAACAACCAAATCACGGGAGATGACATTGTCCTGTCTGCGAATGATACTGCTGCTAGTAATACTACAACCTTGCCCGAACGACAACGAGGCAAAGTACGCGATCGGTACGAAACCAGCGACAGCCATCGTGTAGCATTGGTTACGACTGATCGCCAATCGGGCTTTGATCGCATCTTGGCGCAAGTTCCCTTCAAGGGCGCCGTTCTGAATTTGACATCGGCCTATTGGTTTCAAGCTACGGCACACATTATTCCCAATCATGCCATTTCCATTCCTCATCCCTATGTGACTGTGGCACACAAGTGTCGTCCTTTTCCTATTGAATTTGTCGTGCGAGCTTACTTGACTGGCTCCACATCGACATCAATTTGGAAACATTATCAAAATGGCGTTCGCAACTATTGTGGACACGACTTGCCCGATGGCATGGTCAAGAATCAACCCTTGTCCAGCACGCTCTTGACACCCACCACCAAGGAAACCGATCATGATCGACCCATTTCGGCCGAGGACATTTTGAAAGAAGAATGGATGACGGCGGAAGATTTCCAGGTGTGTGCCACGGCTGCCCTGGAAATTTTTAAAGTGGGACAAGAATTGGCCGCACGTCGGGGATTGATTTTGGTCGATACAAAATACGAATTTGGTCGTCATGTGGAAACAGGTGAAATCCTCTTGATTGATGAAGTCCATACACCCGATTCGTCTCGATACTGGTTGGCCAGTACCTATCCGCAACGCATGGAGCAAGGGTTGGAGCCGGACAATATTGATAAGGAATTTTTGCGATTGTGGTTTCGCCAACAGTGCGATCCCTACAATCACAAGGAACCACTGCCCGAAGCACCACGAGACTTGGTGGTGGAATTGTCACGACGATATATTCTCTTGTATGAACTCATTTCGGGACAATCCTTTGATTTCGCGACAATGACGACCGGAGAAGCTGGTATTCAACAGGTCCTGCAACAAGAATTTGGTGTCCAGGTAAACAAAGACAAGTAGTGGCGTAGCTGCATAAACAAGGGAAATGGACACGTAGTTTCCAGGAGTCTACCAAAGGAGCGTTGGAAGGGGAGGGATATACCATGTTTCTTGAAAGTGGCATGTAGTGATGCTTCTACTACTTGACAGTTCTATGGGTTCTTTCCTCTCGCTACCTGCTTAAAGATTCGAAAAAGTATGTGCAGTCTCTGTCAACATTGAGCATCGAGACTGCAATATTCGTTGCCACTATACTCATTGAAGATTCAATCAATTCGTCATCTTTCCACAATCTTTGGGCATTCGTTCTTGTGAATCCAAGACACGGTCGTTCGCTCGTCAATTTCTAGAACACATGGCGACTCTTCATGTGATTGAGAGCCCAAATCGCTTGGGCCACTCCAGCAACAATGACCACAATGATTCGAAACATGGGCCAATATCGAACAGCTCGATGTAAATTGACTTGCTTTTTATGAAAATCCTGTTCCATGTCTCGCGACAGTTCCGAGTGAGAAGCCAACTCTTTGAGTTTTTCTTCCATGCGACCCAATTCCAGAGATATGCGGCTCGATTCGACATTCAAGATAGCGTTCCCTTGTTCTTTATCCGGAATCTTCTCTTCATTTTGCTTCACTTCATCGTAAATTGGCGTGTTCTTGAGTTGTTCCTGCACCGTGGCGGCTCGCTGCGTAATGTTGAGGGCAATCCGACGTGGCGCAGCAGGTGTCGCCTTGAAGGATTGCCGACAGATTTCCAATTGTCCTCCTCCGTTTCCAGTGTAAAAGTGAACCGCGCCCTTGGGTTCCTCAATCTGCGTACGAATCCTAGAAGATCCTGTGCGTTTCCGATTTTTCGTCTTGTCCATCATGGACGAAGTCTTGGGATCATTCCTCTGAAAAACCAGGAGCGACATATCCTGGCCCATTTGAAGCAGAGAGAAAAGACAAACATGTAAGATTCCATTTTCAAGGACACATTAGTGCATGCATAGATATTGCCAATGACGAACCTGCTGTTTGCTGTCATTGTTCAATATGACATCTAGAAAAAAGTAAGATTAGAACGTCCAAAGTCAGTGTGAGACCCATTCACCAAGTCTGGACACCAAATCCATTCTGTTTCGTAACGCCTTACCTGGTGCGTGATATTCAATCGTCACCACAAGTTCATTGGACACGTCCAAAAAGACGCATTTTTGCGATGAAGATGAAAGGATGGTGTAAGGAAAGCCGACAACCACTGGCGTCAGTACGACAACAACCAGGAACCAAAGGCGCAAGGCACGTGTATGTCTGGTGTGCTGCTCTTTCATTTCAAAAGATATATGTATATTATGGCGCTGCAGCGGCAACGGCAAGCACTCTCCCTTTGAGCTTTCTGGTGATTGTTTTGTTGTTGCAAAAAGCGGTCGGCTGGGGTCGCACATAATGTCACTCTCCAGAGGGTTGTTTTCTGAGATTTCTATAATGGATCGAAGCTTGAAATCCACCCTGCTGGGGGTTGTGATATTGTTGTATGACGTCACCTGCGTCAACCAAAAACAAAAATTGCCCTCATAGACTGTTTCCTCTCGTTTGCTCGGTTGACCATGACGAAGATGCAGAGGGTCCACAAACGTTTTGTGTCATTCTCATGGCTACTATATATGTGCTCCTCTCTGGAATCTGTCATAGCATTCTCGACTCCTTCTGGTCGTCCAAAAGTTGGAGCAGCAACGACTGCGGAAGAGCCGTCGAACAAGGCGACTCAAATTCTGCAGGGGATTGGCCCTGTCCAAGTGGATTTGAACCAATACAATCTCGACTCGTTGGAAGATATTGCCATGGAGTGGACGGCCAACTTGAAGCAGAAAATATCGGAAAAAGAAGTGAAGGCAGTCCTTGGAGTTCGAAATGCCACTGAACTGTTTGTTGACACGGTTGAAATCCTGCTCCCTCGTCAACCTGGACAAGGATTGGGATTGGAACTGGCCGAAATCGCCGGAGGCCGAGACGACGGACTCGGCATTTCCCTCATTACGGGTGTCGTGGAAGGAGGACCAACAGATGGCTTGGATATATTACCTGGCGATTCCATTTCCAAAATTACCTTGCTTCGGCGCCAAACGACCACTGGGGATGCCCTGTCCGAAGTCCAAGAAGCCATCCCGGTACGAACCGAATGTCTGGGCTTTGATGCAACGGTTAATGCCATTCAAAGTCTACCGGATTGCTCCGAGAGTATGGATGAGACTCTGCAACTCTCTCTTCGACGCATACGAAGGAAACCGAGAGTGACGGTCAAGTTGCAGTACCCACCCTCCCAAAAAGAACAGGATGCTACGCTGGAACTCTTTGCAGGAGAAAATCTACGAATGGGAATGCTCATTCGAGGTGTCAAGCTCAATGATCCATTGGCGAAAAGGTTTGATACAAAGAATGGAGGTAGGTAGCGCATGTTTCTCGCGTGTGTGCATACAACGACGATGGTGACTTCGTTCCCTCAACAAGACTGTTTTTTCCTGTTGTGAACGACGCCTTTTGCCAAACACAGGCAATTGTGGTGCTGGAGGACTGTGTCGAACCTGTGCCGTGTCGGTTTTGACAGGAGGAGACATGCTGAATCCACAACGATTGGCCGAAAAGCAAATGTTGGAGAACAATCCACGATGGCGACTCGCCTGCAAGGCCATTGTCGGATACGGAATGAAAGAAGGAGAAATGACAATTCGCGTCAATCCCAGACAATTTGATTGAGTCTCTACTTTCTTGACTCCAGATTGTAGAGGACCCATATGCGCATGTGTTTGTACACAAGTTTATGAACATACCTAGTATACTTGCTTGCTGTCCATTATGTGAGTATTCATGTCAATCCGAGACAGTTTGATTGATTCTCAAGTCTTTACTTTATGCTACGGATTTCAAATCCATGCAGTCCTCGCAACAGAATCGTGAAGATGATCATTAGCGACATCATATTTCTTTAAGGACTAGAGTACATTTTGTTGAAGCAAACGAGTTGTTTGGTACTCCTAGGTTGCATACAACGACGTGTCGACTGTTTGAACAATGGTTTCTTCTAGGAGTATTAGTTTACATACATATTTTGTTTACATACATATTCGGTAGGTGACATAACGACCAGCTGTCTCGGATGGCCGGATAATCTTGACTACTTGCCCCCGTGACATCCCGTAGTACCTGGCGACTGGATCATTGGGCTGAATTCGAGGGAGCTGTTGATCCTTCAAGCGATATCGCTTGAGCAAGGCGCTCTTTTCGTTGGGAGTCAACACTTGATGCTCTGGAACCAGTTGATGTCTTGTGATGTCGACCAAGAGTTCTGCTTCTTTAAAGTGTTCAATTCGAAACGAATCACTCATTTCCTGAAGAGCCAACTTGGCAAATGGGGTAATGTTGACCCGCAGAACCATGATTGCATTCGATACATTGTCCGCCCTCATGCGATCGGTATATACCTTGATCGGTTTGACCCCAACCTTTTCATCTTCTGGAAAGAAGACAAAAAGTTGATTGGATTCATCGTCCGCCTTGACAACCAAAATTGTCAAGTTTTCTCGACTAGGATGTTCCCCAAACTTTTCCTTGAACGATGTGGGCGTAATCTCTCGAAGATCCTTGGGGACCATGTATCCTCTCTTTTCTAGCATGTTAGCCATGGTCCGATAGACGCGAAACAAACGGGCCGCATCAGGAGACAGTCCTCCCCGTATAGCTGGGGCCGAAAGGGCTTCGGAAGCAGGTGTCTCGTTTGGTTCGTCGTCAGCCATCATGGTCCACTCTTCTCGTCTGGTCTTCCAGATACAGGGATGGTTGCTGCGCGTCCCTGGTTCTTTTGGCTCATCCCTCCAACTCCAGCCGCCGGAGCGACGACAAGACGGCGTCCATGGGGAGCCTATGAGTCACGCGTGACTGAATGCGCGATGGGCACAGATCTTGCATCGAGACCAAACATGATTCACCCGCGCTGGGGATTATTCTACGTAGGGGATGAGTCTTTTATGATCGTGAATGAGAGCTGGACGCATTCTATTCTGTATTAGCTCTAGCTAGAGGAGCACTACGTTTGTTGATAATATAGATAGACTTGTCTTCTTCGGGACTCAAAATCCATAATTCCGAGTGTGCCAGGGCAGTCTCGGTCGGCGTCCGGCTCCGTGCTTGCGACACAGATGGAAGAATTGAGATCTTCTGGGGAACACAAAGCGATAGGTGTTACTCCTGAACGAAACGATCAACAAAATTGGCATTCTACTTGTACCATGACAACGATGCCAGAACGAGCCCGCCACCTGTCGGAACGTGTCGTTGACTCCGACACAAACAGCAGCAGCCTAACGCGTCCGTCTTGGAATCGTGACAAATGGCCTCCACTGTTGGGCGGTGGATCTCGATGCAGTTTTGCATCGGTGGTTGTGAACGCTGATTGCAGTCGTTCTGGTAGAAATGATTTTTTGGCGGTAATTGGAGGAAATGATTCCAACTTTTCGTACGCACGAACGAACTCAGTCATACTCCTGAATCTTGGAGACCCAAACAAGAAGTGGTTCGAAGGGCCTCCCTTAAACGAAAGACGAGCCTTTCACGCTGCCGTGGTGGGCAACGGCAGCGTTTATGTCGTGGGAGGATCCGGAAAAGACACTATTGAACGCATCCGGGTCGGTGATTTACTCGGAACCAAGAAGGATGACGACAACGGATGGAAGCTTTTGGAAAAATGTCGCTTGTCCACAAGACGAAATGAGGATTGTGCAGCAGCCATGGTTCAAAACCGTTTTATTGTCATTGTGGCTGGAAGTCGAAGACACGCCTTGTCCTCGGTCGACGTGATTGACCTGGCATCCGAGCACTGTCACAGAGTTTGTTCGGGACCATCTCTGAATGTTCCTCGTTCTCACTGTGCCGTGGCAACTATTGGTTCACGTGTCTACGTTGTGGGTGGACATGATGGAACAGAGGCACTTGATTCTGTCGAGTTTTTGGAGCTAGACGAGAGACGTGTCGAGCGGATTACACGAGCTGCAAAGACAAAAGCCTATATAGCTGGATTGTCTTGGACTCTGCACAAGGACTTGATCCTCAAGTCTCCTCGTTTCGGCCACGTCTTGGTGCAATGTGGAAGTTGCCTGGTTGTTGCCGGCGGTATAAGTGACGCTAAAAGAGTCGAGGTTTTCGACACCCAATCGTACCAATCGTGGAATCTGGAACCTTACCCCGAAACATATCTAAATGTCGGCGGAATGGTAGCCTACTCCCATGGGATTGCGATCCTCAGTGGACCGTTTCGGGAAGAATGTCTAACACTGGATTGGATGGAACCCAAGTCCAGACTTTTTTCCCAATCGAAGCGAAGCCTTCCATCCATTGTTGCTTCATGCTTCGAACAACAACGCCCACCTGTGGAAGCAGCTGCTTCATGCACCAAACGTAAACGAAAAGGTGTGGAACCTTAGGACGGTGAGGTATGACAAACAAAGATGCATGTCTGGTGGTTAACGAGATGGTGTGGGTCCCACCAAGACAATCGTAGGTCGTCATAGATATATAAAGTAGACCCCGAGTATAGAGAAAATTTTCAACTGTATGGTTTCGTTCCCACATGCACACACACACGTGCATGTACTACATGTCGGTTGGCCAATGATGGTGTCGGTCTGATTCAGACTATGGTAGTTCGACATTTACACTATTTTAAAGTACGATCCCACATGTCATGCGTGGTACCACCGGCCCTGCGCATGACGAGGGTTACCATTCCAACAATATGGTGAGCAAGGAGAAGCGCATTCATCGGAATGGGCGACAAGCAAGGGGCGAATAGCGGCCGTGGTCGACCAGGCAAAGAACAAACTTGTGGAACCCAAACCGTTTCTACGACCTTGAACAAGACATGCATGACAATACTCTACTGATGGGGGGAATATATAGAAGCTACTTTTGCTGAGCAGCTATGATCGACAAACTACTAGTGGTAAAGATCGGAAACGTCGCTCTTCATGGAACCTGCACCCACAGAGTGTACAAATTGTTCCGGAATTGGAATTTCCTTTTGGTCATCGCCGTCCGGATAGCTTACATTCATTTCCGAACTGAGACTGGTCGTAAAGGTTGAAACCTTGGCCGACTCTTCACTCAAATACACGGTCAAACCAATCGTCTTGTCAATCGTAAAGACTGGACACACACCTGTGGCTTGGAGTTGAAGCCGCTTGCAGTTGACCATCTCGGCGGACGAAATCAAGGTTTCGTAGACCACCGCCGTCTTGGTACAACTGTCAATGACGAGACTCTTAAACTTACCCACCACCTTGACCGTAATGCCATCGCAGTTGTATAGGTAGACTTGTTGCTTTGGATCGGAAATCTCAATGGTAATGACACCGTCGGCCGATACTTCCTTCTTGGCGGTTTCACTCGTGTGGTTCTCCACAATCCACTTGAATCCACGATCTTGGTATTCAAAAATAGGAATACCACGGAGTGGGGCCTTCTTTTTGGGCGCCACCTTTTTGGTCTCTGCGGCAGGCTTGAGAGCCGCCGATCCCTTTTCATCGGGCTTTTTGTATTCCTTGCGCCATGTCTGTTGATCTTTGGTAACCTGTCGTCATGGAACAAATAAAAAGAATCGTGAACCGCAAGATTGTGAGAACATGTACGCTTTGTAGGACACCAAAGACTGTGTCATAGTGCAGTATTCCTGACGAGACGACGGACCTACATACCTTTCGAAGACCCGTGGCGGCCGAGGAACCATCGGCATTTTTGCGCTGTCCCAATTCGGCAATCAGACCACCCACGTTGCCGACCGCTGGTCCTCCCTTGAGTGTTGGATGTCGCTTTCGTGCCGACGTATCCATAATGGGATCCTTGGGTGTACTAGAGGCCTCATCCGTCAATCGAATGGCCGCTTCGGCTATGGAAACGCCCTTGGGGTTCCAGACCAAACCAGCCTTGTGATTGTCCTCAATATACGTGACCAACCCGGTCAAGACAGTTTTCAAATTGTCGCAAAAGGCAATTTGCGAATCGTCCTTTCCTTTAAAGTCTTTTCGAATACGGTTCGTCCAAAACTCGGCCGAACCCAAGGCTTCCTTCACAAAGGGTCCCGGCAATTGCTGAGGCGGTTTCATCAATATCCAAGACAGACAGGCCAGCATTTCGCTAATGGCCTTCATGTGCCGATCAAAGTCCCGATCGACCCGCAGACTACTAATCTTTTTGACCGTTTCTTGTATGGGGGCCAAATAGGGGGCCAATTCTTGGGCGACATTGGCGGGTGCCTTGGATCGCGAGGCCAATACCACAATGGCCCGCATATCATCAAAAGCCTTTTTAATGAGAGAGCCCGTGTCTTGGAGACCCTTGAGGTCGTCGCAACTATTCACAAAGGGAACCAAACTAGCCTTGACGTAGGCATCGTAGGCCTTGACAGCGGGGGCTTCTCCTCCGCCGGTGCCGACTGTCGCACAATCGAATGAACATCCAAGCAACAACACCAGTCAGTCTGAACAATAACAACAACGTGGTCAGTCCAGGAACAAACGAACGAACGCACGAACCTGTCAACGAAGCCGTCGAAGGAGACGGTTTGGCACTGGGAGACGAGCTTGAAGAAGCACTAATGCCGACTTTGGATTCGAGCGCTTCGAGACGACTCAAAATATCACCAAACATATCCTTGAGAGGATCAAAGAGTGCTTGCGCTTTTGGGGAAGCCATGGTCATTCACTCTGTTGGACAAGGGCGACGGAATGACTGTTTGGGATTTCGGTTCTATCTTGCTTGTGCTTGACGTGTAACGACACAAATGGATTTCTCTCTTCACACACATCATAGAATCTCCCTCTGCCCCCACAAAGAAGCAAGATCTGGACGGATTCCCGAGCACGACTGCGAGTCAATGACCAGTAACAATGACTCCGTCTCGATTCTCGATGGATAGCGGATAGAAAAAACTTATGCCCTCACAAAATGAGACATTGGGTCATTTTCGGTTCTCATTATCCGCCGAGAAAGGATTTTCTGGTGAAGAATAAAACCACCACAAGCCTCTCTAGCTAGAAAAAGTGGAAAAGCTTACCTGACAACGAAAAGGATACTCCACCTCTTAATACTATGGATTCCGTGGGAACCACCAGAAAGTATGAGTCCTAATACGTTTCTCTATTGTTTCCTTGGACCAAGGGAAAAGGTGCCAGCAAGTTGACTATGGATACGGTTCTCCACTTTTTGGCATCCACGTCGTCATGCACCTCCCTCGTTCGGGTGGACTTGCGCTCCATCTGTCACCACTTTGAATCATCATCATCCTGTCGTTCGGGAACCAGCGCCTCGTCGTTTCTTGGGACTGGTCGATCCATGTCCAACCGATCCCCGTACAAGGGCCACGCCTTCGTCTTGCGTACTGCTGCCACCATGCTCCAATGGATCGTCGTCCTGTTGTTGTTGTTGCTGCTGCAAGTTGGCAAACGACGACGACGACGAACGAGTCCGTGTGGGTCGAGACAATCGTCGCCGCACACATTGGTAGTAATAGTCCATCCATTCACAGTCCATACCATTTTCATAAATGTTTTGAATCACTCCAAAGACACTCCACAATACCAAGGACGAAGTAATGAGAACCGTAATGAAATGAACCACGCGAAAGATACCGAACCACCTGTATATGGCAACACAAAAGAAACCATATGAGATGGACCCTGCCCTTGAAACAAGAAGACGCCGAGAGCATTTCTTTGCGTGTGGACAACGTACCAAGGTTTCCGTGGACCAAGAAAGTTCACGTTATTATCCACGCCATTTCGAAAAGACCAGGCCGACACCACCTTGCTTTCATTGAGAAATCGAATGGAAGAAAACATTTCCTTGCTGTCCTTGTCACTCTGATCCTGCAGCAGCTGGAGAAATCTCTGTAGAAATTTCTCTTGGGACAAGACGGTTGTTTTAATCGCCAGAGCTCGTCGAGCCAAAACAAACAAATCCTCCTCGTAGCATTTCACTTCTCGTAACTCACCAACGATATGCTTGGACAGATTCCCCAGCATCTTTAAGGGTTCTTCAAAATCGCTGTCATCTTCCAGTGTACTGGTATTGGTAAGAGTTCGGTTGTTGGACACGGAAATGTCCACAATGAGTTTGACTCCATCCGGTCTTGACCTTGTCGTCGTTGCCGTCGTCGTAGATTCCTGGGCGTGCTCATCACCAGTGGTTGGAGTCGAGGTGAGTGCATCGGGACTGTCTTCATCCAAAAACCAGGATCGTGCCATTCGAACCGTGACATCTCCCGGCAACACATTCAAGGTTGGGTCCATGTCTTGTAGCGCACGAGAAAGAGACTCGGCCACGGCCATGTCCGTGTAAATGGACCACTTGGCTCCATGGACACTGTTTAATCCAACAATCACCCGTACGGCGTAGGGTGCCCGACAGGGATCTTCTCGAGCGCAGGCGTCAATGTGACAGGGACGTACCGTCCGTGAGATTTGGTGGCATTTGCCATCGGAATAGGCCGCCGAGACAATGCGGGTTTGTACACACTCACGATCACAGGCACTCCACAGAGAATCACCACATTTGAGTCGAGCGTCTTGGTCTGGCATTGGGATCACCTTTTTGGCCTGTTCCACTTGTGCACAAGTTAATTGACATGGTCGTTCCTCTTCACAGATTCCTTGCGAGTTACAGCTCACGTTGGGATCTCGATACAAATCCGTCACCTTCATTTGCTTGGCGGCATTGACACATGTGACGCCCAACCGTGTGCCGGGATTCTTGACCACGGCCACCCACTTTTCCGTGCCCAGCAGGGCAATGTTGGATTGATTGAATCGACAGAGAGGTTGATCCACACTTTCCAAACAAGTTCTGGACAAGACCGGATCCTGGACTTGGCAATCTGAAGCATAGCCCGAGTCCTCAGCAAATTCTTTGGGTACATTGCTCTTGTCGTAGGAACACGAACTTTCGGCAAAGCCAACACGACTGTGTTCCCTGCGTAACAACAACAACAACAACAGCAACCACAACCGAGAGGATGTAGCCTTTCAGCAACTACAAGTACTGCAAAGAATGCTCTCCATTATCAAGTACACCACTTACCAATCAAACACGACATTGTGTCCCTGCATAGTGTTGGAACCAAGAACGCCACCGGCCGTTTCGGTAAAGTACAAGCGCGAGGTGTAGAGTTTGGTGGTGGGCGAATAGTCCATGTAGCTGGTGGCTGGGATGGCAATGAGCAAATCTCCGGGTGAGGAGGGATCCAGTGTACCCGTGTAACCCGGTATGCTGTCATAATTATCAATCGAGGGATCGGTTCCACCATTATTGTTGTGCGCATGACATTGGACCAATACTGTGGGCAGTCGTTGCAATTCCTCCAGTGTTAATTTGACGGACGAATGCGAATAGGCTTTTCCCGTGGCTTCTCTCCAGGCCTTGTTAAAGGCTGGAGCTGCCGATTGACTCAAATACGTGTCGGTCGTCCCCGAGTCGACAATGACACCCTTGCCACTATTGACTGTGCGAGGATTGATGCGAACTCGAATGACTTTTTTGTGGTTGTGGTTGTTGCGGGATGATGACGACGTTGTGGAATCTTGAGCTGCCGACTGACCGCCACCGACGCGAATATAAATGTTCTTGACAAAGACGGTAAACCATCCGGCCCGTGCCATGTTCTTGGCATAGACTAGTGGTGATGTATCCAGTGAGGTAGACAGACCGCCAATCGTCATGCTTCCGGCCGACACGCCCCGTTTGCTCGTTCCCAATTCGCGTCGATAACACATGGAAAACAAATTGTGTTCAATCAAACCCTTGTCCCACAATTGTTTGGGAAGTGTAGCTTGATGAGCCGACATGCCCATAATGCCATCGGCGAGTTGTGTCAAAAAGAGACCTGCAGTATTCGAGTGTGTGTATGTGTGGAGGAACGGAATGGAAGGTGGTTATCACAACGTAGATATAAAGACGTGAGAGAATGCATGACTCTCCAACAAGAATAATGTATCGTGGTGGTCCCCAATACACGTCAAACACACCACATCTTTCATCCGCAAACAAACGTACCCGACATTTTGGTCATGCATCCAAACATGAAATCAATGGAATACTTTTGATGGATGGGATCGACGGAATCCAGGACATCGGATCCTCCACAATAAAACTGATCCTTCACTTGGATGGCATCCCAACTCGAGCCTTCGGTATAGGATTGCGAAAAATGACACCGACTGGTTTCGCACGTGACACCAATGCATTCGTCGCATTCCAAAAAGCGAAAGGTTTCCGAGCGGGCCGGATTAAAGTAGGGATCGGTATGATGCGACCGGCCACAATTGCGACACCCCTTGCAGGGAAAGGCCGTATAATGACTCCCCGTATCGACAATCACCGTCTTGCGTTGGGGTTTGGGGGCGCCCACCCAGACCGTGGCAATGTGCGTTCCATAGCCCTGACTCAGTGGAATGGCTTGATAATTGTCAAACTTGCCACTGTGCAAGGTGGTAAACGAAGCATGAGAATGAACATGAGCACCCCCACGAGTGGTCTGCAACCGTCGTGGGCCAGGACCGTGTCCATAGGTGTCGCCGTTATCGTCATCGTCGTCCTCTTCTTCTTTTGTAGTGTTTTGGTTCAGTCGATAAAAAGACGAATGATTGTAAAATCCATTCCAATCCAATTGGAGATCCAGTCCCTGTTCAAGACGATACCAGTGTTCATATCGACTCAAATGACGGAGTGATTCGGCCTGCTTCATTTCGTCCTCGAGCGGAAGCAACAGATTGGACCGATTTTCATGGGCCAGTCGTCGACGACGAGTGTGCAGTAGCTGACGAACCGATTGCAATTCCATGCGAGCATGTGGATTATTATTATTGTTTGTGCTGGCTGTTGTTCTCGTGACCGACAGAGACTCGAGCCATAAGGGCATGTCGTTGGGTTCCGGATTGGTCGTCGTCGTCGTAGTAGTCGTCCACGTCGGAGCTGCTGTAGTAGGATCCATGACCGTCGTCGTATGGCCGCTTGGAGGCAGTGCTTTCCATCGCAAGGAAAAAGAAGAAAGGACGTTCTTGTGCTCGAAGTGAACGATCAACACCAAGACAAACAATCCTGCCACCATCAGCAGCGCTGCGAAACGATGCCCCTTAGAACATGCCATGGTCACTGACTGTGTGGGTCTATGGTTCGCAACAGAAAAATGAGACGGACGAGTGCGACCGAATTTTGTGGGGCTGTCAAAAATTCACAACCGCACACGTTGGCGCGCATGGCAGGACACGGGTATGCGCGAGCTCGCGGTATCATTCCCCATTTCCAGCATCAAGTTCAAAAAACGCGCGACTAATCATGGGGCGACTCACCGGCCCACCCGCCCGACGTGCGCGCAGACCACGATTGTCTTCTTGTGTCACAAATCACAAAACACTACAATTCTCTTGTCCTCCATTTGGAAACGTCGGGAGGGAAGGAAGGAAGGAAGGAAGGAAGGAAGGAAGCAATCGAACCATTAGTCTCTCCATAAGGACAAGAAGGAGTGTCCCGAAGCAGATCATGTCGTCTTCAAGTTTCAACGGACAGGAAGCTGAGGGTGATGCGTTGGTGGCGGCCACCATGGAAAACAAGGAGAACGTCAACCTTGACGACAGTGATGAAGTGGTATTTTTGGGGAGTCGTCCGGGAAATCCATGCCAAACCAATTTCTCCCGTCGCACTCGGCCACCGAAAGGCAACATGGTTCCACGAGCTTCTGTCTCCAAGAAGTGCCCGTGGAATGACACGAAATCAACGCGTTCTAAACCACCAGCCACCAAGCAGCACGAAGAGTCGGAAACGGAAACTCCAGTTTCATCATCCAGGGAACTTCCAGTTGTGCAGGCCCCCAAGACAAGCACCACCACTACCAGCACCAAAATGCAGGGCATTACCCCTCGCGCACGATATGAAGAAATGATGGAAACTTTTCGAAGCAAGGTGGAGCAATCCTTGGAAGAAGTCCATCGATTGCACCTTCACAAGACGGGTCTTTTGGAAGAACGCTTTCAAGCGACTGCCAAGGAACGATTGGGCATTTGCAAAACGGAACAACCCGAAGCCCAACAAATGGCAGAGGCCGAGGCAAAAGGCTCTGCGCTCGTGTCAGGTATCGCGGCCTCCTTTGATGATCTTAGAGAATCGCTAGCTGTCTTTTTGAAGGAAGAACAACAATCCTTTGACACCAATCATGCCGCCACTTCCAAAGAGGGCATTGCAAAAAAGTTTGAACAAATCGTTGCAGAAGAGGAAGAATGGATACACTTGGAACGAGGTATGGGCTTGGTCAAGGCGGAATGTCAAGAACAGGAACGAAAATTTACACGACTTCGGGATGAAGCACGCGACCGGGCCAAGGTGGCGGAACAAGAAGAGGAAGATTTGAAAAAATTGCTTGAGGCAAAACAACAAGAGGTGGCCTCTTTACGAGCCAAAGCGGCGGGTTATGACGAGTTTATCCACAAGCGTAGTCAAGACTTGAGAGACCTCGAAAAAATTCGGGAGGGATGGCAAACGGAACTCGCTGCCTCGAAACAACAAAAGGAAGCACATGATTTGCTCGTCGAACGAGAACCTCTTGTGGCTGTCTCGCATCGGCAAGTGAAAATGGCCGAAACCTTTCATGCCATTGTAGCCAAGGAAATTAACTTTGATGTCTTGGGCACACAGGAGGAAGATGGTTCGTCACCCGACAATGGGAAATTGGTCGGTTGTGAAGCGGCCGTTATCGAAGCCAAGGAAGACGTACAAGCAACCGAATCGTCGCTTCAAGACTTGGAACGAGAACAAGTCCAACTCCAAGACAAATTGCAACGATATCGCGAATTGGCTGACATGTTCCATGAAAAAGATGTGGCCATGAAAGCGGCCGCTGCAGAAGAAGATCATGAAAAGGCTGCCGAGTTGGATGAAGCCATGCAAGGATTGTTTCAAGAAATCCAGTCTCTTGGTTTGACGAGAGGTCAGATGCCTACGGACCTTTTTTTCCGGTCCTGCTACATCATGGGCGACAAATTACTGGATATCTATAGCAATGCTTCTCAATAGCGCCTATAAAATAAATAATATTGAAAAGGTGGAGATGACACACTTTCGTGGCTATCAAGCATGGTTGCATGATGAGAGCTAGATCAACCAACCATCGCCTATCGCCTACAAGTAATTGGCGTTGGTGGGAGGGAGGAGAATTCAGTCATTGTTGGCGGTTCCAACGTCGGTCGAGTCTTTGGTATCGGGGTTGGACGATCTCGAACAGCCGATGAAATGGTACTCTGGAGAACTGTCGGAAGGATGATGATGAGGATGATCCAAGGTCCCAATGGGATGTTCGGGCAGTCACATAGCTCCATCGAGACCAACGAGCCTCGGCTTCGACGTGAAGAAAACTTCGCCCAAGGAATCTAGGGTGGAAGTTCGCATGGCATGGAGGCATACGAAACGACTTTTGTTCTCCAGCAACGTACACTACTAGTGTATGATTGTAATTCATGTTTATTCGAAGCATTGTCTATATCACTCTCGCCCCGAAACTGCAAAGACGTACTACAGACCTTTTACCACGATCATGTCTCTTTCACTTTAGAATTCCTCATTTTACTGTTCCGCAGCCAGAGCTTGAAGCTTGCTCATGAATTTCTCATCCTTTTGAATACGATCCATGAATTCGGCAAATCGGTGCGAGCTCATGACACCTTCCACCTTGCTCACGGCCACAGCCACTCGCAAAGCACTCTTGATCCAATCGCTGTATCGTTCCAATTCCGGACCTTGTTTCTGCCCCGCCTTTTTCTTGAGCGTCTTTTCCAGGGGCTCGATAAAGGCATCGGCCGCATTCACCACGTAGGAGGGGTGGCGGGAACACATGGAAATGACAATTTGATGCGCATGCAACTGAATGTCTTCGGCATCTCCCAATGCTCGAGCCAAGACGGGCATAAAGGAGGCCATGTCAAGACTGCCGGGGAGGGTTTCGAGAGAGGTGGAGAAAATGCTCAAGGCTGCCTTGCGAAGAGGAATGGCATCGTCCACCTTGTGCTTAAAGGGACCCAGGTCCACTTCACGCTGTAATTTCAAGCCCGATACTTCAAAGAGGGCCGGAACAATGGAATCTTGCATGAGATCCACCACAACTTGCGGCATGTGATGCGCAGCCGAATAAACCAACAACAGGGCGGCCGTCCGAACAGTCAGTTCAGTTTGGTTCAACAAGGACACAAAGGCGGACATGTGCGGTGCCAGTTGAAGAGGGTCCACCTTTCCGGCAATGGCCAACTTGACCGATGTCGCCACTGTCCAACACACCAAGGAATTCTTTTTGGATGCTTCATCTTCCTCACCGATCATACCTTCTGGAGCGACAATTTCCGAATGCAAGGTTTGGAGTTCCTTGAGTTTCGGCAACATGGTCTCGGGGCGAAGACATGAGAGCGATCCAAAACATTCCGCCACCATGGTACGGACACCCTCTTCGGGATCGGCACAATGTTCTTCCAAGGGACCAATCAGGTCCGACAAGCTTGCCGACAGTGTCTCGGATCCGTTTTTCGCACTGCACTTGATAAATTCGCGCAGGGCCGACAAGAGCAAGTACTGTTGTTTCTTGTTGTCTTCCTTGAGCGTGTCAATAATGGCAGGAATCAACGTGGTGGGAGATCCCACAGCCGCGTTGCCCAGTGCATAGGCAGCCGCATGCTTCAAGTCTTCCGAGGTGGAACTTTCAAAGGTGGACATGTAAATTTGTTTCAATCGATCCGCCGATTCACCCAAATCGGTGATTCGGCCGAGATCACCCGTAATCAAGAGGGACAGCTGGACGCGTCGAATGCCAAGGCTTCCATCGGGTGCGGTTTCCGATTCCAAAAGCTCAAAGATTTCATCCAATACCTGTTTTGTACTGCCGGAACTCGCCGTCACAATGGCAATGCATTTGGAAAGATTGTAGATTGTGTTTTTCCCCATTTTGCCCTTGAGTCGTTGTCGTAAAGAGGCAAGAAGTTCTTCCACCGGCACTGCCTGCGTTACAGTCACTTGCTTGAAAAAGGCCAACAACGAGTCCAAGGCCATGTCTTGTAACAGGGATGATGTGGACAATTTCAAGGCTGGTTCGAGAACATGCTCCTTGACGGCTGGACCGCAAGCCGGACACACTTCTAGAATCGAATCCGTACACTCCAGGGCCAAATGGCTCAAGTGCAAGTCCGAATCAACAATCAAATGGGTAATATCTTGGACCAATTTGGAGAAAAGTTGACCATCCCGAAACTCTGGATACGAGCCATGATTGGTCACAATGATATCCAAGGCCTCCAAGGTACTTTGTTTGAGACTCCGACTCTGCAGCTTGAGAAAGGAGGACATGGCGGCAATGGAATCGGCCAAAATGGGGGACAAATCAATGGCCGCATTGTCTTGCATGGAATTGAGACCCGAGGCGGCTGCAATGGTGGCCACGTTCTTAATGGCCGAAATCCGCGTTGTTTCATTCTTGAGACGTTCCAACAAGAGTTGGAGAAGCCGTGTCTTGTGTTGGTCCGACATGTGCGGATGCAAATACGACAAGAGAGAGGCCGATGCCTTGAGAGCGCATTCCTTGATTTCTTGATCGACATCATGAGCCGCCAACTTGGGTTCCACAGCTTTGAAAATCATTTCCGCCACTTGAGATCGTTCCTGTGACACACTTTCTTGTTCTTGTTCTTCCGGACTGTACCCCACGACAAAAAAGCGTGGAACAAAGGCAATGGCTTGGAGGGCTTGAGCAATGACCTTGTACCATTGTTCATTGACGCCCTGGCAAAGTTGTGGCAGCAAGGTTTGGTGCAAACAAATTCGAACATGGACGCGAGAGTGATTGTCGCTGGCGAGCATGACATGGACCAAGGATAGTGCATCGAGTCGAAGGGCCTTACTAATTGTGCCTTCCCGATGATGATGATGCTGTTGTTGCTGTTGCTGAGGACTGGCCAAAAAGGCCTCGACGTGCTGAAAGACCGATGTCAGTTCCGCTTGACTTCCCACTCCTCCCGGTGCCTTACAAAGCGTTGCCAACAAGGCAAGACAACTGGATTTGGACCGTTCATTGCCCTTTTTGGTACTGAGAATCTTTTCACATTCCTTGACAATCTTTTGTCGATACTTGTTCAAGTCAATCATGGACTTTGTGGTTGTTGTGGATTCGGGAGGAGTATCACGATTTGTGGAGGCAAACGACACGACTGTTGCACTGGCCGCATCCGAGGCCGCGGCAATGGTGACAGCCAAGAGACGGGTGAAGCAATCAATGACTCCGACACGGCAATTTTCTTCTCGTTCCTTGAATCGATTGACCAAGGCTGCTGCTACGACTGCCTGTTGTTTGCGAATGGCAAAGGAGGTCAACCACAAAATGGCCGGATCGTGTTTCTTGGCTTCCACCACCGCCTTGAGTGCCCGGACAGCTCCTCGTCGCACTTTCCAACTCTCATCGTCGTCATCTTCTTCTTCATCCTCGTCATCGTCATCCTCTTCGTACTCATCCTCCTCGTCGTCGTCGGCATCGTCATTGTCCTCGTCGTCGTCACCATTGGGAGCGTTGTCGTCCTCCTCTGGATCGCTGCCATAGGAGTAATTGGGATCGTAACTCATATAGGCCAAGGCGGCTTGAATGATATTGGTCAAGTGCGGTTCAACTTGTTTGGGACACCTCAAGACAAAACTTTCCAAGCCCATGAAACAGGATTCTCGCAATTCATTCAAGGCCAAGAGTGCCGCATCGTCGTCTGCTGGAAGATCCATCATGGGTTCATCGCCGTCCTCATCCTTGTTGGTTTGCATGGGTTCCGCCTCGTCGTCGTCCTCGTCGTCATCATCGCCGGTAATGGCTTGGGTGGGATTGGTAAAGCGCAAAAAAATGGGAATGATGCGATCCATTTGTTCTTGTCCCAATCGATGACCAACGGCCCCGGCCACGGCACACATGGTTCGAATCAAGGCTCGTGTTTCTTCGACGGTTCGAATGGAATTGGTGGTGGTGGTGGCCGATCGATCAATGTGGGTCAAGAGCGATTCCACCATGCGCATCAACAAGGCATCGCTCAAGACACTGGAAAGACAGGCCAAGGTATTGCCACTGCGTTTGCGCACCACGGGTAACGTCGTTGTGGTCGTCGTTATGGTGGCAGTATTGGTGGTGGTGGATCCACCCAAGAGGGTCAAGCACATTTGCAAAATTGCCTCGTGTTGTCGAGTGACCGCGACCGCCGTGCCGCCAAACCGTCCCAACAAATCGGTCAAGACATCCAAACAACACAAGACAATGACTTCTTCTCCTTCGTCCGTGGCCAAAGTCGTTGTAGGAGTCGTACCAGTAGTATTCGTTGTAGTACTGGTCCGAATGCCATCCAACAAGCGACTGACCAATCGATGAGCGACGGCATTGCCGGAACTGTGCGGAATGGTTTTGACCAAGGTCCGCAATCCAATCGTATAGACATCGCGCAATTCCGATTTGCTCGCATCCAACACTTGATCCGTCAAGGAATCGGCAATTTCCAACACTTGTTCGGGATGGACCGTGGTAATCAAGACCCCCAATGTCTTGACCGCAATGGCTTGGACATCGTTCGACTTGTCATGCAACAAGCGCAAGACAGCAGTACAAATTTGCCGTTCGGTATTCGAATCCAAAAACGACGACGATGTCGTAGTAGTAGTCGTCGTGGCAGCAGCATCTCCGGCCGTGGTGGTCGAGCCGCCCGAATGACGCTTCAAGACTTCACACAAATCACTCGTGGCCATGTATCGTTCATCCTTGTCATAATGCTCCGTCTTTTTGAGCAAGGCCGTAATGCTCACTTGAGGATGACTGCCCGAGGAAGAAGACATGGTGGTGGTTCTACTCAATCGTTCCTAGCCAAAAGCAAGAAACTCAACTCGACACAAACAATACGGTTTGCTTTTGCTCTTGCTCCAATACGATTTATGATCGTGATGATCGTCCACAGAATGAATGATCTGCATCCAACAAAAAAAGTGTCCGGGTGTGTTTTTCGGACCGAATATCCGGGTTTCTTATGAGGAGCTATCCCCTCCACGCGATGGAAATGGATCGCCATCAAACGTAGTCTACCTCTAGAGGAGTACTTTTGGATGGAAATGGATGGAGGACCATTCCTCTCTGTCCAAAACAACACGCACAAGAGGCATGGTTCACATCTCATCTCTCCACAGACTCGGAACCAAGGAACTTTTTGTGTGTGTGTGTGACAACGAACCACAAGAGAACAAGGAGAGTACCCAACGGACTTCGTTTCTACTACAGGAGGAATTGAGGACAACACGCAAAAGCATTGACACAACACCAGGAGTACTGGAGAGCACACGAAACCAAAAGACGTGTGTTGTGGAACAGTGTTTCATCCATTTCTTCTTGTTAACTAGGTATAATAGTATAATCATAAAAAGCTCCTGTTGGACGCAACGTGACTGCGAATATACCATGCTCCGTGTTTGTGTTCACACACACGCACACACACACAAGGCAGCAAACACCGCTTACAAGGTGGTGACGGGGAAACTGGCCATTTTCAAAATGGCACAGACGCCAAATTGATTCTTGCCACCGCGTCCAATCTTGACATAGCCCTGGTCGCCCCATTCGGGTCCCCAGGAATTCTTGACCAAAAAGTAGGGTGCCTGCGTGTCCAAATCGGTCCCATAGCCAATGGCCAAGACACCATGGTCGACGGCGGCCCGCGATCCGCAACTGTCGTCGGTAATGACCCCCTCCTTGTAAAATTGAAAGACAAATTGATTGGCTTGAATGGCAATGCTAATGGGCTGCATGGCAATGGCCGACAACAAGGCCTTTTCGTCACCCGGCGGCACGTCAATAAAGGTCTTGACCAACGAACCCGGCACGTCCGTGCAATTGCTGTACGGATACATAGAGAAACGAGAGAGAGAGATTACAATTACAGTGAGACACAGTTCGAGATAATTCGTTCGGATAGATATACATCCTTGTCCTACTCACGTCAAACACTGTTTGCCTCGTCGGGCCTTGTAGGGATAGTCGGCTTCAGAACAGAGTCCGCCCGACTTTTCATCAAACTTGAAGGCATTGTCCATGAGACCGCCATTGCAACCCAAATCTTGATGATCGCAATCCAACAAATTTTGTTCACTGAGAGCGACCAATTCTCCCGTTTGAATAAACTTGGCCCCCTCCAAGGCGCCCGTCGTCGAAAAGGCCCAACAGGAACCGCAGGCGCCTTGATTCTTGACATCCGTCACGGCCCCCATTTGCGCCCAATGAATATAGTCGGGCAAGGACAGGGGTGTCAGGGATTCCCACAAGTCCCGAGACGTTGTTTGCGTCGTGGTTGTCGTGGGCGCATCTTGGGCATGGGGGCCCAATTTGAAATGCTGGTGAAATTCGTCCAAGGTCAGGTCCGAATAGGGATTGTGACCCAACCGAACCGTCGTTCCCGGTTGCGCATTGTGCGCTTCAATCTTGGCTGTGTGTGTGTTTCAAACAACAACAAACAATCCAGAGAGTGTGTGTGAGAGACCATTCGTTCGCTCGGTCGTTGACACGAGCCTCAATTCAATCCTACGGTTTCAGTAGTCGTACCATGATTGTCCATCCACGTGGCCAAGCGTTGTTGAAATTCGGCATGGGTATCGTAGACTTTGGCATGGGTTTGCACCCACGCTTGAAAGTGTGCCATGAGTTGAATGCCATGCAACTCTTGTTCGACGGACGTGACAACCGTATGCGTGGGTTCTGTGGCGGAAGCAGCAGAAGCGCCGCCCCAGAAAAGGACACTGGCGAGGGCCAAGGAGGAAACCTGCATGCTGATGATGATGTTAGTACTGCGAATACGGAGAATGGTCTGGTGGAATTTCTTGTCGTTGTTGCGAGAGTCCTATTCTCCAACAATGCACAAGGAACCGAACAAAATCTGTGTTCTTCGTTTATCGTCGTCGTCGCAGGTTCCTCGACAAATTCTGATGGGGGCAATCGTGTCGTGTGGAGCAAGGATGCTACTGTGACGACGTCACATTTGACGCACGTCACGTGACGTGACGTAAAATTGACGACGTCACGTCAGGCCATAAGGCTGTGACGAATGACGGGAATGAAAAAAAGTGACGGGAAACAAAAAAATCTTTTGTGGATCTTTTGTAGTCAAACAGATACGTCGAGAAACGCACAAAAATGGCATCCAAAGTGATCCAAGGAATGAACAACAATCAACCATTGATGATCAAGCATGGTCATAACTATTATGTGTGCATGATCGATGTTGACTTACCGTGGTTGGATGTCAGAACCACTACTGAGACGGGACAAGGACAAACTTTGGGGATTCATCCTTGGCAAAGGAGACGAAGTGGAGCTTCCGTCCACTTCAGGCACCATTTACAGACATCAGAGACCATTAATCATGATACATACAGTCAAAACATCCTATTTCTATCATACATCCCTATTGTCTTATCAATATCCCAAAATTGACGAAAGTGACGGGAAAAACCTGACGGGAACATATTCCCGTCACTATTTGACGGCGTCACGTCACGGTTGTGGCCCGTGACGTGACGTAGTAGCAACCTTGTGTGGAGCGAGATCTCTTTTGTTCTACGATGCCATTTCTATTAGGGATAAGGATCCATGGTGTATCTTTCGGAGGTTGAGTCGCACAAAATGTGTGTGCCGCTCCCTTCGTCATTGGGATTCTGTCATTTTTCATTTTTCTCAATCTTTCTCAATCTCCAAAAACAACCAACCAACGCAACCACAACCAATGGCTCCTCCTCCTCCTAACAACAACAACAACATCAACAACAACAACGCTGGCGTGGTGAATGCCCTCCAAGCGTGGGCCATTTTGAAACGGCATGCCCACGAAGAAATTGGTCCCTTGCGGTTGCAAGAATTGTGTCGTGATGCGGACCGTGTCTCCTCCTTGGTGGCGGTGCACAATTCCCAGTATCCTTCCAACGACACTCACCAAAACAACAACAATAACAATCGCATGCTGGTGGTGGATTTGTCGCGACAACGCATGACGAGTCAAACCTGGAATCATTTGTTGCAATTGGCGACGGCACGACGAGTGTCGCACTTTGTGCAACACTTGTCGTGGGGTAGTGGGGATCCACAACGACAACGACAACGTCCACGACAACGTCCACGACAACCACCCAACGACGACAAGAAACATCAACACCACCACCCCAAAGGAGGAACCACCAATACCAATAGTACCACACCACGAAGTCCTCCCCAACACGAACGGTATCATCGCATGACCCAAACGACAACGACCACGACGGACCAACCGAAAACGACACGATTTCAAGGCGAATCCACCACCACGACGACAACGGATCCAATCCGATCCACAACAACAACGTCGTCGTCCTCTTCGATGCACATGGCCTTGCGAGTTCCCGACCAGCAAGGATATGAAATGCTCGCCGAGGTATGTACGTACGTACTCGTATAATAAAAGAACTGCTGATGTTTTTGCTTGTTGGTTGCTTTGCTTTTGCTTTTGTTTGTGGCTCATGAGTCGGTTCCGGTATACGGATATTACTTGAATCTCTCTCTCTTCTCTCTCTTCTCTCTCTTCTCTCTCGTTCTCTCTCTTTTGTTATTATTTGTGTGTCATTGTTCGGACTGTTTGCCTGGTTCCATTTCGACAACCTACCTACCAACCAACTACCTTCTATATATATATTATACTATATAGGATGGTTCCAATGTGTTGGAGGATATTCATTACGAATGGAATCGGTTGGAACGATTGGTCAATTTGATTCGACAAGGCTCCTTTCGCGGCATGCAGGGACATTTCATTCACACGTGTTTGGTCGTGGGATCGGGAACGGCCGTCCAGGCCTTGCAATTTATCTACCAAGCACTCTTGCAAGATGAACAAGCCGTACGGGCCAGTCAAGCCGGCCTCGTCGACGGCGAACCGACCCATCATCCTTCGGGTGGTGGTACCACCACAACGTCGGCGGCCATGCCCAGTACTACTAGTACCCCATTGGCGTCCTCCTCGACCAATCCTACAACGACGGCGGCTGCCGCCAATCGGCTCTTGTCTCGACCTCGCAACATGCTCATGACCGCCGCCGCCGCTGCCACGGGCGGAGGTGGAGGAAATCCGACATTGTCCTCGTCGTCCTTTTCCTGGCGGCCCCATCGATCCGCACCACCACCACAAGACCAACGTTGCCGTCGTCTCGTCTTCTTGTCGTCGTCCCCCTTGGATGCCGTCGCGGCCGCCCAAACTCTGGAATCCCTCCATGCCGGCAGTACCTTGGTCGTGTCCATTGCCTTGGGTGGCAGCAAGACGGAAGAATCCAGTCTCTTGACCTTGCTGGTCAAACAATGGCTCTTGCAAGAATTGGGCGGCAACGACAAGGACACCACCTCGGCCGCATCGTCCTCTTCTTCTCCTTCTTCTTCCACACAAGCACAATCCGCACCACCACTGAGCCATGCACAACGCATCTTGTCCAAACATTTAATGCTCGTGACAGCCAATGACACATTGACCAGTCCCAAACCGGAATCGGTCCATTTGATTCCTCCTCCCGGTCGAGCCGAAGCCTTTACCACCTGTACGGCGGCCACACTCTTGCCCTTGGGCCTGGTCTTTGGATGGTCCACTTGTCGCGACCTGTTGGCGGGAGCGCACAATGTCGATTGTCATTTGATCGAGACACGGAATCCCCGACACAATCTCCCCATTCTCCTCGCCTTGACCGATGTGTGGAATGCCATCTTGTTGGGAACTGCAGGAGGCGGACGGGTCGTGACACCCTTTTCCCAAGCCCTTGCCGGCTATCCCGCCTATTGTGCCGCGCTCGAAGCCCAAGTCTGTGGGACCACCACCACCACGACGACGACCACAGCAACGACGACCACCAACCACCCTGGCACACCGTCTCATTTGCTAGACACGAGTGTGGGTACCAGCCCATTCTACGGCGGCATGGATCCCACAACCACACGAAGTAGTAGTCTCCCTAGTAGTGGATCATTTCAGCAGGGAGGAGGAGGTGGGTGTTGGTCCATGGTTGTGGATGGAGGCATTGCGGCATCCTGTCATGATCGAGCCTTGTACCAATCCCCACAAATCATGAATTCTGAATTGGTCATGGTGTTGGATCCCCAATTGGAATTCAATGCCTTCAGACGCCTCCAGTCCAACCACAAGAACAAGAAACACAATAGCAACAACAACAACACTAACGACGACGACGACCTGCACCAATCGCCCTTGGCACAAACCATTCAAGCCACGTAAGTATACTTGAAACAAGCCGATGGGATTGGTAACACACGCGCGAGCCATGACACTGACGAATTCAGGGATTCTCTCTCTCTTTTCTTGGACACACTGTCATGTTGCTTTCCTTCTTATTTCCACCATCGCAGACAAGATGCTCTCATTTGTTCCATGTTTGCCCATGCCGATGAATTGGCCTTTGGTAGCCTTGCTCCGACGGATTCCGGCTGGGCTTCCACGGCCACTAATGGAGATGCCATGGAGACGAATCCGGAGGATGCAGCCCGCATGTCGTCGTCGTCGTCACGAGGGAATCGTCCAAGTTCCTTGCTTTTGTGCAGCAAACTCGATGCCTTTTCGTGTGGACAACTCATTGCCTTGGCCGAACATCGTGTGGCCATCAAGGCACATATCTGGGGACAGTTGGTCTGGCAGCGGGAACTGGGATCCTCTCTTCGTACGGCACGGACTCTACAACTTCAAGAGGGGTTGACCACCATGGTCCATGCCATGGCATCCTCCTCTCCGGAAAATGAGGAGGACGAAGACGACGACGACGATGATAATAACTTACCAGGAGTTGTCTTGTCCACCAAAACCATTCTGAGACACTATGGGAGACTCATCAAAGATACTCGGGGGACAACACGATCGCCACAAGAGTCCTAGGTGGAATGTTTGACAAGACACACCAAAACCATGCCGTTCCAAAGCCAAATCGTTTCTCTGTGTATCGGCCGTGCGCTACGATTCAAATTGCTATAAATTCGTGGTGCTGTCGTCAAGGACGAATGGGGAGACGGCAAGAAGTGTCTCGCATCCAGGTCTCCACGAGGCCGTTCCCGGTCGTCTAGACCTAGTAGGACCGATTGGACAAACTCTGTGCAAGGACACATGTGCTCCGCCCGATCCAATCACGCTACACATGCCGGTCTCTAGAGGCAAAGTCCAATGGTGGAGCGGGGCAACATATTGTTGACGCAACTTCACTGTTGCATCTTCGATAGGAGCATTGGATCGACTTGCTCAATGATAGCTAAGGTTATAATAGCCTATGGTAAACATTGTGCTTTCACAACTCCGCGATCTAAGAGCGACCTACGACCGATCTTCCACTTCCACGTGGCATGCTTTCCACAATCCGGTTTTTTCCTCTGCCGAATCTCCTCCACCTCCACATCACCATGGCGGCAACGACGGCAACGCGGGCCAAAGCCCTATCTTTGTACCGACAGCTCCTTCGGGCGGGAGGCAAAATGCCTACTCCCAATCGAAGAAAGTTCGTGATTAGTAGGACCAGTACGTGAACGTCAAACACTTCTTTGTTTTGCCGCCATTTGTCTTGAGAGGCTCAATGTTTGACTACTGGTGTGTCTGTTTGTTGGTTTTGATGCTTTCCTTTTATGCAGGAATGGAATTCAAGGCAAACAAGGGCTTGACCGATCCTAAGGAAATTGAGTTTCATATCAAGCTTGCCGATACAAATTTGGATTCTGTATTACTTCAAGCGGAACATTTGACTACGCTAATGAACGATCCGAACTATCAAGTCGACATTTAGGAAGTAAAAGCCGAAGCATCATTTCATGAGGAATTCTGTAAATGAAAGGGCACCTGTATGGTCTGGCCACGAAAACGATCTAAATCTTCTCCGGCATACGACAAGAGGGGAGAAATCTCACATGGATCGTCCTTGTTTCCATTGCTCTCCTGAAGCTGGGTGCCAACGGATTGTAGCCATTGTTTAGACAAACCTGTGATCATGGAACGAGCAGTATCTGGACTATCCGAAGGAGAACCAGGGGCGTTCTTTACTGGAGCAAACTCTTCAGATCGTTCCACTTCCCAAACGACAAACCGTTCCGACAAGGGAAATACATCAAAAATAAACGTTTCCAATTTGATACCATTGTTCGAGTCTGGTTTCACCGTTGCCTTTTCTTCATCGTTGTAGTAGGGAATTTTCTTTTGGGCCACATGAAACAAATGATTCATTTGTGGAAGTACCTTGTCTCGCAAGAAGTCGAGAGTGTAGAAATGATTGCAGATATTGCCCGCACCAAACTCCAGTCGTCCTGTGGCGGCATTCGTACGTTCTGCCATTTCATGCGAAATCTCGGAATACTCCACAACACAGGGACGACCATTGCGCAACGCTACAACACCAACCTTTTCGTGTGCATGAGACTTGAGCGTGGATTTGTTTCCACAGTCAGCGCCCTTGTCCACACAAAAGCCGACAAAGGCAGGATCTGCTGGTTTCGCCAATGCGTTATCAATCGAAAAGACATGCAAGTACTTCACGCCTCGTTTCTCCATTTTTTCGAGGGCTCCTGATTTCTTTAAGGAAGGGTATATGCCTCCGTTCCCATCAGGAGACATGGCAACTTTGCTTGGAGTTTCCATTATAACTTTCCCTTCTGGCGTAAAGCAAGGAAGCATCCCTTGCTCAAAGAGTACGACATTGTCTTCTCCTAATCCAAAAAACTTGTGTTCCGAGAAGAATGCCTTGGTTGCTTCGTGATTCATGGGGGATGTCATGACGTAAAACGGCAAGGAGGAACTTTTTCCGTCTGCAACGGTTGCCAGTTGTTTGAGTTTCACCAATCTTTCCGCAATCATTTGAAAGAGAGAACTGTGACTGGGCAGTCCGATATCGTACATGCCCTTGGGTCCGTCAAAGCCCAAACGAGTGCCTTGTCCACCGGCCAAAACCAACGCTGCTACCTCCCCACGACCAATCGCTGCCAAACCAATTTCAGAACATTTCTGGGCCAACGCTTGATCGTCATTCGACCCAACGCCTTCGCCCCCAAACGGTTCAATGGTATTCTGCTGGTCGCTGCTGCCGCTCGTCGTAGTGGCACGTTGAAACAGGTCGGACAAATCTTCCACCTGTATTGAAGCCAATTGATCTAATAAAGACTCACGGTCCGATGCATCGAGTGTGTCATAGTATGTGAACACATGGCTTTGGTTTGCGTCTCTGTATCGATCACGAAGACGAGATTCGTCAGTCGTCGACATGGTGGTTCTGTTGTTGGATCTTTCGCAGTTTGCGTCCCCAGATTGGATCTTTCTTAGGCAAGGCCTGCTTAGTCGTGGTCGCGATTACAGTGGAATTTCAATTAATTGTGGGCGGGTCACGCTCAGACCGCCACAATTCATGTGGTCGCGACATACAACAAATCCAGAGATCTAAGAGCTTGAGAGGGAATGACATATGTGGATTAATTTAGAACCTTTAGGGAGAAATACTGCGAAATTCTCCCTTGCAATACCCGATATGATATTTTATACTATGAAAATATGAACACAATCTTCCTCATCCATGGTGAGAGTGTTTTCATGCGGTTCGTCAAGTTAGGGACACACAAGGGGAACCGTTGCCGAACAGCAGTCAATGGTACCAATGGACGGCGACGCTTCGCACACCGGGCAGTCTGCCTCCAATCTATCGAGACTGGCGAAACGCAGCCCACACACACTACCCGGGATTCCTCCGGTGAATGAATTGTTAAACAGAGTCAATACCTCCAGAAAAAAGAGTGTGGATCCCCACTCAGTGGGGATTGTGCCCGTAAACGAGTTGTCGTGGAAAAACAGTTGAGTTGTAGTATCATTCCCGATCCGCGGAGGCAACTGCCCACTGAACCTGTTTTGCGTCACGGAAAGACTAATCAAACTGGTAAATGTCGAGAAGAACGTAGGGATCGTACCACTGAGATCGTTTTCGTCGATCCAAAGAAATCCTTAATTCGACCAAGAAAAAAAACATAAGTGAGATCATACCACGAGCCTCACTCTTGTTCGACCCAGGTCTTGCGAAACGTACGGAGCGTGTCAGCCAAGTTCTGAGCAAAATTGATGTTGTTTCCAACAAAGCCGCATTTTCTCAGGAAGGCGAAGCGGAGGGCAGGTAGATCTCCAAGTGTGGGAGGAATCGTCGAGTTGAATTTGTTGAACTCAATCTCCAGGAACTCTTCAAATAAAACGGACCGAGAATAATGATAAGACTATTGCTCTGACGTGAGTATCTCAACCTCATAGGCAAAGATCCACTTACCAAGTGCCGTCATGTCCGACGGAAATGCAGCTCCGTCCAGTGCGCCTGAATACAGATTGCTTGCACATCCGTAGGCAACCAACCTCTTGAGATTGCCAATTTCAGTTGGGATGCCCGTTAAACTGATAAAGTTGACTTCGTCATGTCGCAACTCAACGAGATTTGTAAGCTGCCCTATAACCGTTGCATATTCTTGTAGGGCAAACACTGGAGTTTGCCCAACATCAAGAATTTCAAGAGTAGGACCCAAAAGAGCGAGTTCCTCAGGCATCCGCCCTGTCAGAAGATTATTGAACTATTTTGACGTCAGAGAACATGCTTTTCCATAAATGGTCCAGCGAAATAGTGATGACTATGAACCACGTACCATATCAATACCAGTGACTTGTCCGGCGGCATTACAATTTAACCTCACCCACCCACATTCTGGGCTATTTTCCAGCCAGCCGTTTGTTTGGAGCCAGGGGAAAACCACGCCCTCACCAAATCTGAGATCGGTGAAAAAAGTCCTCACGTTGTTTGTAGCGAAGTAAAAGCATACCAGTACCCACCGTTGAATCACTTGAGCGTCAGACATTCCTGTTCTGTCCGAGTCACATAACCACTCAAGTGATTGACTTTGGTATGATGCCGGGTCTGACAAAGCAGTGACATTCAATGATACGCTTTCAATCAAACCACGAACAGTACAAGGAGTTGGAGCCGCGGTAGGAGCAACTGTGGAAAAACACAAGAAAAGGTCAGACAAACTGGGAAGGCATAATCGCGGAGCATCCGAGTTTGACTGGAAGAGTTTACTTTGACTTACGCGTCGTCGGTTGATCCGTTGGTGGATTTGTTGGTGCATTAGTCGGTGGATTTGTGGGTTGATCTGTTGGAGGATTGGTCGGTGGATTTGTTGGTGCATTGGTCGGTGGATTTGTTGGTTGATCTGTTGGTGGATTAGTCGGTGGATTTGTTGGTTGATCTGTTGGTGGATTAGTCGGTGGATTTGTTGGTTGATCTGTTGGTGGATTAGTCGGTGGATTTGTTGGTTGATCTGTTGGTGGATTAGTCGGTGGATTCGTTGGAGCATTTGTTGGCGGATCCGTTGGAGCATTTGTTGGTGCCGGTGTGGGAGGGGGTGTTACGGCAGTCGGCGGAGGCGTAGCTGGGGTTGGAGCCGAAGTAGGAGCATCTGTGGGTGGA
This sequence comes from Epithemia pelagica, assembly GCA_946965045.2. Lineage (NCBI taxonomy): Eukaryota > Bacillariophyta > Bacillariophyceae > Surirellales > Surirellaceae > Epithemia > Epithemia pelagica. The sequence goes on from OX337228.1 coordinate 6,509,599, forward strand.
TCTGTCGGCGGATTTGTGGGCGGATTTGTTGGGGGATTAGTCGGTGGGTTTGTTGGCTGATCTGTCGGTGGATTTGTTGGGGGATTAGTCGGCGGATTTGTCGGCGGGTTTGTTGGTTGATCGGTTGGTGCATTTGTGGGTTGAGGTGTCAGAACCGTGGGTAGATCCGTAATGGAAGTTGGAGCAGGAGTCGGTTCATCCGTCGGTATGGATGTTGGTTCAAGCGTTGGTTCTGGTGTTGGGACAAGAGTTGGCGTGAGGGTTGGTTCGTCTGTCGGTGGAAGAGTCGTTGGAACCGTTCCTGGTGTGGGTTCCGTAGTCGGCACTGCGGTTGTCGGTGCATTAGTCGGAATATTGGTGGGCGCATCAGTTGGGGCGTTTGTTGGCGGCACAGTGGGGTCAACATTCGTGGGAGATGGAGCAGATGTAGTCGGCGATGTGGGAATATTTGAAGGGGCAAACGAAGGAATATCACTCGGAGAGGCTGACGGAAACGCTGTTGGCAAGGGAGTTGTCGGGAGAACTCCGGTTGGTGACGATGTCGGTATGTCAGTTGGTGAAGGTGTTGGGCTATCTGTCGTTGGTACGGACGGAGAGGGAGCATTGGTCTCCGTTGTTGGACTTGTCGTGGGGTCAAAGGATGGCTCTTCCGTCGGTGTAGATGAAGGGCTTTCTGAAGGTGCATCACTTGGACTAGCAGAAGGCGATACCGAAGGTGTAGCAGACGGAACATCAGATGGTTCAGCTGAAGGTGTCTGTGATGGACTCGATGACGGTGAATCACTGGGACTAACAGAAGGACTAGTAGAAGGAGCATCACTTGGACTTGTAGAAGGAGCATCACTGGGACTTGCAGAAGGTGCATCACTTGGACTGGCAGATGGAGACACCGAAGGTGTTGCTGACGGGGAATCCGAAGGGGCATCGGAGGGCCGAGCTGAGGGTGTTTCTGACGGAGTTGTTGACGGCGCTTCACTGGGACTGACCGAAGGCGTCTCCGAAGGTGATGATGAAGGTGACTCCGAAGGTGAGGCTGAAGGCGAAGCAGACGGAGCATCGGACGGCTCGGCTGAGGGTGTCTGCGATGGACTCGACGACGGAGCATCACTGGGGCTAATAGAAGGCGATACCGAAGGTCTACTGGACGGGGAATCCGAAGGAACACTCGACGGTGCAGGTGTTGGTGCTGCTGTCGGTGACCCTGGGGCACTGGATGGTGCCGCCGTGGGAGGGATACTGAACGTTTCTTGGCCAAGTTTGGCGTTCGCCAGAATTTGATCCCAAAATAAAGCAGAATCGAATCGTTCCACGTTTTCATTAGGCGAAGAAGACTCCTGTTCGTTTGTTCTCATATAGTAATCAACGTTTTGTGTTCGATCAACTAGTTTTCGCTTTTCATGATAGGTTGGAAGGAGTTTGATTCCTCTCTCTTCCATGATCTTCTCAGCTTCCTTTTGAAGCCGTCTTCTATGGTTTCCCCGACGATCATGATATGTTCGTAACTCTTCATTTCTGTACCATATTCTCTTCTCCTCTTCGCTCTTCGCTTCGTAGTATTCTAGATTGCGATTGTACGCTGTAACCTTAGTATCTAGAAAGAGAAGGATTGATACTAACAGCACGAATGATCTCATTGCGGCTAATGGCATCACGCCGCAATATATGTCCCGTCTCTGATCTCCTCTGATCTCCTCTGATCTCTTGTTTCGAGAGGAAGAATGTGACTCTCATTCAACTGAATGCTGTCCCGTGTTCTTACTTGCGTACTTGGAACGATAAAAATGTGTGAGCGCATTCAACTGTCGCTCACGCCTCGCGTATCCTCGCTGAATTTATCTTGTTAAGTGCTATTAATATCTCATACCAATAGTAGCATGCGTTGAGAATGCCTATGCTGACAGTCCGGTTGCCATGCTCGGAGTATGATTGGATTCAACAGCTCTTCATCGCCAATCGTCAAAAGATCATCCTTCTAGGTAAATAAAGACTGCACGTGCGACGCACCGGCATAGCCATGTCTATATATAACAGTAGAATCGATGGTCTACTTCCGACACAATTGATTCGCCCACGGACCTGCCAACTTGGATACTCTGGTACCCGGCCGGCGCTCAATCCGCTTTGCATTCTTGCAGCCGCATTGACTCTATCCTTGTGCTGTATTATGTGCATGGATTCAGAACAAAATTGGTAGACAACAACGCAACGAAGAGTAGAGAGCATACCTCGACGAGATTGCCATACCTGAAGAGAGAGCAACCTAATTCGACGAAAGACAAACAACTATCTGTCTCTCGTCCGAACCGATTGAAACAGACAATCACTAAACACTTTTCAATTCGCAATTGTTGTGATCAACGAAATTGAATGGATCTACCATGTCGCTGAAAATGGAATCGGTTCTGCTGCTTCTGTCTACGGCACCACTACTGGTGACTTCTTCTTGGAGTGGTTGGGGAGGAAATGGTGTCAACAATGCAATCTATGGGAATGATCTTGATCGAGACTGGATGTACAGCGCACAAGGCATTAGTATCAGTGTGAAAGGATGTCTGTGGTCCTTCATGATGGACCACGACGACGAGAACGCCAACTGTATGGAGGAAAGTAGTGAAGATGGAACAACGTATTGGTACTTTATGTCCAACTGCCGGAGGCCACAAGTCGTATTTTCTGTCTACGCCTCCGACAGCTCATCGAGTCCGGGTTGCAATTCTGGAAACTTTAAGGAAAGCGTAAGTCCACGCCAGAGGTGCACTTGCTACCCGTTCTTGCATTCACTCACGCTCTTTTCTCCTAGTTTGTGACAAAAACAAGTGTGTTGGACTTTGTCGATTATATGGAAGCAGCGGGTGTATACAGCTTCCAGAGTCTTTATGACGACTATGCTCATGAATACCCGATGTGTGGAGGAAATGGCAACGGTGATAACTATGGTCTTTCTTGCAAAAGCGATGGAAGTTTTATTCTTGAAACCTTCAACGATTACTATTGCCTAGAACGTACAGGCGACCAATACGACCAACTCAGAACATTCAACAGCGATATGAATAGTCTCTCTTGCATCAACATTTACAGCGCGGCCAATAACAACTACAATGGCAATGATGACGCCAACGCCGCCGATACCAGTGATCTCCTGCAGTATGTCATGGATGTGTCGGTCTCATGTTCTGCCACGGATTCTGCTCTTTGTTCGGATAGTGACGCGGCCTCGGACCGCGCGAGTTATGTTGGTAGAGCGTCTTCCGCTTTTTTTAATCCCAGCTCTGGCAGTGGACAGTCCTGGTTTACCAAGCTCAAGTATGTGACGGGAGGATTGCTCTTGCTTGCTTCCTTTGTCATGTTTACAGGTATTTTGTTCACCAACCGCCGAAGACGCCGTGCGCTTATGCAACGAAAGTACCGACAAGCCAAGCGCAGTGGCCGAACGTCCTCCGACAATCGGAGTCGCCGATCCAGCCGTTCCGTGTCGAAGCACCGTGGCGACTCCTCCCGCAAGTCTTCTTCTCGCACGCGACGATCCAAATCACGGGATATCCACAGGGACAGAGATTCGCCCAAGCGCTCGAGCCAATCTCGTAACAACTCGGAATCGAATATGGCGGAATCGGAAGGTATTATGACTTAGTGTGAGCAGCAAGCAAGCAGTGCGGTTGAGATTGTGGATGGCCGTGTCAACGAAATCGACAGGATTCATCTCCGATGTGTACTTCATCAAGCGGCACTGGGCTCTCTTCTCTTGCGATGATACATTTTATAAACTCCGCAACGTGTCGTGATTGTAACAGTTATATATATAATTGCAACAAAAAGTGTTTGATCGTTCCCGAATGAGATTTTGAAAGTGGAAGCACTGTAGAAACGATCCAATTGATGAAAATACCTGCATCAGTAGAATTTATGTCTTTCAAATGGGGATGAACCATCTATTAGTATTTTATTGAGTCTCGGAGTGCTTCTCTATGAACTACGAACTAGAACAGCGCAATGAGCTGTACTTCAGATCGGAGATAGGGGTTTCTTGCACCCAGGCGATGTCTCATATCCATTTGGGAGTCTACGAATAAACGGGCTTGGTTCCGTGCCGAAAGAATCCTAGACCACTAATCGCTTCTGTGGTCAAAGAAAAAAACAGTATGTCTGTAAGACCTTTCCAGGTTTCGCGTTCACATTGTCCGTGTACAGTCGGTGAGTCAAGGAGGGATCCGAATATCACTTTCTTATCAACAGAAAGGCAACAAAGATCACGTTTTCAGACAGCTCCAATAGTTTGAAAGTTTGCTTCTTGTTCATGTTCCTCCTTTGTATACATTGTGCGGCAATGTGACAATATAGGGACCATAGCATGCACTGCGGTCACCTAGACTACTCAATCTACATCTAGGTAGTTCGCTTCGCTTTTTATACGATTGTCATCAATCTACAATGGCAAGCTTCAAGCGAATAAGTTCTTGTCAACAGATCTACGAATGCCCCTACATTACGTCTTCCCAACCTATCGTAGAAATCACAGGCAACAATATTCGACGAACCACCTGTACCCAATATCTCCTGATCGTAAACGGCCAACGTCAAATGATAGGCCAAAAGGTACGACGGTTCGAGGAACAATGCGTCCACAAGAATGTGATCAAGCAAGTATTTGGCCTTGCTCCCTGTAGGGACAATCCGTCATGATGAGCCGACGTCAAAGTTCTGTACGATCTCAACGACAAGACAGAAAAACAACCGATGGAAGAAGTGTTTCACGAATCATAGGACATGGGCACTCTATGTGGGATGGACGAACCCATGGTCAAGGATCAGCTTCGTGAGTGAATCGGCAAACAACGGCAACAGAGGATTTCACCATGGCCATGTTGGCGATATCTAGCCTTTTGCTATCTAGCCTACCACTTACATGTATACACCTCATCATACAAACTCTAATTATTATTGACATTAAGATGAAGTTTAATGTGTACGAAGCGCTGGAAATTCGGATGAATTTCACCGCCGTCTCGCTCCATTTTCTCTATTCCTTTGTTCTTGTTTCTTGTTGCCAAAAGACAAGCCGTATCGTGTGGACCCCATGTCACGAACAAAGCAACGAGTTTCATACTTTTATCATCCAGATTGTGTAAGTGCATTAGCCGTGGCTGTTCGTCGCCGGAAACGTTGTCGAACGAAATGACTCACATATGATTGGATCCATCCTCCAGCCCCTCTTTTACTATGGACCATCTCATCCCATGAAACCACATCGCATAAAATTGGCGCACCACTTGATCTTGAGCTATGGACTCTTTAAGGAAATGGACTGTTATCGTCCACATCCTGCGTCTGCTGGGGAAATGACGCAGTTTCATTCGGAAGAATATATTGGGTTTCTGTCCAAAATTGGACCCGACAATTTGCGTCAATATGCCGCGAGTATGCAGCGATTCAATGCCGGTGATACCACCGACTGTCCAGTCTTTGATGGTCTCTTTCAGTTTACGCAACTCTACACAGGCGCGTCCCTGGATGGTGCCATACAACTGTGTCAAGGACAGGCCGATATTTGTATCAATTGGAGCGGTGGACTCCATCATGCAAAAAAGTCAGAGGCCAGTGGTTTCTGTTATATCAACGACATTGTCCTTGCCATCTTGGAACTACTGAAAGTACATGCAAGGGTCTTATACATTGATATCGACATTCATCACGGTGATGGTAAGCTCCTTAAAAATGGCAGTCATGGATTGTTGAGTAGTCGATGAACCAACGTGTACTTATTTGGAACTCTTGTTTTCGCAGGTGTCGAAGAGGCCTTTTATACAACCGATCGAGTAATGACCTTTTCCTTGCACAAATATGGGGATTTCTTTCCGGGGACGGGTCATATCAGTGACATTGGGGCCAAAGATGGAACAGGGTTTTCCGTCAATGCTCCCTTGCAAAATGGAATCACGGATGAAAACTATGTGGAAGACTTGTTCAAGCCCATTGTGGGCAAGATCATGGAGGTATTTCAACCGGGTGCGATTGTCCTCCAATGCGGTGCGGATAGTTTGACGGGAGACCGACTGGGTTGTTTCAATTTGACGCTCAAGGGACATGCTGCCTGTGTCAATTATGTCAAGAGCTTTGGAGTTCCCACGCTCGTGTTGGGAGGAGGGGGCTACACCATTCGAAACGTGGCACGATGTTGGGCCTACGAAACGGCCGTCTTGTTGGATCGGGAAGTGCCGAATGATATTCCCTACAATGACTATTACGAGTATTACGCTCCCGAATACAAATTGCACTTGACGCCGGAACCCACCATGGAAAACACGAATCGCAAAGATGTATTGGAGGGTGTCCGAATCGAGTTGCTTCAACAATTACAAGATTTGCAGGGAGCTCCCAGTGTTGCAATGCATCAGGTACCGCCACCCTTTCGTCGGCAAGCGCCTGAAGATGAGGAAGGTCCCACTGACCAACAACGGGAAACCCGATCGCACTCGGCCGAGTTTTATGACAAGGTCGATTAATATAAAGATATGGCGAAACCTGTCTCTATCTTTAGGATCCTGCTCTCTTTTCGATGACTTTGCGTTATCCACTATGATTCTTTTCGGATTTGATGGACAAGACAACCATTCGGCTCTCTAGAATACGAGACAATGATGTCCCAATTGGAATCGCTCGTGGGTTACAATCCAGAACCATGAAAGGAAGGAATCTGTCAATCAAGAAGGAGAAGAAGACAATGAGCCACCGGACGATTTGAGAGCGCTATTAGCGATTCGCGACGGCAACACCCTCCCTTTTCGTTTGTCCCTCTCGAGTAGTAGTAGTAGTAGTAGGTAGGAGTGTTAAAGTACAGTACACACGAGACACTATACACGTGAGGAGCCTCCTAGGGCGGCCGCGAATAGGATTGTAGACACTGTAGATCCACGTAGGTGGAGGACCGTAGAGAACCATGGAATGGTGGTGGTGGCCTGCACCTGTGCGTCTCGAGTGCCGAGCGAGAATCCCCATCCAATCTTTTCCTTGTTGTTGTTGTTCTTCTTCTCATGTAGTGTGGAACCATCAGGGAAGCAGGGACTCTTTCTCTCTGGAATCATGGTGTGCTGTTGCGGGACGGTGATCATGGTGATAATGGCGGTGGTGGCGGTTGTTGCTGCGCTGGTTGGTACACGGCCGTTTGATAAATGTCGTGCCATTCGGCCCGGGATTTGGCCGACAAGATGCGAGCATTGTCGTGCGCAATTTGTTCCGTGACTTGTGGCAATCCAGTTTGATAAATCACCTCGGACGACACGAGGGTAATGGTTGGATAGGGTGCCTGTTTTTCCAACTCCAACACTACAGATTCTTCTTTGTCATGATCATTGGAAGAATACCGCCCATGGGGATGAAAGGGAGCCCAGGTCACGAGATTGGACAAGGCTTCCCTCTCGTCCTCATCCTCTTGGTGGTGGTGGTGGTGGTTGTCGTCCTGGAACGATTGTTGTTGTTGTGATTGGTCCGCGGGGGACGATTCATCCCAAACGACAGTGGCCTGGTCGTCCAACATGGCTTGTTCGGCCTCCAAATACCAGTCGTAAAAGGTGTCAAAGTCCCACCACCAGGAATCGCCCGGATGCAACGACAATAGGGACGACGACGTGGGAATGACAAAGGCAATGGTTTTGTGGGCATCCATGGTTGGGGTATTCCGCAAATGATGGGCCAAGACCTGAGATGCCATGGAAAGGGCCGATTCCAACGCTTGTTCTTGTTGTGGTTGGTTGTCGTTGTCCTCAAGATGCACGACAAAGAGCAACATGCAGCCTCCCATGGACGATGAAACGCACGAGGCGGCCCAGGGACACAAGTGATGAGCCGCGACAAAGTGACGACACCAATTCCACGTGTGGGTGGCAATCGTGTCGTCCTTCCTGGCACTGGAGGGTGGTGGTTCTTGTTCCTTGTCGTCGTTGTTGTTGTCGTCCTTGTAGTGTGTCGTCCTTGTCGTCACGCTTTCCAGAGAAATGGCAGCCAGATCGTGCCATGTCGTTGTTGTTGTCGTGGTTGCAGTCGTGGGATGAAGGTGATAGACATGAGTAAAGCCGGCCCCTGTAGTGTCGGCGACCGGAGTTTGTTCCATGTTCTTGTCATGGTGGTCGTCCGGCTGACCCACGAGAGGGAGGAGTAAGAGTCTTGTTTTTCTGTTGTTGTTGTTGGTCGTTGGAATGGTCCTTGGTATGTGGTTCCATGGTCGTTGTTGTCGTCTGGGTGATTGTTGTGGAACAAACAATGCCACGCCAGAAACAATGTTAAGAACAAGAAGAAGAAGAATCACCATCCTCAAGAGTCTATTATTAGTATACACAAAGGACTTGATGATGAGGATCATGGAGATTGGTTGGTTCGGCTGCCCGGAGAGAGAATGGATGGCAATGGCGGAGGATCCAAAAGATCCAACAAAAACTCTTTCGATGGGAGACCAAAACCCAAAATGTGGCGCAGGATATGCACCTCGGCCGCCGCTCCTGTTTTAAAATTTAAAAGTTGGAAGTTGGAAGAGAAAAGCCGTTGAGCTCAGAACCCAATGGTCCCCGAAGGCAAACAAACACACAACAAAGGCAAACCAAACACAACCCAAAGAGACAAAGCGAACAAAACAAACCATACTACTACTTCCGAAGGAAGTTGGTTCGTGTCACCACTCTTCCAATCAATCAATCAATCAATCAATCAATCAATCAATCAATCAATCCCAAACAACCAACATGAGTGAAGCGAATGAAAATGGCAAACGAGAACGAGTGGAAGAGGAGGACCAGCCACCTCCTCCTCAACCACAAGAACTACAACAACAACAACAACAACAGCCACCACAAGCACAACCGTCCTTGGCCAAACAAATCAAACTCGAACCTTCTCCCGAAGAGGATCAAACCAACACAACGACGGAACCAACACCACCACCCATTTCTGTTTCTACTGTTGCTATAAAACAAGAACCCACCGACGACACGAACACGAACGAGGAGGAGACCGCATCGATACCTCCTCCCGAAACAACAACGGCAGCCCTACCCTCCGCCACAACAGCGACGACGGCCTCGGAACCAACAACAGCCACAACGCCCGCTCCAGCCACAACGACGGAACCACCCGCCACCACTCCAGAACCAGTAGCAGCAGCAGCGCCCACAAGTGTGGCAGCCACAACAACGACGGCGGCTGCCACATCCACTGTAGATCCACCCAGCACAGCTGCGGCTACCGCATCGGCACCAACCAGCACTGCACCGCCAACGACCACAACCACAACCACTGTGGTGCCTCCTCCGACGGACCCCAATGCCATGGTGGAAGAACGGGGGGAAATTTCGGTGGAAATTGCCGGCCGGGTCATTGGCAAGGGGGGCGAAATTATTCGCGATTTGCAAGCTCGCAGTGGCGCCCAAATTGATGTCGACCAATCGACGTTGCCCGGTCGACCCCGCATTATTACCTATCGCGGCACCCGCGCCAAGGTGGACTTTGCCCAACACTTGGTCCAACTCATTGCGTCGGGTACCGTCACGGATGCCCAATTGCCCCTGGGTCAAGCCACGCGGGAAATTCTCATCATTCCCTCCTCCTCCACGGGCAAGGTGATTGGTCGCGGCGGCGAAATGGTACGGGAAATGCAAAATCGATCTCATGCCAAGATTGATTTTGATCATTCGGCCAGCAGTAGTGAAGTGGGACCGGATCAAAAAAAGGTGGTCGTGACCGGAACCTTACCGGCCGTGACCAAGGCCAAGGAAATGATCTTGTTCTTGGTGGCCAATCCCGCCATGGAAGCCATGCACAGTTTGCATTTGCTCGTGGATGACAAGTTGCGGGGTGGTGGAGCGTGGGGATCCGGACCACCCTATCTCAATTTGCCCAATCAAGGGGTCAATATGAGACCCGAACTCTTTGGCGATGCTCCGAATAGTGGTGGTGGTGGATATGGTGGAGGAGGAGGAGGTGGTCCCTATGGCGGAGGCGGAGGAGCCTATGGAGGTGGCGGTGCCTATGGCCAACCTCCACACCATGCACAACAACAACAACCACAACAATCGTATCCACCCCATGGCCCACCGCACGGCGGTGGTCCCTACGGTGGTGGTGGTGGTCCATCGTTAGGTCGCTTTGGTGGTGGTACGACGAGTGATCTCGTGTACGCCAAGAAACAATTCATGGGCCGGATAATTGGGTCCAAGGGCATTACCATTAATGATTTGCAACGACGATCGGGGACCGACATTCAAATCAATCAAGATGTTCCGCCCGGACACGATTGCGAAATTCGCATCAAGGGACCCAACGCCGAAGCCGTCGAACTGGCCAAGCAAATGATTCAACAAATTATCGAAATTGGACCCGCGCATCCCTTTGCGGGAGGACAACAACAACAACAACAACAACAAGGTGGTGGATATGGAGGAGGATATGGTGGTGGTGGAGGCTATGGAGGTGGAGGTGGATACGGACCACCCTCGCAAGGTTATGGAGGAGGTGGAGGATATGGTGGTCCACCTCCACAGCAGCAACAACCATATGAGTATCATCAACAACAACAACAACAGCCAGGACCACAACAACAACCATATGGACAACCCACCTATGAACAACAGCAACAACAACAACATGGAGGAGGGTACCAAGACCTTGGATATGGGGGCGGTTTGGCGCAACCACCACAACAACAGCCAATGCAAGGTGGATACAGTTCGCACTATGGAACGCCACAACAGCAACCCGTACCCCAAGCTTCGTATCCCACTGGCATGGCGGCGGCCGCCCCCTATGGTGGACCGGCCGCCGCTCCCTACAGTAGCTATGCCGCAGCAGCACCACCACAAGGAGCAGCCCCTCCGACGGAATGGAAATCCACCACCACACCCGATGGACAAACCTATTATTGGAACGAACGAACGGGTGCTACGCAATGGGAAAAACCACCCGGTATGCCCTAAACGAATGGAATGATTGATTGGAAAAAGGAGGAGAGGGGAGTATTGTTGTTGTTCTTGTGGAGGGCTTGTGTCATGAAGGGTCGTCTTGTGTTTGTTGTTATTGGGTCTTTTTGAGTTTCGGCAAACTGTGTAGCACATTTGAGAGAATTGTTTGATTTGACACATGAGACCCCGTGCAGGATGATGATGATGATGTTAATATTCATTGGGATATTTTGAGAGAGAGAAGAGTTTATTGGGAGCTATGTGTATGGAGAGAGAAAGAGGATGACGCTGAAGAGGATGATACGTTGTTGTCTGTGCTTGCTTGAGAGGAACGAGAGGAGTAGCTAGATGTTCTCGATATGAGCGTTTGTGTGTGCTGTTCTGTTGTATGTTGTGGGACGCACCACCACAAGATGATGTTCTTTCTTCTTTAAAACTGCATTTGCCTTTGTGTTCTTCTATATTGTCTGTCTCCCTGTATTATGCTCGCTTCCTCCATGTTTGACACACATTCTTGAACTGCTCGAAAGACAGGGGACGTTTCACTCATTCGTTTTGACACAGCAAGGATGGACGTACGTTGGCCCTAGCCAATGGAAGAATGCAAGTCTGCGTTCTGGGTTGCGGACAAACCATTTCAATCTCAGCGCTCTAGAAGAAGAAAAGTATATTGTATGGTGTGAGCTCTCTTCTACAATCAACTACTCAGGTACCTGGGGTAGATCCATCAACTTTTCCAGTCATTGGCATCAGTGGTTGGTGCATAGTCGATTAATACTACATCTGCTCTTCTTGGAATTAGCTCTCACAGTTCATGTCGCTATTGTACCTCATCTCCATTCAACTCGACCTAAGCGTTAGAGGTTCGTTGATCGTTTTGTCAAGGTCACTCTGTAGACTATGTAGACGCTATCGAACAGAACCGTAAACCACTCAAATTGTTCGCAGAGTTCGTGATGAGACACGAGATGATTGATGACACAAGCTGACACAACCGTGGACTTTCTGTTCCACACTCCACGCTTTTCTTTTGTTTCTTTCTCAATTTCTCAATTGTGCAGTTGCCAATTGCCAATTGCCGAGAGTGGGTTCATTGTAAATTACACCTTTTCCTTCTCTAGTAGTTCGGCCGCAACTACAACTTCAGGAAGTTGGAGAAAGACATTCTCATCATGACACTTTCTCCGGCCACCGCCACAGCCGCTGAGTCGTTGGCGATATACGGTACTGCGTCTACCAGTATGGCACAAGAGGGGTAGGTAGTTTTGGTCCCGTGTCCCCCTACTGCGGGTCCAAACTCCAAACAATCAAAAATATCTCCTCAATCCCTGTTATTTGTGCGTGTCATCTTAGCAGTAATACCCGATAAATGCGAGACGACGACGATCGACAATCGATTGGATCAAAAAGCAATTGAGAGAGACCGACGACTGTTGAGGTATTTGGTGAGGGTGAAAGTTTGTTCAACGGCTTGAGAGATTACCCGTGCCACACACCAGCAAGCAAGAAAGTAAGGACACTGCGACAGTGTTCGTTGCTGCATCTCCCTCCAACATGTCGTCCAAGACTTCTTTGGAAAAAGATGAGAATCTGGTTGACATTACCGAATTGATGGCATCCTGTGCTTCGGCCTTGAGTGTTCAAGAACCCTTTTTATGTCGAAAAGAAACATTTCAACTCCAGGATGCCATGGCGGCCACACAACTGATGGATCCCAAGATGGATTCGTGTGAGGTCCCAGCCAAATTCGTCCTGCCATCACGCCATACGGCGGCTGACGACAAGGACGATCAAACCAACAGTGAACGTATCATGTTCCCTCGGCCATGTCCGGAAAATTTATCGGACCCTTTTGTCCCATTACCGTGGAATGAATTGACGTTGGAACAGACATCGGTGATTGTTCTGCATCAGCTTGTCCGTCTTCAAGCACTCTTTAGTGGAGCATCTGTGGGAGAGAGTGTGTTCACCTGCCTCTATGCACACAGAACCATTGTTTGTGAAATGCAGCAATATTTCATGGATGCCATGTCATCATCGTCTTCGTCATCCTTTGATGCCAAGTGTTTGTTTGAACGAGGATGTGCCGATATGAACTTTTGCGCCAAATTGTCCGTCTTTGCTTCCACGTGTGTGATTGTGGAAATCACAGAACTGTTTCGAAGCATTGTAATCAACGCCGACATTTATGAAGAAGAAGATTTTGTATCCAACACACACGATATGCCCTTCTTCTTGTTTGAGGATAAGAATCTGTTGCGACAGTACCTGGATACGACAGTGGAACTCCTGAGCCATTTGATTGCCAATGATAAGGTTGTTGACGATGAACAGAGGAACCATCATATCCAAACATTACAGCTATCCTTGACCTTTCTCAACGGATTGGCCGTGTTTTGTTCGAAAATGGGAAAGCTCCGACAGGTAGGATTACTCGAGACGGTGGACTCGATGCAGCAACTGGCTTGCAGCCTCCGTGAGGGTCTCCAGTCTTTGAGAGACCTGGTCGAATTTGATGAGAAATGCAGCAACCAACAATCCTTGCAGGAACAAAAGTTTTTGGTCGCTCAAGTCTTTGATTCCTATGTGAACCGACCACTTTTTGGCAACACGCCAGTTCGGCAAGTGACATTTGTTTCCGTTGTGGAATCCATAGCAAGGCTGATAACCTTGACAGAGGAACTGGACCATGCCGTCTGTGCCATTTTGACCCATGGAACATCACTCACACGGATCAGCCGCATGCTACGGCGGTTTTGTTCCGCGAGTATTCTTGCAAGGTCTCTGATTGTTCTCAATTTGTACTTTGATGAACTCTTGTTGGGTCAACATGAGCTACATCCCCTGATCGTTGCCCATATGCAGGAATGGGAGCATTTGCCTTCGGAACTGATACAAAATGAGCATGCACAAGCCTTTCTTAGTCGTTTGGCCAAACCCATTTATGACACACTTAAGCTGCACGTGTCCAATCGGAATCGGCAGCGGGCCTATATTGAGGCGGCCATGTTTGAAGAATGGACGTCCCTGCAAAATGAAGCCAACCTGATTGATACCCAATACCGACGAGAACATCAACTCAACAATACAACGCCCCCATTTTTTGGACTTTTTGTATTATCGGTCCTTCTCCGACTCATGGAACAATACCTGGCTTGTGGCATTGAAGTGGGCCTGTGTTGGGGCTACGATGAAATCTGTGCCGTGTTTTGGTACCGAGATTTCTTATTGGCGGCACTCTATCAAAATTTGACCCAAATGAGACAAGGGAAGGAACTGTATCAACAAGCCAAGGCACATGTCGAGGCACAACAACAACAACAACAAAAGGCATTGGAAACTCCCGTCCACACTACCAGCAATAAGGGCAAGGGAAAGAAGAAGAATTCCAAACACAAGACCAACAGCAACAGCCCTGCCACTACTACTACTACGAGCAAATTACCACCACCGGCCCAGCCATCTCCTCCTCCTCCTTCTGTCACTACAAGTGTCGCAGATTTGGAACACGGCGTTGAACTCCAAGTCTTGGAAGTGCAACGAATGCTTTGTCGGGGCATTGTCCGTTTCCTCGTGGCCTTGAAACAATCCCAGTTGTTGGATCTGCCCGATTTGGAGTTTACTTCACGCCAGACTATTTTTGAACGACGATACGCCGTGTTTCAGACGATTCGTCATCCACCGGCCTTGACCTTTGAGGATTATGTCGAAGGATCGAATGGATCCAACATTTCCGTCACCGATTTGTGTCAATCGGCATCGGTCATTTTCAAGTCGTGTCGAAGCTTGGTGGATTCCATCTTGGCCGATCTGAGCACCACCAGCCACACCAAGAACAACAACAACAACACTCGCAATCGAGCGTCCTGTCCGGTATTGGAATCGGAAGCCCGATCGCTCCTCAAAGTCTGTGTGGGAAATTCCGTCTACCTCATGAAATTGACGCAACTGGTGCGAACCCCCAAAGGGGCCCATCCTCCCAAGGCTACCATTGAGTTTGACTTTGGGGCACACCAGGAGTTTTGCATCATCAAAGTCCTGTAACTAGGGTAGAGGACGAGGCATCACTCTAGAGCGAGACGACGACCACGACAAGGACGAATGGTGTGTGGGATTCCCTCCGGGCGCGTTGGCAATCCAAGGGTGTCTTCGTTCTTGATCGAACAACACGGATGGCAAAGCATGTACAGAGAGGCAGGTGTAATTTACCTACCTACCTAGAGTATTCTCTCTCGCTCTCTGGGAGAGCAGAATCGCACCAAATTTGCTGTCGTTGTTGTTGCGTTACACTCTAGAAAGACGTACATCCCATGGATTGTATCTCCGTAGTTACCTGTAGCTATGCGAATCGTCGATAGACATGGTGTAGGGGCTCGTACCACACGAAAAAGTGACCACCACAAGTCGTGGATCGTTTCTCTCTCTCTTTTCAAAAAAGAGAGAATCTCCCAGAGGAAGAACCATCCAACTGGAGACAACAACAACAACAGTCCTGCTCTAGAGAGGATGGCCTTCGTCCCTATACTAGAGGTTGAGGGAGTCTATTTAGGAGTAGGCTATGCATCCTATGGGGTAGCTCGGAGACTATGAGTATAGTAGAGCCGTTGCGATTCTTGCTCTCTCTGCTTTCCCCAAAGCGTTTGTCGTCCATGCGCGCAATTTGGTTCACGCCCGTACCAAGGAGGAACGCCAGCCATTCCCCTACGAGTACACAACAAGAGAACTCCGAGGAGGCAGGCTCTAATTGATTTTTTGACTGTCCCTGCAAGAGTAGGGGGAGCGAGACGATGATGATAAGACGCAGCGTGTGATGTTGTGAACTCGTACCGTAAATTGCCTCTGTCTTTCTTTTATTCTCCTTGTTGCTTTTGTTGTTGTAAATCGTCCACACACAAGAGAACCTTGGACGCTCTCTTGTCTTGTGGTTGTATATTGATTGTGGAAAGTACGACGTTGTTGGTATGGTCTGTCCTCATGAGAGAGAGCATTCAACCATACTAGAGCGAAAAGAAGAAGCAAGCATTACAACACAACAACAACAGCCGATGCAAATGACAGCCACAACCCTCATGGAGGACAAACCACCTCTGACAGGACGTTCCTCTCCCCGAAAAAAGCAACAACCACAACAACCATCTCCGTTGTTTCAATCGGCACCAACTCCCTTTGCTAATGTCATGGTTCCACCACCACACTCGACGATGGACCAAACCTTTCCACATCCTCATCACCATCAACCACAACACTCCCAACCACACCAACAAGCTCCTCGAAATCCTCAACACACTCCTGCAACAGCAGCAGCACCACCACTCCAACCCAAATCGCCCTCGTCGTCGTCATCCGAACGACCGCATCCTGCGAATACGAATCATTTACAACGCTCCAAAACGACGTTGGCATATAGTCGCAAAGTGGCCTTGAATCGGAACGAATCCGTCTTTGTGTCTTCGGCGGGTGATGTCTTGGTCTGTCGATCGCGAGATGTTTGGGTGTCACCCGGACAGTCGTCGTTGCGTGGCACGGCCAACAATCCCCAGGCCGACCAATTGTGCAAGGAATGGGTGGATTGTCAAAAAGAATTGGCCGTCGTGTGTTGTGAAGTCGACGATTTGTCCTTGACGGCCGCACAAGATAGCAGTGGATGCTTTTGTGGACAATGGCCCACCAGTAGTAGTAATACGACAACAGCAGTGGGCTCCAAACGACCTTCGCCCACCGGGAACAATCATCGGAGACGATCCGAACAGGAAGGAGCCGTCTTGGTGGGAGGAGGATCGACCGTGCATCCTCCACAACATCATTCGGCAGCCGCTCCACACTATCTACCCCCTCATCATCATCATCATCCTGTGGGAGCTCGTGATCGGGCACAACTGGCATTTCAATCGGATCCCATTCACAGTGGCTTTGACGACGATGAAAGTTTGGTACCCATCAAGTCTTTTGATTATTCCCAATTTTCCGTCTCGGAGGACAATATGGCGTCACCATTCCTTCCCCAACATAAACCACATGCAACATTGGGGTCCTGGGACGATGCCGGTCGCGAAGAAAAAAAGTCGGAACACGATCTGCCCGAGGCTCACAATCCAGCCACACCGGTACCTCCCACGCTCGTGCATGGAGTCCCCACCTTCTTGTCGGAACTTTCTCAGGTCAAGGTGACTCAAGTCTCGGCGCATCCCCTCGGGGGCCATGTCTTGGTGATTTCCGATGCCGGTCTGTTATGGGCCTATGGCCGCAACGAGTATGGACAATTGGGATTGGGCAAAACCACGTCCTTGTCCAGTCCGCAACGCGGTCATGTCATGAGTCCCCGGATCGTCACGCCCTTGATTGAAAATGGGGGCAAGGCCATTGCCTGTGCCGCTGGTGTCAACCATTCCATTGTCGCCGTCATGACGGAAGAACGACGGCTCGTCCGCTCTCAAACCTCACCCAGTCACTTGACGTCGTTGAGTGGCTATGGCTATCGTCATCACGGTGCTGCAGCAACCACGGAATCCATTGTCCATCATCAACTCTACGGGTTTGGTCGCAATGATTTTATGAAAATTGGGTTGGTCAGTCCCAAAATGGGCAAGGCTGCCCATGGGGCCGTCGAACTGGAATCAGTTACCTTGCCCCGTCGTGTGGCGCTCCGGTGTCGGGTCCCACCCTCTCATGCCACACCCGCTTCCGATCGCCCCCAGCAACCGGAACACGAAGAACCTTTTCCACCGGCGGGTATTTTTTGTGTCGCCGCCTCGGAAGATCATTCGGCCGCCTTGGTCCATCGATCGTCGGGCAATGTGGAATTGTATACCTGGGGCAATGCCATGCATGGAGCCTTGGGACTGCCCGAACAACCCATTGGGGCCATGGATCATCCTCATGATTATCATCATTATCCGTCGGACAATGCTCCCGAGGGTGGTGGTGCTCCGCTCAGTACCATTATATCCGCCGTTCGAGTGGTGCCCGTTCCTTCCTTTGTCGCCTCACTCTCTCGATCGTCCAACCCCGATGCCAAGGCATCGTCCTTGTTGCAAAGTCATTTGGGAGAATGTCCCATTTCGTTATCCTTGGGACGACGGTGTACCTTTGTCACCACCAACTTGGGACGAGCCTTTTCCTTTGGCTTTAGTGAAGAAGGCATGTTGGGGTTGGGAGAAGGCATTACCGAATCGGCGCAGCCCGTCGAACTCTCGTGTTTGCCCGATGCCGAACGATTTGCCTCCGTCTCGGCCGGAGCCGGTCATACCGTCGCTCTCAGTACCACTGGGAACGTGTATACCTGGGGGACATTGCCACGAACGGCTGTAGTACCCAGCAAGGAGGATGGTTTCACGAGGAAACCACCACCGCCCGCAGCACCCTTGGATGGTAGTCCGGGCAGTCGAGCCACGGCCACCGTCGATTCGGCCGCCAGTACCGGTATTTGTTGGAACCCGGTCAAGGAGGAGATTCCCCTCCCGGTCTTGCGTCGCATGGGCTGTGACACGAATGCCGCCATTGTATCGGCCTTTGCCGGATACGATTCGTCGGCCTATGTGGTGGAATCTGGTCATGTCGTTTCGTGTGGCAAGGCATCGGGTCGATTGGGGTTGGGTGAAATTGGTCGTCCAGGCCATCACGACGACGACGACAAGGACGACGTGACGGTTCCACGACCGCTCTTTGGAGGATTGCGCTTGTGGAATCAACGACCAACCATTTCGTCATCCAACAACAACAACAACATGAGCAGCAACAAGACACAAAAGATTCATCGAAGGCCCAATCCCACGGTCGATCATCGAAAACCACCACCGGGTGTCCCCAGACCGGTGCCTCTGGTCCGGGGATCCACCTTTGGATAGCGAGATCTATGCCGTATGGGCCTTTTTTTGGATCCTCGCTTGCTGTGTCTCCCATGGTGCGACGTATGCGCTCTAGAGAGGACTTTTTGGCTTTGCTTGGTTCGATTGCTAGGAGTATGAATTCCCGAGGAGGAGGAAGAACATGGTTAACCGCCCTCCCTCCTTCCTTCCGTCAAGGCCACCCTCCAACACCATAGATCATCATGTTCTTGGTATATAGTGTTCTATTAGATCCTATCTTTTGCTTTATTACTTGGAAGAGCATTTTTTGGAACGCCCGTTGTATCGAGAAAAGTCTCTCTAGAGTTGGACCTACTATCGAGCACTGCTTTTGGGGTAGCAATGATCAGAGCGCTATTCGAGAACAGGTCACGCATTGACGGTCGCCCTAGAGTCGGAAGTCGGAACACACAAACCGAAGAAGAAAAGAAGGCTTGAAAGATGCCAGGGAACGATGATTGATGACGCAGTCGACGTGGTCTATCCAGATGTTCGAGATGTCGAGTAGAAAGACTTACGAGTAGTTCCCGCCGTCTTGCTATAAAGTATCTCCCAGCGGCATTGAGTGCTACCTAGTCGCCGATTGGTCAGCTTCGTGATCCATTGATGTTTCGTGGTGCTTGCAATCACGCCTGACTCCCATATTCTCTCGTGCGTGTGCTTGGGAGTAATATGGTATTTCTGATTGGGGGGTTGGGGGAGTCACCAAAAAACAAAAAAACCAATGCTCAAAAGACGCTCGTGGATGCTACGTGAAAGGCGATTAGACGGGGCTTCGATTCTCGCCATTATTCCATTGGTTTTCAAATGTTATCCGAAAGCCCAGCTCGAATTCAATGGGGAGATTTGTTGGCAGTTGTCCTTTCCGACCGAGTAGCGGCACTGTTCATGATTCTCGGGCATTTGAAGTGTCGGCCTGTGATTGCCGGGATGGCCTCAAGCAGATTTCCAAAAACGTAAGATCGCCTTATTGTACCTCAACGGGACTTGAAGGAACGAGGAGAGGAAGGGATTTGTGGTACGTCTTGGAAAAGTATGATGTGTCCTTCTTTCCCCATTTTCGACGTTCCGACCCTCTCACCTATGCTGTGCTTCATTGGTGTTCGAGAAAGACCCGAAGAGGAACGGGAACGAGTGCAGGGACGAAACGATTTCACATTTGACGGGACTTGTGGCTCGAGTCTGGCACACAAGCGCCATTGTCAAAGCTGGATGAAACGACACCATGACGTGAGCCAAAAGGCGCTGACCCATGTCCTGACACAAGACGGTAGGGGCTTGCGTTGGACTCCCAGTCTTCGCTGTGCACTCTTCACGGCAGGAAAAGTAGGTATGAGCGGCTGCTCGGCTTCATCTGCTTCCAGCTGGTTTTGCAATCATGACCACTGTTACTCAATGGGAGTGTTTTTTGAAGTTTCTGAACCAGCCAAGTCTACCAACGCACCAAAGCAACAGAAGAACACGATCGTACCTTTGATGATATCGCCTGTTCCTCCGGTTTGTCGGAATCCCACTCCAGGGTGAACGCGAAATATTTCACGTTTGACAAAACATACGGAGAAGGCCACAAAAGCGACCTAAGATCAATCAGAGGTAAGCTGCTTTTGTTGATTTCAAACCATTCCTAATCCAATCGAATAACTTGCGCTTTTTTGCCTGTCGACACTTTTACTTTGCGAGACTCGAATGCAGGAAATGCAAAGAAAGCTACCCCTCCTCCCAACTCGCGTCTCTGGCGACCTCATTACTGCAAGAGCACATGCCCTGGAATACGTTGCTTGAAGCTTCGAAAGCTCGAGCAAGTCCAGATCATGTGGTGGTCTCACCGGAAGCTTCAGAATCGACGAGACAACTGGTCGTCAAAGTCCGCGTATTGGCAAACTTGTTGGATTGTGACGCACATCATCCCGACAAAGAAGAGCGTCTCAAACAGAAACGTATTCGCGACGTTCTTCCATGTCAGAATGATATGAGGCACAGTAACACAAGTTTGCCAATAAGAGGGATAGCTTTTTTTGCATTTCCTGCATTTGAGTCGCGTCTCTTTCTTCCTTCTGGCTTTGAAGTGTTGCTTCAAAGCCAGCCCTCTGGCGATCGCTGGCGATCGCTTCAACGATGGAGCCAAGATCAATCAGAGGTAAGCCGCGTTTGTTGATTTCAAAAACCATTCCTAATCCAATCGAATATCTTACGCTTTTTTGCCTGTCGACTCTTTTACTTTGCGAGACTTGAGCCATCCGACACATCGCGGGGATGTGCCAATCAAACTCATGGTACCTCCCGAACGCTTCGTTGCATGTAGAATTAGCCGAGGCAAGAACTCAACTGAAACGTCAAGAAAATGACACACGCTTGTGGTGGAGCAGAATATGGACTCGATCAAGAAATTAGAATCTCAACTTCAAGAAACCAAGGAGGAACTTCAACACCACCAGGCGAAGTACACTGCTGGTTTTTGGGACAATTCACTTCGCAAAACGTTTTGCGAAGTGTGTCCAAACGCTTTGCGAAGTGATTTGGACCAAAAACCAGCAGCGTACCATGACCTTCAATCTCGTGTCTCATTGCTTGAAGTCGAGATTGAAAATCTCGACGTTGACAAGAACTCACTTGCAAATGAACGCGATCGGGTGTTGACAGACCACACCAATGCCCAGGAACAGATTTTCATCCTATGTGCTCATCTCTTTTGCCGGATTTTGTTTTGTTCGTCCGCTGGCTGTCAACAATCATCGATCTGTCAACACCCATTATTCAGATCAGCATCGATTGGTCGATCGTCCATCACTTGTTCGCGGAAGCACGCAGCGACGCTGGCAAGTCGATGAATCAGGCTAACTTGTAAGCGTTCGAGGAAAAAGTCTCGTATGTCGGGATGGCCGCCTGGGATGCAGAAGAGAAAGTTTGTCTTGTTCAGGCGTTGAGAGACTTGGCTCGGGAAAATGCTAGTCTTCGGGACGAAAATGCAACTGAAGCAGAGCGTTTCTTCAAAGCAAGCTCAATGAGAAAGAAGGCGAACTCGAAAGGACTGGAAAAAGAACGCAACGAGGAAAATACTCAAGAATGTAAACAAACTAGTTTGATTATTGTTAGTTGCAAATTTGGCGAACGTTTCTTCATGTTTCAAGTAGCGTACGCGGAGACGATTGTTTTGGACCAGCCAGTTGTTTCTTCAAAAGAGCATCAAACTCTGCCACACGACAACGAAAGAACAGCGAGAGTAAAAGCACTCACCACGACACAACTTCCCCTCATTCCTTGACTCCGTGGGTCCACGACACGCATGACTTGATGCAAAGCACTATCAGTAACCTCCCTACTACGATCCTCCGACCTTTCACACAAGTTTCGCTTCATATCCTTTGGTCATGAACACAACGAATGAATGACCAAAAGGCTTTTCATTTTGCGCACCGCAACGAGAAGAAGGAGCCCTTGGTCAAGGGCCAGCACTACCATACCCCATTCTCTACGGCGCCATACGGAACAGAGCGATATGGAAAAGAATGAGAAGGAGTGGCGATCCAATCCAACGCCCTCGTCATGGGAATTTGAGGTTACCCATGTTTGATTGTTGCATTGGTCATCCGGTGGACTGTTTTCCGTTGGAGGAGTCTCCTGAACCGCGTGATCAAGGACCCCTTCACTGGTCAAACGAATATAAATCGTTTCGATCATAGCATTGCTAATGATTGTTTCGTGGCAGTTTCTGAGCGTTGGGACAATTTTTGTTGGAGAGTATACTTGGTCGTAGGCTTTCTTGAGCAGTAAATCACCCGCAACGAATCGTTCTAGGGATCCAATTCGGCAAGGCCCTCAAACCTTGTGGCGGCAGTAGTCAGTGACGTAGTAGTAGTGGAACTCTCTTGCACTTGTGTTTGGTCGTTGTTGTTGTTGTTCTCGTTGCTACAAAGGCACCGACATGATTCGAGCAAGTGTCGATGGACACGGACCGGGCCGTAAAGGTGATCGTGGGGTCCAAGACAGTCCACAGGTGGAGACGGGGACCCAAATCGAAATGGAAATACAATCCTCCCAGTTCCTCGTCCAAGAAGGCGGTACCCCGACACTGGTCGGCCTTCCACATGCCGAATGGTTCTTGACGAAACTAGGGTTCCAGAGGGCAGGCAAGACACGTTCTTGCAAACTGTGACTTGACATTCGGAATTCGTCCAAAACGACACCTAGGATGCGCAAGTGCATGGCATGCTCCACATTGTCTTGCCTTGGGAGTGCTTGGAGTTCCACAGAATGTCTATCGTTGATAGTTGTAGTAGTGGTAGTTGTAGGTAGTACCGTGGATGCGGCTGCAAGAACGGAGCCGCCATTGTGTTTACCTCGTTCAAGACCAGTATGATGTGTCAACATAAGCAACATACGCATCGGACAATGCCATCGCATTTCGCACAACAACACATGAGATTTGATGCCAACTCCCCCGTCTGCTGTCGTCCGGCGGTGAGAACACGTCACCCAAACGTCAAACGGAAGATAGAAGATCCAACATACGATCCAACATAGATGTCAATCCTTTTTCTTGGCGAATTTTGCACTTTGTCGTCGTTGGCATGCTTCAACGAATCGTTGTATGGTTCTTGCTGCTGTTCGTCTCAAGTGCATCCAGAAAAAGAATACCGACGAGTGATAGAATGACGATAGTCTTCGATACGGAACGAGTGGAAAAGATTTTAGCCAGCCACGGGCCGTTGGAGGAGAACTCGCCAGACCAAGCTGCCTGTCAGGTACGAGTGCCCTTGTCCGAGGGTCGTTCCGTGCCATTTCCGACCAAGATTGTAATTGACGCTCTTTTCATTGTCACAGAAACTTGTCCAAGAGCTATCGCCAGAGGAACAAGAAACAGCAGCCTTGTCGTCGTATGCCTACTGGCTCTCGTCGACGATTGGAGATGACGACACTGTCGACCAGGACCAGGTTCGAATGCGCTTCGCCATGAGAGAGGCGAGACGACACTATGTGGGCCAGGATCGCGATTACCAAAAAGCATGGAATGCCATGAAAGAGGCGATTTCCTTACGTGTCGAGTACAAGCTCCATCTCGTTCGTTGGATACCCATGGCCGCCAATCTACAGAATGCGACACACTTATCAGACGACGACAAACAAACGGTCCAGAGATATCGGGGCTACGTGGAGGAGGAACTCAAACGGCAACTCACTGCAACTTCTGGACAGGACCTGGACCACCATGCTGTTCTGATTCGGTTTCCTCGCACCGAACCAAAGACAGATATCGAAGCGTACATGATAGCACAGCTTTATATTGCCGAACGAGGCTGTGCCGCGACCGAGTTCCTCTCGGCCGGTGAACGAGAGAAACTGGTGGCAATATCCGATTACGCAACCTATGTTTCCGCCAACGCACCACCCGTATGGTCTTTACGGGAATCCATGACAAAGTTGCAACGAATATATCCGGAACGTCTGGAGAAAATGATCATTACTGATCCTCCCTATTGGATGCGGATGCTCTACAATGTGTTGTACCCATTTCTGGCCGAGAAAACCACCAGGAAAATCACAATGACGACGGGAGACGTGGAGAGAAAGGCTGCGTTTCAAGCCATTATCGATGTTGAGAGACCACCTCCTCTCATTCAAGGTGATCTCAGTATGTCTGCCGAAAGTGTGGATCTTGACACGTATATGAACCAACTGTTCTACGAGACCCTTCCCTCCACTTCCACCGTAACATAGACGCCCTATAGCTATTTCACAAGCATCCAAAAAAGCCCAATCCGCGACAAGGAAGCAACAAGTAGGAAAGCTACTTAACGCTCTTTCTACTCTAGATGGGTGAGATTGTTGCTTTGAAAAACAAAGAATAACCAAGTAAGGGTCGAATAGAATCTCGACTCCATCGTTTCATTGCGATGAGCCACTTACCGAGTGAGAACCCAACTCCGTATCCAGGATGAGTACTACCCAGAGGTTGGATCATTTATAAAATAGGATCACTGCTAGAGAGGATTGAGAAGCCACTCTTGAGATTTGAGATGAGCTGCGATCTTGCCACCACGCGGCAATCGATCAAATAGATCGTCGTCTGTTGGACATTCGAATCGGAAGAAGAAGGCAAGCCTCCGGGAGGATTGTAATTGAGATTACTCGGATCCAAACGTGCCGTTGAGATTGATGGAGCAAATCGCATTGTCAAATTTCTCTATTTTGCATCGAATTGAACCTAGTACTCCTACGAATACGGACACAGAAACATCCCTTGCCTCGTCGGAAAAGGCATGAATCAATCAGCCGACTCTCCCGATCAACCAGAAACGTCCGATCCGAGAGCTTCGGGGGTGGATAGATCGTCTGTGGATCTTGTTTTATTGGTTCATAGAGTGGACCTGTTCGATCTAGGATTCAACGAAGAAGAACGTCATCATGCTCCTCTGCATCGGATACCCCTGAATATCGACGTCGGAGCATTCGCCTATGATCAATCCGCTGCAGTCCAGGATAAAAAAGAAGGACGGAATTGCCGAATAGTAGCCTGCCGAGTTCCTCCACAAACACATCCCTCTCCTGTTTCACACCGAAATTTGGTTTTGTCCGAGTTCACGCCAAATCCATTTGGTCCTTCAATTGACAAGTATTGGAACCAGCGCCAGAGGCTTTTTTGTCGTTTCGATGATGGGATTCAACTTGATGAGGAGGGATGGTACAGCGTTACACCGGAACAAATAGCGGATCACGTTGCTCTTCGGTTAAATGAACTTGTTATGGCGTACGCATATCACCTTCCACACAATCCTCCCATGATGCCAAGGCCCTTCATCTTGTTTGATGCCTTTTGTGGATGCGGAGGAAACGCGATTGCCTTTGCACGACAACCCAACTTGCTGGTGTACGCATTCGACACGGACCGAAGCAAATTGCGAAAGGCAGCAAACAATGCCGCGATATATCAGATTCCTCCGCAAAAACTTATTTTCATTGAATGCAACGTACTCTTTGTGCTTGAACATTGTTTCAAAGACGGCGAGTTTACCCTGAATCAACCTGTGGATTCACCCGAAAAGGCAGAAAGACTTATAAAGTCCATGCCGCCTCCTGCTGCCTGTGAAACCTATGCTGGTTACTCAATTGGAGGGATTGACTTGTTGCCAGAGTCGATCGATGCTGTTTTCATGGATCCGCCATGGGGAGGCGTTGACTATGAAGTGTTTGGGAAGCATGGTTATGATCTTGAAAAGAATATGAAGATTAAACGGCCGTCAGCGGCCAGCAATGGAGAAGCAGGGTGTATGCGTGATGATTTCTTTGACAGTTTTCTTACCCAACCGAGGAACAAAAAAGAACGCATATCACAGTTCAACATTGGTATGGAAGGAGAAGACTGCGTAAATGGGGCCGAGTTACTTCGATTGGCAGCGGCTGCAACTGCGCGACGGTGGGTTATTTACGATGTTCCGCGCAACACAAACCTCAACTCACTTGGTCAGGGTAAGTGTACCATAGACGGCTTTCCTGATGGCCGAGAGCCCCCTAATATCACTTTGCTCATTCATTGTCTCCCGATCTATGTGCCTTTGTCTTATCGTTTGTCCCCGTTTGATCTACAGCGGCCGTGGCAGCTGGATACCAGGGAAACTGTAAGGTTGAGGAACACAATTTAAATGGTCGTCTGAAAACCGTAACGGCATACTTTGGAACAGACTGGAGAGGGTTGCTGAACGCAGGTGTAACGAATATCATGAACTTTGGTGAGTGAGAACTACTCCCAAGTAAATAGACCGGCCTAAGCATAAGCCATGGTTACTTGAGGACAGGTAGTGCATAGTACACATAGACTTCTCTCCATTATTAGTGCGACTGACTTCGCGCCATCAAACCTCGTCCACATCTCCTTTTGTGCATCCGTTCGACGGCCATGGCGAGATGGCCGTTGTTATCCATCACTCAGAGGGGTTGGTGTCCACGTACAGTGGGAGTCCTTTCAGAGCTGCAAGGCTCCGCTACGCAATTGCAACCTGTAGGTCGCACACAACAAAGATGGATTCTTTCGCAAGCGATTGAAGATCGGTTGGTGGCCATGAGAGCTCGACACGACGAGATTCTGGGCGAACTGAGGAGTGGTGGGTCTGCGGCGAACATGGGTGCTGGAGAGCTTTCATCGCTGACGCGTGCAGTGAAGCTGATGGACCAGCGCGATGAGCTGAATGAGGAAGAGAAACAACTGAAAGATCTTTTAGAAGAATCCGCAGGCGTTGCGGAAATGGAACAAGAATGTATGGATGAATTGAAGCGAAACAGTGACAATCGCACGCAGTTGGAGAAAAAGATGCTTGACGCCATTCTTCCACACGAAGAGGAAGACTACACCGGTGATGCGATTCTAGAAATTCGCGCTGGAGCCGGTGGCGACGAAGCATCCTATTTTGCCTACGAATTGTATGAAGGATATGAAAGAATCGCTAAGAGTATTGGTTTCAAAGTCGAACGTCTTGATGAAAGCCATTCAGAAGTTGGTGGTCTGAGTAAGGGATCGCTCCTTCTAACTGGTGGTGCTATATTTAAGCTTCCAACCGAAACAGAGGAGGACGATGATGATTCAGATCCTCTCTTGTTTGGTCCGTACGGGGCATTCAAGTTTGAGAGCGGTGTTCATAGAGTCCAAAGGGTACGAAGGAAAAAGGTATTGGTGAGGCAATCTTCATCCTTCTCAACAACTCTTGCCTTCTTCTTGATTCACAGGTTCCAGTTAATGATATTAGAATCCACACCAGCGCTTGTTCGGTTGCAGTAATGCCATCCGACAACAGCCAGCAAGGCAAAGTTCAACCCTTGCCCATGTCGGAGCTGAAGATTGACACAATGAGAGCCTCTGGTACGTAACTACAATAGATTCAAGAGCTGTCGTGAGCTCTTAATCAGGTTTGATGTCTTCTAACGTTGCAACTGTCTGCAGGAGCTGGAGGGCAACACGTGAATACCACAAACTCGGCCATTCGAGTGACACACATCCCGACAGGTATAACTGCGGCGATTCAAGACGAGCGAACGCAAGCCAGAAATAAGGAAAAGGCCTTGAGGCTAATTGCGGCTCGTGTACGAGATGCTGAGCGAGCGGCGTTGGATCGGCAACGCGGTGAGACGAGAAGTGCCTTGTTGGGGGGCGGAGATCGCAGCGAACGTGTTCGGACATATAATTACGCACAAGATCGCATCACGGATCACCGTTGCAAGGAATCACGACATGGAATTGAACAATTGATGAGTGGAAAGTCAGAAGAGAACTTGGTGGTCACATTTGCACCGCATCTGTTTCTTTTGCATCGCCAGGAACAGATTGATAAACTCGAGGAAGGGAACCAAAAGTAGAAACGGAGGTGTAGACTCTCAACCACTTGCCCGCCCGCAAAGGACGAAGCTTTGGGTACAGACGCCCCACCACATCATTGTACATAGAATACCAAGCTATAGCAGCAATCGTAATGAAATTTGTCTCTAAGTTACTACCCACTATACTCTCTAACAAGTTTCATGGTTATTGGCCCATTTTCCCCTGATAGAATGATATTCTTCTTGTGGCATTTTTACGCCACGGGTGCCGAGGGAGGATGGAGTTTGCTCAAACCATAAAAGTTGTACCCTGCAATCACGAGCGTATCATTGTGTTGGGCAAAATCCCGGTAAATACGTGAAGCTTCGGCATAACACTCCATCATTTTGGGAATATTGGCCTGTTGCAAATAAATATTGCCCAACAAATTCAACAACTTGCCCACAGCAATTTGACTCTTCGTTTCCTTGGTTCGTTCAATCTCGAGTGCTTCGCTAAAGTACTTGAGCGCATCTTCCAAATCTCCTCGTTGTTGATGAATCAAGCCCAAATGTTGGAGTGTCAAAATGACATCTTCGTGTTTGGTTCCCAAGGAAATCTTTTCGACTCTCAATGTTTCCTTGTAATACTGAATGGCATTGGCTTCATCGCCCGTTTCGAGGTAAATGGTGGCAATGTTGTACCACAAAATGGCCACATCGCGATGATTGGGTCCCAAAATGGCCTTGCGAACCCGTAGACTGTCCAAAAAGCATTCCTTGGCCATTCCATGAATACCTTGATTGAACAGGACGAGTCCAATGGAATTGAGCGTGGCGGCCACTTCGAGGTTATCGTCGGATCCATAAAAATCTCGTTGAATCCGGAGTGATTCTTGATACAAATCAAACGCGGAGCTAAAGGCCTTGAGTTGATATTGCATCAAACCCATGTTGGACAAGGTGTTGGCGACTTCCAACCCATTGGGCCCGCACGATTTGAGTTGGAGGGCATGAATTTCACTGTATTTGATGAGGGCGGCGGCAAAGTTCCCCCGATGTCGATGAATTTGGCAAATGTTCATGAGTGTCACAAGAATGTGTGGATGACATTCATCCAGAACGACTTGTTCGATTTTGAGGGATTCTTGATAATATCTCAGTGCCGTATCCAAATCGGAAATTTCGTAATACAAATTTCCCAACTTGTTGAGCGTGGAGGCCAATTCGGGATGAAAGTTTCCCAGTGCGCCCCGTCCGGCCTGCAAGGCCTTTTCGTACAAGCTTCTCGCTTGATCCAAGGCACCGCGGTCGTGATGAATTTCGGCCATGCATTTGTAAATAATGGCAATGTCTCGATGATTGGATCCCAATCGTTTGGGCGCGAGATCCAAAAATTCTTGATAACATTGAATGGCTTGATCGAACTGGCCCTTTTGATGCAAGGTTTGTCCATAATTGCAAATGGTGGCCGCAACATCAATGGAATCCTTCCCCAATAAGGCGCGACGAATCTCCAAGGCTTGCGCGTACACTTCCAAGGCTTGATCGTACTTGGCTTCCAAATAATACACCCGGCCAATATTGTTGAGGACGGTCGCGACTTGCGTCGATTCGTGGCCCTTGTGTTGTCGATAGACGGTCAAACACTGTTCAAAGAGGGTCCGTACCTTGGCGGAATCGTTGCCTTCCTTGTGAAACAAGAGAACGGCAATGCAATTGAGAGCACTGGCCACATGCAAATCACCCAATTTGCGATCGCGGGCCAAGGCCAAGGCTTTGCGATAGGATTTCATGGCTTCCTCATTCCGGCCCAATCGGTAGTGGCAATGTCCCAAATTGTGATGAATGCACACCACGACACGGGCCGATTCGGCACAGTGCGCATCCAACACCACCACTCGGACCAAGGCCAGTTCAAACCACCGACGGGCTTCTTGGTATTTGCCCCTACACACATGAGTGAGACCGACATTGTAAAAGAGAGCGGCCGATCGCATCGATTCGCTTGGTGGATGGTGGTGGTGGTGCGGATGATGACTTTTATTATTCGTAGTACTCAATTGCAAGGCCGTGTTGTACACATACATGCCTTCATCGTACTCTTGGCGTTGATAAATGTACAAATGAGTCACTTGAGAAGATGAAAAAGGCGATGATGAGAAGGAAGAACGAGAAGAAGAAGAAGAGGTTGCACCGGCCAACGACCGTTTGCCCGTGTTGGTGGAAGAGTTGCGAACATCGCACGAGGATAATGATGTGTTGGATGATGAAGACGACAAGGTACAGCAGGGCACCAAGGTTCGTTGATCGTTGCGAGGACTTGGTTCCAAAGACGACAGCAATTCATTGTTGTTGCTGCTGCTGTCATGGGCGAGTTTCAAGTCGGGTAATGTCGTCGTCGTCGTCGTGGAGGACGGAGTGCTCGGCTCCGTATTGTGGTTGCTGTTGTTGCCACCGCTGCTGCTGCTCGAAGCCAATCGCGGTCGTTTGCAAGGACGTTCCACATCTGTTTCTGGCAACTGAGTGGTGGTAGGACGACTTCGTGATTGATTCATTGTGGCTGGTTATGAACTGTCAAGAGAATGATTGCGTATTTTATGAACCAACAGAGTTGTTGTTGTTGTTTTGGTTGTATCGCATGAAATGGTTGTGTGTGCGAAAAGAGGAGGATGTGATTGTGGAGAATAAGAAAAAAAGAGAAGCCGCTTCTCCGAGACAAGTATATAGGATCGTTTGAACCAAGTCAATCACACTGGTCTACTATCGGAGATCGGAGAGACTTGAGCCTGATGTTGTGGTGTCTTGTGTAGTTTTGCTCAATACCGCAAAGGATGCAAGAAAAAGAGGAGAAAAGAGTGAAAAACACAAGGGAGAAAAACTTCTCAGTTGGTCCGAATAGAGAATAGAACTGCCTCCTGTCATCACTGCTCGCACCTTGTAAATGCGACTGACAAAAATGCTCGATGTGTACTATATCCCCAAAGTGTACAAACGGCGTGTAATCGTCGATTGTTTCGTATTGCCCCGACCGTGGGGCCCAACCTGCCGGAACCATTTTCTCCGCGACAATTTCACCCCACGATTTGATATCCCTTAACAAACCACCATTGAAGTAAAACTGCCAAACTTGAGCTTACGTAATACAACCTTTATCCGATGTCATACTCATCGTATTAAAAATTAATAGTAACAATTGATCTGGTGGATAGAGGGAGTATCTTGTCATGAGCCTTTATCCTTTATTGCACGTGAGTAACGATAAGTACAAGATGAAGAATGAAAGAACCCTTCTCTCAATACCGATTAAGTCTATCCGGTTCTCAGACTCAGAAATCATGCTATTGCTTCATTGAGGATTAAACCCAGCGTCCTGTGTCCTGTGTGCTACCAATGCTACTCGTATGTGCTACGTATGTGCTACGTATGTGCTATGTGCTACCAATGCCTCTAAACTCTCACAAGGTACTCCTAGGAGTAGTCGCGGATCGCGGAGTACGAATTGCTGCTACGAATTACGAATAGAGGACTACAAGCTGGCTCACGTTGCGTAGTGCATGAGTATATTAGTGTAAAAGACTGTACAAGAAAAAAATCGTAGATAAAATGCTATAGTGATTTTCCGCAGCACAGAGCACAGCACCAATGACAATGACAATGGGATGGCCGATGTCTGGGCAAATACGATGCCATTCATGGCCGCAAGCACAAGAACTGCTGCAACTAGTAGACGAAGTAGGTTAAATTTGTTTTTATGGGCACAGCTAAGGAGATGGAGAATGATTGTCCACGATGCTCATCAGTGGAAATACGTTCACTGCCCCTGGAGACTGAGTCGTAGGTGCGAACGAGCGACACCCCTACGATTTCCTACTACTTTTATATCTATCCTATCGATTAGGTTGGGTGGTGCTGCTCGTTCGGCCCGGGGATTGGCCATTGTCGCATGAAGCGGTCACTTGTCGTTATTGCATTTTGCATTTTACGATATGTGCGCGACAAAATGTGAGGAGCAAGAAAAAGTAACTGGCTCGAAACGCTGGGGTATGTAGGCTAAAGTGTAGTATACAATTTCCCACTCTGAAAAACTCATGCACTTCGCAACGTGAACCAGCTTGTACTCCTACTAGGTATTTTTACTTCAACCACGATAAACAACAAACGCAATCACACTAAAAGCCTTTAATCGCAAAACGGAAGCCATAAGCGCACTTCTTGCTTATAGTTTTGCCCACTGTTGACTGTTGGTCTTAGCTACCAGATTTCTGGACTTTTAGTGGAACCGATTGAGCTCTTGTTCTCTTACGCACGATAGACAGAAGCCCAAGTAAATGGATCAGAATGATTTGATTGCTAACTTAGGTGAATTGAAATAGTACAGGTAGCTAGTTGTCGACAGATTAGATGGCAGAATTGAAACAGTAGACTGGAAACAGACCAACGGACGATGATTGGCGAGTGGAGAGGGTTTGATGAAAACTCTACTAGAAACTACCTTTAGAATTTAGAATGTGCAAATCTCCGCTCTCCTTTAGTAGAGCATCCAGCATCAAAGGTTGTTTATGGATTGCTATTCCTACTTGCTACTGATTGCGTCCAATACTATCCATAATCCTGCAAATCCATTTCGGACGGGAACGACGTCAACGAACGTGGGAGTCAAAGAAGAGGTAGCTAGAGGAAATCGATAGGGTAGGTCAAATGAGGGCGAAACCTTGATAGATGGGGTAGAGATATCTTGGTCACCCTCTAGTATAGTACCTGGTCACAACATGACCATGACAGGAAACAGAACTACAAATGGATGCACCCCCATATGGTATTATCATCCAGTGCCACGATCCAAGGCATCTCTCCAGATGTAGCAGCTGAAAATGAAGCAGAGGGGGGCTCGTCTTGGTGCCAAAATCCGCAAACACGTCTCTAACACACACAAAATGATGATGAAGAGAGTACGTGACATGCAAAATTTAGAATCTTCTACAAGTAGTAGCAGTAGTCGTGGTCGTCGTAAAAGCGCCTGGAGGATCCCACGTTGCGGTTGCTTCCACTGGCGGCTGGTTGTTGCTCTTGTTGTTGTTGTCGTCGTTGTCGTTGTGTGGTTTTACTCTTTGGTCGCGGCCAGGACGGTAGCGGGTTGTTGTTCGGATTTGGCAAAAAAGGAAGGGCCGGTAGTCATTCCTTCGTAGGAACCATCGGCGGACGCCGCAAAGACTTGTTCGGCACTTTCAAAGTGTGCCGCCTTCCATTGTTCTTCCAAGGCGGCGGCGGTTTCGGCCATGTTCCCCGTGGGATGGTACGAGTACAAATAGGTAAACTGCAACGGAAAGATTACGTATTGCAAAAAGGGTTTCCAGAAAAACGTCAGGTAACTCTTCCAACTCTTGCCCAAATTGTCGTGCGGACTGTAAGGCGTATCAAAGGTATTGATAATCAAGTCACTGGCCAGTCGACTCATGAATTGCACCATGCTCACGCGGAAAATCCGGGCGCGATAAAACTTTTGCAAGTTGGCTTGGACATCCTTGGTAGATTTGGTTTGGGCCAGAATCTCGGACAAGACGTAGGCATCTTCAATCGCCTGACATCCTCCTTGACCGAGATTGGGCATCATGGCATGGACGGCATCGCCCATGAGGACGACATTGCCATCGGCCCACGACCGTAAGAGTTCCGGGGCCCGATCGTACAAATCGCGTTGTTCCACCGATTCCGGTGGCGTAGCATCCAGGATGGTGGCAATTTCATCACTCCAGCCTTCATGAAGGCGTTTAATGTATTCCACCAAGTTTTCATTGGGATCGGACTGACTTTCTCGGGTGGAACCACCCCATCCGCTGGGAGCTTTCTTGGTCCCAGGTGGGAGCGCAAAAAAGGCATACCATTGAATGCGTCCATCGCCGACATCGGACGTGACAAAGTATCGTTTGGGACCAATGTAGACTTTGTAGCCCGTTTCGTAATAGTCCGGTGTTTTGATAATCGTTTCACCGGCAAAGACGGTGTATCCGGAATAATCACAGCCTTGTCGCTTTTCTCGATCCTTGCTGGTGGATTTGACGCCCCCTTCCTGGTACATGTGATTGCGGACGGCCGACCAAATGCCATCGGATCCGACCAAAACGTCCGCCTCGGCGGTTTCGCCATTGGCCAAGGTAAAGCGCACGCCTTGGCCTTGACCCAAGTTTTCATAAGATTCGACGGCATTGCCATTTTGAATAAAGTCGGCCTTGTACTTTTTGCATTCGTCAATCAAAATTTCTTGCAGATCGGGACGGTCAATCACTCCCGTATAGGGCAAACCAAACAAATCGGCACATTGCTGTATCGCCACAGACATACATCAACACACAGACATACACACACAAAAGTGAAGGTGTCAATACGGTCTTGTGTGAGAAAGAAAACGGTAGTGTGCACACAAACATACATAGATACAAACACATTACAACGACAGTGACGACAACAGTCCATGCCACACCAACAGAACACACACTCTCACTCATCCACGACGACAAAAGACTCTCCTGACCCATTCACTCACCTTGAGTGGAAATTTGACAAACCAATCGGCGGGTGCCTTGGGATCCCACAAATAGCTGAGGGAATCTCCCGTCATGCGAAAGGATCCATCGGATCGCAATCCATCTTTAATACCGCAGGTACGGGTGCCGGTAAAGGTGAATTTGGCCATGACGCGTTCAAACAAGACCTCGTCAATTTCTCGCAGGACCGACAAGGCATTGGAAGCAAATTGAATGGGTCCCCCAAAGCGCGCAAAGGCGGCCGTTCGTTCGTACACGGTCACATCAAAGCCCTGTTTCAACATGCACAAGGCGGCCGTCAAACCACCCACACCGCCACCGGCAATCGCCACCTTGAGTGGTCGACCCGGACGGGCCGGCAAGCCCAAGGATTCGTAGGCTGGTTGGTCTTTGTCCACTGTACTGCTCCACAATTGCGTGCTTGTTGATGTAGTTGATGTGGTTGTTGTCGGTGGTGGCCCAAAAGACACTGGTCGACGAGTCGCTGGATTCGACGACGACAAGACACTGGAAGGATGCAGCCAAGAAGTACCTTGCGTTGTTGAATGGGTGGTGGTAAAGGCCGTGGCTGTGCCCACCACGAGGAAAAGCAAGGATATCAACGTTGGACGACGCTCCATGATGGTTTCCAAAAAAGGATCTCTCAACTCGGCAGTTCTAGCTGCAATGGCACCAACGAAAAAGGTATCTCTGACGGACTGTGTGTCGGGATACGTATGTTCTGTGAAATTGACGGGTTTGTTTTGCCAATGAATGGGAGAATGTGTGGCCGACACTTTGGAGATTCGCTTCAAGATGGAGCGTTTGCCTCCAACCGTGTCTCCGGAAGAGCGATCGACGTGCGTTTGACGGTCGCGATCCAAAGGCTATCCTGTCTACATACTACCGACTTCCTCTATCTCGCTAGATTCCATCTTATGGCTCATTCCCTCAGCTCGAAGATTGATAGATATCTGTTGACGGTTTGTTCATATCAGGCGCTGCTATATCAAATGGATTCTCCATCGCAAGACTTTCAGATCTTCCAAGGCATTCCTCTTCCCTTTCCTTGCCCATGCCCCCCTACGGTGCCTCTCCGTATTGGGATCATCATGCCTATCGATCCAGATGTGTTGCAGCAAATGGATCAAGTGGAACCGCAAGAATGGGGCGATGCGTCTAGTTACGAAACGCTACAGGAATATCACCAGTACAAGACGCTTTCGATACCCCATTCGTTGTTGGTATCGTCGCCACAGCAACAGCATCTGTCGTCCGTTCCGGCCGTCGTCTAGTACACCACAAGCAGAATCACAACCAGCCAGTACCCACCACCTTGGATCTGTCCCATGCCACTCAACCCATGCATCCCACAACCTTGGCCGAAACCATGGGATTGACCAAGTATAATGATGAGTATGATAAGTATGATCCAGTAGCCAATGAGGAGGACGACCATGACAATAGCGATTCGTCGTTTACCCAGAAAAAGGCTCTCATTGTCATCGCACGAACCTTCTCTGGGAGGACGAACGGTGATTCAAGTCGATTGGAGTCCCCACATTGTGCAATTGCAAACCATGTGTTGGCACGACCAGGTACAATCCGGTGCCTTGCACATTGTCGAAGATTCGGCGGCATAATTGTCGAGTATTTCTCACGACAATTCCATTCAAGCCGTCTTGGACAAGGGATTGATGGATCCCTTGTTTTTACCCATGCCCATCACGATGGATTGATTCACCATGGAGCCGTCATAGGTGGCTGTAGCTCCTCGCACTCCAACCACCACAACGACAACCATTGGCAGTTGGAATTTCCCTCGCATGCACAGCCCGTCGCATTGCCATGATGGCAGCGTCTTTGTCCGGAGGAGGAGGTCCCTATTTTGTATTTCGAAACGAGTTGCTTCGAACATTGGAGCGTGTCGACGAGCCATTGCCTGAATTGGAACGTGTGATTCAACAATAAGAGGTACGAACCAGCAGAAGGATTCAATACGTATCGCCCATCGGGTGAAGTGGGGTTGGTTGTTCCATAGCTTCCTCGCATTCAAGTCGATTGGAGTCCCCACATTGTGCAATTGCAAACCATGTGTTGTCACGACCAGGTACAATCTGGTGCCTTGCACATTGTCGAAGATTCGGCGTCGCAGTTGTCGAGTATTTCTCACGACAATTCCTCTCAAGCCGTCAAGGACGAGGGATTGATGGATTCCTTGTCCTGTACCTATGCCCATCACGATGGATTGATTCACCATGGAGCCGTCGTAG
This sequence comes from Epithemia pelagica, assembly GCA_946965045.2. Classification (NCBI taxonomy): domain Eukaryota; phylum Bacillariophyta; class Bacillariophyceae; order Surirellales; family Surirellaceae; genus Epithemia; species Epithemia pelagica. The sequence continues at coordinate 6,546,462 of OX337228.1, forward strand.
GTGGCTGTGTAGCTCCTTGCACTCCAACCACTACAACGACAACAATTGCAGTTGGAATTTCCCTCGCATGCCCGCCGGCCCGTCGCATTGCCATGATGGCATTGTCATTGTCCGGAGGAGGAGGTCCCTATTTTGTATTTCGAAACGAGTTGCTTCGAACATTGGAGCTTGTCGACGAGCAATTGGCCGAATTGGAACGTGTGATTCAACAAGAGGTAGTAACCAGCAGAAGGATTCAAAACGTATCGCCCATCGGGTGAAGTGGCGTTGGTTGTTCCATAGCTTCCTCGCATACAACAACAAAGAGTGCGGATCTGTTGGTACGGTAGTTACCCCCTGCACACAACAAGAACGTCGTCGGAAGGCATGGGGCGTCGTGATTCGGGCACAACCACCCGGGGATTCGTGCTTGTTGCACCAGTCCAACCACAACATGTAATGCGTGAGGGCGACGCGTCAGGTGATTTTGGCCGCCCGTGTCTTGGAATCGCCCGCCTATAGGAACAACCATCTTCAACGACGGGACAAACATTGTGTAGGAATGACAACTAATAGCTATACTTTATTGCGTAGAACTATTTTGTATATAGGTGAGTGAGGAAACATCCACATTGCGCACAGGGACCGTGGTGAAATGTTGTCCGTCTTCTTTGGTTTTTCACCTTCTTTCAAAACCAGTATCGGTCCTTCAGCTGACGAAAGCACCATAAAGTTTTGTACATCAATCCGAATGTCCCACACACATCACCATCACTCCCTCCACCAATCGCAGCTATTTGATTGCCAAGAGTCACTAAAGTGCAGGACCCATAACGGGGCAGATCGAATGATGGAAGATCCCACAGACGGTTGCGGTGGGTATCCAAGACTGTCACGGTACCTCCATAATCCAATAAAACAAGACAGGATCCCACTGCTGTACAAGCAACTGGTTCAGGAACGCTAACTGGAACGGAAAGTTCCCAATGAGAATAAGTTGTCCAAGTGGACGAGGGTGAAATGACCCGAGAAGCAGTCTCTTCCATTGTCTTGGCGTTTTCACAGGGCTTCGCAAAATCCCAATACTCCGTCTTGTAACTGCCTCCAACGACGAAGATGCGGTGGCCAATGACCGCACAGGTACAAATACTTCGAGGAACAGCCATGGATGGCCCAGCAGTGACAACGTGGCTGTTAGTATCCAGAACTTCAATCGACGAAAGGCTGTCTTGTAATGTCTGTTGATGTCCACCCGCTACTACAATGTAGCGATCGTGAACCGCAACCGCACCACATCGTGATGTTCCTTCGATAGTCGACATTTCAATGTCGTCCAATTACTCTTCTTTGAGCTGCTGGATGATAAAGATGAGTGCTGCAGCAAATCGTCAACCCCAATTCGTTCGATATCAGCAAAAACTGAGTCATCTTGTTCTCCGGCGATAACGTAGATGCCGCGGTTGCACACAACAACGGCATGTCTACATCGTTTCTTGTTTAGTGGTGGCCCGTCTCGCCACTGCCTGTTGGATTCTTCTAAATCCAGTAGAACCACGGAATCGCCAACGGCTCGTCGAAGTCCTCCAATCACAACCACCGTTTGTCCCTCGTCGTTCTTGGTGTTGTTGGTTTTGTTGTTGGTGGGATTTAGCACTACCGAAGCATGCCTGAAACGCTCTCCGCCCTTGAGAGGAGGCCAGTTGTTGGTATTCCATTGTGCGTTTTCGTCGGACAGGACGAGGCCCGACTGCCATGCTTGTTCTCGTAGTGTCATTGGTATATGCTTTCACGATGTCGTTCGGAACGAGTCGATACTCGTCGTGATGGTGGCAAAGGAAGATGGCAAAAGAGACGGGGATGCGTTGTTGCAACCATCCGTCACACACGGAGCGTTTTATGATTTCTTGAAGATTTTGATGATTTCTGGAAGAAAAATGGCGCCTTGTTCTACCTCATCGGTTCGACAGGCGCGCTCCAAGACTGGTTCAACGTTTCTACCCATACTACCATACCCCGACTTTTTCTTGGGGTATATCTACTCCTTGCTAGCTAGAGGAGTATTCCATAGAGGAGTACCTACCTACCGGTAATTACACAGTCCAAGCACCATTGGAATGGTGCAAAAAAGGACGATTTACCCGTAAAACGAGCATGCCCCCAAAGAGTTTCATCCGTCCATAAAATGAGAACTATAAGTCGGATTTTGATGAGCCCGGGTGGGATCGAATTCGAATCCTCTTTTGAAGTAGATTCAAATGATAATCATAAGACTCTAGCTACCCCCTAGCGGTAGGTTGAGTCCTGGTCGTGAATGAGAAAGGGAGCATTCTGATACTCACCCCCAAGGCGCGACTCTCAAAATTGGCGATTTTCCGCCTTCGACGAAAACTCACAACAACCACAACGCAAACACTACGAGGCCCATCTTGCTGTGGTTGTAACAACACCCATGGACCCTGTCAATCCCCACCGACATGTCGCTCCAATCTCTACTACCCCAAGGGACCCTTGTGGCGTTGGAATGGCAGACGCGGACCGTGCGATTGGTCGAAACACTGACTACCAATAACGTGAAAATCCAACAAACAACAACCAACCGATGACCCACCCTCCAAACCCATTATGGATCCCTGTTGCCTTCCTACAAATTTATTTTTACCATAGCCTCATGTTCGAATGTCTTGAGCGCGTATGGTTCGGCGCCTGGAAAACCTGCACGTGTGTGGTCGTTTCTGTTCAAAAATACCGTGGAAGGAGCACTTTGTTGCATTCAACTTCGTCTTTCCACCTTGAGAAATGCTTCTGTACGAGAGGGGGCATCTTGATGGCTCTTGTTGGGTCAATCATTCGTGTCATGAAGTTTGTCACCCATTAGTGTATAGGACTGCGCCTGGTTTGCCATTCGATTGGCCTTGTCAAATGACTGGTGACCCAGCAAGCAATACTATTGCCACCATAATTAGGACAAGTCCTATGTGCTATAGTTTGCCAAGCAATGGAGGTGTACCGCCAATTGAGCAAATAAGTTTGGAAAAAGACTTTTTCTATTCCTTGCAGAGCTACGAAAATGATTTTGTTGTCCAACAAACCTGATCCACCATACAGGCATTGTTCTTTTCACACCAATAGCACCACAATGGTAGTTGATTGTCATATCATCTACTGCTCCTTCTCTGTTTGCTCATGGTTGGTTTAGGGTCTTTGTTGGTATGTTTCATGAAACAAAGGTTTGTCTTGGTGACGGAAGGTGAAAGTTTGTCTTGGCGACGGAAGGTGGTCGACGAGTCACCAGGCATATAGCGGTAGAGAGGTAAGAGACAACAGCAGGCACTTCAAGGAAGGCAACAGGGATCCATAATGGGTTTGGAGGGTGGGTCATCGGTTGGTTGTTGTTTGTTGGATTTCCACGTTATTGGTAGTCAGTGTTTCGACCAATCGCTCGGTCCGCGTCTGCCATTTCAACGCCACTAGGGTCCCTTGGGGTAGTAGAGATTGGAGCGACATGTCGGTGGGGATTGACAGGGTCCATGGGTGTTGTTACAACCACAGCAACAGGGGCCTCGTGGTGTTTGCGTTGTGGTTGTTGTGAGTTTTCGTCAAAGGCGGGTGAGGCAAATCGAGCCGTGGGGGTGAGTAACAGATTGCACACCACCGTCATTCACGAGCACGACTCACCCTTCCGCTAGGGGGTAAGGCACTAGCTAACTCAAAGTACTTCTAAAGTTACAGTTTCAAACATGTGGCATTTCGGCTTTAAGACTTAACTGTATATGCGTTGAGCACAACACATTGGTCCTATACAAATTTGAGCGGAAAGATTCAACGCATGGTGCTTGGACTGTGTAATTACCGGTAGGAGTATTTTGGATCTTTTGGTTCGTCCACCTTCTCCTCGGTTCGATCTTTACGCACATTGTGTGTTGCAACACGACATTGCACAGGATTGAGCAACAACACAAGAGCATCCTCGAAACGCCACTCATTCATTCATTCATTCATTCCTTCATTCTTGACCATGGCCGAATCCATGACAGTGGACGACGAACCAAAACCAGCAGCAGCGCAAGGCGGAGACTGGATCGATGTGTCCGAGGCTCAAGATGGTGGCATTTTGAAGCAGATATTAAAACCGGCACCGGCCGACGCCAAAGGTCCTCCACCATCGGGCTATCAAGTGACGGCGCATTATACGGGACGATTGAAATCGGATGGGAGCAAATTTGATTCCTCTCGCGATCGCGGCAAAGCCTTTCAATTTACCATTGGCAATGGTCAAGTGATTGCCGGATGGGATCAGGGATTTGCGTCCATGAAAGTGGGCGAACAAGCCCTGTTGGAAATTCAACCCCAATACGGCTATGGTGCCTCGGGATCACCACCCAAAATTCCCGGAAATGCCGTCTTGCAATTTGAAGTGGAATTGCTGGGCTTTGAAGAAAAGATGAAGGAATTGTGGGAATTGACGGACGTGGAACGGATTGCCCTCGCGGAACGCTTCAAGGCCGAAGGGACGCAATTGTTTTCACAAGAAAAAGATTTTGCCCAAGCGGCGGCTCGATACGAAAAGGCAGGAACCCATGCCACGGGAGAAGGCATTTCGGGCAATGATGTCCCCGAGTCGGAACAAGCCTTGTACTGTGCGTGTTGGTTGAATGCCGCCATGTGTCATTTGAAACTCAAGGATTATCCGTCGGCCGTTCAGGCCACAAACAAGGTGTTGGAGATTGACAGTCAAGCGACTACCAATGTCAAGGCCTTGTATCGTCGGGGCCTGGCCCGGTTGCACATGGGCTTGTTGGATCAGGCCAAGACGGATCTAATGGCGGCCTATCAACTGGACAAGACGAATAAGGATATTCGCAAAGCCTTGCAACAGTACAAAGACGCCGTGGCGCAACACAAGCAACAAGAAAAACAAGCCTTTGGAGGATTCTTTTCCAAGGTGGATATTTATAGTGACAAGAAGGAAGGCACGGCACTGGTCGTTCCCAATGCCAAGGGCGACAATCCCCACGTCTATTTTGACATTCAACAGGGCGACGTGTCGTTGGGACGCATTGTCATGCAACTCTATCAAGATATTACCCCGAAAACGGCCGAAAACTTTCGAGTCCTCTGTACGGGAGAACAAAGTACCGACGACACTCCCTTACACTACAAGGGTTCCATCTTTCATCGCGTCATTAGCAACTTCATGATTCAAGGGGGTGATTTTACCAAGGGCGACGGGACGGGGGGCCGGTCCATTTACGGCGAGAAATTTGCCGATGAAAATTTTACCATGGCGCATACCCGACCCGGTCTCTTGAGCATGGCCAATGCCGGTCCCGGCACCAATGGGAGTCAATTCTTTATCACCACCACGGCCACGCCCCATTTGGATGGCAAACATGTCGTCTTTGGCCATGTCGTGGAAGGCATGGAAATTGTGCAAGTCATTGAAACGACCAAAACGGGCGATTCCGACAAACCCGTCGTGAATGTCGTGATTGCCGACTGTGGACAATTGCCCGCCGATTATACACCACCCTCCTCCTTTAACACGACGACAACGACCTAGAGAATTGTGGGTGGGCCCTGTGGTAGCAGCACGAATGTAGGGAGAGACGAACACAAACCACCAGAGTAGAGACTGTCTAGTAGAACAAGAACAGAGTAGATTGTGCGCAAGTGTATATTAGGATTGGTGTGTCAAAATAAAGAGGACCCTCCATTATGTTCGTTCCTAGGATAAGGAGGAACCTTTTGAGTACTAGAGGAATATACCTAGGTAGTTTCGTGAGTTTGGGGGTAGGAAACTCTCTCGCCGCGACCCCAAGTCGCTCTTCCCACTGGACGTCTTGCCGTCGTCCTCGCAGATACCGTTCCCTCCAAAGTCCAACAAGATCCATTTCCATCAAAATCCGTCATGGCAGCCGGCCCATCATGGTTCGAGTGGTCAATGTCCCCACCCAAACAACGACGACAACGACGACAACGACAACGACCAATACCAACCACCACAAGACAAGATCGTCCTCGACCACCAAGACTGTGGATCTCTAAGGCAAGACCTGTGTCGTTGTCGTCCATCCTCCAACGACGAGGACGACCACCACCATCTGCTGTTGTGAGTGGTTGGTGGTCGTTGGTGGTTCGGGTGGTGGCGGCCGCCCTGTTGGTGCTGTGGAGTAGTGGGGAGTGCCACAGTCCTACCATGACATTGACACTGACAACGCAAAGGGCCGGTTGGCCTTGGCGACTTGTACAACGACGGTCCAGGGCTGCCAGTGTCGTGGTCTCGGCCTTTTCCAGCAGCAGTACCACCCCTTCCAGAAGCACCAGCAGAAGACAAGGAAGAAGAAGGATTCACGATCCACCACCATCATCACCACTTGTCCACCACCACCACTTTGGATCGTTCTTCCACTCGGTTCGTCCCTTCTCGACACGAATCTATGGTGAATGGACCGACGACCACAACAAGGACAATGACGACAATGACGACAACCACCACCACCACCAGGATGCACCACCACACAATGAACCACCATCCTCCTCCTCTTCCTCGCTCTTGTCGTCGTCGGGCATTCTCGACCAATTGAATCCAGCCCAGACCCAAGCCGTGACACAACCCTTGCACGCCACAACCTTGGTGGTGGCCGGACCGGGATCGGGCAAGACGCGGGTCTTGACGTGTCGCATTGCCTACTTGTTGCTGGAAACTGCACAACTCGATCCACCACCACAACCACCCGAACTGGGGGGTTGGACGTCCCACCGTCGGGACCGTATCTTGGCCGTCACCTTTACAAGAAAGGCGGCCAATGAAATGAAGCAACGCTTGTACAAACTCTTGCCGCCGGACCATTCCGAACAACAACCACAAGAAAACCCGGCCAAGTGGACCGAAGAACCAGTCCAACTCAATGACGACGACGACGAGGAGGATCATTTCAATGGGTACTATCCCGACGATGAGTACGAATTGGAGAACCAGTATGAGGACGACGATTGGCACCAGGTACAACAGTCCATGGACGAGGCTGCAGCCCAAAACCAGGCACCCCCCGAAGCAGCCACGGCAGCCACGACAAGTGGTAGTGGTGGTGGAATGTACGAAGATGATGATGCCATTGCCTTTTATGACCAGGCCCTGCAACAAGACGAAGCTCATCATTCTTCTGCCACTGCTGCACCAACCCACGCCCAGGAACCCTTGCAACTCCCACGACCGCCACTGGGAACCTCTTCTTTTTCGGCATCATCTTCATCGACAACCACAACGACACGACGACCATTCAATCCCCGACAGGAATTGTGGCGTGTCACCTTTGGAACCTTTCATTCCATTTGTGCCAAGATATTGCGTTGGAATATCCACGAATTGGTCCAAGCCCCCTCCGTCTTGAAACATACACCGGAAGGTCAAATTCCCGGTCTCGATACCAATTTTGCCATTGTCGATACCAGCGATCAAGAACGAATCATTAAACAACTCTTGAAGGAAAAGTGTCAAATCCCACCCAACAACTTGACAGTACCCATGAAGTCGATTCAAAATGGAATTTCCTGGGCCAAGGAGGCCTTTGCCCAGGGAGAAAATCCCTTTGATCCCCAAACCATGAATCCCTCCAGTGAGCGCAATAGAATTGTCAAGGCTATTTACCACGCCTATCGTGCCACGCTCTTTGCCAACAATCAGCTGGATTTTGACGATTTGATTTACTTGGCCCGCGAACTCTTGCTGGAATACGAGACGGTCCGACACCGGATGCAGCAACGATGGCAACATGTCTTGGTGGATGAATTTCAAGACACGTCCTTGACCCAACTCGATATAGTCCAACAATTGACCAACCGCAGTTTGTTGGTGGTGGGCGATGCCGATCAATCCATTTATGGCTGGCGGGGCGCTCATGCCAGCCTCTTGCAAGAATTTCCCCGTCATTTTGCCGGAACGCGCACCCTGTACCTCATGGAAAATTATCGATCCACGAGCAACATTGTCAAGGCGGCGCAAAAAGTCATTAGCTTGGATGAAACCAACCAGAACAAGAACAACAAGAACCACCAACAACAACACCCGAGGACACTGCGACAGAACATGATTCCCCAACGAGAAGCCGGTCGCATGCCACGAGTCTTGGCATTGGAAAATGGCAAAGACGAAGGTACGTACAAAGTGTCGCTCGAGGGGAACTCCCTCCCAGTGTGTGTGTGAAACGACAGAACATAGTATGTAGAAATGTGTTTGGCTTTACTCACACACTTGTGTGTGTGTGTGCTGTGCGTTGTTCTGACATGATGATGTTGTGCAGCAAATTTTGTCATTGGAAGTATCAAAGATGCCGTGGCCAAGGGGCAGTATAACGACGACCATCAAGTCGCCGTACTCTATCGGACCAACGCCCAAAGTCGTTCCTTGGAAGAAGCCTGTGTCCAGCACAATCTACCCTATGTCATTGTTGGATCGGCCACGAGCTTTTATCGACGCAAGGAGGTCAAGGATTGTCTCTGCTTCCTTCGATGGTTGGCCAATGGACAAGATCGAGGAGCCATGATACGAGCCATGGAAACACCACCCAAAGGAATTGGGAAAGCGGCCTTGTCCGAGTTTGTTCAGTATTGCGATGCCGTGGCCGACCACTACTTGACAAACCTTGCCCATATTCGGCCTCCCACCTTACTTCAAATCTTGTTTGCCGTATCGGATCCCGAAATTCTTGCGGCGGACGCACCCCCGGCCGTGGACTATCTAGGAACCCGATCCAGGAAAGCCTTGTCGTCCTTTTCGGTCCAAATGCGGGATATCTACGCCAAAGCACATTCCAGTCCAGTGCATGTCCTTCTCACCTATATCATTGAGTCCCTGGGTCTCTGGAAGTACTTTGAAAAGCAGTCCAACTCCAAAGATGAGATGGAGGAACGCAAAGCCAATGTGCGAGAGCTTCAAAATGCCGCCCAGCGATACAATACCGGGGGACCCAGCATGCAGAAAACCAGAGAGTTTGATCCCAACAACCTAGGTACGGAGGAACTGTCCCCGCTGGACACCTTTTTGGAAGATGTTGCGTTGGTGACCGACATGGCGGATGAATCCAAGCGGAGAGCTTCGGAACGTCGGCTCGTGGCGAATCTCATGACGATTCATGCAAGCAAAGGTGAGAGAAACAAAGAGTCGCGTATGTATGTATGCGTTGGTCAGACGTTTGGTTCACTCACGGTCGTCGTTTGTCCAAACAAACAGGCATGGAGTTTGATTCCGTATACGTGGTTGGAAATGAAGAAGGGACATTGCCCCTTGCAAACGCGGATCCCGATGAAGAGAAACGACTTTGTTACGGTAAGCCGCCATGGATTCATGTAGACAAAATGAACATGGGAATACAAATAATATCGGCTCATGAACGTTTCTTGTTACGCAACAGTTGCCATGACCCGAGCCAAGTCGGAATTGGTCATGACCTGGAGAAAATCCACCTCCATGTTTGCGGATCGCGAAGTCAAAAACGAATATCGAAACCGCAGCCGATTTCTCGATGAACTCGTTAAAAAGAAACGTGGTAGTAATGGTGGCTCTCGAGAAAGGACGACGACGAGAAGCGCTTCCAGGAAATCAGAACCTAGAACACATGGTATGCGATACTCTACATCAGCTGGAGCGTCCGAGCCTCGGTTCGACTCACGAGATCGTTCGAGATCACTGCACTCGGCTGCTCGAACGTCCGAGCCTCAGTTCGGTTCACGAGATCGGTCAAGATCACTGCACTCGGCTGCTCGAACGTCCGAGACTCGTCGAAAGTCACCGCCTCCGCTTGGTTCACGAGATACGACATCTGTATATGCAAAAAGTGTCTCCCAACAATCAGAACGACAGCCGCGACAAGTCAAACCTCGTTCTGCTGCCCCCAAAGCCTCACACTCCTTGTCCAGCACTTCCAATCCATCGTCCCTTGATCGGACAAGAGAGCAGTCGTCACGTTCAAGGAGTCCAACGGCACCACGCCGCAATGACGACAGGGGTTCTTTTCAACAGAGTCGGAACGCCCGTGACAAGAGTCTATTGGTTGGCAAAAAGCTTGAGCAACCCACCTTTGATTCGACCCTATTCTTTCCTGTTGGGTCATTGGTGATTCACAGACAGATGGGGAAAGGATCGGTTCTGGAGCCTCCAGCTCCCACCGCCGACGTCGACCTACCTGTTTTGGTGGAATTCGCATCGGGACAACGACAAGTGTATTGCGCTCGAGGATCAGACTTGTCCAGAGTCTTTTAGTGCTATTCCTACGAACAAAAGAGGCTTGTTCCTTAGACCACAAGTTATCAACCGTGTATTAGTACCTTCAGTCCTATACGTAGTCGATATGTGGCAGCAATTGTTGTTTCAAGACCAAGCCTTTCAGATTATGAGATGGTTGTTGTAGCCCTGTGCGACACGCAAGAGGTTAAGTGTTTTCCATTCATGTCGACGATCCATTTGTGTCTTCCTTTTTGTGATAGGTCATGTGAAACGGCACCCCTCTTAAATAATGCTCCACATCTACTTCATCGGTAAGCTTTCCATCCGGTCTCATGAACGGCATGGCTTGTTCTGGTTCTATAAACTCTTCCATGACCGATTGTTTTTGCTCTGACCCAGAGCATACGACAAACTTTTTCTTGGTAAGTGGATCCAAAAAGGGGCTGACCATTTTGTACATGGCCTTGATCCAAAAGGGTGGATCCAAAACAACAAGTCGCTTGAGTCGTTCCGGAAAGTGATCTTGCAGCATTTTGGCCACACTCTTGGAGGCTTTCCATGAAGGCGCTACAGAGGAATCAAAGGTTCCAAAGTCCAAGACAACCATTATTTTTTCGTGCGAAGCCATGGACAAGGACTCGGTCGCAGCCGTGGCTCGTTCCATTACGTGCAGCATGAGGTATAGAAAGGCATCGTCACTGGCTCCCGACGCTGTTCTCGCAAATACGGTCAAAATGGCAAGATTTCCCTTGTCATGACCCCGTACCACACATATTTGCTTTTTCATGTCGTCTTCAATCATGCCATTTATCTTGTGTGCCAGTTTGGTGTCCTCGTCCGACGCATATTCGACATGTGGTAGAAAACATGACCTTACCAAGTCCACGCGAATTTCCTGTGAAATAGAGACAAGAAGATTGAGAATCCTATTGACAAGTAGTTACTGGTCGGCGAGAGGGTTCATGGTGTACACTTACCTGTCGTTGGGCAACCGTACTTTTGACCATGGCCAATGCTTTTTTGTAGGGGTTCTTAAAGAGTGCGCGTCGGATTTCGCGAAGCGCCATTTTCTCTCTTTCGGCAGGTGTTGGAGGCCTCTCGGAGAGTGTCGCCAACCAATAGGCGTAGGATGTTTGTGCTGCAATTTCCACTTGTTCCGGAGTCAATTCTCCCAGCAGTTTCTGAATAGAAACACAGTACGAGCCAACGCCCAAAGGTGTGGTGAGAACATGATTGACAATCCAGAAAGGAGACTGTGACAGCGGTACTGTACTCCAATAGATCGAGCAAAGTACGAACAACAAACCTTCATTTCCTCTTCATTTTCCCGTTTACTGTCTTCAAAAGGGATGGGTGAGTCCAAAATCGTTTGAATTGCATCTCGTGCAATGGGGAGATCGCCTGTAATTTTCATCTCGACAAGGATGGTCGTCAGCACAGCGATCACGTCTTGGTTCGATACAAACTGGGTGTTCAAACCGTTGTTGGTTGGATGGTTGTGGATTAATCGTTGTTTGCTTCGTCGTTGACCTTCTTCTTACACTGTAGGGAGACCAATGATGAACTCGTAACAAATAAATTATGACGAGCCAACTTTTAGTCATGATCGAGTCGCTTTAGGGTCGCTTTACAAGACGCTTCTGTCTGCAAGCCGGCTAGGGAGGGTCGGGGGTCGGGGGGAACGTTTCCATCCCCCACAACCACAATCTAAGTTCATTTTACGATCTCTCGTCATCGTCGTCATGTCTCTTGGATACGACGACCAAAAATGAGGAGATTTGGTGGTTATTCGGTCGTTTCGTTGCTTTCCTTGTTACACAGGTTCGAAATCCTTCCATTGGCATGTCCGACATGGGTCGATCCAGATACACCTGTGGATCTGCATACTACGGCAGCACTGACCGAAGGAGATGATCGCGACTATCAATTGGTACGGCCCGTCGTGTACTAGATCTTGCATCGATCACAACGCCTTCGACGAACCTCTAATGCCCGTACACCTCTTTCTTCTTCTACTGTTGCTTAGATCTTTTCGGATGAGTTTGAGCAAACAGGGAGAACGTTTCGTGATGGCCACGATCCAAGATGGACGGCAATGTGAGTGTTTGATGAATGGATGTTTGAGAGAAGCAACATTATCACTCATGTTTGATGTATTTTTGACTGTTAAACTATTTCCATAACAGAAACAAGAACGACTGTGAGTAAACAGCCGGCGTGAAGGTTCAATCAAAGGTTCGAGGCATTCTAACAGATAAGATATCTTTGTATCACAGATACCAACTCTGCTCTTCACTATTACAGCCACGACAATGCCGAGACCTTGGATGGCATGCTCAAAATATCCACAGAACTCAAGAAGAATGTGTATCGGGCGTTTGATGAGAAACGAAAAAAGTTTTATGGGGCTCGAAAGTATGTACAATCTGCAATGCTTCAAAGTTGGAACAAATTTTGCTTTGTGGGCGGTATTGTCGAATTCTCCGCCAAATTGCCCGGGTCTCCCCGTGTCGGCGGACTTTGGCCAGCTCTGTGGTTACTGGGCAACTTGGCACGGGCCACCTATGTCGGTTCTTCGGATTACATGTGGCCCTTTAGTTACAACAAATGCAATGACATTCACCGGCTAAGTCAGGAAATTAGTTCGTGCTCCAAAGTCAATCATTATGGATTGGATCCTTATCAGGGGCGGGGGGCTCCCGAAATTGACATTATCGAATCCATGCAGGGAGTACCGGGAAAGTTACCGAGCACCCACGTCCAGCGCCCCTATCAATCTGCATCGTACCAAGTAGCACCTGGCATTGAAACGAACCGACCCGATGTCGGCTCCCGTCCAGTGCAAGGACGCTGGTACACTGATTTGGAATATGGCAACACAACAAACTCGGATTTGAATCCATTCTTCTATGGCGTCACCTTGGTTCACAAACCAAGAGACTATACCTACCAATCCGACGCCCTTTCCGCTAATATGCCGTTGAATGACACCCACTACGAGGATACTCACTTGTATCGTATAGAATGGGAACCCCCAGCTTCCAATGGGACCGGTGGATACATTCGATGGTACACAGACGATGATTTTGTGTTTGGCGTATCAGGGCAAAGCTTGTCGTTTATGGGAACGGAAATACCTTCCGAACCCATGTACTTGATCATGAACACTGCAGTGTCCAGCCATTGGGGATTTAAAGAACCGTGCCCCAACGGATGTGCTTGTGAATGTTTTCAATGTGGGAACCGAGACTGCGAATGTGGCTTACCCGATGGATATTGCGATAATTTCCCAGCCATTTTCGATATCGACTATGTGAGAGTATATCAGGCAGTCAATGATCCACGACATATTTTAGGCTGTTCGCCCCCATCTAGACCAACCGATCTCTTCATTAAAGGACATGCCAAACGGTACATGGATGAAGACCAGAAGCAGCCATTGAAACCGGTTATGAAAGGAGGTGGAAGTTGTACGGATCACTTCATGTGCGGAGGAAAGCAGAACCGAGGAAAGTGCGTCAAACGACAGTGTTTCTGCGCTGAGAACACGACGGGGCCTCACTGTTTGGCGCATGTAGGAGAAACGATCGAAGAAGAGGAGATATCTTTTGAAGGTACGTGATTTCTTATTGTCCACTGTCTTCTGTATGACTTTTGCTGTCATCTCAAGGATCCCTATGATGCAATGTGTTTAGTGTCGAGGATGATCTTTCCTTTGAGCTTTGTCATGGTCATGACGACATTGTTTGCATGGTTGATGGCCTCGTTGGTAGTCACAGTGAAGCAAAGGAGAAAGCAACAAGGCTTTCGTTCAATGCCCATTGCTACACGAGAAGTATCTCACTTCTACCCAATGCCCAAGGCATCCTATCAGGGTCCAATGGTCTCCACCAACTATGTATTGCCTCCCAGACCTAACACGGTTACCTACTGTGTAATTGACGAACGAATGGTATCATAGATCGGCATTGAATGAGACTTGTGTCGTTCAAAATGGTTAGACTGTGGAAGAGACCTCCAACGTTCGACTGATGGGTAACAGGCCCCGGTGCAAAACTCAGCTACTCCTTCAAAACTGGTTCGCGTTCACTCTTCGGTCGTTTGTATCTGCCGCCAAATCAACGTTTGCGGATCCAATCACCTACGACCGTATTTGGCAGCAGTGTTCTCATATATGGCCCAGTTCAAACCAGGAGCCTGATTCGGGAAGGATGAAGCAATGTGAGACACAAAGTTTTGCAGCTAGCTAGATCCGCGCTTGGATATTCCACTCACCGTATTTTGAACATTCGATCCCAGTACTTGCCCGTTACATAGATGACATCTTCATCCGCCGAGACAGATATTCCATTGAGAACATTAGCACCCTGTTGATGTCTCTCTTCTTGTGGCCACAGTTGGCTAAAATCTACGCATAGAAATAGCAACCACAAAAAGACAAGTTTCAGAGCAATGAACACAGGGAAAATCATTGTCCTGTTTTCCACAAATCACACGGTCGTACCATATTCTTTGATAACAGTTCCTGTTTGTAGGTTAATCACGAGGATGCAATCCTCATACCAGACATTGGCCAGCAGAAAACCTCTCCACATTTCCAACTCATTGATATTGGTTGCTGCCTCGCCACTCATTCGAAACACTGGTAGACGTTTTGTGAGTTGCACCGTCTTGGGATCCCAAAAGAGCAACTCATTGCTGCCATCCGAAGCAATGAAGGAATCCATTTCGGCACTGTAGGTTAACCCCCATCCTTCTCCCGTGGTGGAATGGAACCCAAATTCACTCGGAGCGGCATCCAAGTTATGGATATCGTACATGTACCCCTTCATCTGTTTATACGTCAGCTGTACCAAGTACCCATCCAGGTACGTAAGCCCTTCTCCGAAATCTTTGGGCTTCATCTGCCATTTTCGTATCGTATGACCCGTGTCTGGATCGAGCTCCTGTAAAACAGATGCCTGTTTCATCCCCGTCGACTCAAAAAGTCGTCCCTCCACAAAGCACAGACCTTCCCTAAACATGTTTCCGTTTGTGGACGTTAGTCAAGGACTCTGGAGACCCACCATTGCGGATCAAGCGATCAGACAAGATAATAACTCACGTGAATGACGTCTTGTCATGATAGAGTTGTGCAACGACCTCATATTTGACACCATCTTGCAGAGTAACTGGCGTATTGATCCAATTGCGAACTTCTTCATCATGTTTACTCGGTATAGGGTTGCCATGGTTGTTGGGATGATTTTTACTCCATCCTTTTCCGTGCCAATTCGAATACTTGCCCTGGGCAATCGAAACCTTGGTTTTGGTGTCATGGTTGTCAATTTCACCACTGCTGTGCGATTCCATGGCATCCAACAGACCGTCGCCTGGTGCCACCATGTACACTCGACCTACAACATATACCGTAAAGCCAACAATACAGGAGAACATGGCAATCAAGAAGCAAATGTTTTGTCGTCGGACGCTGGGGTGGTCGACAATGTCATTGTTGTCTTGTCCAAATCGTTCCGCGGCCACAACCTCATTCTTGTCCCTTGGTCCATTCGACTCCACCATTTCCACATCGACATCCATCACTGCGTTTCAATACAGGTTCCAATACGATGATTGTCAAATATAAAGATATCTACCGGGCGACAAACGAGATTCTCTGCGGCGAAAGCACCCGTTCGATTCTTTTGAACGCATATAGGTCCTTCATGGTCGCATTACGGACCGAACGATCTGTTCAGGGAATGCGACCATGATGATGATGATGTTCCGGACTTTGAACGGCGCTTCCCAGTTTGGAGGAGGAGACTATACTAACAATTCAGAGAAATAGAACCATTCTGCTATGAGCGAATAAAGAGGAGAATGATGGAGTCTCATTTAAGTGTTCACGATGGATACAAGCAACAAGAACGTCATCCTAACGAAACTCATGGCTATGGTAAGGGAGAATCTATCGGTTATCTGTTTGAGACGACTTCGGGTCAAACTGTCATTGATCTTGTCGTCTGTCGAACCATGATCCCGATGTCATCCGATGGACATTGTTGCTTGTTGTTGCTTGTTGCACCTCTGTTTGTTTCGTCGTCATCTGACCGTGTTCTTTAAAATCAAACGCGCAGGCGAAACAACGCGCGCTTGAGAACGAATGGATGGCGGTACGCGTACGCTGGGGAGATGAGATAATATTAGTTAAGCCTTAGTGGCTCCGTCTTCCCGTACTGAATCTACATGTGTGTCACGTAGGCTTATCAAAGACCTTAAATCGTCGTAACGGAATTAGCGTTTGGGTCTCCATGTAAGACAACGTCCATAAGTCGTGGGTGTGTAAGTGGAGAGTGATAATAGCTCAAATCCAAATTCTCTCATAAGTTCTGGAGGAGAACAATTAGAGGTCCTCGCGCAAACACAAAAAATAAAGAGGAACAACTTATGAGCTCTTAAGAGCCGACTCTCCTAAGTAGTAGCCTGGCGACCTCATCAAACATACACAGCATCAACCCAAGCACAAGAAGCAGCAAAGGTAAGCAAGTCTTCAAACATGCACCACAGCAGGATTGCGGACCATGGCGCAACCATGGCTGTCGACACAACCCGTTCAATCGAGATGCACTGACGTTGGGTATTCCTCGCTGGCGAGGATTACGTAGCGAATGTACTGCAGTCTACGTAAAATTCGGATCTCGCTCGTGCACCGATGCACGATCTTGTCCTTTACTCTCTTGTTGTTGTGGGATCGACGTAGAAAGTCTTTGTTTGTTTCGGTTGAGATGAAAGATTCAACCACTCTCATGTTCCTCATCAAATGCATTCCCCATTGTTGAATTATAGAACGTCGTTCAAATGACAGGAATTAAGGTAGAGGAACATGACTCTCCAGGAGGTGGATCGAAAGCTCTGGACAAGATACCCGTGTCCACGAAACGTCCCACCAAGAAGAAGCCCAAAGATAAGCCGAAGAGACCGCTGAGTGCGTACAATTTCTTCTTCAAAGAGGAGCGAGAGAAGATTCTGAAGGTTGTACTGTCGGACGAACAAACCGATACGTTCAATGAGCCAGATTCTGAAGATTATATCGATGACAAGACATTAGCTCGGTTGAGAAAAGAAGGGGGAAAAGTTAGTTTTGAAGAGATGGGGAAGCTGATAGGGCAACGGTGGAAGAACTTGCAGCCGGATCGGCTTACAAAGTTCTCAGAACTTGCGGCTGAAGATACCGATAGATACAAGAAAGAGATGCAGGGATACAATGGTCGACAAGAGGCAAAAATGAGAAGTGAAGCACTAAAGCCACAACCTGGACCAAGTTATCCACCACCGCAAGAGAGTTCGAAGGCTTCGGCAAGCATGGCACGGGCTCCTCCCGGTCCATCGTACGATATGCCTCCTGGCGCCAATCCAGGATATGGGGCTCCTCCACAAATGCAAGGATACCCTTACCCAGGTATGGAGTATGGTGGCTATCCTGCTATGCCCATGTATGGATACGGGGGTTATCCTGGCATGGGACAGCACGGAAGCGCACCTGGCTCAGTTTCAGTCCCCCCTGAAATGCCACCGCAGATGATGCCGCCAGAAATGCATCCTGGGGGCTCGTATCCGCAAGAGCCGCCTCCTTCTCGGGGACATCCTAGTGCGGGGATGTATGGGGGACCATCAGGAAGCTATCAAAGTAATATGATGATGTCTTATGGGTGAGTACCTTTACGACCTACGTCAACGGTTTCGTTTTGAATCTCTAACCTCATTGATTTTCTATCATTCAGGGGACAAAGTGGGGGACCTCCGCCTCAGTATCATGGAGGAGCATCCATGGAACATGGTGCTCAAGGAATGTATGGTTATGGGGCTGGGCCAGGACAAGGCTGGGGTGGACCTCATGGATAGACCTAAAACCAAATTTCAAGGGGAAATAGTTCAATCATAATCTTATTACATAGAAAGGGGAAAAAGAAACGTGAGCTGTTATTAGACTCGTCTTTGTCCGCGAGTACTCCTATTTTCTTTTCTCCGATTCCCGATGTTCATTTCTAGGTAGTTGAGCACGAATTATGTTGTAGGATATTTGAGTCCCAAAACCATTTACCCTCGTGATTCATTTTTCAGATTCTTTCTCGGAGGGAATTTGACGTCAAATGTCAATCGACCATGAATTGCAAGGAGCAGCATCTCCCTGAACTTGAACTGTCGACCGGGCAGGTCCGGGAGGCACTTCAATGTCTGCTACACACCATTTTGTTGTGAGTTCTGGTTTGGATCCTTTGTCGATACTCTCTTTTCTTTGTCTCAAATCACTTTCTTTGAATCAGCATACGTTCTCCAGGTCCAGTCGCCCCAAGAGGTAAGAGAACCGATTGTTTTTCTCGCCTGTTATGGGATTTTAGCTCTAAGGGATTATGCTCCTTTCAGATGTGGAATGCGAAGGATTGAACGTTACGTATACTAGGATTGCGGGAGACGACATGTTGTCTTCGGACCCCACTTCACGAAACCACGGTGTGTCTGACATTGACAAGAAAGTTGATGACGCCATTGAATCATTTCTTCAATCACTATCTCAGATTGGGCCGGAGCTACTCAGTGTGAGTGTACACGTTTAGATTGAGGAGATCATAATCTGATTTCTCACACTTGCGCCATTGTTTCTATTTTCGTAAACAAAAGGGTTGTCTGACCCTTTCATTCTTTGAACGACGGGCATCTCGTCAACTCTTTGGGCTTGTATCGCAAGAAGAAAGAGTAACGTACGTACGCATGCGTATGTTGGGGTCACAAAAGTCAACGTCTTAATCTTTTGTTTCTCTTTTCATAGGTGGGAACAATGGATTCTGAGAGTGATCGTCAATAACACTCCGCGCCCTATTAGCAACGATTCTGCGTCGGTAATTGAAAGACAACGAATACAGGTAGGGCAAGCTCTCTTCTCTACTTGGTATAAGACAATAAAGGGAGTCGGAGGAGTTGATGCGATCGATGGCTGACCTTTTTTCTACTTTGGTTTTGTGTAGGATACTGCGGAAGGCATGCTTCGAACAGCTCTCATGAAGGTATTTGAAATAGCTGGCGGACCACTCGATCATGTTCCACCAGTATTGTATGAGTTTGAAATTGCATCGGCGAAGAGAGTCGACGATCGGGAAAACGTATACTCACGAGTTACGGCAATGCCTCCGATTTTGAACCTGGGCAATTAATCAGGCAGCAAACCATGCTGCTTCTACAACGATACGTTCCCGCTTCTTGAATCACGACACACAAATGGTTGTAAACGAAAGAGACGTTCACAGCAATCCGTATTGCTTATAATCACCGTTGAGGGGAATGATATTCCAAAACCAACGATGCAGGACCCCAGACCATGAACTTCATTTGCCTTTTACCTTCCTCGAACGGAACTTTGGTCTTTTGCTCTTAGATTTGTTCTTTGAAACCGCTGAAACCAATGATATTGCTGTTGTAGTTTCTTCATGGGGTATATGGATCCCTTCATCAATAATGTCTTCCTCTTCCGCTCGTGTTGTAGCAGTGTGATCTGGTTCCTCGTCATCCTGCCAAAATGAAACTGGTAGCTCCGATTTGCCTGCAGTTGTATTCGGCTGAATCTGTGCTTCCAGCTCGGCGTCCTCTTCCACAACCACATCCTCCGCATCTGCGTTTCGTTCCACTTTCTTTTCCGTGCCCTCTTTCTGTGTCATGTCAGGTTCCGTCGAGGATTCGACGGTAGGTGCAACAGGCGGAGGAACTTTGGCCACATCATCATCTGTCACGTCGAAAACCGACAAGTCTGTCAAGAAATGGAAAGATGGTGAGACAAGGCGTTGTCAGAGCTGTACGAAAGCAAGCAGCAAGGACATACTAATGTTTTTCCGCGAGCTTGGGTTGAGAGCAGCTTCAATCAATTTTGGATTGTTGACACATTCTTTTTTGAACTTGTGCTTCAGTGTTTTATGTTTTCGTTTTGTTGTGCTCGTAAAGAAAGCTTCCATTGAATAAAAGTCTGTACCAACTTGTCGAAGTGCTTCATAAAAGATACGTGTCTCGTCGACGCTCCAGTGTTGTGGCCGCCGTCCGGCTTTCGAAAACGATGTATACGAGGACCCTATACCACCGAGCTGATCCTCTTCTTCAACAACTTGGTAATCTTCATCCTCTTCAGTCGGTGGCTTTGCATCTCCATGCAGTACCATACTAGACTCCTGTAGAACAATTTCTCCATCGATAATCTGAACGACGGGACCAGATGAACCTCCATTGTCTCGGCCGGTAGTTTCTGTTTTCTCATGGTCGGACACCTTGAAAGAGTTGTTCTTTTTCTTGGTGGAAGTATCACTGGGAGGGGGTTTCGCCCGAAACTTGGAACAAAACTTGGACAAGCGTGGTGCATCCGCATCCACAAGCTCATCATCGATACCAGCGTTGTCTCGGGCAACCACAGCGGCTGTTGTAGGGAGCTTTCGGGTCGACTTTCTTGTCGTAGGGACCAAAGCTTCTTCCTCAACGCTAGTGATGGCATTTTCATTGACATTACTTTGTTTAGGCTTCTTCCGATTTGCGGATATCTTGAGAGGTTTCGCTGGACGCTTTTTCCGTTCCGGTACGGACGTTCTTGCCTTTGTCTCCGTCGTGGTGGTACTAGTAGATGCCATTTTCTTCGTCATGGGTATTTCATATCTCAGTGAAGAAAAGCTTTGACTGTGGGTCAGAGGCAACAATGTGCGGTGGTCTTCTCTAATGATTTGTCCTCGCGTACTCTGCCAAGGCGCCGTTCAATGAAATGACGAGGACTACGGCGGTTGACGATTCACCGGTTTCATTGTCCCACAAAAAAATAGGAGTAGGAGTCTAATATTCCCCCAGAATAGGTACCTCTAGAGGAGTACTACTCCTCTAGGAGTACTAGTCTATCCGCATCTGCCGCGTTATATATAAGGAGTATATAGCTATGCACTCCTACCTAGTCGATCGAAGAGTGCAAGTTAACCGGGCGCCCAGGTTGTGTCGATGGCAATGATGTTGTACTCCTATGTAATTATAGTGATAATGATGATTAAGTTTTGGTGATCTATTCCATACGTTGTATATAACAAGAGAAAAAGTTATGATGATGATTGTCTGTCCCAGGCTTCGAAAACAGTAACTGGCAATTCCCCCATTGTGAATGAATCCTTTAGTTAGCTGTCGGTATAACAAGCTTAGGATTTGTTTTATGAGTTTGTGTGCTTACTCCCGTCTTCACGAGCTTCCGTTTTTCTGCCACTGCTGTCATCGATCTCGGCTTCTTCCAATCTTCCACCGTCCACCGCCGCTTCTGCCGCATTTCGTTTTAGATGTTTCACACAATCAGCTGCACCGTTCACCGTCGCTTCTTCCGCTTTTCGTTTTAGGTGGTTCAAGCAATCAGCCGCTCGATCCACTCTTTGAGTCTCGGAACTTTGAGTATCAGCAATATTCAAGAAACTTTCCACATGTCCTCTTGGATCATTGGTAAGGTGTTGCCGCATAATGGTCTTTGTTACTGCTGGCTGTAGACGAGGTAAATTACCTTCATCTTCGGAACTGGAGACTGCTTGATGGTACAGGACAATGGATTGAAAACAGTTGTTGCGGCAGAGTACCCAGAGACACTCTCCGGCATTGGTCCTTTCAATGAAGTCATCATACGACAACTTCTTATCATTCAACCATTGAAGCTTCATTTCCATACTCCCAGATTCGGCCGCCCCCGCAGCCTTTAAGACATTGATTGCCAAGATGCGAAAAATTGTCCAACTATCTTCGCTCACTTTGGTATCTGCTTCAGGTACCAGTTTCAGAAAATCGTCCAAGGACAAGCATTCGTCGAAGACTTTTGCGATAGTTTCTTTGTAATCCTTCAAGCATTGGAAGGCGTTCTCCATTTTTGCCCTTTTTTCGTCCTTTGTGTATTTTTCTGGCAGTTCTGCGGACAACATTTTGAACCTCCTCTTGATATCCTTCACGATCCTCCTTTTCAATTGACCACGTCGCGATCTCTCCTCTTCCCTCTCTAGGTTAATATCCTCGTGAAAGTGCACTCGCCGTCCCGATGGTTTTGTTTTCACTGGGAGTGTTGTAATCATGCTCGTTGGGAAGGTTGTGTGGATGTTGTGACGGTGATCAGACCGGCGCATTTTCTTTGTCATGGCATTTCTTATCTCAGAGAAGAAAAACTTTGGCTTTGACACAGAGGCAACAATGGGCTGTTTTCTTGTCTAAAGCTTTGTCCTGGCGTACTCTGCCAAAGCGACATTCAATCAAAGAAGAGGACTACGGCGGTCGACGATCGACGATTACGAAGAGTTCGATCCAGGCGGTCGCGAGTTGAGTCCTGAAAGCGACTTTAACGCGACGGAATAGTTTCTCTTGCTTCCACGTGTATACCACATTTTCTATCTAGGTATGTTGGTTGATGTGGCTCAATCGGACGGCTCGTTCTCATCCAAGTCAAAGCAAGTCGGTTTTCTCTCTCAACAATGGCGCGTTCAGGGACACTACACCTTCTTCTAATTCTATTGCTTGTGGTGATTCTACCACTGCACACAATCCTTGGGTTCACCCACCATGCATCGACTGGGGCTCCATTGGCAAGACGATATCCATACGCAATCAGACATGCTTTGGACAAGCGACAACATCCCCTGCAGCATCGGACCAATGGGGTAGCAACGAGAACGGCCTTGTCAGCGTCACTGCCTTCGAAACTTGTATCTTCGGGAGTCTCTCTTTTCAAACGATTAGATACCTTGGATTCATCGGGGTTCACTTCGGCCTTGACGAGTGGATTCGCCGCTCGCATCAAATCGCTTCACAATCCAAAGTTTTATTTGGGTATGGCCGGGTTGGCGGCATTTCGATGGGGTTCGTTGATCAGAAATTACTACTTTTGGATTTTGCTGGCCTTTCTGTACAAATGGTACCGTGCGCGCTACGTTTACAAAGTGCCAGTGTGGGATCGACAACCGAATTGGAACAATGTGATTACCAGCAAAGAACAAGAAAAAGATTTGAAAGCATACACTTGCAAAAACTGCGGATCCACAATCTTTATTGCCAAGTCCCGTGAGTTCTTCTTTGAAGGTGGGACGGGTATTGGAGGCCTCGGATGCTTTTCGTGTGGTGCCAAGGGTGCCGACAATTTTATCATGGATCGAGATCGAATCGTTGCCGATGTGGCCGAGTAAGTGTGTCATGCTGCAAGTTCCGACATGTGTGTGTATCACTTATGGCAAACTCTGAACGATTGTTGACATGCGCTTGGTTTTCCATCTTTTTTTCGTTTGTTGTCGTAGTGTCGACGATTACTTTGAGTACGAGCGTCCGCTTGATTTTGTGTCGAGTGCGGAACGAAAGCGTGTCTTGAAGGAGGCCGGTGGAGACGAAGAGAAAGCCAATGAAATTATTATGGAACGTGCCAACCAGGAAGAAGCAAAAAAGTCCAACAACAACAGTGACACTCCAACGGCAACTGCTGCCACACCTTTGGAACCAGAGGCAGAAGACGACGACCAATCAACGCCCGAAGTTCCACCCGCGTCCGAGGATGATGAAACCGCCAGCGATTCACCAACCAAAGCGACCGAAGACGGTCTTGATGCTCTGGGGATGGATGATCTTTAAGCAACTACCTAGGAGATTTTTAACCTCACAATCGTTTGTGTCTGTCATCTTAATAGAGTTTGTGGTTCTAGTTCCATTCAGAATTCGATTCTTTCGCCAGTTTCATTAACAAGGTGTGCTTCTGGGATTGCAGTCACTTTAGTCCAAGGCATAGTCGATTGATCGGGCACAGTATTGCTTTGTAGCGACACAAAAACTACTTGGACTACCTGCTAACGTTCTTAGCGAACAGGAGTATGCGTTTGCCGGCGCCGATGGTTCCAAACACGAGAAGATGCCATTTTGTCTAGAACACGCCCTGTGACAATCAACCATTGGAACTGTATCAGATCCAATGCAGCCATCAGAACGAAAAAAGACAAAAAGTATCGCAATCTGTGATCCAATCACCGAACGGAGAAGAGCTGTTCAGTTGCCTGCCTAACCTTTAGTCCCCAGTATTATATGTCGCTTGCGCATTGCTTCCGCGATCCGAAGTGACCATCGGCGTATTCATGCACAGACGATACCGAAATTTGGGAAAAATTATGCGTATATAATCAATATACATCAGTCTTATAAACAGTTGAATCACGAGTAAGTCATCACATCTAGATCTCATCTCGTCCATCGATTCTTTTCTCCAAGAGCGAGAGTTTTGAGGTTCAAATGGCGGAACTCGCCCAAGAGGATGCTTCCGGCTTGTCATCGGCGCAAGACGACAATGACGACTCCATCTATGAGCTTGAATATGAACCCGAAGACGTTTGTTTGAACGAGGATACCGTCTTTCGAATATGGACCGTCGTACCGCCACCGCTCGAATACATGTCGTCCTTGCATACGAAACAACACGAGATAAGTGGGCGGCAGGTATGGACGGGCTCCATGCTGTTGGCACACTATCTGTACCAATGCCGGGAATCTCCAGACTCGAACGATTCCATACTGGATGATACTCTATTCCAATCGAAAACGTACGTACGTAGTTGTATCATGTTCTCTTTCTTCTGTTTCACACACGTCTCACACCAACGAGTTTTTGTTTGTGCGCGCGCAGAATTTTAGAATTGGGGAGTGGGACCGGCATTTTAGGAATGGCACTGCACAAATTGGTTCCAGATGCTTCTGTGGTAGCCTTGACGGATGGTGATTCGCAAGCACTCGATCTGTTGCAACGAAATTTGGAGGAACCCACCAATCACATGGACCCACGTCGTGTCAAGGCCAAGCTACTCCAATGGGGTGTAGATCATCATCCTGGACTTGACACTACCAATCGAAGCATCAATCACAACGACGACGACGACGATGATGATGATGATGCAGAGACGAGTGACAACACTCTTAAATCCTTTCAACAGTGGGCTCGAGCGTCCTGGCCCCATGTCTTTGCAAGCGATCCCAGACATTTTGACTGGATTGTGGCTGGCGATGTCTTGTACAAGGCTCAGTTGCCCCAACTCTTTTTCGAAACGGTCCGTGCCTTGCTTCGTCCGGGAACGGGTACCTTGCTCTTGTGTCATGTGCCACGAGCGGCCGTGACACAAGCCGTCGTGCAAGAGGCTGCTCACTCGGCCGGCATGGACGTGGTGTCCAGTTACGAACCCAACCACCACACAAGAATAATGGACGTGGCGGCCCATCATTGTCCAATCGAAGATGTCTCACGAGCTTGCATCTACCGTATGCAGAGAAACACAAGAGACGAATAAACTCGTTGCGGTCTCTCGGGTATGGATCGACGACCGTGGTGCAAGAACCGTACGCTCGGCTCGTTTCCTGATGGAGGGCAGGAGGAAACACCAAGAGAGTTTGTATCATCGTGTGTGTGTGCGAGAGGACGATAGTTGTCCCAACGACCGGACTCGCTCTGGGTGGTGGTCTCGTTTTCGTTCGATTGGGGACTGGGTAGACTGCTGTGAATGGAGAATATGGAGCAACCAGAGACTACGAAACGCCATTCGAATCATCAAGACTGGAGCACGCACGCACACAACAACACCATGGACAAGCAAGCAGGAACGCCGTTCCACCCAACCAACACCGGCAGTGCCTTTGCGCCATGTGAGGAGAAGAAGAAGCAGATGGAAACCATGTGAACTCTCGCGCACTTGTGGTTGTGTGTGTAGGAATCACGCGTCTGTCCTTATGGATAGAGGAACTATTGGAAGGATTGCATCGTTTCAGGATCCTGTTGCTGCTGTTGTTATAGAGGAATCCAACGAAAAACAAACGAGATTTTACTCTTCATACTCGGGCAATGTTGAACTGTAGACCTGGGGCAATGCCATGCATGGAGCCATGGGACTGTCGGAACAACCCATTGGCGCCTTGGATCATCCTCCTCATTGTCATCATCCGTCCGACAATTCTCCTAAAGGTGGTGGTCCTCCTTTGAGTACTATTACGTCCGCCGTTCGAGTAGTGCCCGTTCCCTCCTTTGTTGCCTCGCTCTCTCGATCGTCCAACCCCGATGCCAAGGCATTGTCCTTGTTGCAAAGTAATTTGGGAGAATGTCCCATTTCGATATCCTTGGGACGACGGTGTACCTTTGTCACCACCAACGTGGGACGAGCCTTTTCCTTTGGGTTCAGTGAAGAAGGCATGTTGGGGTTGGGAGAAGGCATTACCGAGTCGGCGCAACCCGTCGAACTCTCGTGTTTGCCCGGTGCCGAACGATTTGCCTCCGTCTCGGCCGGAGCCGGTCAAACCGTCGCACTGAGTAGCACAGGAAAAGAACATGGTTAACCCCCATCCTTCCCTCCTCCCTCCAAGGCCACCCTTCAACACCATAGATCATCATGTCCGTGGTGTAAAGTGTTCTATTAGATTCAATCTTTGGTTTTCTACTTGGCGGAGCATTATTTGGAACGCCCGTTGTATCGAGAAAGGTTCTCTACTAGAGGTAGACCTACTAGCATAACTTGGGGAAAACCATCCATCACATATACTATGTAGAGATATGAGATGTGCTGTCGTCCGGAGAGAAGACGCATTGCGGTCGCCCTACCTAGACTCGGGACTCGGACACCACACACCACCGCACCCATACGCCGAAGAAGAATGCCAACGATAAGGCCCAACGTTTGATTCAGAAAGATGCCAGAACGAAGATGGATGACAGTGGTGGACGTAGAATCCAGATGCTCGAGATACAGAAAAAGACATGAGTGTACCCCGGCTACCGAGTACCGAGTGCTTTTACGTGCTGTCTCGTGAAGGGTAAGCGCCTTGTCCCCATCCTGCATGTTGTGAGCGCATGGCGATAATATAAGTTTTGATCTTGTCAAGAATTACTCTTATTCAAATTGTACATGCGACATAGATGCCAAAACCGATTACCGATTACCGATTACCGATTACCGATTACGGCTTACGGCCTCTCCACCTCCGATCTTGACTTTACTCTCTATGGTCCAGAACGAAGACTCAGTTCCCGCGGTCCCTTCCTGTGTTTGGTGAGGTAGCGCTGACTCCCAACGCCTAACCGATTGGGATTTGGTCTTCGAATCCTGTTGAGTCACAGTTCCAGTTCGTACCACCAACCACCAACCACCACCGAAATCCAAAAAAAAAAAGAGACCTGCACTGACTGTAGAAACCGAGACGACCTCAGCTCAACACAAAAAACAAAAAGACCATCTCCAAAGTGAATCACCTGAACCGGAATCGAAGGAAGGAGACGAAAAAGGAATATGCGGTAAGTTCTTGTTCGAGAGATGGACGTCAAGGTCTAATGACTTTTCAAGGTAGGTCGTTACTGCCTTCTCCGGTAGTCCCTGGGTGCAAACGTTGCACCGACAGACTGTCTGTCGGTGCAACGTTTAGTCTGTCGGTGCAACGTTTGCACCCAGGGATTACCCGAGAAGGCAGTAACGACCTACCTTGAATTAGACCTTTTCTCCTATCTCAAAGAGGGAGCCAAGATCAATCAAAGGTAAGCTGCTTTTCTTGGTTTCAAGCGTTTCTAATCAAACTGAATATCTTACTCTTACTTTTTTCTTTTGCTCACGTTTTGCCATGTCATCGGGGCCTTGGGGTCTTGGTTCAACCCACATCAACTTTCGAGACTCGGAAGAAGTGAACCATGCGCGAACGTCGGTTGTCATTCAAGTTCGCCTGTGAGAGTCTCTAGTGTCGGGATGGTCGTCCGAGAGGCACAAGAGAAACTTTGTCTTGTTGAGGCGTTGAGAGACGTGGCTCGGGAACATGCAAGTCTTGGGGACGTCAATGCAACGGAAGCAGAGCGGTGCTTCAAAGCAAGCTTAATGAGAAAGAAGGCGCATTCGACAGGACTGGAAAAGAACGCAACAAGGAAAATACTCAATAATGTCAACAAAGCTACCTAGTTTCACGTTTGATTATTGTTTGTTACCTTCTAAAGAGCATCAAACTCTGCCACATGACACGTCGACCAGGACAAGAGGAAAAGCACTCGCCACGACACAACTTTTCCTCCTTCCTTGACTCCGTGGGTCCACGACATGCATGACTTGTTCCAAAACACTATCCGCAGAAACCTCCCTACTACGATAGCTTTCCTGCAAGTTTCGCTTCCTATCCCTTGGTCCAGAACACACAACGAATGAATGATAATGACCCAAAGGCTTTTTTCATTTGGCGCACCGCAACGAAAAGAAGGAGGAACCCTTGGCGACAAGGGCCTCCACGGTCCAGACCTCCATTCGTTGTGACGCCAAAGGGAATGTTTCTTCTCTCGCGCACTTGTCTTGTTGTTGTGTGTGTTTGGTACACAATCACAATCGGAAGGAATCACGCGTCTCGGTCCTTTTATGGATAGAGGAACTAGAGGTAGGATTGCATCGTTTCAGGATCTTGTTGCTGTTGTCGTTACCATTGATCTAGGCCCACAGGGAGGAAAACAAAAGAGATATTAGACTCTTCATACTCTTGAAAGTGTTTGGGTACGATACGACAGGTAACCTACCTACCTAATGAGAGTAG
This sequence comes from Epithemia pelagica, assembly GCA_946965045.2. Classification (NCBI taxonomy): domain Eukaryota; phylum Bacillariophyta; class Bacillariophyceae; order Surirellales; family Surirellaceae; genus Epithemia; species Epithemia pelagica. The sequence continues at coordinate 6,575,242 of OX337228.1, forward strand.
AGAGGTTTGTTGCTCTTTTCTTGTGCTCCGGAGAAAAGATAGACAAAGTAGTAGAGGTAGCAGAGAGTAGAGATTCCGGAGGGATGCCGATGACGACTGACGACACACCGGAGCGCGATATCATCCGAGCAAGCCGGTGCACTGACGTCGATCCAGAATTTGGCGAAAGTGCGACTGCAATGACGGAAGATATTGTTGTTGTTGAAACTTTGTGGCCTCCTTTTGTGTACCTCTGTTTGTTGCGATCCTCATTGCGTTCCACTGTGTGCGCATTGCTGCCATCCTTGCCATTTGATCGTTTCTTGTGTGCGAATAGAGGAGAACCAACGAAGGAGAGAAACAAAGAGAAGAGACAGTATGGCACACCAACAGTTGGCTGTGGGAGGAGGCCTTGAGAAAATAATCATGTCCATCCGGCGTCTCCTCCTCTCCTGGATCGTCATTACCATCATGACAACCACAACGACAACCAGTAGTGCCTTTGTGGTGCCGTCACAACCAATGAACCTGCACTTGCAATCCTGGGAAAACCGTCGTCCTTTCGAGTTCAGAGTTGGTGTGGATTCTTCGTCTTCGTCTTCTTCTTCTTCGTTGATGATTCGAAGCATGCTGCCTCAAGGACCCAGGAGTGTCATGTCGAGTGATGGCAACCACAACGATGCCTCATCGTGGCAATGGCCCGCCCATTGGAAATTTACTGGTTTTCGTCATGGCAGCAATGGTTTGTCCCAATCAGACAATTCCTTGTCGTCGACCACTCGCTTGGGCGATGGCGCGCTCATGCCCGATGGTGGTTTGAGTCCCTGTGTCATCAAGGTGATTGGTGTGGGCGGCGGCGGTTCCAATGCCGTCGATCGCATGTTGGATACGGCCGTGGGCGGTGTGGATTTTTGGGCTCTCAATACCGACGCCCAAGCCTTGGGACGGAGCAAGGCCAAGGGTGCCCGTGTTCTCAACATTGGGGCCAGTGTCACACGGGGGTTGGGGGCCGGTGGCAATCCCGACATTGGTCGCATGGCCGCCGAAGAATCGCGCAAGGAAATTACCGAAGTGGTGGCGGGCACCGACTTGTGCTTTGTCACGTCCGGCATGGGCGGGGGGACCGGATCGGGTGCCGCACCCGTCGTGGCGGAAATTGCCAAGGAAACGGGTTGTTTGACCATTGGCATTATTACCAAACCCTTTGTCTTTGAAGGCAAACGACGCATGAAACAAGCCGTGGCGGCCATTGAACGATTGCGCGAAAATGTCGACACGGTCATTGTCGTCTCCAACGATCGCTTGTTGGAAATTATCCCCGACGACACGCCCATGGAACGAGCCTTTGCCGTGGCGGACGATATTCTACGACAGGGCGTGGTGGGCATTTCCGATATTATTGTCAAACCCGGCTTGATCAATGTCGATTTTGCCGATGTTCGGGCCATTATGAACAATGCCGGTACGGCCCTCATGGGCATTGGCATTGGAGCCGGCAAGACGGCCGCGACCGATGCGGCGGCCGCCGCCATTTCCAGTCCACTCCTCGATTCCACCATTGACAATGCCAAGGGGGTCGTCTTTAATATTAGTGGCGGACCCCGCTTATCGCTCAATGAAGTCAATCAAGCCGCCAAACTCATTTATTCCACCGTCGAAGCCGATGCCAATGTGATTTTTGGAGCCTTGGTCGATGAAACCTTGGGAGATTCCATCTCCATTACCGTCTTGGCCACGGGATTTGCCGAAAAGGCTCGACCCAATGACATGAGTGCCAATCGCGAAACGCCCCTAGCCGCCTACAATGACATTCGATCCTCCCCGTCGACGACGACGGCCGTCCGACGATCGGCCAAAGTCATGCCGCCACCCACAACCACACGAGGAGGAGGACCTGGTGAGGAAGCCAGTAGTGCGGACCTGTCACCACCACCACCGGCCACGACCAACCGCCCGAATCGTGACAGTGGATCGGGTGGTGGTGGTGGTGGAAAGGTTCCCTCCTTTTTGCGAAACTTGAAACGAAGATGAATATCGTAGGAGGCAGGACCGACAAGGATGCACCATCACACACCAAGAAAAAAGAAGAAGAAGATGATGATGAAAATGATTTGGAATTCGACGAATCGCCGTGTTTCATCTCGAGTACCGAGAGCAGACCAACTGTGGGATGACTACCAACGCAGTCTGTGGAACGTGAGAGGAACCACAGTCGAGGGAAAACAGGGGCTTCTATACCAACAACAACAAACAACACAAAAAAGGCTATATTATTGTTAAAAATAAGAGTTTGCGTGTCACTGTCTCTGGGGAACTCTCTTGGGAATTGTTCTAGCTAGCTCTAGAGTACCTAGATGCCCATCCTGTTGGGTTCCATCCAAAGTGTCAATCTAGTGCACCCGATATAGATCCCATGGTCGTCTTGGAATCGAGGGAGGTTTGGGGGTCGGCCATGGAACACACCACACACACGATAGAACGATTGCGGCTGGTCCGTGTTTAGACACGACCACGTCCCAAGACAAAGGGAACCGAAAAGTCAATCAAATTCAGGTTGGGATCCAGGGATCGTCCCAACCCTTCCAACACCAATGTACTAATAACAATGCTGGCCATGGCCGGATCAATTTCAACCCCATGGATTCGGCAAAGGTCCAGGACATTCCCCAGCAGCTGACCAATCCGTACGGCTCCCAAACTCAGTCCCTGTTTTCGATTGTCGTGAAATTCCGAGACAATTTGTTGAATGCCGCGCGCAAAGGCCTCGGTTCCTCCCGGAACGTGACTGCACCGTTCATACCGGGCCCGTTCGACCATGAGACGACCCGCTTCGTAGCCCTGATTGAGAATTACGGCACGAAACAAATCACGCAAGTTTCGTTGATCGTCGGGATTGAGGGAACTGGCAATTCCGGCATCCAAAAATACAATTTTGCGCCGAACCGAAGAACCCATCTCCTCCTCCTTGTTGTCGTCGCCGTCATTCTTGTGGATGTTGTGGTGTGGTTTCTTCCATGGCATTGGTTTCCCACTCAAGGCCAACGTCCAAAACCGTTCCAACCAGGAGGCCTGTGGAACTTGCTGGGTTACAATCAAGCAATTGCCTGGATGTAGATCCCCGTGACAAAAATTGTCCAGAAAGACCATTTTCAAAAAGGCCCGAAGCAAGACACTTCCGAGTTCTTTCCGGACCTCAAGTCCTTCGACGGATTCGTCCTTGAGGAGATCCGAGATTGGTTTGGCATCCTCAATCAGCTCTTCGATCAGTACCGTCCGACTGATCCAACCCTCAATGGGACGAGGGAAGAGTACCATGGAATTTCGTTCCTCCCGTGGACTGCGATAAAAGTTTTTTCGAAACTCGTTCAGGTTTGCGGCTTCTTCGTTCAAGTCCACTTGCCGGTACAACACATTGCCAAAGTTGGATGCCGCTCGAGGCAGATTGGCCATGCGAATAAGTTCAAATGGCAACGAGTGCAAGAGTTTGGCGATGGTATTCATGAGCCACATATCTCGTTCCACCAACCAATCCATTCGCGGGTGCAAGACCTGGCGAACAAAGAAATCCACGAAACAAAAGTGAGACATATGTGTTTGTCGATGGAACAGTGAAGCGACACGGACAGTTCCGGCACACACACCTTGACAGCCACCCACAAATCTTTGCCTTGGTTCCCATCCTCTGGAGTAGTTTGGTGGAGTTTGGCCCGATATACCTGGGCTGCCGAACCACACCCAATGACATTGTGGATTTCCAGACCTTTCTCCCGATAGTTGGCAAACGCTTTGGTCAATTCCGTGTGAGTGTGCTTCCACGAGTGCGGTGTGCCATGGTCGTGGAGATGCGACAGTCGATCGCAGACGTGTGGGGGCACCATATCGCGACGAGTCGCGATCCATTGACAAAGCTTGACAAAGCAGGGACCCAACGCCTGCATCGAAGCTGTAAAGTACCACCACGCAAAGTCTGATACATAGTTTCGTTGGTAGAGGACACCGGTGTATTGTTGTGCCACAATCGAGGCAGGTGTAAGGGCAATCATGGGAGACAGTCGAAGGATGATTTCGCCACCTCGGATCGTCAATGCAATGATATCCCAGCATTCACGAAGCAGCCAGAGGCTAAAATTGTAGAGTTTTCGCAAAAAGCTTTCAGAACGCGGCCGAGGACTCATTGCCACAATGTATGTCACTTCAGGGGTGCTTTCTTGGTCCTGGGATTGCCTGCCGAGGAAATTCAGCCACAGGCTTGAGTCGGCGTATCGCCAACTCCATTCCAAAGGGAATCCGAGAGCAAATCCCGATAGATTTCTTGATAGAGCCTGGGAAAATATAGATCTTCCTCGGCAATTCCACCTGTCGATCAACAGGCGTGGCTTACAGAGCGACGCTCTGTTTCGAGTGCTGATATCGATCCAACCATGCCGGTTGACCCAATGGGGCAGACGATGACGTGTTCCTTGGAATGAGGAAAGTGATGCCGAAGAATATCGTCTGACGCTCCTCGACAAGCCACGACCATCCCTGGATCGCATCATAATGAACGTGTTTCGGACTGTAGGCAGGCCGTAGGGGATTCAAGGAATAGCTTTGTCGTTGCAATACAGGCCAATGGGGCATTTCGCACAGAAATCCCATGGACATGTTGGTGTGGAGGCAGACGTGCGCTTTCCAACCTACACTCCATCCGGCACTCCAGACGTAAACTCTACCGTCGTACTGTAGAGTAGGAACTCCCTCCAACATTCCTTGTAACACTCCATCTAAGATGCCGGCACAACATACGCCAAGCAAAAAAAAGTTTCTGTCCATTGCAAAAGAACCGATACACGTATTGGTCTCCACACTCAAACTTGTAGCACTTGAACAGTTACACAATGTCTCGTAGAAGAAAGATCGTCTTGGATGACGAAGTCGTTTCATCAAAGTCGTCGAGAACAATCGCAGATGATTCTGCTTCGTTTAATCGATGGACAGGCAAACCTTTCTCTGCTCGATACCACTCCTTGTTGGAATCTCGAAAGATGCTTCCTGTCTACAAGTTTATGGAAGAGCTTGTAGAAGCTGTCAAGAAAAATCAAATTGTTATTTGCGAGGGAGAAACAGGATCCGGTAAAACAACACAGGTACGCTTTGGATTCGCCATTCTGTGTCGGATATAGACGACACCGTAGCGCCACTCACATTGACGGTCGTCGCTTTGTCAGATTCCTCAATTTATTCTGGATGCGGGTTTTGTCAGTCCTGGACAAACAGCCATTGCATGTACCCAACCACGTCGAGTTGCGGCAACGGCCATCGCTGCCCGTGTGGCCGAAGAAATGGATGTGGTGCTGGGTGAAGAAGTCGGTTATACCATTCGTTTTGAAGATGTTTCCGATCCACAAAAGACGGTTCTCAAGTTTGTGACGGATGGAATGCTGCTACGTGAAGCAATGTCAGATCCATTATTAACGAGATATTCGGTTATTATGATCGATGAAGCACATGAGAGATCGTTGGCCACAGATGTATTGATGGGACTCTTGCAAGAAGTGTTGCCCGAACGAAAGAAATCATCCGAGCACGGAGAACTCAAGTTGATTGTCATGTCAGCTACGTTAGATGCTGATAAGTTCCGAAAATATTTTCATGATGCTCCGCTTCTTAGTGTACCTGGGAGAACACATCCTGTCGAAGTTTTTTATACAGCCAAGCCTGAACCCAATTACGTCGAAGCCGCCATACGGACAACGCTTCATATTCATGAGTGTGAGCCTCCTGGAGGAGATATATTGGTTTTCCTGACTGGAGAGCAGGAGATTGAGCAAGCATGCGACGAGATTCGGTCCAAGGCGAATACCGGCAATGACACACCAGAACTGGTCGTGTATCCTCTCTATTCGTCGCTCCCTCCCCAGGCTCAGAAACGAGTCTTTGACCAAGCCCCGGGCCCACGCGTTCCCGGAGGTCCCCCGGGAAGAAAAGTTGTGGTCAGCACCAACATTGCCGAGACGTCGTTGACCATTGATGGCATTGTGTACGTGGTAGATCCAGGATTTTCGAAACAAAAAGTTTACAATCCACGGATTCGAGTAGAGTCACTGCTAGTGTCTCCCATTTCCAAAGCCAGTGCGCGTCAAAGAGCCGGCCGTGCTGGTCGAACCCGACCAGGGAAATGTTTTCGATTGTATACGGAGAAGAGTTTCAACGACGATCTCCAGGAGGCGACCTATCCTGAGATCCTACGATCCAAAATGAGTAGCGTCGTGTTGACGCTGAAAAAGTTGGGAATTGAGAACCTTGTTGCGTTTGATTTTCTCGATCCTCCGGCTCCTGAAACGCTCATGAGAGCACTGGAGGTTCTAAACTATTTGGGTGCCTTGGATGACGAGGGCGAGCTGACAGAAATTGGATACCAAATGAGCGAGTTTCCGCTGGACGCGCAGCTGGCTAAACTTCTTTTGGTCAGCCCAGACTATGGATGCTCCGCCGAGATTACTTCCATTGTGGCCTGTTTAAGCGTTCCACAGATCTTTGTTCGACCGGTGGAGTCGGCCAAGGCGGCGGATGCCGCAAAAGCACAATTTATCCATGAGGAAAGTGACCACATTACCATGTTGAATGCATTCTACGGATACGAGTCGACTCCAGAAAAGGATAGAAAGCAGTGGTGCTGGGATAACTTCCTCAATGATCGTGCTTTACAAAACGCTCTTAGCGTCAAGAAACAACTTGTCGGAATCATGAAGAAACTTGATGTCCCTTTCATTTCGTCGGATTCAAAAGGAAATGGCTCCTTTGCTTTTACAGACATTCGAAGGGCTCTTACGTCGTCACTGTTTATGCAGTCTGCATTCAAACAACGAACAGGAGAGTATCTCACTGCCAAGGACAACCAGCTGGTTAGCATTCACCCGAGCTCTGTACTGGCTGCTCGTCCAGAATGGGTGCTGTTTGAAGAGTTTGTATTGACAACAAAGAATTTTATTCGCACTGTGACGACTACGAGTGTGGATTGGTTGGTAGACATGGCGCCTCACTATTATGATATGGAGAATTTCCCTGACAGTGAATCCAAAGGCGATCTCGAAAAGGCATACAAGAGACTTTCCCATGCCCGTGGGAAGATTTGATTGCACCTGGGATAAACTTTGAAAGCAACAATCCTCATCATCATAGCAACTAGGGAATGGCTATTGTGAAATCCGATTGATCGGATACATGCTTTGTGTGAAATCTTTAGATTACGCAACTCTATGAGCCCTTCGACCACAACCGACTTGCAACTCTACGACATGTCAGACAAAGAACACGCATCAGAGAGTAGAGGTGAACAGACAACTTTGGTGGTCACGACGATGGGAATGGTGATATTCTTGTGAAAGTTACTTTTCCATCACCTCAGTCTCTTCGGTGGGCGAAGACAAGAGGCGATCTGCCCAAAGAAAATGTGTTTCCCCGTGATAATTCAAAAGTTGTAATTATGGGCTTCGCTGTTTCAGTTGGGAGGATCCAGCGTTGTACCTAATCCATATGATTTAGTCATTCCATTTCGATCCAGCGTTGTACCTAATCCATTTGATTGGTCATTCCATTTCGTATGCATTTATCGACGATTGCCAGAAGATGCTGGTTTTCTAGAGCAGCACAAACCCGCTCCTTGTCGGCCAGTTGTTTGTTGATAGCCTTTTCACTCGCATGCGTCCCAGGTTCAATACGAACAGTGGTCTTGAATCTGGGCAACGATCGATCGAGTTTTACTTTGAGACACAAACCAATCTGAGTCGCCATCGAACAATGAGGAATTGTGGGAGTGAATCGAACATCAACCGTGCTGAATGGTCCATTCGGTCGATCGACCACAGTGACCTGCTCCGGACTGACGACACCAAGTTGTTCCAAAGTCAACGGATGCTCCGGATCTTGGATGTTGCGAATTATATCAAAAATCTCATCGGCGTCAATCGAATCACGTTGGTCCGACGTCATCCCCTCTTCTTTTTCTTCTTCATTGTGCAGAAATCTGGCGGGTAAGGTTTCTGGGAGCAGGCATGGAACGCAATTTTGTTGCTTTGAAATAGCAAGCTTTTCTGTATCATCAACAGGATAGCTAAGTCCGAGATTTCGAAGAAGGGAAACTCCTTCGCCTTTTGATAGACACGAGGCATCGATTAGCGCGTTGAGAATGGCCATATCTTCGGCAGTTTGTGGGGGCTGCGGACGACAATTCAAACTATCGAATTCATCCAATGGTGAGGTATTCTTGTCGTTTAGATTGGCACTGATTGCTGCCAATTCGGGCCACTCCAGCGCATTCCTCTTCTGGTGAGGTGCATTCGATACATCATGAACCACAGGGTTGGCATTCAATGTTGGTGGATCCATGCTTTTTGAGCACCTGATGACTGATGATTTATTGAAGTTGTGTCGTTCTTATTAGACTTGATGATGGTAACCTCTTAGGGTTAGGGTCATCGTCTGATCATCATCCGGCTAGAGGTGCGTCGACCTTGACGAGAATATGGGAGACGACGAGACAATGACGAGTTCTTTACCGAAGGTACCAGCACCCAGCACTGCTACCTATTAGGGTATCCTCTAACGGGGAAGAACGGGGAAGGACGGGTCCAATTTCTTTCAGATCCTGATAACTTCCAACCATCCACGTTCTCGCTCTAGGGGGACACCACATTATATTTCTATTTGGCGTAGGAGTACGACACGCCAACCATAGCTAAGGGTACCTGATTCTCCTACCAGGAGTATCGATTAACAGCTATAGTTTTATCGTTCTCCAAGTATACGTTTCCTTTATGCATGGTCCTTGAAAGCGAATATGCAGACAATGAAAGTACGCCTTTTCGAAGGTCGGGCAGACTGCGCAGTAGCAGACGCTACCTGATGAAAATAAAGGGCCTCAAAGCGTCATCGTTGGATCATAGTGTGGGGCATGAGGAGCGTACTGGTACATTTGCTGTCTTGCACCAGGATGTCGTTGATGATGTTGGCTGTAGTCGTAGTGACCATAAGGATTCTGGGCGTAGATATGTGGTGCATAATACTGATGATGTGCTCGAGGGTCGTGCCCTGGATGCTGTAAATGCATGCCAGGATGGTGACCCAGCTCTCCGTGAGTGGGATAAGGATAATGATGGTCCATATTGTGTGCCATTTTCATTTCATCGTCTTCCTCTTCTTCTTCACCGTCCTTTAGGGTGGCAACACCGTTGTGTTTGTCCGCCTCTCGTTCATAGTATTGCTTTTCCTCAGAACTGAGAGATTTCCAGGCATTGCCCACTAGTCTAGCAACCGAGCCCCGTTCAGAGGGAACACCCGTTTCGGTTGCTTTCAACCGAAGAACATGGGCCGAAAAGAACATGTTGTATCCTGTCTTGTTGCGCTTTCTGTTTGAGTTCTTGTCGGGAGGCTGGTATTCAGCCATCTCTTGTTGATAGCGCTTTCGGTCAGCCTTTGCCCTGGTAATTGAAAGCCGATTTAGACAACAGTGGCGGCACAAACTATAATGAATCACATACATGGACAACAAAGGACTTACCGCTCCTCATACTGTGCTTTGACTTCAGGTGGAAGTTCTTTCCATTCATTTCCTGTCTTAGCTACAAGATTTGAAGGAGGAACTCGCTTAAGTTCTGCTCCAGCATCTTCACTCTTCAAAGCTTTTTCGTTTTCTTTCGCAAGTTGCTGGAATCGTTCTTTAATAAACAGATTGTAGGCGGAAAGCGCTCGTGTAGGAGCCCCATCTTCTTTACGTTTTCGTTTGTAGGTCTGTTTTCGCTTTTGCACGAAAGACTTTAGTTTTGTGATTTCTCCCGTTATTCTCTGAATCACCGCATCCTTGCGGGCGACAACGGCTGTCAGGGCCTTCTCCAATTCTGTAGTGGGCTTTACCGTTGCAACGATTTCGTCCTGCCTCCGAGTCTCTTCGTCTTGTATTTCTTCTATCAAGTCTAATCGGTCAAACATCCTACCCGGACTTGAAGGTTTGTCCTCCTCCTCTTTGTCATCAACGTCGATTTCTTTTTCTTCGACGCCAATCTCTTTGTCATCTACACCAATCTCTCTGTCATCAACATCAATCTCGTTTTCTTCGACGTCAATTTCGAGAGGTTTTGAGTTTTGATTTTCGATGTTCTCTTTCTCTTTCATGACATCGTCAGTTTCAATCGCAGGAGAAGGTGGACCAACTTCGTTTTCATCTATATCCGACATGATTCGAATGAACTGGTTAGACCAAGGGTTTGCCTTGTTTCACGGGTTTGCGCTGCGGTATGACACGTCGGACAGAATCACGTCAGAAATCCCCCAGGTGGTTCAGGCACTTCCAGTTACTGCGTCGACTCTATCGTTTGCTTTTCGTTCGACCGATCAAATTGTGGCGCAGCAGTTCTTCAGCACCCCGGAGAGATGGATTGTTCTCGCTGCTTTATATCTGTCTTCAACGCCGTATTCATCAATGCATCGAACTGAAGCTTGCTGCTGATGCTTTTGCTCTTGGTCGACAATGATCATCTTCGTAGTCTGAATTTATCATAAGCCCTAGATGCCATGATCACCTGAAATATTTTTCTTAAGCCTCTCATTGATAGTCAATTGCCTCTGCGTTGAAGATATAATTGCCCACTCCTCCATTTCTCCGTCATGCGCGCGAGCATGCAACGAGGGCAATTGCGTATTCATGCGACTGCACCTCATCTCCATCCGAGCGTCGTACTCTTTTCTTCGTGTTCTTTTCAATCAACACAACGGAAGACAACAAACGAAGCATCGATACGGATACAATGGGGAACTGCTTGAAATCTGCCGATCAGCAAGTTGTTTCCGGAAGCCGGAAAAGCAACCAGGCTTTTCAGGGCGAGGTGAGTTTCTCATGCGATTTTAGTTCTAGAAGTGTCGAGTTGCTGATGATTCTTATTCTTCCGTTTCTTGAATCTAGGGCCATCGTCTGGGGACGGTTACGGATTCACAAGTACCTTTAAATGAGCCAACGACAGGTAAAGCAGACAAGCGCAACGATTCGGAGCCTCCAGCACCATCCTTTGATCCCAATCTCACGGATGAAGAGCGATCAAAGCTCCGGGCAGATCGCGCGGCTGCTGCAGAGGCGAGGCTACGGAAACAAGGTGGAGGTACGAAAAAGCAAAAAGCATCCAACAGTGCTCCTCTAACAGGTCCAAACTCTACTCCTCTAATGAGATGGACAGCGGGATAAGGAAGACAAACATTTTGATTCTCCGTCTGGTGGTTTTCCTCATGTCGATCCGTTTCGAACAGGGTAAAGACTCATTGAACCCAATCAAGGCCTTCAGCTTGAGCCTGAGCTTTGGCTAGTTTCCAAGCGGGTGGATTATCGTCAATGAAATCGTGCAGTTGACGTACAACTTGGTCTGCCACATCATTTTCATCCATACTTTCATCGATCTCAACTCTCAAATCTGCTTGTTTATACTTGTCCGCACGCTCCGAAATGAGATCCTTCAATTTTTGCAACGGATCTTCAGTCAAGAGTAACGGCCTGTCTGTTCCTTCAATTCGCTTATAAATGACTTCGGCTGGACAATCTAACCAAACGACAATGCCGGTTTGCAGTTTTGACCAGTTCTCCGTACGACACACTATGCCACCACCTGTACTAATAACGCATCTCACATAAGGGTGAACCGAATTAAGAACTTGCGATTCAATATCCCGAAATCCATCTTCTCCTTCCTCTTCAAATATCTCGGGGATTGTACAGTTGGTAGCCTTTTCAATGATCACATCCGTATCCAAAAAGTTGTATGTTCCCATCCCTGCGATAGAACAAAACAGTTTTTAGTTCACAAGTGTCCAGAGAAGTTATCCGGAGAACATAGGGGCACTGTATTTCCACAGAATATGCCTGATAACTCACGGCGTGCAATCACATCTCCAACAGTCGATTTTCCAGTTCCCATCATCCCGATCAAATAAAGAGTGGAACCTCCCAATCTGGGTCCCAGTAGACGCGCAGGGTCGATCTTCATTCCTTCACTTCCCACCATAAGCTCAGGATTCTTGAAGGGATTTTCCACTCCCTGGTCGAACGCTTTCCCTGGATCCTCATACTCGAAGCCACCGGCAAAGAGTTGATTTCGATACGGTGCAACATGTGATGCCACAGTTCGATGATCCGACACGAAGGGCGCCCGATGCACAAAAGAAGAAGCTCCATGGTCTCCTACGATCGCGATGGAGATCACGAGCAATAATAGCGTCGCCCACATGTTTCAGCAGTTCAACTCTGTTGCAGTCCTCTGTTCTGAAGTCTTGTTGACATTGATGGCACAGAAAAAACCAATGGCAACAAACACACGTATGTAAGTTATCAGCGACTCATAAACGACTGATCTAAACGACGATGAGGCGCAAATTGCTCCTAGCTATTCCCCATAGTCTTTGAAGGTTGCATCCTTTAAATAAGTAGACCTAGAGGAGTATTGTGTCGTTTGAAAGCACCCCAGTTTCGAAAGTACGGCCATTTATTGGACTCTGTGGCTGATTTTGATTCTCTTTTAGCTTCTAAAGGTCAGGATGTACGTACGACTCAGTTTTTGTATGCATCCTTCGTTCAGCTTTGGATTTACCTTGAGCCTCTCCCAATGAAAATCAGCTTGGTTCCTAATCCGATAGAGGAGAAAGGGATGGCGTACGCATGAAACGTAACCTTTTTGGAGCTACATGGATAATTAGGATGTTGACGCACGGATGCGCCATGGACGTCTACCCGCTCGCGTTGAAAAAGGTTTCCGCATCGCACAAGGTGAACTCCTTCTCGGAGACGGCCGGAATGCCTTTCATCTTGAGTTTCTGATTGAACCGATGCCAATCACTCTTGAAATGTGCTCGGTATTCGGCCGTACTATAGAAAGTACCTCCACACGTATTGCAACTCTTGACATCCCCACTACTGCCCACGCCCACCGCTTCCGAAGATGCGGTCGACGTTCCAGGTACAACCGGACGCGAAGCTTGTTGTTCGTGTCTTGTTGGCACCGTCTGTTCAGCCCTCTCTGTTTGTTGTTGTTGCATTCGCTCTTGCTCTGCTTCCTGTTCTCTTCGTTTTTCCTTTTTGCTTTTCTTTCGATGTTTCTTTTGTTCTTTTCGGGACAAGGGGAGAGCGTACAAGTCTTTGTCGTCGTCATGACCATCATGATCATCATCATGTGCGTCATCTCCCCCAGTGCCAGTAGGTTCACGAATGGTTTGGAGGCGTTCTACCAAGTCATCGACATCTGAATCATGATCCTCAGGGTCTGCCGACCCTCTCTCCATCGTATTGTTGTTGTTGTCGTCGTTTGCGTCGAGCGAGAGCGGTTGTTGCTGTCGGCCTGCAATTTCCAGTTGCTCCTCCAAGTCCATGTCTCCCTGTTTGGATATGACGACTTGCTCCAAAATCTCCAAGATACCGTCGACCTGAGACATGGTTTCACTTAAATGTCTATACAGCGAGGGATCGACTTGTACCACCAGTACATTCATGGTCTCTTTGGATTCTCGTCGAATCAATTTGTGAGCATGGGCCTGAAGGGCCAAGTCGACCACGTGTTCTTGATCGGGAGGATATTGCAATTGCATTTCCATTTTGGCCCGTTCAATCGCAATGACAGTTTTCAAAAACTTGACCGCATCGAGACATTGTTTCTTGATGGATTTGTTGGGATGTGCGGTATAACACTTGGCCAGAGCGTGTCGTATTTGCGACGGCGTAAAGGGACGGTCCGATCCATCGGCGCGGACGCAATTGGCGGCCACCCACGTGGCAATTTGCGACAGAGTATCCTTGATGGATTGGGCACGTTCAAGATCCGACACTTGCAAATTGGATTGTTGCTTGTCACTTTGCTCCAGAATGATCTTGGCAATCTCCTCTTGATCGCGTGTGCCAAAGGCCTTTTCCAAGTCGGCCGCCTTGGCAAACTGTCCCTTGGACACATTGGTGAATATGCGATCCGTTTGAAGAACCTCCGACATGTCCTTTTCCAATCCAGCGCGATAGTCCATCACTTTATTGCGGTAACAGGCAATCTCGAATCGCTTCCCACCCTTGTTGCACCGAACGACGGCCACGTTGGTCAACTTGACTTGATTGATGGGTTGGTTAATTTGCCTCGACATGGTGGTGGTTGTGCTCGTGTAGTCTGTCGTCTATTCGTATCTCGTATCTTGGTCGGTCGGGAGTGGGGAACGTCTGATGGTGGTGTTGTCTTTGTTGGATGAAAGATGTACGACAGCAGGTTCTTCTTTTGCAATCCTTACGACTACTGCCAGTTCTGTTTCGAACCTGCGAGAACCTGGAACCTGAGATGGATGGAAATGGTCTGTTGAATGGATGGAGCCTAGGACCCAAACGTGCGGCCCGATCGCGCGTGGGTCGTCATTTTTCAAATTGCTCTTGGTTCCCAGTTCCAACCCCATCACAATGCCAAAAAACCAATGCGTCCATCATCATCATTGCTGAAAAAAAAATAATAGAGACAGGCAAGACAGGACGACCTTGTGTCGCATACACATCCTTGTCCCAGTGTGTCTCTTAGCTACTCGACAAGGAGGAACAACCATGGTTTCGGGAACCACACCACCAACGATCCAAAAAGTCGATAGCCACAAATCGGATAGCACTCCGACGGCTAGTAGTAATAGTGAGCAGGAACGAGACAACAATGACAACGACGATTTCAGCAGCGACCCCGAGGAGGAGGAGGAGGAGGATGATGAGAGATCCAGCAGCGAGGAAGACGACGAGAGTGACGAGTTTTCCGACGATCACAGCGATCGTTCCTCCTATGCCTCTTCGGATTCGGTGACAGAAAAACAACAACAAGTGGATTCCTCCGAGCAGCAACATCAAGACCAGAATCATATTCGTACTACTACAAGCCAACCTCGTTCAAGCGTCACAGCAATGACAACCCTGGAGAACAATTTCTATTCCTTCAACAGCGAAAAGAGCCAGTTGCATAGTCGAAGGAGAAAGACTCGGTCCAGCAATGATCATGACCATCCATCGCAGCCAAGAGCAGCAGCAGCAAGCGATGATGATGACGCCGCCCATAAAAAGAGAAAGCGAAAGCCTGGACGATCCTGGAGAAAGAGCGACGGATGGAATAGGATTGATCGTCTCGCCATGGTGCTGGATCGAAACTTTCCACTGGTCCCACTGTATCGATTCTGTCAAGTACTGTTTTATCTTTGTTTTCTCTTTTGGTGTTTGGTGTTGCTTCACCATGTCTGGCCGTCCACATCACACAAACGGTCCAGGCCATGGGATTCCACCGTTCCGGACCATACACTGAATGCTGTATTGGAAGGATCTCCTAAGGAACAGCTCCCACCCGAACTAGTTAGGGAGAAACGAAGTGTCTATGGCTTTTTCAAAGACGTCTCGGAAGGCTTATTGGACATGGCTGCTCCCAACAAAGGAGGATCTGTACTTGATTCTGCTCTTCGTCGTCGAAAAAATCGAGAAGTCGATGCCCCCGGTTGTGTCCGAGAGGAATGGCAATCATACCATTTTCCAACCTGCAACGATGTGCATGAAATTGATACCCGCGACATTTTTGACCATAGTCATCCCAACACGGCCTTTGGTGGACAACGTCCGCATCGTCACAGTGTCAATGACACCTTTCCGCCCCTCCAACACAACTTTGTCAATCTCATGGCACTGCACCAACACTGGACGACTCCGGAAAATGGAGCAAGTGGTACGCATGAGGCCACTCACTTCTGGGATCCGGCGCCTCGGTTGGGATATTTGGGCAGTGGATATTGGAAAAACGTGTGGGCCGTCAATCCACGGATTGTAGACGAAGTGGTGGTGTTCAAGGCCATGAAGCGTCAACATGATTTGGATCGGCGCAATCTGGACCGACATCGAAGGGATGCCCTCGTCATGGAGCGTCTGACGTCCTCCCCACATGTTGTAGATATCCACGGGCATTGTGGATCGTCCGTCCTCTCGGAGTACATCCCCACGACCTTGTCCAGTATCGTGGAAACGGATATGTTCCATCGCAAAAAGCAACCCTCCAAACTGAAACAGCCAGGCTTGCCCCAGTTGACAAGAGATACGCCTCAAGGACGACTTGCTCTTTCACTGCAAGTCGCTTACGGACTCTACGAACTTCACAATGGTATGGGGTCGTCTCCCATTGTTCATGCTGATGTTACAGCGGAACAGTTCCTGGTAACCAGTGACGGAACGATTAAAATCAACGATTTCAATCGATGTCGCTTCATGGCTCACAAAGAGTCGAATGCATCGGAGCTCTGTGAGTTTATTATTCCGTCTGCTCCAGGAAGGGCACGATCTCCGGAGGAGTACTCGGTGGAAAAGTTGACCCATCAGATTGATGTATACTCGTTGGCAAATGTGTTGTTTCTCATTTTGACAGGAGAGGATCCATGGCAAGGTCTGACCATGGGTGAAACCAAGCTGACGGTGCGAAAAGGTGGAATGCCGGAGATTCCGGCAGAGTTTCGTCAGGCCAACTCGACCGACGCAAGTCTCACACAGTTGATTGAACGAGCCTATGAATTCAATCCCAAAACACGAATCACCTCCAAGGCTCTTCTTCAGGAATTGCAAACGCTAGCGAATGAAGTATGAGACGCACGCAAATAGGTATTCAACCGCTCATGTCGGTTTAAATTATGGACAAGTGAAACAAAATAGAAGAATGAGGATTATTTTACTCTAGAAAGCCTGTTAGGCGATGCTTGGGATTCCCCGCTTCTCCTAGCAAAATTTGACGGCCTTCCAAAAGTGTCTCGCGAACCGGAATCGAACCGGTGACCGATGGATTTATGTGCAACTACAGTCCACCGCTCTACCAACTGAGCTATCACGAGCTACCCGTCCAGTTGTTTCCACAATATAAGAACGCAAATTCACGGCACCTAAGCTTGCGAAATCATGAAGACAGAAATGGCAGGGGGATCTTAGATCCTCTACGATGGGTTTCTCGCATGTGAAACTAATTTTCTGGAGGTTAATGGAGCGCAGCCGCGTTCCAATTAGTTTGCACAAGGATCTACAACTTGGAGTTGTTCGACTGCCTCGTCAACCCATTGCTCGGACGATACGTATCACTGAATTGAATTTCCGGTCGTCGTCGTCTAGTTCTTCGAATCGATCTCCCCTCTTTGATTTCTTTCCGACAAGTCAAAAACCTTGGCACAATGCAAATTTTCTGGACAAAGAATCTGATCTCACCAAAGAGAAGTGGCTGACACAACTACAAATGGATTCTCCCCATCTCGTGGACCGTCAAGCGTTCCTTGTCGTATTACGTTCGATCGCAGTGTCTGGTGCTGGCGACGGACCCATGCGGGCCGAAAGATTGGTTTGGAAGCTTGAAGAGTTGTGGACCGAGGAGGAGAATGAAATCCGAAAGGCGGAACTCGAACCAAACGCTGAATGTTATCGAAGAGTCATTGAATCATGGTCCAACGCAACCAACGAAGACATTAAGGTCAGCCTGGTTCGTGCCGAAAAGATGTTGCAAAAACGGCGGCGTCCTGAAACAGAGTGTTACAATGCCTTTCTCGATCTTTGTACCAAGGGCCGAGGGGCGAAATACTCTCGTGTCACTGTCGAAGAGAACGCCCAGAAAGCTGAAGATCTTTTGAGGTTCATGATTGACGACAAGATACAGAATGGAGACCGATCTGTGTCAGCTCCCAACCTGGATAGTTTCAACTACGTCATACGAGGATGGACACGCTGTCGCAAGAATCGAGATATTGCCGCGAAAACTACAGAAGCACTGAGACTTTTGGAACATTACCACAGCAACGTGGATAGCTGTGTTCAACCAGACACGAAATCATATTCCATGTTAATGGACGCCTTTTCCATTCAGGCAAAACTAAAAGTATCAACCAAGCATGTGGATAAAGATGACAAAGCCTGTAATGGAATGAATGAGATCAATCTTATCGAGGAGCTTTTGGAAGAACTGCACAAGAATGAAGCGGAAGGATACATGCATTTGGCGCCCACTACGGCTGTTTACAATCAACTGCTGTCCTGTTGGGCGCACCTCGCCAAGCTTCATAGCCATGCTCCCTTTGAGGCAGAAAAGGTAAAACTAAGTGACTGCGACCTGGACTCTGTCTTTCTGTGATGCTCATTCGTCATGGTTCGATTTCTTCAGGTGTTTCACCGGATGCGTCTTCGAGGTCAAAATGCCATTGCTCCAGACAGCTTGTCCTACAGCATTATCGCTCGAGCCTGGGCAAATTCATCTCACCCCACAGGTGCCGAACGAGCATCTTGGTGGCTGGGAAAACTGTGGAGGGATTTTGAAGCATTTGGGGATGAACGGTTACGTCCAACCACATCAATTTACAATTCTGTCATGCTGTCATGGAACCAAGTTCAAAAGCCAGAAGTTGCAGAAACCTATCTCAATGATTTAATGGAACACTTTGAACGTCGGTCGGTTCCTAATTTGGTGCCCAACTCGGAGAGTTTTGTGAATGTGATTCGAGGATGGCTGGATCTCGGGATGAAAGGAAGCCAGGACGCGGTTGGGAAAGCAGCGCACTGGTTGGATGTCCTACAAAAGCTGGAAGATGCAGAGATTGCGGGTGTCACAACGGTCCCCGAACTCTACGATATGATTCTACGAGCTACGGCACGGTGTGCCTCGACGTGCCCCGACGTATTGGACCTTGCCTTTCATGTCTTTGGGGCACTTCGACGATCGCGTCATTCTCTCACTTCTCAAAGCTATGCACGGCTCCTCCGAACAGGTCTTTTGGCCCTGTCGCTTCCCGAAAACAATCAGCTACGAGAATCCTTTGTGAAGGAGTTGATCAAGGATTGTGCCGAGTCTGGTTTGGTAGGAGGCCCAGTGATTGTCGCTCTATCGAACTGCCCCGTGTTTTACAGCGGCTGGACGTTGCAGGAAAGTGAACGCCTCACCGCCGAAGTTTTTCCGCAATGGCCACTGCCGCCCTCTTGGACTCGCAACTTACCAAGCGACTATTTCCCTACCGAACAAGACTTGATCCGAACCGGCAACGAAATCAGTCCTCATAGACATGGTCCTGGACTCAACAAGCTGAGGCCGGTGAGATGATGAATGAATCGGTGAGCTTTCGTTGAGACAATGCTTTCATTGGCCATACAGAGGAGCCAGAGATGGGAAACGCTGTATAACCTTGGAGCGTCTCGTGGCTCTTGGCATGTCAGGTGGAAATGGACAGCGGATGCTGGATTGTCGGGTGAATCAAAAGACAATTTTGTCGGTCGTTTTATAAGCCAGTCACTTTTCAATCCCATTGTCAACCTAACGATTGAATCGTCACAGGAGAGCCGTCTCCGTCGAAGGGTTTATAAGAAAGCATGTGAGATCGAAACACGATCCATCCATTGAAGCATCCGCTCATTTTTTGTATTTTACGGATCGATTGCCCACAGAGATAAAATAAATCGCGTTGTGACCGTGAGACGGATGAACTGATTTTGTCTTGGGCATTCTTGTACGGGCCGGCGTCTGGGGGATTGGGGGAATCGTTTATTGTCTGTCGTTCACAAGATTGCTGGGAAAAGATTCAACGGACGCTCCATTACGACTGCCCAATCGTCCCACACGAAAGCCGAGCCTTTCCTGGAGCACGCAGTGTTCTCTCACTTGATCAATCCAACAAACTTGTTTTGCCTCTCTTGTCTATAAAAATTCTTGATCCTTTCTCATTCTCCATCCACAAGAACACGAATCCTCTTTTTGGTAGTATTAGCGAGTTGGTTGCACCATGGCTGACTACCCACCACCGGCCGATAAAATCAAAGACGATACCAATGATACCAAGGATGCCGGCGATTCCGATTCCGTCGACCTTCATGATATTACAGACGTGACCTTGGGTCCGGATGGCGGCGGTGCCCACACCATGGTTGCCACCAAAAGCGCCAGCGAGGTTTCGGCCCGCCAACGACGCACCAAGAAACTCTTGATCTACGCTGCCATTGCGACAGTAGTGTTGTGCATTATCATTGGTATTGCAGTGGGAGTTTCGGGAGGTGGTGGCAGCAGCAGTGGATCGACGGTGGGTGTGACACTTCCTAAACCCCAAGTCGAAGAGTCCACACTGGAGCGAAACCGAAAGACCTTGACGCAGATCCTCATCCCGAGATACACGGCTCGTGGTATGGATATGGCCCCCGTCAGCGAGCCCGACACTTTCCAAAACCGTGCCCTGGATTATGTGGCCGGTTCCGAACTCTTTGAAGAGCTTACTGCCGACCAAAACGTGGAACGGTACGCCGCCGTCGTCTTTTACTTGTCCACATTTCGACAGCCCCATCTTTTGAACCAGAACTTGCAACCCTGGCAGCGCAATCGAAACTGGTTGGCCAATACCGAAATCTGTCTGTGGGAAGGTATCGAATGTAACGCAAATGAATCCGTGGTCGGTATTGTTCTCCCAGAAAACAGAATGTCTGGAACTTTGCCGTTCGAGTTGTCTCTTTTGGACAACCTGTCCAAGCTTGATCTGACTTCCAACTTGATTTATATGGACGAGAACAACCATGGATTATGGAGCATGCTTCCTGGCCTGCGACAACTTCTCATGGATGACAACTTTGTGATCAGCGAAACCGGAATCCCTGAGGAGTTTGCGGATTTGTCCAGTATTGAGAAAATATCGCTCTCTTTCAACTTGCTCCAAGGTTCCTTCAACGAAGGTGTGTTTGGATCTATGGAATCTCTGATGCATTTCGAAGCGGAATCCAACTACATCTCGGGTAGTCTTCCCGATGACATGCTCAAGCTTCCTCGATTGACCTACATTTACATGCGCCGCAACTCCCTCGAGCTCACCCTGGCCGACATTCTCGTACCAGGCAACTTGCCGTCTCTCTTTGCCCTGTGGCTCGATGGAAATTCCATTACGGGCAACATTCCCGCTTCGATTGGTGGATTCACCTCTCTGGCATCTCTCAGTATTACCGGCACTCAGTTGGCTGGTCCCATTCCTCCCGAAATGGCACAGTTGACCGACTTGCAACGTTTGTGGTTGTACGAAAACCAACTGACGGGCGAGATTCCAGTCAATGTGGCCAACGCATGGAGCAACATTGAAGTCCTTGAAGTGTACGGCAATGATCTGGTGGGTACCATGCCGCCTTCCATTTGTGCGGCCGTGGCCGCGTCCGACTACGAGTTGGCCATTTTGTCGGCCGACTGTGGCGAAATCGACTGCCAGGATTGCTGCACGGAATGTTACTAAAGAGAATCAGAATAAATAATGCGCAGTACGAGACACTGTGAAAGTGCTACTCGAATGAACATTTCGAAACACTCACTTCCATTCCACTACCACTACATTAGATCAAATTAATAAGTTACATGTTACAAGAAGAGTGTGGTTGGTAATCTTATCATAGTTGACCGAATGGTTTTGGAAGTTTGAATGGGTAGCAGTTCAAGTGTGTGTACCTTTCGACGGACGGACTCAATCACGGGGAGTCGGGGGGGCAACCCTAAACCCTCTATAGATCATGGTGAGACAGACAGACTCTTCCAGCGCGAGTTGGGGGGCAACCCTATAGAAACCCTAACTATATAGATCATGGTTCGACAGACAGACTCTTCCAGTCCTTGTTTTGTTGCGCACTCATCCGATTGAACATATTATTCGTACCCAGGATAAGAATTTTAGTAATTTTATCCTCATTTGAGTCGCACAAAACCTCTTTTTTATCCTGAGATTGCTTATCTCGTGACCAATAACGGAGATTATCCGCTGGATAAAATGCCTTATTTGTAGTGGGATAAGGCCTGTCCGTCATCAATTCCTCGTACTTCTATCTAGTAACCGGCATGCGCGAACACAACGCCCGTCTAACCCGACATCCTCCCAGCATTGCCAACCCAAAGACACCGACAATGCTCTTTCGTAGTAACCGTCCAATGACCAATTATCCCAAATGCCGAATAACCATCTCGCCGTCATCAACGTAATTACGATATCTAAAGACTAGTAATGCCTATTCAAAAAATTTGTTTGTTTGTTTCGTTGCGCTTTCTTCCACCTTCCACCATGCCCCGATCTTCCCGAGCATCGTCGTCGTCGAATCGTTCCTGTTCGTCTCGTCGTCGTACCAGCACGAATGCCCCACGCAACGAAGTGAACGAAGAAGATGATGCAAGAGAAGTTGTTCGTGTCGGACGCCGTGTCCAATTCCCTGTCATGACAGTACTTCCTCCGAGTACACCTCCAACAAACACAGCAACAGCAAATACTCCTACAAACAATTCTCCTACGACAACATTGTCTCCTAACGATGACAATGATGATGAATCTACCATGGATAATCATTCCACTAGTCCTGCCCACAATCAACAGGCTTCCCCATCCCCCCGTCGTACTCGCGCACCGCAATCGTTACTGGCCGCAGCACGTGGACAAACCTCTATAACCAACCCGACACTCCCTACTCCACGAATGACAATTGGCGAAATGCGGGCCATCACCCACCAAATTATGGATACCCTTATGCGCAAGAACACCCGCGATGCCTATAAGTACCGGATTTTAGAGTTTCGCGGTTTCTGTGCCACAATATACAATTTCCAACCCGAGTGTACACGTTACACTGTCACGGGTGATAAGCTTTACCAATTTCTCTTCTACCAGGTTTTCCGGGACCAGAAAACCAACAATAAGAAACCTGGTGTATTTAATGTGAGTGACTACGACAGACTGGAGCAAAAATATGTCGCACTCCTTGCTGATAACCAGGGAACTATCATTGGCAACGAACGTGCTATTTTGGACCAAATGGAACCAGACAATCCGCTCGGTTTTTCCTCCATTTCAACGTACAGAGCTGCTGTACGAAAGTTATATGACTACCAAGCGGAAGAAGGAAACGGTAGCAATTCTCTTAATTGGGATACCCAAATATGTACCCAAGGCGTTAAGACCTTGTTAAAGATTGTAGAGGTAAGTACAAAAACTACTGCACGGAACATAAATCTGGACATATGTAATTATCTCACACTTTCTTTCCTTCACAGGGTCGCTCAGCCCGTGTTGCCAAACGGAACTACCAGGAGAAAGTAAAGGAATGCTCCCCATTTGAGCACACTGAATTAGTTGGCAAGATTGAAGAATCTTTTTGGCTCACTGGCTGCAGCAAAACAGATATTCGCACAACGTTTACGTCACTCAGAAACCGGTTCTCATTTCTTATGAACTATGCTTCTATTCTCAGAAGCGAAAGCCTTCACCTGGCTGAGCTTTCTGACCTCCGCGTATTCCCCATTAAGTGCAGACAAGACCACGACTCGATGGACATTGTTCTTATGCAGTTTTTCACGGGCAAAACCGTAAAATCCAATTCGCCATCGCAATTTGCCCGCGCAACCAGACACCGCGATGTTTTGTCATGTCCGTTGGGCGCTTTAGCGATCTACCTGGTATACCGATTCTCCACCAACGTTGAGTTCACCCCAGACTTCCGTTTTCCCGATCTTCGCATTAACTCGGAATGGTTTGACACAAAGATTTTGGTCGAGTTGGGTTCAGACCCCAACCGTCAAATGGACCAGCAATCTTTCCGTCGTGAACTTTCGAAGGTCTTTAAGAAACTCGGTATAGTATCTGACCATGTTACTCACTGGTGTCGCCACACGGCGCCTACTCACTGCGAGTTCAAGGAGTTGTCACCTGACTTCGTCAAACAACTCGGTAAGTCTGATTGTTGTTTCATTGTTTCTATGGACATGCATCTCACCATTCTGTTTTTCTTTCAACAGGCAACTGGGAACGCGACACCCAGGAATCGCGTTACAGTGCCAAAGTTCCCATTTCAGTGATTCGCTGTATGGGAGGCTTTGAAGTCTCCGAAGGCTATTGGTTGCCCCGCGGTAATGTCAAAGTCCCATCTGAGTTGGAGCAACTTGTCTGGCCATGGATCGAAGGTGCGGAACTCTACGTCGCTGGGTACGATGACGAAGAGGACGAAGCGGGCATGTCAATGGAGCATCCCACTGCCATGGAATTCCTCCGTTTGCTAAAGTTTTTGCGACGCATATTTATTCAGGACATGGCGGCGATGTTATGCATCTTAGACACACCCACAGCGGATGCCCGAGCGTCACAACGACTTTCTCACGACCTGTTCAAGCGTTTTCCTCTTTTTTCCTCTCCTCTTTTCACGGATTATACAGCCAAAATGAAGGAACAGCTACAATTGGCAAACAGAGTTGACAAGGATCCCAACACTCGTCGAATCGACCAATGTTTGCCCGGTATTAACAAACGATTTGACATTTTGGGCAACAGCATGGCGAGGATCGAACGGTCAATGGAGGATGTCCATACACGTATGGAAGACGACATGTTTACAACCGCGGACAACTTCCACCAATTGGAAATCCGCATCAACCACGAGGCGAAAAAGCGGCAAATCGCATTCACAGACGCCCTCGGATCTTTTTTTCACCGAGGAATTTCAGAACGCACAATGGATTTGCAGACATACGCAACAAACCTGGCGCAGTCGCCACACAACAACAATGGTCTCTCGCCCAATGGGATTTCGCCAAGTCCCAACAACGAAATCCCTGTGGCCCCTGACATGGGAACGACCGACACTCAAACCCTCCCCCTGGATATCCTCACTGCAGAAGTACCATCTCCACACAACGGTAATGAGGCGACAATGCAACAACAGCCTCTACCTGACAATACGGCACCTACGAGGAATAACGAGCCAGACGACGCTACGGACGAGCTTACGAGGGTGTCTAACAAAGTGATGTCTTTCCGTTTTATTGGTAACAACAGCAGTCTGTGTTTGGCGGAAATCTACCAGGAGTTTTTTGGACTTGGTGAGTTCCAAGGGATTCCTGTTGATGGTGGCTTCTTCGCTCTGGAACAACAATACAAGACGAAATGGCGGTCTGGGTATTCTCCATCTGAAAAAAATTTTTTCTCCCGTGCACAAGCTTTGGTGAAAGGTGTTGCAGCGAAAGTACAAGTCAACGACGGTGTCTGGAACAGTGTTGTGGAGGAACAATGTCAATTATGGGACCAATACGTGAAACAAAAGGGTGTATCGGGAGCCTTGCGTTATTTACAGAGTACCGGGGAAATTCGCACAAAGGGCAAACGCAAACGGGATATAGTTAACTAATGGTTGGTGCCTTCTTGATTGAAGGCGGGTGGTGGTGGGACAATCATGAACTATATCTAAAGTATTAACCCAATAGTCTCGAATCTGCCAAATACTATATTTCTTTCTATAGTTAATTATTCACTAATAACAGACTGTGCCAATGAATCACTTTCAAGATTGACAAGGCGCTCCTCCATATGGCCTATTCGTACACTCAATCCGTCCATCTGTTTTACAATTGTTTCCAACATTGCCTCTACGCGTCTGTTTGAGTCATGCTCCTGTCCATAGATCTGGGGTGTATCAATTTCTCCCGACCCAATGACATCTGGCTGAACGTCCACTGTCATGCCTTTTCTTGTATTCCTTCGACTGGTCTTGGTCTTCTCATCCACCAAATTTTCTGACTGCTTTTTCTGATAAATAAGAAACTCGTTTGAGAAAATAATGTAATGAGGGTTTTTTTCAATAATAGCCATTGCACCTTCAGCATTATGCGGTACTCGCAAGTTCTGAGGGGCATAAGCCACTTTCTGACCGTCAGCAAACTGTACGGTAACGCGCCCTTTCTTCTTATAGGGATCGGGTAACCTTGTAACCCAACCACAATGATCCTTCCGTTGCGACCATTGAGATCGGACAGCGACCACATCCCCTAACTTCCAGCGGCAGATCCTAGGAGAATCGACAAAGCTCCGAGGAGACTCGTCATCCATTGTCTCAGAGAACTCTAGGTTTTGATAAATATTGGTTGCACGAGTCAAACGGACTGGAAATGGTATGGATCCATCCAATGCAATCCAATGAACTGAGAAGTTTCCTGTCGACTCCACTCGCAAACATTGGAGACTTGACGACCGCACGATTTGACAACAAACAACAATCAAACAACTTTGGCCATAAACCAAGGATGGATCCTAAGAAAAAGGTCAAGGACGAACCAACAAATTCGTCTCCTAACAACAATCAGGTCATCTACATACTTGATTCTTCGTCGGAAAGTTCCACTCCTATGAGCGAAGGAAAGCAACAACCAAAAACCGATCCCGACGAAAAAGTCGAGGATAAAATCATGGGTCCTACGGCTGGAAAAGGCAAGGAGAAAAACAATCCTGATGGAAAAGAGGAGAGTGACAAAAAAGGCGAGGAGATCGAGAATGAGAAGAGCAACAAAATTTTGGGAAAGCGCAAAAAAGCTCCACCCTCTGCCAATACGACTGAGGGAGTCAACAACATCGTCGGTCCTGTTCCTGTTTCTACTCCATCCCAATCGATTCCCAACTCAACCGCGCTTGGTAGTACTCTTTTCCCAACACAAATGACTACCAACATGACCACTCCTCTTTCCATGTCGGGGGCCAATCTCAACCCGGTCTGTCCCCTTACAACGCACAACCTTCCTATAAACCTTCCTGTTCTTCAACAGAGTGGCAATCTCGGGCCTGGAAAATATAAACGATTCTTCACTTTCCACGGATTCAACCGTATTCCTCGGACTAACACCGAAGCGAAAGACTTCATATCGTGCTTTCTCCGGTATTTGGATTCGGAGGGAGACATCTTGTCCTTTCACTCCCGGTCGCTAATGGATCATGAAGACACTAAAACTTACCGCAGTGGTATCCCAAATGGTATGCGCTTGGTCCGCCTGGACGTATACCATCACCGTCATCCCGATTTCATCCATGAGCGGAAATTGTTTCCATGCCAAGTTGTACAGACGTTTCTGTTGTATGCTGCTGGTATTCCTGTACTCCGTATCACCATGTCAGAGCCTAAAATTCATATCATGGAATCGGCGACTGTTTCTGGTTACATTCATTTCGGTACTCGTCATATCGAATCTCCTGATGAACCGAACCAGGCAGTCGTACCGTGTAAGATTGCTGTCAGTCCCGTTGGTGATTCTGGCACCGTGACTACCTTTTACCCCCATCCGTAGGTAGAGTAAAGAGAATAACTATGTAATAAATTATGAGAGTACCAATAACAGAGTACCAATAGCACTATTTAACAACAGTATAGACAAATTTGTTTCCCGATTTTGTCATTTAACTGCACATTTATGTGGCAAAATTTTGGGTGAATACAAAGGACTGAAATTTCTATTCTTGTAGTAGATTCCTTATTCCCAATTCGCAAAAAAGACGTAACATCTTATAGTCATAAAAACATCCATTATGGATGTTAATAGGGGAGTATGGCCGTACTTAGAGGGTCGGCATTACAACGTTGAACCTTTCGCCACTGATAACCAGTATGCATGGAACGACAGGATTAAACAGTTTTTCACTTTCCATGGAGATGACGTGAACCAACCAACCAAAATACAACGCATTGTACAAGAGGTTTTAAATATTATGGGAGAAGATGCAACACCTAGAGGGTTCTCTCTTGAAGAAGGTACAAGCAATACATATTACACCGAGTGCCGTTTCCATCGATTTATTCCCGACGGCGCACATATCAAATCTATGGACTTATATCGTATGGATAACAAGAACGGGAACAACCACAGGATCACATACCAGGTTACGTCATCGCGAATTCTCTACCTAAGTGGAAATCCTGTTATGCGAATTAAATCAACTCTACCGGAACTGTATGTTTTTAACCAAGACTGGCTACTTCTTGAAATACAAAGGTCCGAGAATACTGAGTCGGTACAATCAAAGACTGGTATTTGTATATCTAACCACATGTTGGATTCGATCCCAGATCAAGACCCCAACACAATTCATCCGAGAGACTTTTACCTGGTTGTTCCGTTAGGCAATTGGACTTCGCGTCTGCAGGGAACAGTGGAACGAGACGAATTTAACCAAATTAAGAGGGGAGAATCGCCCAATAACCGTAATGTTCGAAGGCGTACATCTAGGTACTAAAACACTTATAGTTTAAACGATTGGACTCAATGATTTACGTAATTTAGGGATTTTTACTGTCGAAAAAATCTTTGATATTTTTCTGCTTGTATTTCGTCTCCTCCGTCTTCTTATCAAACGGACGGAACACACGACGATAAGATCCGTAATGCAAAATGGCATCTTCATTGTCAAACAAGGTGATGGCAGTCACTTTGTCATTCGGGTGGCCATGATCAACATCCTCCGGCTTGATCACTTCATCCTTGGAGACAGGGGACGGTTGGTCCTTGAGGAAGGACGAAATGTCTTCATGTTCCTCGGTTAGGAAATCCTCGTAATCCGTTCCTTCCTCCTCTCTTTCAACTTCGTCCAGGTAGCCGCGGTTTTCCTTGGCTTCCCATTCATCAATTTTTTTCTGTAGGGACTTGGGGATGACCTTGTTGTAGTCTTCCTCCTCCTTGTCGTAGGAGGAATCCATGGACATCTCCAAGATTCGATCAAACGTAGTAGTAGACTTGTCGTCCTGAGAAACCATGGTGAATATTGTTACCGTATTTCGTGTGGATGCAATAAATTTGTAGTGTGTACCAAGTGAACGCGTGCCTAGACCTACAGAGAGCAAAGTCAACTTCTTAAACCAGCGCGTATAAATATCTATAATACGAAAACTCAGTGTTCGTACCATCAGGTGCAAGTAAGACATGAACATATAGGAAGAAAACAACTGAAAATAACGGTTCGAGAGGCAAGCCAGTCAATAAGTTTGGGCGCCATCGTGGGTGAGATTTCAACAACACACGATACTCGAAACAAACAAACAAACGAGGTATACGATGGCGACAAACGACGCGTTATGGTGTGGACAATGTCGAAGTCACAGTTGTATGGAATGCGACAGAATATTTCTACAGGCCATGCGTAGTCAAGTTGAATACTGTATGTCGGGGAAGGACAATAAGGTGATGAAGAGGAGGAAAGAAGGAAAGGAACAAAAAGTAAAGCTACAAGCAGTCCAAGCAAGAAACGCAACTGAAGCATATTTGTCAACGACGAAAAGGAAACTACTATTCCAGAGTTGCATTCATTCTACTTCTACTACAAAGAAAATGAAAAAAGGAAAGATTGTGTCAGAGAGGCAGCAATCAACGAGAACGATACAACACGATGGTGATTTGTCCAAAAAGATTGTGCAGGAGAACAAAGAGGATAGAGAATAGCCGCTTAAGAAACCAACACTGTGGTGTAGAAATCACATTACTGTCACGCTATTGTATTGTAGGAATCTTCGACCTTAGGCATTTTGTACCATCAGACATCAGACAGTCATCAACGTCAACGATAGAGTGTGGCTCAATTAGTAGGTTGGTGGTAAGTATTTAGGGAAAATTTAATGGGCGTATGGCAATGTATCCTACTGGGTAGTTGGTATGACATGCGCGGAATTCAAATGAAAAGACGTTAAAACTGGCCTTACTCGGTAAGTTTGCGCCGATCTGGACTTACTGGACTGGGATAAAACGGCGCGTATCCTACGTGATTGACTACGGGGTGGAGTCCCTTATCCCAGGATACATAATTGTCCTGAGATCAATAACGTTCTATTATTGAGAACAACTCGACCATGGACTTCTCTTCGGTTCCTCGAGCGTTGGAGAGTTTGAATCGTCGCAATCCTCCATTGGATGACCAAGTATTGAAAGTGGCGGAATCACTGCTCCATTCTCCAAACAATGATGATGATTCCACCACACAATCATCCTTTTGCAATCACTTGTCGGTTCTGTTGGAGGCAGGTTCACAACCAGTGGCAGCCGAGGGCCAAAGTCGTCCTCCTCGTCGCTGGGAATCTTTGGCCGTGGGTTTATACGTGGCAACCGAGGTGTTGAGTCAGCAGATTTCCAAACTGGAACAAAGGTCCATCACGTCGAACGAAAACAATACTGTCGCAGTGACTGTGGGTGGTGAAGGAGTGTACATGGATGGACCTCGAGTTCCCTCCATTCAGACGACCACAACATCGAATGGTTCCGAAACTCCAAAGGCAGCTTCAGGTGTTGTGGCTGGGAAATGGACAAGTCCTGATCTGGAAGACGATGAGATTCTTTCCTTGTGCAAGATGTTGCACCCGGTAGCACTGGACCATTTGGAGGATTCGGAACCACGCGTCCGAGCACTGGTGGCCAAGGCGGCCGGTGTGTACTGTAAGGCAACCGTGTTGTTGCAGCAGGGAGAGTCGTTGCGCATCGACATTCACTCGCGCGTCGTGTCCTCCATTCAACAGCATCTCGCTCAGGGACGAAAAACGGCCGAAGAAGCCGGAAGCAACTTTAGCAAATCCAGTACGGGCGCCTTGGATGATACGACAGGATGGCGAGCTCTCGAAACCAATTGGCAATGCTTGGCGGCCCTCATTAGTGCCATGGGACCCCTGTATTTGGATGATTTTGGAGCCTTTTCCGACCAACTCTTGCAAGATTGTCAACACTCGTGCGTGGTTCATGTCAATCGACATGTACGCGCCGCGGGTATGGCAGTTTTGGAACAGTGCGTGGCGGCCGCTGTCCGGTCACCAGTTCATTCCGCCTCCCTCCTGGCGGATACTCAATCTTCTTTTTCGAAAACCATGGTGGTGGTCCTTCGGGATGGTCTTGCGGTACGTTTCTGTTTAAGTGTCGTTGGGGCGTTGTTTCCTCTCGCTTTTGTATCCCTCACAGCCCATTTGTCGAATCGTTTCCTTGCTGTTTTTGCTTTGTCCGTGTGCGACAGGACAATTGGTCCCAAGTACGCATGGCCGCATCTGTTCTCTGTCGAGCCTACCTGGTGGCTCTCAAGAATTGCCAGGTCGATTTCACCAAAGTCTTTCCCTCTCTGTTGCCCCGCATGTGTTTGAATCGGTTTTATTTGGCCCAAGGAGTCAAGTTGTACAGTCACGAAACCTGGCGTATGGTCATGGAGACTTCGGGCATTGGGTATGTGGTGCAATATTTACCGGCCGTGTGTCGGTACTATGTCAAAATGTGCGATGCCGACAATCACGTGGTCCGCGAAGCGGCCTGTCAAGCCATTGCCGAACTTGCCGTGCGGTTGGGAGAAGACGACACGTACCACAGCAAGTTGCAACCTCATGTCGACCTCTTGCTCCATGCACTCCTCATGTGCTTTCACGATGAATCCTGGCCGGTTCGAGATGAAGCCTGTTTGGCCTGTGGCATTTTGTGTCGGTCCTATCCCGACGAGTGTCGTCCACAACTCAACACCTTGTGGCAACGATGGTCGGAACAATTGACGGATCAGATTTGGTCGGTGCGGGAAGATGCTGCGGTGGCCCTGGGCGATGCACTAGAGGCCTATGGAACCGAGTTTTACCAAAAGATCCAGGCCCTGCTGAGCGAGTTGTTGCCCTCGGCCAAAAACCAACCCGCCATGACCATGGCCGAGTACAAGGCACGCCAAAATGATGCGGCAGCCCATACGAATTCCCAATTGTATAGTTGCGGAAGTCTGGCTCCCAAACTGAACAAACGCAAAGAAGGGGCGGGACGGATCGGCTGTAGCTCGTGCGCGGTGGATCGGGAAAAACAACCCTGGGAAGCTACCGACGGCTCAATCTACATGATTCGGGAGTTGGTCACGCGTTGTTGCAATGCCCCAGAGAATGATGACGGAGGCAGCAACAACGTGGTGGTACTGAGCGATGCGGAAATCAAGGCATGGCTCGAGCAACTCGCCGATGTCTGTCGTGTCCGACACTTTCCACAGGCCGATGATTTGCGCGCCACATTGTGGAGGCAACTACCTGCCATGGCCCAAGCGCTGGGGAAACAACGGTTTAAGCGAAACGGATACTTGGAAATCTTTGTGGATATGCTTTTTTCCAGCATGGATTCCAAAAGTGGTGCCTCACAACTCTGTCAACATGCGGCGGGTCAATGTGCCGAAGAACTCTCCGAGCTGATGGGCGTGGCCATTTTTCGAGGGCGTTTGGAAGATGACTATCAACGAGAAATATTTGATCGCGTCATGCGAGAACGGCGGGCCATGTCCAAAGGACCGGCCAGTATCATGGACGGTGGAGCCGCCTTTTCTCCCTTTGGTCCTCCCGGACTCTTGAGTGGAGTTGGGAACGGTGAGTCCGCGGCAGTCTTTCCCGGCCGAGTCTAATTGGAGAGTGTTGGATAGTATATAGCGATAGATAGTTTGGAGAAAATGATACAGATATTAGGCTCTACGGTTCGATATATACATATTCTTGTTTTGTGTATGGATCAATGTCACGGACATTACCATCGTCATCAAAAAAGAATAAGAAATCAAGTATGCTGTGTGTCACTTGGAACCCTATTCAAGGTCCTTTTCGTAGAGATACGAGATTCCAATTTCCACCCGCTGCACGCAAACACACAAACATACATGCCTTTTTGTTTGTCTCTCGAACAGCAACAGGGAATCGCTTCCCCGAGCATACACCGTCCCTTGTGTGCGTGTGTCAATGTCTCCACGGGTCCAACACCGAGTTTGGGTGGTAATATCGTTGTCATTGTCATTGTCGTCTGTTTCATGACGACGACGACGACGATGGTGCAAAATCTTTACGTGTGGCCAAATACTTGTCCAACAAGTGTTGATCGGATGTAATGGGAGCATATTTGGGTGGATTGTCTTTGTCATCGCAACAGGTCGCCAGAATCGTAGAAAAAGGGAATGGAATATCGGTCCTGGTTGTGGTTGGCCAGTGTGGTTGTTTCTGGATTCAAAATGACGCGATGGACCGTGGATCGATACAATCCATTGGTCCATCGTTCCAGCATGTCTCCCAAATTCACGACAAAGCAATCGGATCGCGGTGGTACAGGGATCCATTCCTGAGCTTTACTCAACACTTGCAAGCCTGGTTGATGATCGGTCCACAACAAGGTGAGCATCCCATACTCGGGCATCCCATAATCGGAATGAGAGATGACAGGAGGAGCAAGAACCACGACATCAATGATTCGCATCAGCACGCCGAATCGCCGGGTGGTACAAGTAGTAGTTGTTGTTGTTCCATGGTGTTGATCTTGTCCTGTTGTCCAGACGAGATTGCACCAGCAGCAGCATCACGCTCCGACACGGAACAACAACAACCAGGACAGTATCCCTTCGACACCATGATCCAATCCATTCGACAGGAAATTACTGCCACGACAAACAACAACAAGGCATCTCATCCTCCTCCGACCATAGTACCGGATCCTGTTACAAAACCACACCACAGAGCAGCAGCGGTCTAATCTTGCATGAATTGGAACTGAATAATTTCACCTTGCAGGATGTGACACAATTAGTGTCTCAAGTGGTCCACACCGACCACAGGAACACTGGATCGGAAGAAATTCGAGCCTTGGCCCATCTCATTTATCAAAATACGGCCGGTATCCATGGAGTGTTCATCAAGTGCTGGAATGGTTGCAACAGGAAGCCAAAGGCTTGTCCTCCTCCCAAGACCGTACCAGTTGTGAAAACAAGAACAACAACAACAACAATCGCGATAT
Source organism: Epithemia pelagica (assembly GCA_946965045.2). NCBI lineage: Eukaryota > Bacillariophyta > Bacillariophyceae > Surirellales > Surirellaceae > Epithemia > Epithemia pelagica. The sequence goes on from OX337228.1 coordinate 6,608,781, forward strand.
GCTGATTGATTCACTATCTGTTTGGTTGGGTTCGGATCATCATGTGGCCCAACAAGTTGCCCTCAGCATCTCACTTTGAATCAAGCTTTGGTCGACGATCGAAGGATTGTCGTGGACTTTTCACAATCCGTGGCCAAATTGTGGGATCGACATCGACAACGATATCGATCAAAACAACAACAACAACATTCGAAACGAGCACCATCGTCGGGTTGTCACAAACGACCTCGGCATGTATGATACTGTTACTCCGCAAACTCGTATGTAGAGAGTGGAAGCCCACAAAACCACTGTAAAACACGAGATAGACCCAATAAACATGTGATTCTCGCGTTGCCAAATTTTCGTCACCCTCAGTTTCGAAGTTAGGATGTTTTCTTCTTTTTTGTTTTGTTGTTGTTGTTGTGTCGTCGTCGTCATCGACTTGCTCTTGTTCTTGTCGTCGTCGTCTTGGTTGGCCGTGTCCTCTTGGACCGCTTGAGTGCTGCCGACCATTGCGCCGCAGAGGTACCTGCAACATTGCCCGGACGGTTGATTGTTGTGCTGCTCTAAACCGGCCCCGCTGCCTCGCACCTCCAGGGTCCGATCGCCAATCAACACGAAACGCCAACAACAACAACACGCAGCAATCCAACACGCACAAAAACAAAATACGATTGAAATACGATTGACAACGATGTGTGATATCTACGAAATATTGTCGAACTTACTCATGCTCCATTTGGAGCTGATGAAATGGGCTGAGTTCTGTGCTCCTTTTGTGGTGATAAGTGTGCTTTTCGGCTTCGCTTACGCCTTGCATGAGTCGGTGATTCGGTCGGAACAGCTTGACAAGAAACGCCGAGCAACAATCCGTAAGCAACAAAAAGAAATTGCAGCGAAGGATGGAGCCTACAAGAAGCTTCGTCGCGAGAATGCGGCGCTTCGAGTGAGGAAAGTGCGGTCTGGCCGAAAGCTTCGACGCGAAAATGCTCAGCTTCAACAACAGCTTTCTGTTGCCGAAGCAAAGCTTGCTGCGAAGCAACGCGAGAATGGTCGCCACGAGGATGGAGAGATCGAGATTCGCGATCCCGAGGAGGAGGTCGACGTCGACATTGTTGCTGTTCTGCCTTGCGAGTTCGACGCTGACTTGGACTTCCCTCCTCTCGCACTCGCAGACGATCTCGAGGACGACGAGGAGACCCCTCCAGTTCCAGTCGACCGTCCTGAGCCGGAGCCCGAACCCGCGCTCCCTGACGACGACGACGAGATCACTTTTGGGCACGACTCACCCCCTCGAAATTCCACCCCTCCTTCCCCCACCCCCACCCTAAAAGATACCTCGCCCTCGCCTGGCATGGATGAGAATGCCCCCCAAAGCGTGATCGAGAGTTCCTCCGGCCCCGAGGACTCCTCGCGTTTGGGCAGGATCGTTGCTGTTGCTTACTCCAAAAAGGCACGCCGAATGGTGCACGTTCGACGATCCGCTCGTCTTTTGTCCGCGGGTACGGGTAACATGTCGGTTGTCGGTTGCCAGTGGTACGTGCGCACGGTCGTGTCGGTAATGAATCTTTCCTCTACTCATCCTACTCACTCTACCCCTTCTTCTGTTTCTACCGATTGCAAAATTCGACTCCTACTCCTACATCAGCTGAGTCTAGCTCGAGTCCTTGTCGGAGATGTCCTTGTTGGTTTGTTGGTTTGTTGGTGTGTTGGTGTTTGTGTGTTGGTGTGTTGGTGTGTTGGTGTGTTGGTGTGTTGGTGTGTTGGTGTGTTGGTGTGTTGGTGTGTTGGTGTGTTGGTGTGTTGGTTGTCGGTGTGTTGGTTGTCGGTGTTATCACAAAACCCTGGTGGCACGAGGACTTTGTCCTTGTGTCACCAGGTATGGCATGGAGACTTCGGTCTCTGTGCCATCACAAAATCCTGGTGGCACGAGGACTTTGTCCTTGTGTCATCAGGTATGGCATGGAGACTTCGGTCTCTGTGCCATTTGGGAAGAGTGCCATAGTTGCCCCTGGAGAATCCATTGATTCCTCCAGGCTTCCCAAATTTCACAAAACCCTGGTGGCACGAGGACTTTGTCCTTGTGTCACCAGGTATGGCATGGAGACTTCGGTCTCTGTGCCATCCCAAAATCCTGGTGGCACGAGGACTTTGTCCTTGTGTCACCAGGTATGGCATTGAGACTTCGGTCTCTGTGCCATTCGGGAAGAGTGCCATAGTTGCCCCTGGAGAATCCATTGATTCCTCCGCTTCCCTACCAGCTGTATTTAAGTGTTGGGTTGATCGATAACGAGTGGATTAGTGTTTCGGCTAAAATGTTTCTATATAACATGTAGTGGTAACAATAGCAAGTGGAACATTTGAACATGCACGACAACATTGCTGACTAGTGATTCCTAGGAGTAGTCGACAATCAGAGAGGATAAATGGTAATTGCTGTTTAAGTGGCTGAAGCTACTTCATGTGCTTCTTTGTGAGCTTTCTTGCCTTCCCTACACCAGCGCGACCCTTCTTTTTCTCCTCTGCCTCTTCACTTTCGCTGGACTGTTCCGCAGCATGGTCCCCGCCACCAAAGGATCCCGTGACGCGTCGTCGTCGTTGAGGTCGTGATTCCCAAGGTCGCATTCCTCAATGTCATCTTCTTCTTCGTTTGCTGGGTCCTCCTCATCCCGGGTGGTTGTCGTGGTCTCTTGTTGTTGCTGCTGCTGCAGCAGACGCGCCGATCGTCGGTGTCCGTCGTTGGGGTGGACCGCTGCTTGTGCTTGTACTTGTTTGTGCGAGGCTTGCCGCTTCTTGCTCTTGGTTTGGGCTGATGCGTCCCGGCGTTTTGTGGTGGTTCCTTTTCGAGCTTTTTTGGATGCGGCCGCCTTTTTTCGCTCTTGCTTTTCTTTCTTGTCTTGCTCTTGTTGCCACAGCGTCGCGAGTCGTTCTTGTTGCAACGTGTATTCCTCCCGCAACAATTCCAGTTCCTGCTCCTCGTCGTGGACATGGCGTTGCAATCGTATCAGGCATTGATGCGTTTCCACCATTTGGTTCTTGGGAATAGTGTCATCGTTGTCCTTGTGGTTGTCGTCATTCTCCTGGAGTAAATGACGCGTGCCTATGGTCGAATCGACCGCATAGGGATGCTTCCAATCGGGAGTGACAATCTTGTCCGTCTCCTGATTCTTCTTGGTGGGTGGCTTTTTCTGATAGTCCTTCAAAACGAGATAGATACACGTTCCGTTTGCTGTTAGCCATTATCTATGGCGATTGGCAAATGGCCGAGATGATTGTGGGAGTTATGGAGCACTTCTTGTACCAAGACTTTTTGTTGGTACGAGCCGAGATGACACGCCTCTTGGTGGCATTGGCGGCCTTTTGTTGTTCCAATCAACACAATTCGCAGAGCAAGACCATGTGTTCCATGGGGAAGAAAATTATGAAAACATACGAGGAACATGTCAAGAAAGGCAGTATCAATGCGCTTCCCATGTATCTCAAGCTGGCGGCCGTCGAGGATCCGAGCAAGGAACGATACGAAAACGCCATCCGCATATGCTGTAAAATGGGGATTCTGCATTATGCAGCAATCATGTGCGAACAAGCTGCGCAGTACTTTCGACATGCCAAAGACAATGAGTGGACCGACTACGATATCCGGGAAGCCTTGTCCTTGTACTGCGATTGGGGTGCGGAAGGAAATGCTTACCAATTGGCTCAACAACATGAAACTTTGTTTGCGCATGAACTTTCCTTGTTAAGCAGTGGCACCAAAAGCGACAATCAGGCATGTGTCTTTGCCGTGAAGGGACGTACACGATACTCAGCATCTCACTTTGAGTCCTTACAAGACCTTGACTGGAATCTGTTGTACTGTGTGTCACTTGGAGCCCTATTCAAGTTGCCAGCGAGCTCCTTTTCGTAGAGATACGAGATTCCAATTTCCACCCGATGCAAGCAAACACACACACATGCCTTTTTGTTTGTCTCTCGAGCAGCAACAGGGAGAATCGCTTCTCCGAGCATACACCGTCCCTTTTGTGTGCGTGTGTCAATGTCTCCACGGTTCCAACACCGAGTTTGGGTGGTAATGTCGTTGTCATTGTCATTGTCGTCGTCTGTTTCATGACGAAGACGACGATGGTGCAAAATCTTGATGTGTGGCCAAATATTTGTCCAACAAGTGTTGAACGGATGTAATGGGAGCATATTTGGGTGGATTGTCTTGATCATCGCAACAGGTGGCCAGACATTCCACGACGGTATCAAAGCTGGGATCGTAAAAAAAGGGAATGGAATATCGGTCCTGGTTGTGATTGGCCAGTGCGGTTGTTTCTGGGTTCAAAATGACACGATGGACCGTTGATCGATACAATCCATTGGTCCATCGTTCCAACATGTCTCCCAAATTCACGACAAAGCAATCGGCACGCGGTGGTACAGGGATCCATTCCTGAGCTTTACTCAACACTTGCAAGCCTGGTTGATGATCGGTCCACAACAAGGTGAGCATCCCATAATCGGAATGAGCGCCACAGGCAAATCGACCGTGCTGGATATTACTCGGCAGAGATCCATCGTAATGCAAGAGTCTCAAGGTGGCCAAGGGATGAGCATGAAAAAACTCGTGAAAATAGTCTTGGGGTAACTGTAACGACAAGGCCAGCAGCTGTACCACGCGATAGCCCAGGGCACACATGCTCGTATAATACTCTTGCATCACGGAACGAAAGTGAGGCAAAACGGTTGGATCCGGCCATTGATTGGGACCACGCAATTTGGCTGCAACACACACATGCACAAAAGTCAAACAAAGGGAGGAGAAAAACAAAAACGGATGCATTCATATGTTAGATTGATGTATTTGTTGGATGGATTGAAACCATGAGTGATTGTATATTTACCAGGATTGTAGAGGGGATTGTCCGTGGCAATCTCGGGTCCAATATAAAAGCCCTCCTTGGTATCTCCTTCAGTTTGATGCTGAGGATCCAAGGTTTCTTCTTGCATGGCGGTATATCCTCGAGACAATATGGGATCGGACAAGGCTTGTTTGTCCGTCAGTGGCAAGTCAAACAAGGCCTTGGTTTGATCCATGGCCGCTTGCAACAATTGGGCATCCATACCATGATGTTGCAAATAAAAAAAGCCATGCTCGATGCAAGCGTGTCGAATTTGTTTGGCAATCACGGACGCCTGATTCTGGTTGTCGAATAACGAAATAATGGGAATGGAGGGTGATGATGACGATGATGATGATGATGATGATGATGATGATGATGATGATGATGATGATGATGATGATGATGATGATGATGATGATGATGATGAGGTCTTTGGAGCAGTAGTGGATGCCATGCTTTTTCACGAGAACACCTTCTTCTTCAAGGTGAAATCGGTCAAAGAGCAAGAAATAAAATGCGAGACAAAAGTAAAGCTTGATTCTGAGAAACAGAGGTGCAAAAGACGATCGAAAAAAGATCTGGAACGGAATCCAACGTATCGAATGAATATTATTACTCCCAAGATGGATATAGCAGTCGCGCTTGGATGGATTGTGTAATCGAAAAAATTATGAAAATACTCCCGTCATTCCCTATCTATGCATCCACGCTTAAGCGTAGTCTATTGTCTGAACGAAAATCAATCTCCCGCCAACACTACACTTCAGAGGTCCAGATTCTGATTCTGACTGTCACCACATATACGTCCGAAAAGACCTTGACACTTTTCGAACGTTTCGAACCGCTGGGAATATTATGACGCAGGGCAACTCAACCCCATCTTGCAAACCCAACAATACACTGAAAAAAATCGCCAAACCCAACACAACAACAAGGCGGACGTTAGGTTTGTTGGGGGCAGGTCTTCCCTCCTCATTATCACATCATTATCATTACACGATGGAACAACCACCACCACCACGCATCAAGAGTATTTGGCCGGTCCGTCTCTCTCCCACGACAGATCTGCCAGGTACCAACAGCTCCAAATTGATCAAAACCTCCATTTGGCAAGACGCCAAACAACAAACAAGTTTGACCTCGAGTCAATTGAGTCGCAAAGTGGTCGAATCCACCGCCGAATGGATGCTCAAAATTGTACGACGGGCTCAACCAGAGGCGGAAGAGCAACAACAAGAAGAAAAGACTCTGGCCTCGACGGTTGTGATTGTAAGTTATGGCAATGGCTACGAAACACTGTGTTTGGTGGATGGAGCCGACTTGCCCGAAGCCAATCTGGAAACCTTGCCCCGTGTGGGTGTTAATGTTGTGGTGGCTAGTATCCAATCCGATCCGGTCACGCGTCTCGACGAGTACGGCGTCGTGACGCCTCAAGATGTCATTGTCGATCACTTGACCGAAGGATTGGCCTCCTGTCCCGAAGGGGTCTGCGTCTTTTTGCATACCACGTTGGACCACAATGATCATGGCAGTGGGTCCTGGAATGATACTACTAGTAGTAGGGAGGCGGAGGGAAACGACGAATCCAACAATGACAAGACAGATCGCAATCACATTGTGCGCCTGTGGTCTCGACCCAACGATCGATATGCCGTCCAACACATGCAACGATTAAAACACGAAGAACAAGACTTTTGTCCACCCTCGTCCGACTTACCACCCGTGCTCCTGCAAAAACAAGAAACACCCGCAACAACAACAACAACAACGACAAAGAGAAAGAGGAGTAGCAGCAACAACAGCAGTACGCCACGAGCCGCCAAGAAGCAAGTCTTGGTGGCCAGACGTTCGACCAGAATTTCGGCTCCCGAACGACCATCCTCGCCTCTGGACGATTCCGACCAAGATGTGCCAAACAGCCGTCGTAACAGCAACAGCAGCACGCCAAGATCCTCCAAGAAGAAACCAGACAACAACAAGAACAACGACAAAAAGGCTGTGGGAACTGTGAACTCGCAAAGCGATTCTTCGGAGGATTCGTCCACCTCCTCCAACCACAACAAAACAACCAAGAAAACAAAAAAGAGTGAAGTCACGATTGCTCAAGAACCATCCCGCATCATTGTCATTCCGGCAGGACAACGACGATCTCCCGTCAAGCGAACCATTCCAGTCGAAAAGTCATCCGCCGCCGCCGCCGCCAAGTCCTCCGCAACCAAGAAGCAAAGTGTGGGGACCACTCGTACCAAAGAGGCCGCCAAAGCATCGACTCCCCGTTCCATTCTCAAAACCTCCAACAACAACAAGAACGCCAATAAGGATCCAACCGCACATGAGAGCGAAGATGACGTAGGTTCGACCGAAAAAACTCTCGGCACAAAACGGAGGGCTGCCAAAGATCCACAAACAAACTACCATGAAGATACAGAAAGTGAAATGGGGTCGCCCGAACCACCGCCTACACCACCCACGCAAAAGAAACGAGCTAGTGTGGAAACTAAAAAGAGGGCTGCTTCCAAGGAACCCGTCAAGGAGAACCATGAAGATTCGGACAGTGAAATGGGTTCTCCAGCAGAACCACCGCCTACACCACCCACGCAAAAGACTCCAGAGAACAAGGGAAAACAGGTGTCTTCACTCACCAAGGGAAAGGCAGCAGCATCACGTCCTCCGACTTTGGAAGAGTTTAGCGCCTTGGTCGAGAAAATGAAGAAGGAACTTGCTGGTGCTCCACCGCCTACACCACCCACTCAAAAGAAACGGGCAAGTGCGGACACCAAAACGAGGGCTTCCTCCAAGGAACCAATCAAGGAGAACCACGAAGATACAGAGAGTGAAAGGGGGTCACCCGGACCACCGCCTACACCACCCACCCAAAAGAAACGGACAAGTGCGGACACGAAAAAGAAGACTTTGAAAGAACAACGAGACGCGCAAAAAAACAAACACAAGGATGACGATGACAATGAGAAATCGTCAAAGCAACCGGCACGGAAACAGACAAGTGCAGCAAAGAGAAAGATGGCCCTCAAGGACCAAGATCAAGAGGAGAATAAAGAGAGCAATGACAATGCGAGTTCGTCAAGACAACCCAAACCCAAAAAGATGGCTACAGAGACTTTGAAGAGGGCTTCGAAGGAACAAGACAACGACAACCACGAAGATACTGAAAGTGAAATGGGTTCACCAGTACGACCCACACAGAAAAAGGCAAGTCCATCCATAGAATCATCACAGAAAAAGGCAGCTCCGAAGAGAAAGAAGGAAACTCCAAATAATCAAAACCAACAGGAAGACAGTGATAGCGATTCGTCAAAAGAAGCTACACAAGAAAGGGAGACTCCAGAGAACAAGGGAAAAAAGGTGTCTTCAGTCAGCGAGGGAAAGGCAGAAGCATCACGTCGTCCGACTAGGGAAGAGTTTAACGCCCAAGTAGGGGAATTCAAGAAGCAACTTGCTGCTGGTGCTCCCCCGCCTGCAGCGAATGACGATGAAAAAGCCACCCTTGGCTTTGCACCACGGGAAGTGCTTCTGCTGAATCGGTACGTTATACAGTACAAGTTGGGAATGAATGACCCTGTGTAACTCACTTTTCTTGCTTTTGATATATGTTCAGTGCGTTTGAAAACAAAATGGAAGAACCAGAGTACAAACGCAAGACCAGAGACAAACGGTCAGGCAAAGCTCTTTATTCTATAACCGATATACGGCACGCCAATAAAGTGTTGAAAGCTCTCGACAAGGAAATGGTGGAAATCCGCAAAGTCCAGAAGAAACTAGCGGCGGAGAGATTGAAGGCAGAGAAAGCCGCTACGAAAAGGCCGCCAGGGCGTCCGAAAGGATCCAAAAACAAGAAACCAAGGGTTGTAAAAAAGTGATGATGTAATACTAGTACTTGCAATAGGTTGTAGTTGAAGTATAGTCTGTGTCGGTTTGCCCGCAGTGAAACGACTCGCGTCACCCCTCTCGGCGTCCGAAAGGATCCAAAAACAAGAAACCAAGGGTTGTAAAAAAGATGATGTAATACTAGTACTTCCAATAGATTGTAGTTGAAGTATAGTCTGTGTCGGTTGGCCCGCGGTGAGACGGCTCGCGTCACCCCTCTCTGCTGCTTGTGGGTACCGGTACAATCCCATCCGAGTCGGTTTCCTCGTCCGTCGCATCTTCCAGAATGACATGAGTACCACCACCCATGTCTTTTCCCTTAGTCTCGGGTAGTTTTGCCGCACAAAGAACGGTAAAGAGATGTACAAAGAACATGACAATGCCAATTTCAACGAGGGAAATGTTTCCCTCCACCAAGAAGGGGCAAAAAAAGGCGCCCAAACGCGCCATGGCGTTGGCACTACTGTGGCCTGTGGAACGAACCTGTTACATCAAGACATGTGCGTGAGATATGAACCATGTTTCTACGGCTCATTCATTCATTCATTCATTCATGTGACTTACTTCGGTAGTCAGGATTTCCGCCGTGCTGACCCAGGTAGTACAGGTTCCGCCCATTTCAAAGACTCGTGCAGCAAAGGCGAGATAGACGAGTATGAAACGAGGAAAGTTCCATGCGTGTAGAACACAAAGTAAGCAAACGGAAATACCAGCCAGTAGGTAACATCCAACCTGCGAAGAGATTCGACCGACTCGGTCCACCAACAGAATGACCAAGGTTGTTCCGACCAGTTCAGCGGAACTGCTAAGAAAAATCGCACCATAATCAAAGTCGTAGGACGACGAGGAAGCACTGCCTTCGACATGACTTGAAGATTCCTCATCATCTTTTTCAAACACTCTGGTAATGGCAAGTAAGCAGCCATAATATCCAAAGGCAAAGCCTCCCCAGGTGCCCCATAGACGAAAGGTGATTTCACGCCACTCGGACGTAAACAGGTCCGAGATGGACGCATTTTGGTGGGAAAGATCCTTGTGTAAGCGAATCGTTTCGGGAAATAGGACATAGGGGTCTTGATGACCATTGGCTCGCGCTCCCCGACGCAATACCTCCAGTGCTTCTTCCGATTTGCCTTCGGCAGCGAGCCACAAGGCCGATTCGGGGACACAAAAATATCCAATGAGGAGCGATAACACACATGGTACGGTGCACAGCTGGACAAAGAGACGCCAATTGTGACCTCCTCTCTCACCACCATCATCACTGTCCCTAGTGACGATAAAATCAGTCACTTCTGGCGACACGTCAATACTACTACTGCTGGATTTTCCATGAAGGGTGGCGTACGCTACGCCGACGACATAGAGACATCCAATCGTCCAGAAATACTGCCAAGAAAGATGCACTGTGAGAGAAAGAGCACTGGGGAAAAGGTGAAAGGGATGCATTGTGTGTGAGCACTTACTTCAATCGAGAGGAGAATTTTGCCTCGCCCCTTGGAGGGAAGAAACTCGGCCAATAGATCAAAGGGCACAACCAATCCACCCACGCCAAAGCCAACCCAAAACAACAGGAAGACAAAGACTGTGTAATTGTGTGAAAATGAGGTGGCGAAGCCAAAGACACTTATGATAATGGCCGACATGAGAAATATAGGTCGCCGACCGTAGGCATCGGCAGCGGGGCCCAGCACCAAGGTCCCCAACATGGAGCCTGCAAAGAGGCAGGATGTTATGGATTCTGTCTTTGCATTCGACAGGGACCACTCTTCTTTGAGCACCAACGTCAAGAACGAAAGGAGAATCACCTGCATTGCATCCGCTGCAAAACACAAGCCAGACGCAATCAGAATTTTAATCTGGAACGGTCCTGCCCCCAGTCGATCCATGGCTTGCTCTACTGTTATCCATTCTTCTCCTCCTTCCACCCCATCCTCACCACCTAACAGTTCGACGTCCACGTCGCTCTCTTCATTCTCCATGGACTTGATAAGCGAAACTTTTTCGGTATTGTCGTCCGTGTTGGTGGCAGTAGAAGGGGATGACAGCAACACATCTTCATTCTTCGCTCGGACGTCCACATCTTGGGTTTGCTCCATTTCATGAAGCCCTTTTGTTATTGCTGTTGTTGCTGGGGTATCGTGGGTGCTGTTGTTGCTTTCCTCCTCGTGATGGGAGGAGGCCATTGTGTCTAATCGTTGTTCTGCGTCCAGGGACATCTTGGGCCAAAACAAGGGAGAAAATGGGAACGAAATGACGGGGCACTGTTTACAGTGTGACTGCTGGTCGCGGAAACCAGTGCGCGCCGGCCTTTCACAACGGAAACCTTTGGTCGCACCGAGGTCAAGTCGCGGATAATACTCGTGACGAATCGTCCGCATCCACAAATAATTGGCAGATGTTCCAGAGACAAGAAAAGATCCATCAACCAGACGACCAAGTTGTTGGGAGATTTCAACGACGACATACCAACATCCAACAATCGCCATTATTTAAGCATTATGCAATCCCCATGGATACTCACTCGTACCTTCTTGAGCAACTCTTGTTGGTATGGCAAGCATGTTTCGCTGCGGCAGTCGGCATCCGCATCGTTCCATTTCGTGGAACGGATCCAGTCACCACCATTATGTAGTATCCATGCCCACCACTTGTCTACCAAGGCCAAACACCGTCCTGACAAGAAACAGCGTCCAAACAGAAGCAATGACAACAACAACAACATGTCTATGACCGGAATATCCAGCATGACTCAACAGGAAACCAACAGTTCCATTCAAGAGGCTGCCAAAGCCAAACAGGTCCATCTCAAAGCTCGAAACAGAAACAACAAGAAGAAGAACAAAGAGAATTGGCAGTATCGAATGCGCTTTATCGACCAAACTCGAATACGAGTTGCTGGAGGGACTGGGGGGAGAGGATGTTTGTCCCATCAAGTGGCTCGAAAGAGACGAATGCATCCCGATGGTGGACATGGTGGTGCCGGTGGCTCGGTGATATTGGTAGCCGACAGTAAATTGTCATCCTTGCGCATGAGAATCAAACACTATACCGCACCCACTGGAAACGCTGGCACATCCAAAAAGCAAAGAGGAAGATGTGGTCGGAATCTCATTGTCCGAGTTCCCTGTGGTGTGATGGTGAAACGAGTGCTTAAAATGGATGAGGAATGGGACGAGACAACCAAGCAAGTGGCGGGTTACACACCCGAGATTGATATGGGATATCTTACCAAGGGTGGATCCACCTTTATGTCGGATGATGAAGAAGCAGCAGCAGCGGCGGCCGTACGAGTGGAACAACAACAAGAGGATGATGCAGAATTTGACGAGGATCTCAATGTGTATTCTGAAAATGATCTCGAGGCCATGGGTGACGTTGAGTACTTTGAAGGAGAGGAAGGTATTCCCGATGACATTCTTGCCATGTTGAACAGCGACCATGGTTACTTTGAAGATGAGATAGACGCAGAGCAGGAGGTCTCCACTCAAGAGACTATTGGGGAAGAGGAACAGGATAATTCTCAAGAAGATAACGGTCTTGAAGTGGATCAAATGCCAACTAAACTCGTGCCAGTGGCGGATCTGGATACACATGGATCCTTTTGTGTGGTGGCCAAAGGTGGAAGAGGTGGCATAGGAACCGTGGCCTATGCTCGTCTGCAACTGCAGGACAGGCCTAGTGCAGTTCAAATGATGAAAGATTCATCTCCCGAGTATGGTGAAGGTAACGTCCAAAAACAACCGCGTCTGGAGAAATGGAACATGGGACCTTTGGCTCACACCTCACACTTTGTACTGTTTCATCTTGTGCTGATACACCAGTGGCTCATCTTGAATTGGAACTAAAACTGATTGCAGACATTGGTCTTGTTGGGTTCCCCAACGCTGGCAAATCTAGTCTTCTTCGCGCCATGTCCAACGCAACACCAAAAGTTGCACCCTATCCGTTCACAACACTTCATCCTTTGATGGGTGTTATTCAATATCGTGATGGACATAGTATCCGAGCCGCTGACATTCCTGGTCTCATTGACGGGGCAGCGGAGGGACGAGGTTGTGGTCATGACTTTTTGCGGCACATTGAAAGAACCAAAGCTCTCCTCTATATTGTGGACGTGGCCGGAACCGATGGGAGAGATCCATGCGAGGACTTGAGAATTCTAGTAAATGAACTTTCGGCGTATGGGCATGAGTTGCGTGACCGTCGAGCCCTTGTTTTGGCCAACAAGACAGATCTTGTGGACCCGGAACGCGTGCCAGAATTGTTGTTTTCGCTGTCCGAAGTGGTCCAAGATATGGAAATTCATACCGATCACGATGTTCACGCCGCCAGTGTGGGCGTTACGGGAGACGGGCTGCCCCTCCTTTCTCGTTCCATGCGCGAACTCTGTGCCAAGGCTGACGAGGACCGTCAGCAGCAACTGGAGCTTGAAGCACAACTGCTTGGATGAGAATCAACCTTAGGCCGTTTTGAATGAATACCCTCCAACCCTCTCTGCTTCTAGCATGTAGACTCATACTGATAGGTACATGACCTTCAGGTGAAAGGTTGGAATACATTCATATGGTACTTTTTTTGTCGTTAGCTTCTATTTTACATTCTATCGAAACCAGTTACCAAAGGGGTTCATCCTTTGGCGCTTGATATTCTTTTTCATACACAGCATTACTGTAGGCACCATATTCATTTTTCCGCTTTTTTGTGGTAACAGTGTTTGAGCATCATTGTCCGACCATATCGTCTTGTACCCCAGTTTTTGGTACAACTTGACAGCGCCTCGATTTCGTTGTTCCACCAAAAGATAGCAGGCCTCTTGGTCCGTCCAAGTTTGCCGAACATATTCTTCCACTGCATCAACCATGAGTTCTGCCAGACCACGACGTCGATATTCCCGTGAGACGGCCAAATTACTCATGAGCGGTGCCTGTTTCTCTAATATTTGAGGCGAGGAGACGCCACCATCCCTTATCACATCAAGCTCAATGCCGGCACAGGCCAATATCTCTTGGTTGTTGCCACTGCGAACGACAAAGAACTGTGACTTGTTGACGAGTCTTCCCTTGCCGTATCGCTTTTGAAATTCAGCGAGTTGTGAAGAACGCAATTCTTGTTGTTGGCTGGAGGACAACTGGTTGGTGCCACCTCCCACTTTGGCCGTCCAAAAGGCATCCACGAAGAAATCTGAAGCTCGAACTAGCTCCGATTTGTAAGAGAATAGATCAGGCGCTTCCAACAGTTCCGAGTAGGTGATCACGTTGGCCTTTCGAACTGGGAACAAAAGGGAGGCTAACCCAAAGGTCGGAGGAGGTGCAAGAGGCGTCAGTGCATTGGCTGCAGGCAACCAGTTCAACGACGAAAGACTGATTGCAACAATCACTAGCCACATCATACAGCTCTCCATAATCGCCGACAACGCAAAGACAGAGGGGACTATCACCACCTCTTGCTCTAAAGTTCCTTGGTCTGAGATTTCGGATGATGTGTTGAACAACGTACTTCGAGAACAGAATAGATCTGGGTGGCATGAAAGTTTTTCGCGACAGGCATGACGTGGATCAAAGGAGCGACCGAAAAAGATTTCAGTGATTCTAGTCGCACAAACCATTTTTCGCTAGCCTCATAGCCCCAAACATAAATACTAATGATGATAGCTAGGAGTTGGAGTGCTCGAGAATCGAGACTTGAGCATTCTATCAACAGAGATGATTAGATGCTTGGAAAGTGAACGGAAGAAAGAACTAATACAGCATAACAAAGGGAAAGCGAATTGCTTGCTAGTTTCGGTCGAACGACACCGATCAGACCCGTTAGTCGTTGGCACAGACGTTGCGAGTTTGAAGCATGATACATACGAGTGTTCACTCTGCTGATCTTGCCAGCCTGCATTGCTCCATTAAAAGCATTGGCTAAGGATCCAAAACGGCTGCAAGTATGTGAATGATCTATATTCTAGAGAGGAAACTTGAGTCGTTGGGCCCATATTGGCCGCTCGTCAGAAAGTTGTCAATCGCCTCGGTGTACAAGGACATGGAAGCGACAACTGAGGACCTAACGATATGTTTCAGAAGCTCTTCCGAAGCCGCCATCCGACAAATTCAAGAATCACAAGATGAAGAAACAATGTTGACCCGACTCCGGAAGCTACCATTACCAGAATCTAATCAATGGCAGGGTTGGCCGAAAAGTTCTTGACGGCAAAACTGGATCCACATCCACAGGCTGATTCGGACTGAGGGTTGTCACGAATTTCAAACGAACTTTTAATCATTTCGACCACATAATCCAAGGTTGCACCTCGCAGCAAGTTCATGGACGAAGAGTCAATAACAACACGGGATCCCTGCGGATTGATCCAAACCATATCTTCATTTTCTTCATCGATGATATCTTCAGTATTGTCCAAGCAATGAAATTCAAATTGATAGGTAAATCCAGAACATCCACCGGCGTCGACAAAGACTCGAAGGTAAACCTTATCAAGATCATGGCCCTTCTTGGACGCGAGTCGCTCCATTTGCTTCCAGCAGGAATCCGTGATTATAAGAAAATTGTCAGTTAGCAAGAAGGTATCGTGATTGCCTTCTTTGACGGGGAAGTTGGCGTTGTTCACTGGAAGGGATGTGTCAGAGTCACTAGCATACACTGGGTATACTAATAGCTAGGGGAATACCGCGTAGTCGGGGTGGAGATTGATCAAGTCTCCACACCAACCTAGAAGTCTTTTGCGTTGCAAAAACTCCTGTATCGATATTATGATTAAAGCTATAGAGTAAACAAAGTGATCTTGAGTTCCTCATTTTGATTCCTCGCTTTGGTTTCCAGGAATTGATTTGCTATCTTGCAACGCACAGCTTGATTCAAATGGACGATAGTTATCTCATTTGTTGTTTGTTGTGTCATAGGTTAGTTAGCAAAACATGAGTGTCGTAGACACAAACGGCGAGTGGCCCGGCGTTCTGTGGCGCCAAAGCCCATCCTGCGCGTTATGCATGCGCGGATTCCGACATGTAGGCTTATATCATTGGGTCATGCAACACAAACTGCCAGTCGTGCAAATTCAATATTTCAAAACACAAATACAAATTTGGAAACGCGACTGGTGCTAAAAACATAAACTGCGACTCTCCCTCTTGGGCTTGGTGTCACAGTTCACCATCCTTGATTAAGTTTTCGGATGGTCTCAAAGGTTTCTCGAGCCAGACCTTTCGTGAGGATGTCGGCCCGTTGCAACTTGGTGTCGATTTTGGAAATCGTAACTGTGCGATCTTCCATATTGGATTTCGAGGACACAATGGTTGCGTTTGTGGCTTTCACCTGGGACCAAAACCAGTGCCACTTGTTGTTTAGCGAGCGAGATCGAGAGGTGAGACGTTGGTTGGTGGCCACAAGGTAAGCACTATTGTTGTCCTCATGGACTTCTGCAGTAATCCGTGGCACACTTGGATTGATTCTCACACACGAGTTTAATTCGTTCAAGACTTCTTGCAACCAGACTACAACTCGCATGGCTTGAGACAGAGCCACGTATTCGGAGTGAAAGGTGCTTGTTGCAATTTCGCTTTGCAATTGAGATTTCCAAACCAGAGGACTTCCCCCGAAGAAAATGATATACCCAGTTCGGGACTTCGCGCTTGTTGGATCATCTTCTGGTTCTCGGCCGTGCAGACCCATGAAGTCTGCATCGACATAACAATCAAGCCGATAATCTTTGCTTGGGCGAAAGATGGTGCCGTTGTTGATGGTCCGTGAGAGATATCGGATGATGGCTTTGACGGCTTGAGCGTGTGATTGTTTTGGATCATTGGAGAAACGAGCCACTTGGCTCACGGCAAACGTTATATCTGGCCGTGTGTTGGTGGAGAGATACAACAACATACCAACCACTGACCGATAGTTCCAATTGTCTTTCATGGGAGGGCCGTTGGGATCACTTCCCAATCCAATCTGCGCTGCAGGGGTCCAGTTTCCGTTGCAGTCTTCCATCTTTGTGGTTTGGAGGATGCGCTTGATTAAACCGGGTTGAGTCATTACAATCTCGTCCTTGTTCCGCTTGAAATCGATTCCCAGGTATTCTGCGAAATCGGAGTCTTTTGACAATTCGAAACCTTTTGTTTTCAGTCGTTCAATGAATGCATCCACAAGAGTCATGGTGGGTGCAACGATGCCACAATCATCCACCCAAATAAAGAGAAGCATGTCTGGTTTCATGAAGAAACATTCGTCATGGTCGCTTTTCTTGAAACCATCTTCCAAAAGAGCTTCAATGAGTTTTTCATACCATAATCTAGGGGCAATGGTCAAACCGTAGAGACTCTTCAGCAGACGTAGGCAGGTGGGTTCTGAGCGGGTTGACTTGAAACCAGGTGGTATGTGGATCCAGATGGGTTCCTTGAGTTTTGCCTGGACGAAGGCATTGCTGAAGTCTATGCATACCATTACCCATTGTTGACTTAGGGCGTAGATCATACAAATTCGGATGATTGCCCAATTTACAACTGGTGAATAGGCGTCTGGTGCTTGTTCTTGAAGGTCGCCTCTCACGCAGTAGCGTCCTTTGTGCTTCTTGATTGTTCCATCGGCGTGGCGTTTTCGTTTGAAAACCCATGTGCCTGGTAGAATCTTGGTTTTGGCAGCCGACTGTGGCTCTTCAATCCATGTCTCTTTTTCTGTTAGCTCATCAATTTCTTGTTTTGCTGCCTTGCGCCAGTGAAGAAGGTCTGGATCTTTCAACGCTTGATCGTAGCTCAGAGTGTCGGGGTCTACGATGGTTGCCTTGAAGAGTCCAATTGTGGCTTGAAAGGGTAGGTTGTCAAGAGTATCGACGTGGGCAAGGTAGGACTTGTGTGTGGGGTCCATGGATTCGACGAGACGATTGGGTGAACGTCGGTTTCGGCCGGATCGACGAGGGGCTGGAGAGGCATGCTCCCTCTGGTTGGATGGCTCCCTCTGTTTGGTTGGCTCCCTCTGTGGCTTGTGTTCAGGTGGTTGTGATTTGGGGGCAGGAGGAGCCTGTGTTGGTGTATTCTCCCTCTGCGCCGTGGGCATGGTCCAATCATCTTCAAGGGAAAGGGAAGGGAGATTGTGCGGTGCAGCCAAAGTGGTGGGAGGAGGATTGGTCGACATGCGCGACGGAGCATCGGCAGGCGACGACAGAACACTGGGTGGGGCAGACACTGGACGTGGAGTACTGACTGGGTGGGGCAAGGGAGGGGCAGCCGTGGTTGAAGTTGGTGGGACGGCAGGGGTGTCGTATTCCAGTGGAACAGGGGGGGTCGCGTTTTCCATGGCCTCAAAGATCTTGTTTTTGGTGAGTTCGGAGGCAGTGGCTTCGGGCGCGTCATTCGGAGAATCGTCGTCTGCTGATGGATCGTCGTATCCTGGTGAGTGCAGAATGTTGTCCATGTTTGCGAAGATTTGGTCAACTGTTGTATGTGGTGAGTGGGAGTTTTCGTTGGTTGCGGCCACTGTTGCAAACCAGTCGTCGAAGACAACGTGGTATTGCGGTGAGATTGTGCCCGTGTCGAGGTTGAGTACGAGTGGAGCGGTGAGTGCATGTTGTTGGGAGAATCCAACAAACATGCAGCGTTGACTTCTTGGCTTCCATCGTGGTAATTTCTTACCGTCTTGTATTGTTTTGTTCAGAACATATGCCGGTGCACCCCAGACATGAAGATCGTGGAAGCGGCGTTGCTCCCAGCGTGTCTTGGTGAAGAGGTCGATGGGGGAAATTCCTGTTTCAATCTTGGGGAGTCGGTTGTAGATGAAAACAGCATGGTCGACGGCCATGGGCCAAAGAGTTGGGTCTGCAACTTCGGGCCAGTGGGTGGCGGCGTGTAACATCATGGTCCTTGCCATGGACATGATGGTTTGGATGCTGCGCTCTGCCACGCCATTGTGGTGGTGGGCGCCTACACCGGCAAAGCTTGTTACTTGCTGAAAGGCTTGCAGGTGCTCGGTGTATTTCTTCGAGGTGAAGGCGGTGCCATTGTCTGTGTGATATTGTTGAATGATCACTCCTTGGTTCTGACATCGTTGTTCGTATTCTATTTTTGCTTTTAGTGTTTGGTGGGTGTTAAGGTGAGTTTGCATGGATACGTCGATGTATCCACTTGCGTGGTCTACGAAAATGCATCCACCGCTAAGCATTGCTTCTTCTTTGGTTTTGCCTTTTGATGTGTAGAGGCGTCCTTTTGTCGAGCAGATGAAGTGGTCTGCTGAAACTTGTTGACCGGGAAAAAGGTGGTTCTTTTTCAGGGCTCCTTCTTTGTCTTGTATTTTGACGGTTTTCTGTCCTGGGGAGTGCCTGGTCTTTTGTTTTCCATAAAGACAAGCGGCACACAACGGAGGAGTTGTCAGTTTGCAGACGGCAGTGTGGAGTCGTCGCGACGACTCATCATTTGACAATACACCAGAGCGGAGAACAAACTGGACGACGCGGAAGGGTGCATGTCCAAACCGGATGTGCCATTGGCTCCAGACCTTTTGTGGCGCTGAAAGGTTTATGTTTCGTTCGTCGACTGTGGTGACAGTGGCAACGAATGCAGAGACTGAACGGTGCACTCCTAGTCGGTGGTAGCAGATGCTTTTCGGTAAGTTGCTTTCGGCTTCGATTTCGACTTTTATTGGTCCTCGAGCAGGGTCGTTTCTCACACCGCTGAGTTTGAGTCCTTGTGGTTCGATTTTTATGGTTTCCCCTTGGTATCGTTGTAAGAGGCTGCTTGTACTGAGAAGCCGACAGCCAGCTGCGGGTATGTACAGAGCAAGGAGTTCGATGCATCGTAGCCGTCCATGGACGTCTTTGATGTACCATTCTACGACTCCTTGGCTTTCGACTTGCGCTCCTTCGGCCAAACCTTGGACCTGATAGTCAGGAGGTACGTCTCTCACTTTGTTTGGAATGAAATCGCTCTTGTCGTTCGTGATGGAGACACTTGCGCCTGAATCCCAAATGAGGAGAAAAGCTTGTTTGTCTTTCATTTCTGACTGAAATTTTCGTGGGTGATTGATTGCAGCTTGGAGCGCCAGATTTTGGCTCATGGTGTAAGCATGTGCCTGAATGGTGGTGGTGCTCATGAGTGATGGAAGTGGCTGTGGTCCTTGCAGTGGTCTAATCGTTGTCTTGTTTGTCCTGTCTCGTTTGTGTTTCTTACGGTTTCGTCGATGTTTTGGTTTCCGTGGTTTGGACTTTGGGTGAGATCGGTGTCGGTCGTGGTGGGAGCGAGGTTTCGGTGCCACAGCAATGGCATGGGTTGGTTGGTATTCTCCCTCTGATGTGGTACAGAGACCGAGTGCTGATCGCAGCCAGCGTCCAACAGAGCGGACCAAGGACATGCCAGAGTTTGGTAGAAGACATGTAACAATCAACCGGTGGGTGAGACAATCCACGGGGGAGTGGAAGGGACGCGACAAAGAGTGTACAATCTGCAAAGCAGCTGTGGCGCCTCCAAAACAGGAAAGGAGGTATGGGAGTGCCTTTCGCGAAGCCAGATGTGGACCAATATACAACAAACCAGTGCCGAGCAAACCGGTGAGAGCGCCTTGCTTCATGGTTATCATCAGTGTTCTTGTAGAAGTCAGTGGTGGGAAGAATTGATGACGATTGGGATTAGAAGGGAGGTTCAGACGGAGTGGTTTCTTTTTCTTTCGTTTCGGTGTTGTCGTAAACTTGGTGGTCGCGACATGGGCGGCTGGTTTGCTGGGCAGGTTGATCAGATGTTCGTCGTGGGAGTCCGGGGTGATGTCATTTGGATTGATGGTGATATCCATGGCATGACCAGGGAGTCCTTGTTTGTTCTGCTTGATGATGATGGCACCATAGTCGGAGATGGTGGCCAACTCCCATGCTGTGTGCAGGGTACTGCTCAGACTTGGTGTTTCCATGCTGAGACGGCTGTGATGTACTTGCTCGTCTAGTTGGAGAGCGGTTAGTGCTTCCTTCAGTTTCTGTTGGAGAGAAGGTAGTTGTTGTTCTAAAATCTTCTTCAAACGTGGATTTTCTTCTTTGTGATAGGCCGTGTGTGTGTGGATAAAGTGCTCCACTAGGCTCTCAATGTGGTCTTGACGGATGGCTGGGTCGTCGTCTCCCATCATTTGCCTTTGACGAGTTGCGAAGGGAATAATGGGAGAGGAGGGACGTTTCTTGGGGGCTGAGGGCTCGCCCGGCGCGTGGAAGAGTCGTGTTGGGGTGATGAACGACAGATCTAGGCTGTTGAGCGAGAGTGCACTGTTAGTACTGGGAGGCGTTTCCCACTCAATGGGGGATATTTCATCGTCTTGAATCGCCGGCATCTTCCTATCAGGTGTTGCTTGGTCTTGTTCATGGAAGTTGGGCGGTTCTTTTTGGTCTTGTTCTTGATTCACTGGACAGTCTGACGGAATTTTCGTGTGGATGTCAGTGTTCGGTGGATCTGCATTCTTGTCGAATGTGAATGTTGCTTCATAGAAGTCATACCAGGTGTCGTCGGTTCGTTCAGTTTCGCCGACATTTGAGTTGTTGTACTCTTTCCAAGGTGAGTTGATGGTTGCCACTTTGGCATTGAGATTCAGTTTATTTAGATCTACGGTAAAGTCGATGTCCGGTGGTTCGGGTGCTGGATCTTGTTCTTCATCTGTCTCACTCTCGTTGTTTGTTTCGTTTGCCATCGTAGGTGGGCAGGCTCCGTCGTTGTTGTCATCATCGTGATCGTTGTCATCTGCTTCGTCGTCGGCGTCTCCATTTGGGTCGTCGTCGTCGGTGTCTTCATCTTCTTCCTCTTCGTCATCGTCTTCATCGTCTTGGTCATTTTCTCCGTCGGCTGCATCGTTGTCGGTGGTGCTTGCGGTGTCACCTGTCTCGGTAGCTTCGTCGTCGGAGTCTTCTGGTGGATGAACAATGCGGTGCAGGTTCATGACGCGGCGTAGTTCATCCGTTGCAGCTTGGATGAAGGCTTGTCGGATGTTGGGTGGAAGAGCCATCAAATCTCTGTTTGGGGCGTTTGGATCGTTGTCTTCTTCTTCGTCCGATGATTCTGCGATTGAGAGGTCGTCGGGGTCAATGAAGGTGAGGGGACGAAATGTTGCCGGAGCTTGATGAAGGCCATAGGGTGTGATTGGTCGTGGAACGAGAGGTGGGAGTTCGACCGATTCGTCGGTTTGGTCGGAATCGACGTTCCTGAACAGAGAGGCCAAGTCTGGATCCTCTTCTTCGTCGTCTTGAAAGCGTGGAATCAGTGGAGGCGGTTCTGTGGTTGCGGAGCTTTCATCGCTTGCATCGTTGGATTTGGCGTCGTCGCAACAATCAACCGGTCTCGTATCCAACAACATGTCGGTGGTTTCAACGGTGTTGTTGAGGAGAGACTCGTTTTGTGTGGTGTCTCGACGTTCTTCTCCCTCTGAAACAACAATCGACACATTATCATCATCATCTTCGGGGCCCGATGCGGAGAACGTGTCCCAGAACGAGTCAGGGATGGATGGCATGCTGTCGATGTCGTCTTGGGTTTGATCAGGAGCGACAGAGTCAAAATCTTCGACTGAGAGGAGGTTTCGGACGGGAAATCGTGCTGCCCAGGCGCCAGCATCAAGATCTAGGGAGATCATGTTTGCCTGAGGGGCTGTGATTCCGCCAGGGTTGGATGTTTTCTTGTTGGACTTGGAGTGCCCCTTGTAGTCATCCGAGTGCTGTGCCGTGGAGTGGGTGCCGGTCCATCGGCCGCAGTGGGCGCACCAGTACCAAGTTTTCCCTTCGACTGTCTTCGTTTCGGACTGTCCTTGGGAGGGTGCTTGGTATTTCCAGTTGACGGAGGATCCCGAGTTTGATTTGGTGGTTGTCTTGTTGTTGCTTCTGGAGGTGCGATTGGAGTTTCCCTTGGGTTTCTGGTTGAGAGATCCGCGACTGCCACCGCGCGAGTGTGCGCGTGGTCCGGAAGCTTGCTTGGAGCTTTTGTGGGGACAATCTTTCGCCCAGTGGTCGAAACTGCCACAAATTAGACATGCTCCTTTCGACAAGGGGGTGTCGCCCATGTGTTGACGAAGGGCCATGGCTTGTACTTCCGAGAGGTTGGCAAAGGCTGCAGGAGGTGTCTTGGAATCTTTGTTGTGGGTGGAAGCTGGCCATTTCTTGAGGTTCATGGCATCCATGTACAGAGCTTCGGCTTTGTCACAGATGTGGGCAAAAGAGAGTCCTTCTTTATCAAGAGTATCTTGTTGGTCTTGTTCCGTCATGTATCGAATCTCGAGAATTCGTTGCTGAACTTGTGGGTACAGATTCAACAATCCAAGGTTGTACAGGGGATCTCCATTTGCGAGTGCAAAGGCTTGGAGAACGGACAAGGTAAGTGTTTGTTTGTAAAATCCTGATGCAAACAGATCCTCACAATCTGCCTTCATGTGTGCAGCCATTTCAGAGATGTTCTGCCCTGGATACATGAATGGGGTTCGGCTTGCGATCTTGGCGGATAGAGCATCGTATTTCTGAACCGAGTCAGATTGGAGAAGGTTAATAAAAGTCATCCAGGTAACGAGAAAGGAGTCCGTTGTGTTCGTCTTTGTTTCTAACATCTTGCGAATCTTCAGTTCGACAGAGTCGAGGAGACACATGCGTGCAGCGGTGTCGTTCTCTGAATCATATGGGTCGAAGTTGGCGCAGTGCACAGGGGCTGCCTTCTGCACAAGCTTGAGGTTAAAGCGAGTGTGCTCATTGACAATGTGTCGCATCTCTTTTGGGTTGGCTGGATCGGCGAGGTAGCAGATGGTGTCGAGACCTCGGAGTACGAAGATGTCGTTGAGACGCTTCATAAATTCGTGGAGGTTGTCTCCCTTTTTGTAACGAATTGACAATCCACTGCAGCGAGTCTCGAATCCGGTGATGTCTTTGCCGAATCGTCGTTGGTGAGGAGTTGCAGGGTAGGTTTTGGCGGTTGGGTCGAGTCCTTTCCAGGTGGGGAGAGGCTTTCCGCCGGTCCAAGCCGCCCACTTGTACTCGTCGAGTTGAACAAGATCGCCCATTGTGGGCTTGGGTGGTTTGAAAGTGGGCTTGGGTGTAGTTTCAGAACTTGCCATGCTGGAGGTGTCCGAGGCGTTTCCGTGAGAACTGGAACTGTTGAAGACGATTTCTTCTTCAATTGGCTCAAAGGAGAAGTGGCTCCCTAGAGTCGATGGCGAAGCGTCGCTTGGGGTAGACAGCTTGTTGGCCTGTCAAAAATCTCGAGAAGGGGTAGTCCGACGATGATGGTCGTTGGGCTAGAACAGAGGAAACGATAGCGGGTTAGGCTGTAATTTGGGCGTAATAACCTGTCAGAGTCACTAGCATACACTGGGTATACTAATAGCTAGGGGAATACCGCGTAGTCGGGGTGGAGATTGATCAAGTCTCCACACCAACCTAGAAGTCTTTTGCGTTGCAAAAACTCCTGTATCGATATTATGATTAAAGCTATAGAGTAAACAAAGTGATCTTGAGTTCCTCATTTTGATTCCTCGCTTTGGTTTCCAGGAATTGATTTGCTATCTTGCAACGCACAGCTTGATTCAAATGGACGATAGTTATCTCATTTGTTGTTTGTTGTGTCATAGGTTAGTTAGCAAAACATGAGTGTCGTAGACACAAACGGCGAGTGGCCCGGCGTTCTGTGGCGCCAAAGCCCATCCTGCGCGTTATGCATGCGCGGATTCCGACATGTAGGCTTATATCATTGGGTCATGCAACACAAACTGCCAGTCGTGCAAATTCAATATTTCAAAACACAAATACAAATTTGGAAACGCGACTGGTGCTAAAAACATAAACTGCGACTGGATGGCTGTAGAGCGCCTGAAGACGATGCCTCATCGTTCGGACCCGAGGATATGTTGTGGTCCGACACATTTTCTCCTGGTTTATGCTGAGAAACAACCACCATGGCACGTTTTTGAAATGGATGAATCACTTGTCTTGTCGACCGATCCAACGTTGTGCCATGTTCTTGAAAAGGATTCGATCTTGTCGTATCCAAGACGTGAAAAGCATGGGTGCTCAGGGAAGCAAAAGGGAAATGGGACGAAACTCGATCCGGCCTTTTAACGTGCACAGTACGGAATAATTGTCGTGATACAGAGATGGAATCTCTCACTTTGGAAATGGTTGTCATGCTGTTTGTCGCCCTTGCCGCCATCATGGTGTTCTCATGGCTCGTTCGTTGATTTTGATGGGTAAAGAAGAAGTGCACTCCCACATTTCACTGACCATAAATGGATGACGTGGACGAAACTCGCTATGTAATACCCCGACTACTATCCCTCTACCATTCTTCATATCGATAGCCTCCCAAAAGTAAATGATGGTATCTCCCTACCCTTTATCCTATCAAACCTTTCATCGTGCTGTAAGTCATTCATTGCTTGTGATTCCCATGCAATGCTCTAGATCTAGCTTGATTTCTTCCTCCTCTTTCTTGTCTCCGCACTAGAATTACGTCACTAGCAACTCTTGTTCGGTTTGCGATTCCAATTCTTGAACCATTTTTTGAACGGCTGCTTCAAACAGTTGCAACGCCTCTGTCAGTTCTTCTTCTGCAATAATAAGGGGCGGAACAAAGCGCACGACATCTTTTCCGGCCGCAACCAGCAACAATCCTTGATCCATGGCGGCCAAGACGACCTTGCCGGGTGGTACGTCGGGATGCGTGACCGTCACGCCTTTTAATAGACCCCAGCCTCGCACAGGTCCCAACAAGGCGGGATACTTTGCGGCAATCGCCTCGAGACCGGCAGCCAATTGATCTCCTCGGGCTTGTACATTGTCCAAGACATTGTGGTCGGAAAAGTATTGTGCCACAGCCAATCCGGCACTGCAGGCCAAGGGATTGCCTCCATACGTACTGGCATGATCGCCCGGGCCGAGGACTGTGGCGGCTTCCCCCCGTGCCAACATGGCACCAATGGGAACCCCTCCCCCCAAAGCCTTTGCGGAGGTAAACACGTCAGGTACGACGTTGAGATTTTCATATCCCCAGAGTTTGCCGGATCGTCCCATGCCTACTTGGACTTCATCCATCATCATGAGTGCACCCGTTTCATCACAAATTTCTCGAACCGTTTGAAAAAAGTCGACATTGCCTGGTACAATGCCACCTTCACCTTGCAAGGCTTCCATCATAATGGCCGCCAATCCTTCTCCCGGTGTTTTCTCAATTTCCTGGACGACTTGTTTTAATTCATCAATGTCATTGTAGGTAATGTATCGAAAGCCAGGAACCATTTCTCCGTCATACCCAAATCCTTGATGATATTTGGGCTGTGCTGTGGCCGACAAGGCGGCCAGGGTCCGACCATGAAAGGAATTGTGCGCCGTTACAATAATGGGTTTGTCAATGCCTCGATTGGACGCATGTCGACGAGCACATTTAATGGCCGCTTCATTGGCTTCGGCGCCCGAATTGCAAAAAAAGACCTTGGTGGCGACCGAATTGGCACACAACCATTCGGCCAAGGCGGCTTGGGCAGGAATTTGATACAAGTTGGAAACATGATGGACTTGTTGCATTTGTTGTGTAATGGCTGTCGTCAAGGCTTGGTTGTTGTGTCCCAAGGCACAGGTGGCAATGCCCGAAACACAATCCATATATTCACGCCCGTCGGTCGTATACAATTTGCAACCATTGCCATTTTTGATAGTCAAGGGATATCGTCTAGACAGAGAAAACACAGAAGAGGGAAAGCAGAGACACAAAAAGAAGGCGAATCGAGCGACATGAATTAGAAACGTTTGGACCATTCATCCCAGCGCCACCGTCACATGAAAGGGAGCCACTCATTCATTCAAGGCATGCCAGTCATTCGACAACGTACCCATAGGTTTTTTGTACATTTTGATCGTAGAGTTCCGTCGTTTGTTCGTCCCCTCCCTGATCGCTTAACAGATCTTCTATCGATTTGGGAGGAATCAAGTTGGTCCTCGTCGTTTTCGATGAAGTGGTTGTCGAACTGTGTCGTTCGGCCGTCGTGACAAAACCATGCGTGCCACGGGTGGCCGTCATGATCATGAACACAAGGAGAGACCAGGCGAGAAGAAAACGGGTTGCCACAACGTTCTTCATCTTGTCCTTTGGAGATTTGACCTTGATGATAGGGTTTGGATGTTGCTGCTTTTATGTAAAAGGTTCTTTTGTTCCAGACCCTACACCAGCGAGTGGTCGTCAGACACACAACAACAGAATGAGAGTGTAGTGTTCTTCGGCAATTGATAGATCGCATACAACTTGGCCGGGGTCGCTGATTGTTCGCTCCAGATCAAGCAAACGTCGGGACTCGGGACTCCTTTTGAGTCCCTTCGTGTAGGACTCCTAGTACACGCAGGAGATAGGATAGACAATGAGGAGGCGCTTATGAGACCAGTCAACATCCAAGACATCCAACATGCATTGATGATACATGTTGGATACCTTTTACTACGGCATCAAATCAGATGCCCATGACAAACTTTCCCCCATCGTTCATCTCCTACGTATCTAGGTAGTACAAAAACATAGTTTGTGAGGAGAACCACAGACACTCGTTCTAGAAAAACACTCACTATTCAAGGTTCTCTCGATAAAGCACCACAACAAAGCTTTCTCACAATGAGTGAAAACCAAGAGCTGACAAGCCGCCAACTTGTGCTAAACCCTACCAACCAAGACGAGGTGTCGGAGACGAGGATTGTTCCAGTTCCTGCCCTGGTAGAACGGGAGCAACATGCGGAGGAGCCCATCTTTGTCGAAGCTTGGATAAGAATCTACAAGTACGATCTAGAGTTGGAGAGATTCTAGAACAGGGCGAAAACGCTGACGAGGACGAGTGCATCACCGTCGGAGGTTTACTGAAAATTTAACAGGACGCTCTCCGAGGGTTGGCCAACTCTTGTGCCACGCGTGAAGAGTTCCAGTCAATGGAACGCAAACTTGATGACCTTATGGATCAAGTGCACTTGAGGCTTGACAATCTCATAATAAGCCTTGAAGACATGGCAGCCCAAAAGAAGAAAGATGATGCTGTGGAGGAAATCGAGTAAAGAGAGAAAGAGGTAGCAACGAAATGGATTAAACTGCAGCACATATTATATTCTACAACGTCTTGACATAGCTCAAACATACACAATCGGTGGTTCCAGCATAACGATAGCGATTCGACAACGTCTTGCAACTTCCAACAACAACCTACTTGGACTGGAGGATCGATAGTCTCTCACCATTCGTAGTAGAGACTCCCAACATAATATCGTCCACACGATCGTCCTTGTCATCGTTTTCTTCCACTGATTCTTCAATAGCTCCCAGTAGATGAGTGAAGCTAGGAAACTTGTCCGACTCCAGCTTCCATTGACTGCTGGTAGTGGTGGTGGCGGTGGTGTCGATGCAGTCGGTTTCCGATTCGTGGAGGAAATGGGAGAGAATAGGATTGTCGGGTGGAACAAGGACCGTAACCTTGCGGAGCCATCCTTCCAAGGTCGGAACGTACGAACAGACCAAATCTTGTAAAAACGAGAAGGATCGACACAGGACGCCTGGAGGATGTAGCGAAGGGAGCTCCGGTATTTCGATACTGCGTACACTTCGTATCAAATCTTTCCTGAATTTGCAAATGGACGGCCAAGAACGGGTTGTGGTATACTTGTTTCCTCCAAAGGAAACAGAGAGTTCAAATTTCATGGCTTCATCTTTGCTCGACTCTCCGCTCCACTCGCCTCGTATGGTTCTTCTCCTCGAACGGGGGGAGATGGTAGAGCTTGTGTCGTTGTTTGTGGCTAACGAATGAACCAACAATGCCGAATCAATTCTTGCATCCTTTACCGATATTCCAACACGGTCTGAAGTATCCTCGTGGTTTGCAGCAACACCAGACGATCCTTCTGGATGAGAACAAGAAGCTTCGTCCGATTTTCTGGGTATCGGTGGAAACAATCCTGGCAATGCATAGGCCGACATGGTTTCTCTCGTAGATAGATTTTATGACGGATGATGAATGAGTTGGTCCTCTCGTTTCTATTCTTGTTTGTTGGGAACAGGAGAGATTTGGTAAATCACGGATGAAAAAAAAACCAAACATGAGACTTGCGAATCTCTTATCTCTTGTGCTCTTGGACATTGTAAGCACGACTTTGTCGCTGCGACATGTGCGACCCCCGCACAAATCCATTTCAAAATAGAATCGTCCAATGCCCAAAGAGAGCTCATCCTTCATGGAGCATCTACATACCTTCCTTCTTCTTTCAACTCCTTGATGTTGTATTGTTGCACTCGAGAGATGATATGCCAAAGAGATGGACGTTTTATGTCGACTACTATTCTCTGGGAGAATTTGATAGGACGATGGACCACAAAGTTGCAGAGCCACAGCTGCGCCACATTACATGATGATTTTGAAAGAGGGTGGAGAGAATGCTTACTGTTGCTTCCGTCGGCGCGCCGTCGTCGACGTCTCTTCCGTTAACTCAGCATATCTGCGACCGTCTCGTACTATCCACGCGATAGTGCAAAGGAGGTGATGCCGACCCAACGGACGAACCACAGTCATCCTCCCACGAATACTACCAAGCAGCAGCGAACCGCCGAGCGGTCGAACCGTTGTCTCTCTCTACAATATTGTAGTGTACTCGTATCGACAAACTCTCTCCTTCTCGGACCCGTCACCAAATCTCCATCAACGATCGTTTTGCGACCCCCGCAGCCAAAAAAATGGATCCAGACAAAACAATCACAATAAAGTTTCTATTCTCTACATTACCTTCCTAGAGAGAACAGAGAGTCGACACGAGATACGAGCATCGCCTATCTCACTGTTCCCGTGTGTGGCCCCGAACCCTGGCTCTTCCCTCCATTCAAAGAGGGAGCGTGCTCACGAAGCATGCCGTACATACAGACGGTCCACCAGGAGGAGCCTCGGGAACTCTTAGTACATCCGTTCCATGAGTCTTGAATTTCGTAGAATCGCTCATGGTGAATGACACTTTTCGTGCCCACTTTTTGGCTTCCATTCTTACTTCACTCTCGTCTACTAGCTAGGAGTAGTCCATCAACAGATCTGCCGCGACATGGGACACGTGGTCGGATCGAATGGAAACGCAAGAATTCTTGGTAGTACCAGTACCAGTTGGTGTGGTGCTCTCCACTACCAGGTCGTCTTCGCATTCGGCCAAAATGCTGGCCCGTTGTCGTACCTCCAAGACAAACAAGCGAAGAAGTTCCGCCGTCACCAATGCCGTCTCTCGAGACATGGTGCGTTTCCCAGTCTTGTTGCTGTGGTTGTTCCCCGAATTCGAAGACGACGACGACGATGCTGTTTCATGAAAGTGGACCAACTTTCGAACCAAACCGGGCGAAAAGGATTTGTTGTTGCTGCTCCCCGCAGGGTTCTCACGTTCCCGCACCATTGTTTGGTGTTGTTGTTTGGCATGCAATTGTGCTCCGAACAAATCGACCCGCAGAAAGAAACCCGGATTTTCACCTTCAGCGACTGAAACGCGTTTGCGCTCTTTTCCAGCCGTGGTAAACTTTTTCTCTTGGAGGGACGCCATCGCCATGAGGATGTGATGGGCGACAGCGGGGTTCGCAATTCGCAAGAGAACAGATATGTGTAGAAACAGAACCAACAATCTACCGAGACCGAGAGACGACTCTGAGGAGTCAAACAGCACAGTCCATCACGTTCTCATTCATCAATCAACAAACAAATCATCATCATCATCCAATCCAACTCGTACGTGAATGGGCCATCCTTCTCCATCCACAGAACAGTATCCAAAGAAATACACACAAACGACAACGAGAAACCAACCGACTGTAAGACATTGAGAGAAGAATGATGCTGTCAACACTGTACCACATCTCATGCTGATGTTCTCTTTCTTTCGAACGCTTTTCAACAGAGAAGAATATGAGTCAAGGAGGGTCCGCTTTGTCGTTCCTGGCGCCGCTTGACTTTGACTATAACAACAACACACCAGACGACGATAGCTGCTACTGTTTTGGCATGGAACCGAACCACTCGGACGATCCATCTCATTTTGATCCGGAAACCGCGCCACAAACTCGGGCCATGACCACCACCACCACCATGGTCCTCTCGTCCCACGTGTGGACGACGGTCCTGAGGTGGTGGTCGTCGTCGTCCATCCTTGGTGGGTCCACTTTGCTGGATCCGTCGTCTGTGGGAAATGGCATGACGGCAGAGAATACTCATCCTTCCTTCTCGTCC
The DNA here is from genome assembly GCA_946965045.2 of Epithemia pelagica. Taxonomy (NCBI): domain Eukaryota; phylum Bacillariophyta; class Bacillariophyceae; order Surirellales; family Surirellaceae; genus Epithemia; species Epithemia pelagica. Next base: position 6,639,725 of record OX337228.1, read on the forward strand.
ATGGTCCTGTGGTCCAGTCTGATGGTACTACTACTCTTGGTGTTGTCGTCGATGGTCCCGGGACGGTTGCATGGCTATTCGGCCCAACTTTGGCGGTGGCCCATTTTGGCCCTCACCTATGGCGCCATTTGGGTGGAACTCGTCTGGTATTGTGCCATTCGACTCGTGATTCGTGTGGCCGAAGCCGTTGTGGCCCAGCCCAAACATACGGCCTTGCGTCGACACATGGCGGCCGCCACATCCTACCACGAATGGTATCGAGCCGCCCATGCCTTGGATCAATCGCAACAACGACACCATTGGCTGTTGCACCCTCGGACGACGACCACCAGTGTTGTCTCGACCGTGGAGGATAACGACAACGACAACGACGAAACCAGAGATTCGATTCGGTCACGCAATTACAATTGGAAGTTTCTACAAGAATTGATCAAAGATATGCAATTGGTACTGCGACCGGCCAACCCAAACGACAACGACGACAAGGACACGGCATCTCGAATTATTTTTGCCATGGCCGTGATTCAACAATGCACACGGTGTGGTCCCAATATGGGTGGCGTGGTCATGAACAGTGACTTGTTCTCCTATGCCAATACGGGAGAACCCAAACAATTGGTCCTTGACTTTTGTCAACACATTGTGGATACCCTGCGGTGGATGACGAATCAAACACTCCGTCTAAAGGAGGCTGCGGCTCCACCACAATCGATCCCCAGCCGGCCCGAAACAAACAACGACAACAACGACCAACCATCACAACCGGCCTCGGGCCATTGTGACTCGGTTTCGGACCGTCTTCAACAGGAAAAAGGAAATATATGGAAATCATTTACTGCCGATTGCATGGCGTCCAGAAGCACACTGGCTGATCCAGACCAAGAAGAAGAAGAAGAAGAAGAAGAAGATTGCAAGGTTGTCCCTCTCCATCCCACGAAACAGCCATCATCCCCACCCATTGTCGTCCACCGTCATCAAGTATTGGAGTTTCTGAAACGGACACGGTCGGCCTATGGTCGGACCGCCTTGTGTTTGAGTGGGGGTGCCATGATGGGATTGTATCATTTTGGGGTCATTCGGGGATTGGCACAAGAGGGATTGTTGCCCCGGATTGTATCGGGGACCAGTGCTGGCAGTGTCGTGGGCGCCTTGGTCTGTACCCGGACCAATGACGAATTGCCACACGTCTTGGACCCCAAGGTCATTGGCCCCCGCATGACATGCTTTGATCGACCATGGAAGGAACGACTCGTCAGTTTGTGGAAGCACGGAAACATGTTTGATATTGACGAATGGAAACAGAAAATCGAATGGTACGATAATTGTCAAAAAGAGCAGGAACAACACCATGGTCCATTCGAATTGCTAGTGTGGAGGACAAGAATCTAACATGACATTTTCTCTGATCGTTTGACTTACTCGCAATAATGACACACTTTGGGTATCGCTGGTCCAGGTTCACCAATGGCGATACCACCTTTGAGGAAGCATTTCTTCGAACAGGCCGTATTTTCTGTATTACCTTGTCATCCACGTCTAAAAAGGCATCCCCTATTCTTATCAACTATCTTTCCGCCCCCAACGTGACCATTGCCAGTGCAGTATTGGCCAGTGCCGCGGTACCTGGCTTTATTTCACCCGTTCAGTTGGAATACAAGGACTCACATGGTGTCATTCGTAGTTATGGGGAGCACAATCAAACCTACTATGATGGTGCGGAGATTCCTGCGTTTGTGTGTATGACATGGCTTACGCTGACCCATTGGTCAATTTCTTTTTCACCTTTGTAATAGGTTCCATACGTCAAGACATTCCCACGAGCGGACTGGCGGAAATGTTAAACTGCCAGTTCTTTATTGCATCTCAATGCAACCCTCATATCGTTCCCTTCTTCTTTAATCCCAAAGGAGGAGTTAGAAGACCAAGCAGGTGGTCCAGTGGCGAACAAGAACATTCCTGGCGAGGAGGGTTTCTATTGGCGGCACTGGAAATGTATCTCAAGGTACGTCCCTAGCAACGACGCCCACAATCCATATATCTTTCGGTTTCTCACAAAAGCTTTGTGTCCTATATGCAGAATGATATGAAAGCCAAATGCGTATTCTTGAACGACCTCGAGGCTGCGGTTGGCTTTACATCCACAATGATGACACAAGAATTCGTCGGTTCAACAACCATTGTTCCACAGGTTGCCTTCAAGGATTATTTTCGAGTAAGAAAAGAATTGTGAAGCTTGTTGAGTAGCACTTACTTTGTCAAGTATCGAAACTTACCGTCGCTTCCGTTGCCTTCCCTTCCACGCTTCGAATGGTCGGTTCCTCTCGCTGTTAACGCCATTCTCTACCATCTTGTAGCTGGTTTCGGATCCAGATCCCTCTGATTTGGAGCGATACTTCCAACGAGGTGAAGTAGCGTCGTATGAGCACACGGTGTTGATCAAACTCCATTTCAGTATTGCCGATGCTCTGGATGAATGCATAGCAAAGCTTGAACACCCGGACAACAAGGACATTCCGAACGATGAATTTTCCCAACCATCGTCCTCTTTCACGGACCCCTTGCGTCGAGCGGATTTTAGACGGGAAGGCAAGACCTCGATAGAAACATGAAACTCTTGATGTAACAAAGAACTTGAACGTTGGATCTACTGTTGGACACAAGATGACAGGCGATGTACCCGCCCATCCCAATCCCACAGGTGCCTACAAAACGCTCCGTGTTGCCGTCTATCGCACAAAACAAATGCTAGTCTAGTAATAGTATAGCTTCAGGTTTCAAGGAGCAAAACAGTACATTCAAGTCGTAGACAACGAAGGAATGGCACCTATAATCTTTGTCTCGAGTCATCATTATAGTGTCTGTCTTGCTGTTGTTGTAGATTATGTCGCTTCCAAAGAAGGGGCAAGTTACACCTCCACACCCATGATACGTGCCACTTGCGGCATATCCTTATCACCACGACCACTCATGTTGATGACCAAATCTTTTCCTGGTCCCAATTCTTTGGCCAAGTGCTTGACAGCATAATAGATAGCATGACTGGTTTCCAATGCCGGGATGATTCCTTCCTGTGCACACATTAGTTGGAAGCCTTCGAGTGCTTCTTCGTCCGACACCGCCATGTACTTGGCGCGTCCCGAATCCTTCAAGAACGCGTGTTCTGGGCCGACACCAGGGTAATCCAATCCAGCGGAAATGGAATGAGTTTCCAGCGTTTGACCTGATTCCGGTTCCTGAATCACATATGTGTAGGCACCTTGCAACACTCCTGGTGTTCCCTTGGACAAGGTTCCACAATGTTGTCCATCCTTATCTAGACCATACCCAGCCGCTTCCACACCATAGAGAGCAACAGATTCATCGTCCATAAAGGGATGGAAGGATCCAATCGCATTGGATCCGCCTCCCACACAAGCCACGACAGCATCGGGTAATTTGCCGGCTTTTTCCATAAATTGCTCCTTGATCTCTTTTCCAATAACGGATTGGAAATCACGGACAATGGTGGGAAAGGGGTGCGGTCCGACAGCGGAACCAATCAAATAATGCGTGTCACGAACATTGGTCACCCAGTCACGCATGGCTTCATTAATCGCATCTTTGAGTGTAGCTTGTCCATCCGAAACCGGAACAACCTTAGCGCCCAAGGTATTCATACGAAACACATTGAGTTTTTGACGTTCACAATCAACTGCTCCCATGTACACCGTACAATCCAATCCCAATTTCGCACAAATTGTAGCAGTTGCCACACCGTGTTGTCCGGCTCCTGTTTCGGCAATGATGCGAGGCTTTCCAATGCGCTTGGCCAACAAGGCCTGTCCAATGGCATTGTTAATCTTGTGTGCGCCCGTATGAGCAAGATCTTCTCGTTTCAACCAAATCGTGGCTCCACCAGCCATTTCCGTCAAACGATCCGCTCTGTGCAAAGGAGTCGGTCCACCTACAAAGTCTCGACGATATTCTGCCAATTCCTCCAAAAACTCGGGATCATTCTTGATTGCATTGTATTGTTCTTCAATCTCTTCAAAGGCAACTGACAGAGTTTCTGGAATGTATTGTCCCCCAAACGGCGTCGTTCCAAAATTTTTCTTGTTTTCATCTCCCTCCTGCGATTTTTTCTCCTCTTCCATTGCAGGCGTTTGACCCAACTTGGTGGCTTGATTTTTCACGACAGCAGCATCTTGTTTCAATCCCGTGGCCAAATGTGCAACAGTGTCACGTACAAGTTTCGCTTGCTCCTCAGTGCTGGTATCTTCCGGTTTCTCGGGGTCCACAGCCTTGAGAATGGCACTTCCGACAACCACGCCATCAGCAATGTTCGCTACGCCGTTCACCATGGACGGATCGGAAATGCCAAAACCTACGGCAAGGGGCAGTTCCGTTTTGGATCGGACACGAGCCACAAAGTCCGGTAAATCTTCTGGAAGGGCGGACCGGGCTCCCGTAACACCCGTGACGGAAACGCAGTACAAAAAGGTAGTAGCCCGATCGGCCAAAGCTTGAATGCGTTCATCGCTACTCGTCGGAGCGACCAAGGGCACATTGGACAAACCATGTTTCAAACAAGCGCGTTGCAATTCCTGGCCCTCTTCCGGTGGCAAATCCACAACGATAAAGCCGTCGACACCGGCCGCCGCAGAATCCTGACAAAGTGAGTCCAACCCGTTTTCGTATTGCAAAAACGGATTGAAGTATCCCATGAGTACAATTGGGACCGTCAATCCTTTGGAGCGAGCATCTTTGACCATGTCCAAACAGTCTCGCACAGTGCATGTACCACCCTTGATGGCCACTTGATTCGTCTTTTGAATGGTGGCGCCATCGGCTTGAGGATCTGTGTAGGGGACGCCCAACTCAATAATCGATGCACCTCCTTCTTGCATAGCCAACAAAATCGAAGTTGTATCTATTCCAGGAAATAAATTCATATAGGGGAGCAGATGTGCGACATGCCAGAGGCCCATTAGCAAAACGAGATGAAGGGGCAAATATAGAGACGACGAAAGAAAAATGAAAAGCAACATGGTAAGATGTAACGTCCATCATGTGTCAAGTTTCCCACCAGATACTGACTCTCGGGTCCAACAACCCATTGCTATTGTACTTTTCTCCATGTCGGTTGGCATATGTCCGTTCCAAAGCCTCCGAGGTTTACCATTGAAGGTCCGATCTGTTTGCCATCTCTTGCTAACGAACGATTCGCTTGTTTGTTCGTACCTTGTGGTTTGGGATATCCAGCCGTCACAAAAGTGATAAAGGCTGCTTCCCCCCGTTCCTTACAGGAAGCAAAGGCTTGTTCAATTCGTTCAACCCCCATATCGCTTGTCGTCGAAGAAGTGGTCTCTTCTACGGAAGATACGTGCAAAGAGGTCGAAAATGCTTGCTTGGAAGCACCTCGAGGTAACACCACAGTCGGAGAGGAGAAGGCTTCCACTCCTAGCGAGAATCGAGAAGTTGTTTCGGAGAAGGACAATACAACTGAAAGAAGAACAAGCAGCTGTACAACCCGGTGAATTGGTGGTGTAGACATGCTCGTCGTGCAGAAACTCTGATCGCTGCAACACTGTAACTCGTTTAGATGTTTGTTCGAAGTAAAAATGAAAGGAACCGCGACAAATGGTCTGTTTCGACAACCCTTGTTTGCACGTTTGACTGGAACAATTCGGTCGGTTGTGCGATCTTCTCTGTGTTCCAAACACTAACAAAGATATGTCTGGACAGAAAATGGTTGTTGTGGGTGGATTGGATGCGTGGTCGTTGTTGATGTGGGGCTTTTTGATGGATTCTCTTGCTTGGCATAGATGATTCTTCACAGAAATTCGTTGAGGTCTGGCTTGGTACGTTTGTGGGCGCAAGGAACGCCACATATCGAACTATGTGGGTCTTTATGATGTGGCAAAGGAGTAGCTTTCATAGCTTATATCGTTGTGGGAGATAGGAGAAAGTAGGTTATTGCTCTTGTTGGGTGTACCAATCCAAACTGCGTGTTCAGTTTATATGCATTTATTTATTCTCTCTAGAGTATAGTATTGATTTATTTAGGCATTTGCATAGCATGAACCATGGTGATCCCTTTTCATTCTTCCCCATGATCCATCAAAACCGAGAGAATCCAGCAGACAACGAGGGTCACACAAGCTTCAGTGCATTTCCAGTTGGTGGATCTTGCTGCAGGTATCCATGAGGCAATGTTCTAAAGGGATTGGATCTTTACTCACGAGGTGAAAGGTCGAATATATCAATGCAATATATCGTCCAATCAGCCCATTCTGTCTGCCAGTTTACTTGTTTCTTCAAAATATGTGTATCAAAAAGAGAGCAAACATCTCAAAAGCGGCGACGATAAGTCGGCTGAATCCCCAGACTGTTGTTCCTGGTCCGTTGCAGAAGCAGTGGCTACATCCTTCGCGTTGTGACCTCCCGAAGAAGACGCTCCACCATTGTTCCCTGGTAACGTGTCCGTATTACCACTGTTCACGGTGTTCGTTATTCGCGATGTCTGCGAAGCAGTAGCATTGCCCATGCCGTCAACAATCATGGAACGGGAGGCAGCGCTCTTCTCCACGGCACTCGACAAAGTGGCGTACGATTGAGCAAAGATCCAGCGGACCTGATGCCACGCAAAGCACCGTCGAGCAACATTGTGTTTCTCTGCTCCTTCCAAGGGATCATAAATGACGATATGATCCACCACCAGCATGCCAGTGTGAGGGTCTATGGACTCTGGAGCTGAGCGCTCGATAAAGGGCGTTGTATAAGAGTATGGAGTGGGATACGGAGTGTTGAAAACCCTCTCATGTTTCCCAGAAATGTCAATGGCAGTTGTCGAGGCATCGAAATACTGGCCATAATGCAAGAGGAAGTGCATTAAAAGCTTCCCACTTGTTGTTTCACCCAGACAAAGAACTTCAATCACATCATCAAATCCCTGTGGAAAGAATGAAGGAACCAAGTTGGGATCATACTGCTGCTGCTGGGGATGAAACTGATGTTCCATAATCACTCTGTGTGGGTAAACATCACTCTTCACGTCATTAGCATTGCTGTTCCCAATACTTCCATTTTCACTTCCCGTATGACTGCTGATGCTACGACTGTTGTGATGGCCTGGATTCTTGGCTTTGTTTTGACCAGCTTTCCCCGAAGAAGTCTGAGCATCAGCAGACCCCTGATGACTCCGTCGTTCCCAGTTCTTATTTGTCTGCCAAGCACCACTCTTTTGTGGCGACGGTGCTGTCTGTTGTACAGAGCCCATGTCTTTTGTAGCTCCGAAGGTAGAGGCCGATTGACTTGACGCCGACGATTTCCCCACAACATCCGCAAACGAAATTGGTTTCCTTTGTTCCTCCTGTTGCTGTGACCGATTCTGGCTGTCGCCTTCCGAAATTGCGGTCGGTTCAGAGTTGCGAGCAACGGAAGCCCATGATGTGGATGTTCCTTTCGCCAATGGAGTTTTCCTTCCATCTTCGCTTCCCGAACTCTTTGTTTCTGTCGCTCCAGCTTTTCCGTGGGAACTCATTTCGGATATTTGGTACGCAGTCTGTTGTGAATTTGCACCCTCCTGCGGAGCTGGCGTCATGATGCCGCCAGAAGCCGCAAGGCTAGCAGTTTGTCGATGTTGCTCAACGCGCTCTAGCTCTCCTCGGATTGCCGCCCGCTCCCTCATAAGTGCCGTCAGTAACAGCAAGAGAGCATAGCTACTCAGTCCACCTGAGTATGGCTCGTTCAATTTGCGCTGTACTAGTAGTTCTTTCAGAACCATCAAACATTGCACGAACGGTGTATCGTCAGGGTTTGGTATTCCCATTTCTTGGCAGAACCTGTTCACTACGTGCCAGGAGTAGTCTGTCGAGCCGATGCCCCCATGTTCCGGTCCTTGGAAGGTAATATCCAAGGATATAAGGCCGTTCATCAAGTCAGAGCCACGCCAAGGTTGATAGGCACGAGCGGCAGCAGATCCATTGGAATCAGCCGGTGAACCTACAGATGATGTCGTTGATCCTCCGTACCCCTGCTCTGCTGACTGCGTACTATAACCCTGCCACTCGCTACTGGTGCTGAACCCTGGAATTTTGGACGGATCTGCTAGAATCTTGATGACAGGAACTGTGGCATTGGGAATGGACTTCACTTGCACTGCCCATGGTAGACGTTCAATAGCGGCAGACAGTCTCATGACCCGATGCGCATTGGCGCTGTAAACTGGGATATACGGCGGTGGTGGGGCGGTTGGAGTGGTCGATTGCGGAGATGACTTAAGACCAGACTCATCAACCGCACCTTCCGATTTGCTTCGTGTAGCAGTCGGGGGAGTAACATCACCAGCATTCTTCCAAGAGAAGACCCCGGATGACCGATTATCCAAGCCGATAATGACAACGTCCAAATCCGATGATGGCAGATCCAGAAGAGTCGCACAACTCCCATAAAGCTCCACACGACAAGCATTTGACCAGATACCAGAAACCACTTCTTGCAATGCACCAAGGAGAACTGCTCGCTCGTTTCGCCGCAAGCTCACGGCTTGTGCTCGGCTTTTCATGAACAACGCAATATCTTGACTCAATCGATCGCACACATCCAAGAGGTGGTAACCCACTGCGTTGTGATCATCCGGCGATGGAGCATGGTGAAGGTGGTGATGGCGACCGTGTGGTGCTTCCAAGCTTGAAGCAACAGAGGAAGTAGTACTGTTGGCATTCTCTGGACTAAGAAGCGTTGGAAGGGGAGGAACTGGAGAGCGCAAAGAGTGGTTGGGCGAGGAGTTGTTATTTGCAGGCACACGATCCGGTGGATGAGTGACCGTTTCTGCATCAATACTACCGCCACCGTTCTCGATCTTTGCAACAGAGGCATTCTGTTGATTTATCGGTGCACTGCCGTTGGTGTAAGTGATTTCCTGTTTGTGCTTTACCACGGCATTGATACCATTTTCCACAGTATTCGACGTTGATGACAAAGCTGATACAGTTTCCTGGTACGTCGGGGCGGTACTCTGATCCGCTGGAGGTGATCCTAATCCACTCGAGCGCGATGTGGAGGACGTCATCTTTGATGGTGATGTTTCTGATGCTGTCTTCTTATATGCGTCGCCATCGGATGAACGAGAATATCGTGGCTTCCCGCCTCCTTTGTTCTTATTTGGTATCAAACGATGAGACGGGTTCTGTGAAGCGTTCTGGGTCTGGGGAACCTGGTGTGTCGGTTGCTGTTGTTGGTGCTGTTTAGGATTCAGTGACTGCTTCAGTTGAAGGGACCCTGGCTTCTTCGACATCAGAACTTCTGCAGCTGTGGGTTTGCTCGCAGTCTCTGTCTGCGTAGCTTCATTCCCCGACCATGGTATTGGTTGGGGCTGTGGTGCTATTTGCTGTGGCTGGTCCTGTTTGTTTCTCACCTCGTCATCAACAGCGTCCAAAACCGAGTACATGATTTCTCTAACAATCTTCTTACTTGCATTGTGTTTCCGTCGAGAGGCATGCGTGTGGTGGGGTGGATGACTATTGTTGTTGTGATGATGGTTGTTCCCACCGTTATGATTGGTTGTACGGTGGCGCTGGTCCTTACCGGTGTTGTTCTTGTGGTTCCCTTGATGTTGCAGCAGGTTCGACTGTGTTCCATTGTTCCTTGCACCGTGGTGATGGTCTAAGTTGGAGGATTTGTTTTTCCTGCCACGCGAGCGCGTACTCACAGTTTCCCATTCACTCTCATTGTGCTGTTGCGGCGGTTGATGTAGAGGCGGCTGTGGCGAAGGCGAATTCGTGTTCTGGTTTGATGGTTGTGACTTTGCGAGAGGAGATCTTGTCCGGGTACCTGATGTCGAAGCACTAACCTTGCTTCGATTTGCGGACTTTGTAATCTCCAATGCTTTGTTCAAAGAATTTATTGAAGGATTGGATGTACAGGAGTCTTCGTCACCTACGGTTTGCTCTTTCGCCGTCTTTCCATCCATCACAGTCGTTGAATCACCATGCTCCACTGACGATTTTGCCAGTGCTTTATTTTGAGTTGACGACAACCTACGGCTGTCCTTCTGTTCATCAGTGTCCTCGGTGAGACGAGATGGTTCCTTCAGTTCTGGTGCGGGGACTGCCGATGTCGTAGAGATTCGGGTACCATCCTTTTCCTCTTCCTTTTTCGTACCGTCCTTTTCCTCTGCCTTTTTCAGTTGTTGATGATGCGAGACATCGGATTTCGTAGCTTTTGGACTTTCAGTGCTCGGCGCAGCAACAACCTTTGTTGATTCCTCAGGTTGTTGCTGCTCTGGTATTCTTTCACCAGCATCTTCGTCAGTAACATCTTCAATCACTGTTTCAGCAGACTTTGCCGTTGGCGTTTCCGCCTCGTTCTCAGGCCTGGGTGTCCCTGCCGTTTTGTTATCTGTACTGGGACGGTTCTTCTAATAATGTTTTGCGCGAATACAAAGCTCAGAATCAACTCATCGACAAACAAGACATGAAGTTTGGTTCTCCACCTATACTTACCTTCTTTTTGCCCTTTTTCTTTTTCTTCTTCTTGTTGCTTGGATTGCTGTACGTGCTGCTGGACTTTGCACCGCCGTTATTGTTGCTGGGAGTCTTGGTATCAACAGTGAGTGGTGTTGCCTTCTTCACTTCATCCGATTGTTCTTCCTTGCTAGCGACGGGGGATAACGGTAATGAGGCGGCGGTGGGAGTTGGAGATGGCGAATCCCCTAATTGTGGTGTGTCATCGTTCTGCTCTATTTCGGATGCCTTCGCCGCATCCTTTTCTTCCTGGATGGCTGAATTAGGAGCCAGAGATTCCACCTTCTTGTCACCCTCCTCCTGCTTGACATCCTTCGTTTCACGGAGTGCCGCTTCAATGCTCGCATTCACTTGTTTCCAACTATCAAATCTACTGTGTTTCCCCGTCAGCAAGAATTGCAAATGTGCGAATGGCATCCAAATCAAACCAGACCCATTCAAGTCGTCATTGTCGTTTTGGTTCGTGCCATTCTCCTCCACAACACCCTTTTGCAAATCCAAAGGAACTTGTACCAGAGAGCAGCTTTGGCGTTTGTCCAAGATACGTTTTATCCGGTTCACCTCCTCGTCTCCGTCCGATACATGCTTATCGAAGGACTGCCGTACCGCCGATTCCAAACATTTCAAGAGGGGCGCTGCACCATCCTGAAGAACGGGCCGATCATCCTTACTCGCAGCAAGTGGACCGGGGGAAGCCGATTCTTCCAAAAACCGTCGCTGAAACAAGTGGAGGCACAATTCATCCAGCACTTGCAAGAGTTCGACAAGATCCCCATCCAAGGTCGTGTACAAGACATTGCTCGAATTGTCGTCGTCATCGTCGTTGGTTCGAGGAGTGTCATCCTCGTCGGCTTGGACTTGCTGCTCCAGCCTTTTCCAGACACAGGGGAACACCACCACATGATAGTGCAGCAATTCCTTCCAGCACGTCGTCCACGTGTCGGCATGGTTGGTGCGTTGCGCCTCTGTTGCAAGATTCTCATCCTGGTTCTTTCCTTTGTTGTTGTGGACACTGTCGGTTTCCTTTTCTTCCGTCGTCTCGGGCGTACTGCCCGAACGCGATGTGGCAGCCGTATCCTCTTCATCTCCTACCACAATCATTACCTCCGCAGCAGCAGCCGAGGCAGACGTTGCGGCTCCCCCACAATCGTCTTGCATCGATAATGGTTGTTGTTGTTTCGTTTTCAATTCGTCCGAGTCTTTTACTGTACCAACGAAACACAAGAACACAACCAAAATGAGTTACATGCATTCATACAAGTGACAGTGCAACGACACATCCGTGTCTGTTTCGAAGGATCACCCATCGCATAGCACATCAACCGAGGCATGACAGAAAAAAGACAAACAGCACACAAGACAAAAACAAACGTACCACCACCATCCTCTTTTTCGTCTTGTACTGAAACAATGGAATTCATCGTTGCGGATTGCGGTTGCGGCGAGGACGCGAGTAGTTGTTGCAGCAGCAGCGATTCCTCCTTCTTCCAGTACACTCCAAAGGCTGCCATTTGATGGGAACGATCGAGCGTTTCCAACCAGGCACGAGCGGCCAACAACGAGGGTGCCAAGGGGGATGACGACTGGTCCAGTGGCAGAACATCATCTTCGTCGTCCTTCGTTTCTTCTTCTTGTTCGGATGAAACGAGGGTTTCCTCCGTCACTACTGGTGTAGTAGAAAAAGTGGTGGTTGCCAATGGGTCGTCTGGCACCGAGCCAGTGGCTTGTTTGGGTACCATGGTGGAAGCAGCGTTCTGGACAAGAGGCGGGGCCTCGTTGTTGGTGACTGCCGTGCTGTTGGTTTTGTCCGTCGTTCCCTCTGGTTGCGTTGTGTCTTGCCGCAGCACTCCTTGCTCCACGATGGGCAGTGGTGCAGCCGCAGTAGTCCCATGGTCGTCGGTCGTCCCTTCCGTGACTTCCACCGCCGCACACGAAAACGTGTTGTTGGTGGCAGTGCTAGTAGTAGTAGTGGAGTCCTCCTGCTGGGCCACTCCTTGTTCCATCACCACCGCTGCCATTGTTCAATGATGATCCAAACAGCAATAGGACGTTTCCTGAAGAATCAATTCTTACACCCCACACACTGGATCTGCCGATTCCCAAACAACCACAACAACAAGCTGATGATGATGATGATGATGATGGGAGGTTCGGAAAGGACCCGAAGCGACTTGGAAAAAAATCTCCGTGCAATGAAGAGTTGCCGAATCCTGTCCCACTCCCGTTGTTCGACTCGAAAGCCAACCTTCACACCAAAACCGTACGTGTGAAATGACAACAAGCCAGGCACGTCGGTTGTTGGTTGGTTGGATGGAGCCAATTGCCAAGTGTTTTTTGTCTTCGATTCTCCAATTCCACTGTTTCCTCACTGCTGCTCCTGCTTCTTCTCTGTTTCGAGTGTTGATGAGGGGCACACACGAGTGTTGGTGTGGTACAGGTTTCTCGCAGAGAGAGATGAGACCACACACACACACACACACCGTTCCAAACACACCAACAAGAGAGCGACCACAGCAACACACGAACGAGAGAGCGGCTCGGTCCTCAAGAAGAGGGTCGTCGGAGCAACCGGACGAACGACGACGAGGACACGAGAGAAGAGAGGGGAATCCAATTGGCCCCTCTATCTTACGTGGATGCGAGATATGTGGTGCTTCGTCTCGTCTGCTCGTCGTCTTACAGTTCCGACCAATCTCCTACACTCCAATCCAGTGTCCATTCATCTCCGGGTTTTGGTTCAACACTCCGAAGACTTCGAACGATGCGGAACGACCTTGGTGCGAGAAGTTGCACCGGATTCCCCCAGCCGCGCCTGTCGGACGAGGCTATAGTCAGGCTATTGGAAACTCAGCTTCCGATTTATTGACAGTCTGCATTTACAGCGCGCATGTCAGCCTCTATGCGAAAATATAATCTAGTGCCCTATCTCCAGTAGCCCGTTGGACCATTCCGTCATCCGTTTTCCTTTTCTCTATTTATTCGAAGCTTTCGGGTATTTAGAGACCATCTTCTAAATAACTAACATTGGATATTTACGAATGAATTCTCAACCATAAGAATCATGTAGGTCTTTGTGGTTGGGATGAGTGGGCTCTTGTAAATGATAACAGGGCAATACAAATTATGGCACATCCGAACTCCGAGAGAAAAGAGGGGCGACGGGAAAAAAGGAGCCTAAAGAAAGAGGGTTGTCCCCCAAAGACTGTTTCGGGTGCGCACTTGAAAGCTGCGACACAGCGTCATTCTCTTTCTCCGGGTTGGTTTTGTTGTCATTTCACCATCTCTCCGACATCCCTCCACCTTCCAACAAGACAAGACAAAAGAGAAAGGTACATTCTCCAAGTCCCTCGAGTCGTTCCATCTTGGGTCTATTTTTTGAGAGAGAACACACAAGAGGACAAGTGTCCATCGATTGGTACCTTCTTTCTCCTTGGAACCACTGGACGAGAAACAGGTGCAAGACGCAATCACAAACGCAAGCTCACTCGGTCTTCCACCTTTTTCCCACCCATTCCCAGTGCCAACAATTGCCGGTCCACCGGAAACAGGATCACGAGTACCAAACGAAAGAATCTTTCACGGAGAAGCCAAGCCACAAAGACTCCTCGAACAACGAAGAAAAAAAGAAAATTGCATTTGTAGCATGAGCAACGGTGAAGCGTCTGTCACAATGAATGGTCACAGCAACAACGACAAGGAATCCACAGCAACCACGTCGGTGTCGACGTCCGCGACACCCACCAGTGCTTCCACAACGACAACTGTCAATGGCTCACAACCATCCACTTCCTCGTCATCCTCCTCTTCTTCCTTGTCTTCGGCATCCCAGCGTCCTCGTCCTTCCAACAAAACAACACCTTCCTGGCGGGTGGACAATCCCATGCCTCATTTGTTGCCCGAAGGCGAGAATGCGACGCCCTTGGAAGTCATGGGTCGGACCTTGACATCGGGTGCCGCGTCCGACAAGTTGGTCCTCATCATGGTGGGCCTACCCGCCACGGGCAAGACGCACATTGCCAAACGCATTTGTCGCTTTTTGAGTTTCTTCCATGACATTCCCAGTCAAATCTTCAATGTGGGCGATTATCGTCGGCGCTTGTTTGGCGCCCAACAACCGGCCGAATTTTACAGTCCCGACAATCCGGCGGGGTCGGCCGCCCGCAACGAAGCCTGCAATGCCGCCTTGGACGATTTGATTCGCTACATGCGGCCCGACAACAGCAGCAGCAACAGCAATAGTAATGGTACGGCCGAGGCCCCGGCCGTTCGGGGATCCCCACCGCGCGGTCGGGGACGGGGTGGAGAAGCCCGAGTGGCGGCCTTTGATGCCACCAATACCACACAAGCACGACGACGCATGGTCATTGAAACTCTCAAGAAAGCCGGGGTGAATTGTAAAACCATGTTTGTGGAATCCATTTGCGATCAAGAAGGAGTAAGTGTGTGTGTCACTGTCGTCATGTGTGTGTGTCTGTGTGTATGGACCGCATCTCGGGGAGAACCAAGCCCTCCTGTGGAACCCTTTGTACGAACCAGAACATGTGTGACTCCATTCACCCCAATGCTTTGTGGTCGCCACTCTCACGGTCGGAACCGAGAACTGTTCTCACCTCTTCTCGTCCGTTCTTTGCATGTCTCTCTCTCTCTCTCTCTCTCTCTCTCTGTCGTTGTTCTTCTTGTCGTCACTCCTCTTTCATGTTGTATACTTTTAGTTGTTGGAAGAAAATATTCGCAAAGTCAAATTGGCCACACCCGACTATCGCGATATGGATCCCGAAACGGCCGTTCAAGATTTTCGTCGTCGACGCGCCAATTATATGCAAGTGTACGAACCCGTCAAGGAATCGGAGGGACCGTCCATCAAAATTATTAACAGCCGACAATTCATTGTCACGGACATTCGGGGCTACCTTCCCCTCAAGGTGGTGCATTTCCTCATGAATTTGCATACCCTCCCTCGCACCTTTTATTTGACCCGTCATGGACAATCGCACTACAATTTGTTGGGAAAGATTGGCGGTGATTCCGGTTTGACACCCAATGGGATTGAATATGCCAAACGATTGGCCAAGTTTTGTCAAGAATACATTGCCGTCGATCGAACGTCCCAAACCGAAGACGACGACGACGAGGACGAGGATGCCACGAATCCAGACAAGGACCATCCCGAGTCGACCGTACCCGGTGCGGTCCAAACAGAGGCAACCAGTACGGCCACCACCACCACGTCCGATATCACGGGACTTGTGCGCAATCATGGTGGTCCTCCTCCTCCTTCTTCTTTGGGACAAGAAGGAGAACCCACTCACAACAAGTCTTGCGGCGACCCAATGGACCCCACTGCCACGGTGGACCATGGCCATCCTACGGTCCCGGTCGCTCCTCCTCCGGCGACGACACTTGCGCAACGCCCGGCACGACTATGGACATCCACTTTACGTCGAACCAAGGAAACGGCACAATTTATCCAGCACAATACGATTCATCACGTGTGGGACAATGGAGACTCGGGTGACTGGGTCCAATTCCGTCCCATGGAGCGACGGAATTTGGATGAATTGTATGCCGGCACCTGCGACGGCATGACGTACAAGGAAATTGAACAGGTATTCCCCGAGGAATTTCGACGTCGACAAGAGGACAAATTGACCTACCGATATCCACGGGGGGAATCCTACATGGATGTGACGTTGCGGTTGGAGCCCTTGGCGCAAGAAATGGAACGAACTCGGGAACCCGTCTTGATCATTGGTCATCAAGGGATACTGCGCATTTTGTATGCCTACTTTATGGGATTGGATCGCAAGGATGCACCGTACGTGAGCATTCCGTTAAACTATGTGATTGAACTTTCCCCCCATGCCTATGGCTGCCACGAACATCGGTATTGTCTCATGCACAAGGAGGAAATGATTCAACAAGATGACGGACAAGATGAACCCATCACCTCCATGCCCAGGCTGGCGACGACAACGACCACCGAAGCAACCACAACCACAACGCCCAAGACGGTCACTCGTGGCAGTTCCACGTCCAGCGTGTACAGTACGACCGTCACCAACTTTGTTTCGACAACCTCGTCCACCAACACTCCCAGTACGACTTCATTACCCGCACATAATGATCCTGTATTGAACGCACCAAGTCATTAGTCCGGTCCGTCCAGGTACAAAGCTCTCTGGATGATAGTCACACAGTTTGACTGGTGTGTGTGTGGAGGGGCAATTTCTCGCTCAACGCTTGTTGTTCCTTCCTTCTTTCACATGTCGTCGTCCATGCACAAACCATGATCCATCGACCAGGATGAATGCGACTCGCTGTGAGGGACGAACGAAGATGATGACGACGGTTGTTGAGAATAGAATAGGAGAAACAGAACGCATAGATAGCATACTCGGCGTGCATACTTGGTAGCCTCATGGAACACACTACAGTAGTGTAGGTAGGTAAAGTGAGACCACACCACAACTACGAAACGATTCGCAATGGCAGCCACATGCGCACTCATTTCGTTGGGAATGTGACCAGAGGGTCAGGGCAAACAAAATGGGCATTGCAACGGTCATTCCTCCAAGCGACAAAGACAACGGTCCTTGTCCATGTCGAACGATTGTACATCCGCACTAACAAGTAGGATATGGACAACGATCCAACCTCTACGCCATGAGACGTAGGACATATTGATATATCAGTGCATGGCAAAAGTACAACGTCCTTTTTATATATAAAATTGGAATTATTTGTTTTTTTGTCGAGTTGCCCTGGCATATCCAAGCCGTACGCAACTCGACAGGGGCTGTTTGTCCGAGTGCAGCACACTACAATCGTCTCTAGAGTGTGCGCGCCACTCCAACAGCTCTGGTTGAGCGATAGCTGGCATCCATCTTAGATGCGCTTCTTGCTTTCCACGGGGTTGGAGAATTCGACATCTGGTTGGGCCATGGAGTAGCCCTTGATCAAGCTACCAATGGTTTCTCCCAAAAGCTTGAGGTCATCCAAGGGGTTGTTTCCTTGGACCGTCTTGTACAAGTACGAGTCAAAGGTGACTTGTTGGACGTACTTGGAGTTGCACAATTCGACAAAGGCTTCTCGTGCACCATTGTTGGAGTAAAAGACCTTTTGCAAAATGTCCAAGACGGCATAGGTGGGTCCGTACTTGCCATCGTACTTCTTCAAGTAGGTGCCTTCAATTTCGGCTTGGGTCGGCAAGCGCTTGCCACCGTCCATGAGGGCGACAATTTCTTGGGCGGCCATGCGTCCCGACTTGGCGGCAAAGTAAATGCCTTCGCCCGAGCACTTGGTCACGTACCCAGCGGCATCCCCGACGAGGGCAATACGACCTTGGACCCGACGCGGGCGGTAGTGTTCCGGAATGGGGTGGGCTTCCACCTTGATAATGGTACCTCCGGCAATCTTGTCTCCGGCCCGGTCCCGAATGGCCTTTTGGTATTGCTTAATGGCCGGTCGGTTGACGACAGTACCCGTTCCGACACCGACATGGTCGTACTTGGGAAAGACCCAGCCGTAAAAGTCGGGCGAGACATCGTCACCGACATACATTTCCGCCATTTCTTCGTAGAATTCCATCTTGTCATCCGGAATCTTGATGCGTTCTTGAAAGGCAATGGCAAAGTTGTAGACACCGGCATCCATGGCCTTGGCCACGCGCGAGTTGGCGCCATCGGCACCGACAATCAAATCGACCGCCATGGTTTTGGGCGTGCCGGCCGAACTGCCGCCCGTGTATTCTTGGTAGTTGATGACGTATTGGCTGTCTTGGTTGGTCTTGTGATCGGCCGGCACATCAATGGACGTCACCAATCCATTAATTGGCTTGGCGCCGTACTCAATGGCCCGGTTGCGCAAAAAGGAATCCAAAATTTCCCGACGACACATGCCAATGTATTCGTCCGGTTTCAACGTCTCGCCAATGTTCACTTCCACGCCCGTCGGAGAAATCAAATTCATCTTGCGAACCTGTGTTCAAAACCAGACAAACAAACAGTGCATGCGTCAGAGACGATCGTGTGTGGTTCGACCAAGCAACAAATGACCCACTGGATCCATTCCACAGTCCGGCCCTCGTTCTAAACTCATACCGTGTTCACAACTCGCACAACACACGCATTCCATTCTGCAACGTACCTTGCGGTCCACGACCGTTTCGGGGATATCAAATTCTCCCACCATACAAAGCGGAATGGCTCCACCGCAGGGCTTGGCATTGTCCATTTTGCGTTCAAAAATCACGGTATCAATGCCCTTTTCTTGGGCAAAGATTTCGGCGGCACAGGCACCGGCGGGTCCTCCACCGACGACGGCCACCGTGTACTTCATGCACAGCGAGGACGACGACGACGAGGATTGGACATTCGTCATGGATTGGCCCACAAAGGCCGATCGACTGGCCGTGAAACCAGCCACCGAAGACACCAAGGTCAAGTACGAAACCAACAAAAGACTCATCGTGTGGTACACTCTACGATTGATTGATTGATTCAATTGGAATAGGAGGAAGAAAGAGGATTGTCGATTCTTTCAACCTGGTTAGACTTGCGAAAAGTGGATCAACCGAGATCGTCGACGGAACGAGAACAAAAAGATTTGTTGATGGGCCGTGCTTTACCGTGCAGGAGGGATCAGGGATCCTGTGGTTCAAAGAAGCACACTCTTTCCACGTAGATTCATCGATTGAAGCGGGTCCATGTTGGGAAAGAACTTCAACCAGGACTGAACTACTCTCGGGACTCGATCAAAGTGGCGATCATCTCCAAGAGCGCTTAGTTGTATATGTGTTCGCGCTAGAAACTTAGAATCGTATTGTTTCACTATCCCTCGTTAAATTTACTCTTGAGCGCTGATTGCGACGTCCGGGGGGAGCTTTCTCTCGACGATGTGATGTCAGCGAGAATTACTGTGCACCAAGCAGTACGTGTTTCCTGCGACACAGAAGCCGGACTTTAATGCGGTCGCTTCTCCGTCGGCTTCTTCGATTCCACGTGTTCTTCCGTCGTCTTGTCGCGTGGGAGTCGCGGATTTGGGACGTACGTACGTTGGAAGGAGGATCTCCCTCCCAAGCCACACAACAGGATGGATCTTTTGGTTGTTCTTCTTTGTGGAGTGGATGGGCCATTGGATCTTGTGGGTGTGGTTCGTCGAGAAACCAAACACCAACGCGAGAAGATTCGTCGCTCTCGGATCTCCCTCTTCTTCTTTGTCACCAAGCTCGTCCTCGAGTTCTCTGTGTGTGTGTCCCCAACGATCCAGGTTCCAGCTTGGTGTTTCTGTAGTTTCTCTCTTGACGACATTCCAGAACGTCGCGGAGCGACGCTCGACGACACCAACACAGAATGGTCCGATGGTTGCGGCAACCACGAGCTTTCTCATCATCATCATCAACAACCACAGTGGGTGTCGTCGTCATGGCCTTGCTACTGGTTTCCCTGGGACGTTCCCCCACGAGTAGTCGTGGTCGAATGGTTGCGGCCTTTCAAACGACCCAAGTAGGACGCCGTACCGTACCATGGATACACCACGCCGAATCGAGACGGGTACTCCCCGTTTCCACCACCACCACTACCACCACGCGGCAATGGTTGTCGTCCTCGACGACCAATGTCGATGAGTTGCAAGCCCAAATCAAGGCCAAGGGCGATGAAATACGGGCCTTGAAAGAAGGGGGTGCCGACAAGGCGACCGTCGCACCCTTGGTACAAGAATTGTTGGCCCTCAAGGCACAATTGGAGCCACCAGCAGCCGCATCCAACACCAAAAACAACAACAAGAAGAAGAAAAAGGACGAGGAGGAGAAGTCATCTTCCGAGTCGGACGAATCGGATTTTATCACCTCCCGATCGACGGATTATTCCAAATGGTACAACGATTTGATTCGAGTCACGGGATTGGCCGAAAATTCACCCGTCCGGGGATGTATGGTTATCAAGCCCTGGGGCATGTCCATTTGGGATCGATTGCGGAATGAGCTGGATGCCCAAATCCAAAACCAAGGCGCCCAAAATGCCTACTTTCCCCTCTTGATTCCTCAATCCTTCCTCTCCAAGGAAGCCGAACATGTCGATGGCTTTGCCAAGGAATGTGCCGTGGTGACGCATCATCGACTCACTACCAACCCCAATGCCGGCACGGACGGAACGACGAGCCGTACCGATTTGATTCCCGATCCCGACGCCCAATTGGAAGAACCCTTGATTGTCCGACCCACGTCGGAAACCATGATTTGGCATACCTTTCGCAAATGGATCCAATCGCATCGTGATTTGCCCCTCAAAATCAATCAATGGGCCAATGTCATGCGCTGGGAATTGCGCACCCGTCCCTTTTTGCGCACGTCCGAGTTTCTGTGGCAAGAAGGCCACACGGCCCATGCGACCGCCGACGATGCTGAACAAGAAGCCCAACGCATGATTCAAGTTTATGCCCAGGTTTGTCGCGACTTTTTGGCCTTGCCCGTCGTGACGGGCGTCAAGAGTCCGTCCGAACGCTTTGCCGGCGCCCAAGAAACCTACACGATTGAAGCCTTGATGCCCAATGGATGGGCCCTGCAATCGGGAACCTCCCACTTTTTGGGACAATCCTTTGGCAACGCCTTTAATGTGACCTACCAAGATGAACAGGGACACTCGCAGGTTGTCTGGGGTACCTCCTGGGGAGTCTCGACACGCTTGTTGGGCGCCCTCATTATGACCCATTCCGACGATGCCGGTTTGGTCTTGCCACCCCCGGTCGCTCCCCTGCAAGTGGTGATTGTGACCATTCCCTTGTCCAAAAAACAGGCGGCCGACGAGGCATTGGTTCACCAAATGGACGAGGCCTTGACAACCTTGAAAACGGATTTGGAGGAGGCGGGAGTGCGCGTCCAGGTGGATGCCCGCGATTATTTACGACCCGGGGCCAAATACTTTGAATGGGAACGCAAGGGGGTCCCCCTCCGTATGGAACTCGGCCCTCGTGACGTCCAACAAGGATCCTGTGTCTTCAAGTATCGGGCCCCGGCCGACTGGGCGGCCGACAAGCAAGTTGTTCCCCTGGCCGAGGCCGCCACGACGGCCGTGCAGGGCTTGAACCGCATGTATCAAGCCCTGTACGAACAAGCGGACGCTCGGTTGCAACAAGGAATTCGACGCTATGATGAAAACAGCATGATTTCGTATTCAGACTTTACAGCGCTCTTACAAGACGATGTGGCGTCGCAGTATCCGGGAGAAGGCTTGTTTTTGGTCCCGTGGATGTGCAACGCGGAGAATGAAGCGCAAGTCAAGCAAGACTGTCAAGCCACTTTGCGATGCTATCCCTTGGACGAAAATGAAAATCAAGAGGCCATTCAAGGCAAACGGTGCTTTTACAGTGGAGAACCGGCGACGCACATGGCTCTGTTTGGTCGAGCCTTTTAACAAAATGTGTGTGTGTGTGCTGTGTGTGTGTACAAACTCCATACTGGAACCCACAAACACAGAAGGAATCCCCCAAGGGGGTACGGTTCCGATGCTATACGGTTGAGTTCCATAGACTATCAGACGCGTTCTCTCTCTCTCTAGGAACGCTTTCTCCCTGTGAGTCTCTTTCCAACTATGCATGTATGGTTCTCGTACTCCTCCTACCTAGGTATGTTCGTATCGGTGATTGGTCGTGTGGCTGCCGCTAATCGTACTCGCCATTGTATGGTTGTTGCATCTAAATAGGTAGTCTTGTTGGAATGTCAGAACAAGTCGCACGTATTGTTTGGTTGTTGAATCATGTTGCCCGTTGTCGTTGGTGGATGTTGGCTGTTGAATCATGGTGTATCCTTTGTCGTTGGTGCATGTTGGTTGTTGAATAATCATGTTGTCCTTTGTGTCGTTGGTGAATGCCGATCTTCCAAGGATCAACAGTAATACGATATGGCATTCTCGATTGAAATCCTGGAGTTTTGTTCGCGGGAATCCAAAAAGGCTCTTCAATCCTCAACAAAAGGCCTAATACGTCTGGTCGTCCTACGAGATTTGAAAAATGGGATCTTTCCCATCACCCATTAGCCCTAATTTATAGGACAAACTTAAGGATATCGGAAAAAATTACCGGACAGAAGTCCTAGAAATATTGATGATCAGTACCTAAAACCTAGCGCCACAGCACAGGATCGCTGTACCATAGCCTACGAGCACAAGAAGTGACCAGTTTTACTCAATAGTTTGTTGGACACTTGTCCGGGTCACGATAGCGCTGTATATAGCAGAAGGGAATTTCACAAACCCTCGCATCACGCTTCACTGGACATACCCATGAGGGAGTACTTGTCATAGGACGAGAAACCGCAACGACAAGGACCCACAGGTGCTTTTGGAAAAGCCTTCGCTTACATCAAGATGCTAGTGCAGAGGAGAGTTCAATGAGGACGAGATGCTGGCCATCAAGTGGAAGAGAGAGGGCATGGTTACTGCTGGCATTACGATTCATGGAGCCACGACAATGACATGCGGCAATCAACTGGAATGTTCTGACCCAACCACCAATTGCAACAACCGCAGAGAAGGAACCACCAAGACAATCGAATGGATCCCAATGGACCACCATGATGGATGTTGGTCGATGGAAGCTTCTTCTTTAAGCAGAAACATCAACTCCCCATACGAGACAATGGCAGCGACAATGACAACGAGCGCAACAATCAACTCCACCAAACGTACAAGACAATGTCCAAAACAACAATCAACTGCAGCAGCATTGAGAAAAAGAGATGCAATGTGCCCTTGGCTCTTCAGGCTTGTTTCCCCAGCTTTCCCACCAGAGCCAAAACAACAACCTGATGAAGACGACAACAACAATCAACTACATGGATGAGCCGGAAACACTCCAGAGAACCAATGCAACAATCAACAACTCCTTGTCTAAACGCAACAATCCAACAATTGATTGATGCCAAAGTGGAGCAACAACACAACTACAGAAGACGACCAGACAAGACAACAAAACAAAACCAATGATAACCTATGATGCCTGCTGCCACTGTTGACAGCACTACTGCTCTCGCCTAAACGACAAACACAGTTGGACACTCAGAGCCCCGGTGTCGTCCCTAATAATGAGATGACGAAGACCAGGGAAGCACCCTTGTCTCGAGGAGACGAGGTCTTCATTTTTTATTCTTCATTCTTCATGCCAAGTCACAAGTCACAAGAGGCAAGAGCGGCACAACCTCTCGTTTCTGCCCTCTCCACATTACGGGAATAAGACTAAGATTCCTTCTTTTCTTTTCTACTTATACCTTGTACTACACCCTACATACGTGGCTTATGTACTAGTTCTACACGGTGGACGTGCTGTCCTATAAACTTTTGGGATGATACATCACCCATCAGACCATCCCAATCTTTGGAATGCTATCACTGTCACTTGTCAGGATGAGATTCATTTCCGCTTCCTTAGCAGTGGTGGCCAGTATGGCCACCATGACCAATGGCTTTACAGTCTCATCGTTTGCTTCCAAAAAATCTTGTGCTTCAGCGTTTCATATGTCATCGTATGAGGAACAATTGAAGAAATACTATAACCAGGATATTGCGGGTGCAAGTGCTCCTCTGGCCAACGGTTCTGCCTATGGTGCTACGACTCCACCTCCTCTCCCTGTGACAGAACCACCACCATCTGCAACTGGTCTTGCTCTCCCCGCCCATCAGCAGACAACAACTCCTCCTCCACTACCACCTGTGCAAGCCGCGACGCCTCCTCCTGTTCCAGTGGCTGTTGCGGCCGCTCCACCGCCGCAGAAGGTAATTGAAGTTACAAACCCGAGCTTCAACAGTCCACTCGCTATTGGGGGTGTTCTGTTTCTGGGACTCCCCCTCTGGTTTATGGTCGCATCCCAAGTATTCACCCCTCCCGCTGTGGAGTCTCCACCCCAGATCACTGCCACGAACCAAATCGTTCTACCAGATTCTCTGGCCAAGTCTGCTGCATCTCCCTCTGGAGTGGTTGTTCTCTCACAGCCCATTACCAAGGCTGAAGTTCGTGGATTGTTTGATCTATGGAATGATGCACTAAAGACGGGCGACCCTGCCACTGTTGCGAAGCGATATGGAAAGGATGGAGTGTTGCTCCCCACCTTGTCGGATGTGCCCCGAACAGACTTTGAAGGAATCAAAGATTACTTTGTTGGGTTCTTGAGTAAAAAACCGGTCGGAAAGATTTTGGAGGGAGAAATCTTTGTCGGAAATAACTGGGCGCAAGATGCTGGTAAGGAATGATGTGAAAAACGAGATTTTCCTAGACACTGCACTTATTTCAATCTCTCGTTTCACTTCCAAAGGGATTTACGAGTTCGCCTTTAAAGATGGTTCCAAGGTTAAGGCTCGATACTCTTTCATTTACTCGTATGAGGATGGCCAATGGATGATATCCCACCACCATTCATCCCTCATGCCACAAGAAGCTGCACCACCTCCCGCAAAAATAACTACAGCACAAGTTCGCTCTCTCTTTGATTTGTGGAACGATGCATTGCACACGGGTGACCCCTACACAGTCGCTGCACGCTATTCCAAGGACGCTGTCTTGTTACCGACTCTTTCGGATAAGGCACGTTATACCACGGATGAGATTGCCGATTACTTTGTAGGATTCCTCAAAAAGAAACCGGATGGTAAAATTTTGGAAGGCAACATCAAGATTGGACCCAACTGGGCTCAAGATGCTGGTAAGGCTCAAGGAATATCAAAGATTAGAGATCTTGTCTGCTGGATCGTCTAACTGTCTCTTGTTGCGCTACCTTGCTATTTTTTCAACAGGAATCTACGAGTTTACCTTTGCAGACGGGTCCAAAACTCGTGGTCGATACTCGTTTGTCTACACATATGAAAATGGCCAGTGGATGATTGCGAATCATCACTCTTCTATCATGCCCGAGCCTGCAGTTGCAGCGTTTCAAAAGGTAAAGGAATTGGAGAATCCCATCGCTGCAGTACCCGTTGTGACGGAGAGTGCTACAGTCAAGGCAGCTTAGGCATACGAGACTACAATGGCACCCTTGGGACGTGGGAGAAACGCTGGACAACCGGGGTTCTCTATGTACCAAGATAGATTGGAGTAAGTAGGAAGCACACCACTGAGACCCGGCTTGAGCTTGTCTTGTCATGAGTAGTGGAAGTGGCATCTTTCCGACGCTATTGTTTTCAAATGTAATGATTGTTCGATCAGCTTGTTTTATCCGTATCCCAATAGTACATCATGTCTCGTAGCTACGGGATCCCCCTTGATTGCGACTCTGGAGTCATTTTGTCTGTTCGTGTCTGTGGGTATCAAATACTATTGTCTTTTGATGCGCACCGCACATGTCGTGCTTCCAGAGATCCTAGAAACATCGCATCTCTCGAGCAACATCCATGGAGAAATCCCGTGCCATCCTTGTCGTTTTTGCGACAGATAGCTCCCGTAGCTTTAGCTTTGTGGTTACTTCTCTCTCCCCCTTTGTTGTAGCCCCCAAAGATTCACTGCCCCCCAGATTCCTTCGGTAGTAGTTGAGCTTTGATCTACTTAGCTCGTGCTAAAAAGTTAAAGTACGCACGTCACCCCGCCACATCTCACAATTATCGGTTGATCTTTGTGTGCCATCGCGTCGATTGCTGGGGATTCGATTCCACCAAATCTTGCGCAACACGTCGTAGAGTTGCATCCAAAAAAGAGACGACACGAGAGACGACACCAACATTGCGCAAATTGGCAACGTGATTCCCACGCTCGGCTCAAAAAGAGGAGAGAGACACTTCATTCTCTGAGAATCCTGTGGCATTATTCAACGGGGTTCAAGAGTTTGATTGTTCGTTGTCTATACAATCTCACTTTGATCGTTCCACTGAAAAAACATCTTGCTCTAGAGGGTGAACTTTTGGTTTTCACAAGATTCTTGAGGGCATCTCAACCGCACCCATCAACTGGAGGAACCGATCACCTGTGCGGTTTAGGGTAACAGTTTCCCCACCGAACTGTCAAGGAAAGACGAGTACAGCAGTTGGCTTGAAGCCCTCATATTTTGCAGAAGATGGATGATGCTGTGAATACATCGTCCTATGATGACGATGCAGTCAATGCAACGGCTTATGACGATGCTGCCTACGCCACGGAAGATGCGACATTGATGGATGAAGTGGCACCCTTTCTGTACAATGGAATCCGCATTGCAGCGGCTCTTTGGCTGATTTGGACAGCTGCTGGAGCATCATTGTAAGTGATGATGGTGATTGCACTGGAACAATGATTGTTGGACGGTTTTGCTTACCAGTGGTGTCTTTCATTGTTGTCCACTGTCTATACAGGTCCCAACGCATGCATTGCGGTGTCATGTTGGCCGTGTTGGTGTCCTTTGCAACCTTTGCAAACTTGGAATCCCTCTTTTCGGGAACGGACTTGGATCATGGCTTATCGGAGCCCGCATTGGTGGTCCTCTTCATTCTGGTCTTCAATGGAGCATTGGTGGGACTCTGTGTGGGGCTGCTGTTGCCAGTGGTCTCGTCGGGCTTTTGTTTCGGAGGAATGATTGCACTCCTCTTTTCCTCGGTGGCCATTTCCTACACCCACACGATCTGGCTCGAATATCCCTTTATTGGACCAGCCGTTGCCGCAGTCGGAGCTGCCATGGCAACTGGGTAAGTCTGGTAACTGTTACGGACTGAGTACCTGTCTTCTCGTGGCCTGATCCTTTCTCATGCTCGCTTCTTTCCTGGGAAAATCTACTTTTAGAGTTTTCAAATCTGCATCGCCCTTCTTTTTTGCAATTTCCGTCGTGTTGGAGGCAGGTGCGGCAGTCTCGTGTTTGGTGTTCAAGGATGGTTTGCCGTTTCTCGTGGGCGTTGCCTCGGGACTCCAGTCATCATCGACAACACTCTCCTTGAAGGATTGGCAGCGCCTCTTGGACATTGATGCGGAACCCATGTCGTGTGTTTTAATTTGGCTGTCGTCGTGTGTCTGTGTCATGGCAGTGACAGCCTATCGCGATGGCAACTTTGCCCGCTTCCTGTCGCCCTGTCGCGGTGGATCGGGGGCCGGTCGCATGGGCTATGCGGCCGTCCCCACGGCCGACTCCAACAACAAAAGCGGAGCCAAGCGAGGCGATGCTCCTCCTTCGTACCGTGACCATCCCACGCCTCAGGATACGTACAATATGTTTGATCCAGCCAACTTACCGCCCCGTCTCGCCGAGTATGCCAACATGGTTTACTCGGCCTGTGAGGATATTGGCAACTTTTTTGGGTTTCAAGATTCCTCCGTCCGAAACCAAGCCGAACACTTGTTGATCCTCCTGAGTAACAATCGCCGGTACATGAGCAGCCATATTCTTCCTCCCTCGGTCCAACCTCCCAGTCCCATTCATGCCTTGCATGCCAAGGTATTTTCGAACTATGTCAAGTGGTGCCGGGCCATGGGAGTTCCTCCCAACTTTTCCAAAATGAACACGTCCATGAATGCTCCTCCCGCTGTGGCCAGTCGTGTTGTGGATTTGGTACTTTTCTTTTGTATCTGGGGAGAAGCTTCGAATCTTCGGCACATGCCCGAGTGCTTGTGGTTCCTTTACCATAAAATGATGGAAGAGTACATTCAAAGTGAAGGATACACGCACACTCGTAGTCTCTATGCCGGTTTCTATGTGGACTGTGTTGTGACGCCTATATTCGATATTGTCCAAATGGTGGGTTTCCTCTCTACCATTCCACGTTTGAAACAAACAACCCTTTGCGTCTTCTGACCGTGTTTCTGTTGTGTTCTCTTGTTTCTGTGCTATACAGAATATGAAATCGAAGAAAGACCATGAAGACAAGCGCAATTACGACGATTTTAATGAGTTCTTTTGGTCACGCGACTGTCTCAAGTTCAAGTATACATTTGAGGATCCTGCCGAAAGTGCCGACGTGGAATCACGACAACCCTTTTTGGCTTCGGACAACTCTCCTCCTGTGACGGATGGTCTGGAACGCGCCCCCAAAACATTTTTGGAAAAGCGATCTTGGCTTCGAGGCATTTTGGCGTTGAACCGAATTCTGGAATGGCACATTGCTTCATTCTTTTTGTTGGCTGTTGTGGCATTTTCTCGAGAGTTGGTCTGGGGATGGGTGCAGACATTCCAAGTTGGTAGTGCAGTATTTTGGATTTTGAATGCACTTCATCTATTCTGGGCAATGCTGGAAGTATGGTCGATGTTCCCGGGTATTCATTTGTCAGGGACTGAAGTTTGTGGTTCTGTCTTTGTCATTGTTGCGCGCTTCTTGATGCTGGTCCACCAAAGTATGTATCTTTTGTGGGCTCTCTCGGACGCACCCACCAATTATCAGGGCAATGTTGGCAATTCGACTTTCTGGTGGTGGCAATATATTTGGCTATCCATGCTTGTAATGATTCCATACCTTGGTGAAGCACTCGTACAACTATTTCCTCCTTTGGCAGCAAAGATATATACCAGCCAGAGCGAATATGTTCAAGCCTTTTTGCATATTTTCTACCCGATCAGTCGCCTCTACGTTGGCAAAGAAGTGCAAGAGTCTTTGGGCCATACCTTTGTTTACGTGTTGTTCTGGGTTTCGTTGATGGCATGGAAACTCTTCTTTTCGTACATTTTCGAGGTTTATTCCATGGTTCTCCCTTCGCTTCAACTTACGGACGATTATCTGAATTACCATAATCAAAGCTTCTTCAAGATGCTTCTGCTCCTGGGAATGCGCTGGCTTCCACAGTTCATTGTGTACTTGATCGATATGAGTATCTGGTACGCGGCGTGGCAAGCCTTTGCCGGAAGCTCTGTCGGTTTGTCCGATCATCTTGGTGATGTTCGTACATTTGATGATATTCGGGAGACGTTTGGAAGAGCACCCGAGAACTTTTGCAAGAAGATGTTGTCTCCTGATGCGGGAAGTCGACGAGGATCTTCAGCGAGCTTCCTTGGCAATTCCGAGAACGATCTCACAGAGAAGACAGGTCTCCTTGCTGGCAAGGTCCAGAGCTATGTGAACCGATTGTTGGACGTGCGCATTCAAAAGTGGGTCATGTTCAGTGCAGCCTGGAACGAAATCATTGACCATTTCCGCACTGAAGATATTGTGTCCAATGCTGAAAGTGACAATCTCAAATTTAGCCAATTCGATGGTTTTAGCCAGGCCATTTATCTCCCTGTTTTCCAGACGGCAGGTGTCATTGAGAACGTCCTGTCGGAGCTTGAGAGACCTACTGACGAATATCGGGACCCACGCACTGGGGGCTTTTCTGATGAAGGCTTCTTCAAACCGATCAACAACCACATCACGATGCACACAGCTGTCACTGAGATTTGGGACCTGGGAAGCTACTTCTTCCTACAGGTATTTGGTTCCATCCATAGTGCCGATGTCAACACAATCACTTTGCTGATCGGAAAATGGTTCGAGAATGGGCAAGCGACAAGCAAGCTCCGCATGGAGTCTGCTCGAAAAGCTTTCACAGATCTCAGTGGAGCTGTGAGCCTTTTGCACAAAGGTCTCGCGAAAAGAAAACGAGCACCCAAGACGGCCCCTTCAAGTAGCGAATCTAAAGCGAAAATGACCAGTTCAACAAAGGGGTCGACGGGCATGAAAAAGTCGATGAGGCGTGTCGTTAGTGCCGGATCACTCAGCAGCTTAGAAAAGGATGTGAAGCCCTTAGAGCCCAGTATACCCAACTTCGTCGAAAGAAAGCAACAGCAACCAGCGCAGACTGAGATTCTCGATGCACTTCGTGACCAAGTAAGAGACAAACTGCGAAATTTCGTACATTCCATCAAGAATTTGCTGAAGAGCATGGACATTGACCCAGAAACGAGAGACGTACATGATCGTTTGACGTTCTTGGCCAGCATGGAGAATGGATTCTTCTGGGACGACAAGTACGCGTCGGATCAGTTGGATGAGATTGCGAAAAGCAGGAATTTCAACGCCGTTCTTAAGAAAATGCATGGTCTCCTTTGTATGCATCCAGACGATGTCGAACCGAAGTCGAAGGAAGTAAAGCGTCGACTGACGTACTTTGTGAACTCTCTGTTCATGGACATGCCTGAAGCCCCGTCAATTCATGATATGTTTTCGTGGAATGTATTAACGCCCTACTACTCTGAAGATGTCACGTACAGTAAGAATGATCTTGAAGAGCGTTCAGATGCCCTGGGAGTGTCAACCCTTTTGTATTTGCAGACTTTATACAAAGCAGACTGGGCGAATTTCCTTGAGCGACTCAACATAAAGGACGATGAAGACAAGATCTGGTCAAGCAAATACGTCGACGAGACACGCCGTTGGGCAAGCATTCGTGCTCAAACGCTCTCACGCACAGTAAACGGTATGATGTATTGTGAAAAGGCACTCCGGCTTCTGGCAAACCTCGAGCGGCTCGATGAAGACACGACAGACGACCTTCTTTGCGAAAAGTTTGGGTATGTTGTGTCATGCCAAGTCTACGGAAACATGAAGAGAAACCAAGACTCGAAAGCGGATGACATCGAAGCTCTCATGCACCGTTTCCCGCATTTGCGAATCGCGTACATTGACAATGTAAGAATAAACCGTTCCGGAGCGTCCGTGTTCTATTCCGTCCTGGTAAAGAGCGACGGAAAAGGATCTATCAAAGAGATTTACCGCGTGCGTCTCCCAGGCAATCCGATGATTGGTGAAGGGAAACCTGAAAACCAGAACCATGCCATGATCTTCACTCGAGGAGAGTTTGTTCAAACAATCGATATGAACCAGGAAGGATACTTTGAAGAAGCCTTGAAGATGCGAAACTGTTTGCAAGAGTTCGCGAAACGAGAGGGGCCGCTTCCCACCACGATCCTGGGTCTTCGCGAGCACATTTTCACTGGAAGTGTCAGCTCATTGGCCAACTACATGGCGTTGCAAGAAATATCCTTTGTGACATTGGGTCAACGTGTGCTTACTCGTCCATTGCACATACGTCTCCACTATGGTCATCCTGATATATTTGACAAACTGTTTTTCATCACAAGAGGAGGAGTCAGTAAAGCATCCAAAGGTATCAATCTTTCCGAAGATATTTTCGCTGGATACAGTAACGTCATTCGGGGTGGAACTGTCGGTTTCAAAGAATATGTCCAAGTCGGAAAAGGTCGTGATGTTGGTATGAGTCAGATCTACAAATTCGAAGCGAAATTGAGTCAAGGAGCCGGAGAACAAAGTCTTTCTCGAGATGTTTACCGAATGTGCCATCGTTTGGATTTCTTCCGATTGAACTCGTTCTACTACGGAGGTATTGGACATTACTTCTCAAATGTTCTCACGATTTTCACGGTGTACATTGTTGTGTATTTGATGGCGGCCCTCGCTGTGTTTGAGCTTGAACGAATTGGTACCCGAAACATTACTCCCATGGGAACTATTCAGATGCTTCTTGGTGGCCTTGGTCTACTGCAGACAATCCCTCTGTTCGCCACGCTCGGTGTGGAACGCGGCTGGTGGGCTAGTATTCAAGAAATTTTCTTGGTGTTTGTAACGGGTGGTCCTCTTCATTTCATGTTCCACATCCAAACCAAGGCTACGTACATGGCACAAACCATTTTCGTGGGCGGAGCAAAGTACCGACCAACTGGTCGTGGCTTTGTAACGCAGCACACTCCGTTCGACGAACAGTTTCGCTTCTTTGCCAGTAGCCATCTATACCTTGGCGTCGAGCTTGCGGCTGGTTTGATCCTTGTTGCGATATACACCGATGCAGGGCAGTATTTCGGGCGAACATGGTCTCTGTGGTTAGCTTCTATGTCTTTCCTTACAAGTCCTTTTTGGTTCAACCCTCTCACGTTTGAGTGGCGAGTTGTCCTGGAAGATTACAACATTTGGCTCAAGTGGATCCTTGGAAGTACCGGAGGAGCCTCAAAGAGCTGGTCTATGTGGTGGAACGAGGAAAACGCCTTCTATAAAGGTATGCCTTTGTGGTCAAAGGTGTTCTATTTCATGAAGGCGGTCCTTTTCGTCTTACTGGGCGAAGGTATCCGTCGATCAAGCCTTTTCCGATCTGACGTTGGTCTGTACCACCCCATGTTCCGTATTGGACATGTTCTTATCGCCGTTGTTGTCCTGGCGTTTATTGGCCGCCTCTTCTCTGCCAGTGAACGCTCCATTCCGTACCCTGTCCGACGCACTATTGGTATTTTGCTCTTTGTTGGTCTTGGAGCTGGTGCGGTGACTCTTGTTGTGGAAGACACCAACTTTATTCGTTACGCCATTGCGGCATACTACTACATTGCAGCCGTTGCGCTGGTTGGTTTGTTGAGTGGTGTCAAAGCTGTCAAGAACTTTTACCTGGTCCATGACGTTGTTTGCGCGCACATTATCTTCATTCCACTCGTTGTATTGGCTGCCCTTCAACTCCCTGGTATGATTCAAACCTGGCTTTTGTACCACAATGCTTTGTCCACCGACGTGGTCGTTTCGGATATCTTACGGTACGCCCGAAAGTCTCAAGAATCTGGTGCCGCCGGTGGTGATAGTAACACCGATGACCTGTTGGAGCAGATTTCCGAATTGAGGAAGCTGGTCCAGCGGCAAGAACAAATGCTTGGCAAGGCGGGACTGTTTGCCGATGCCGAAAACCAACCCATGAGTTCTATCATGTCATCTACGGGCGTGGGACCTGCCGCGTCTCAGTCGACTGGGGTTGCAGGTAGAAATCAGCCTCTCCGAGTGACACCCCCAGAACCTGTCCGATCTCTCAGCATGTCTGGCTTGGATGTGTGGGGCAACATGGCTTTGGGTGATGTCCGTGCCGAGGATATGGGACAACAACAACTCTCGGGCGGCAACAGTGTGCCAGTACAGAGCCAGCTGTCGTCGGCGGGTGGTGGTGGCAGTGACTTTTCGTTTAGTCAACCCGAAGTCATGCCACCAAGATATTCATGATGGAATTAACGAAAGAAATATCAATGTCGCTGCGAGGATGACAATGATTGAAATCAATATACATGGGTCCAATTATGGACCATACGAGCTGTCATCCCGTTCTTGTCTCGAACATAGTGTCGAAGTGACCCTGCCCTAATACGCTAAGCAGGGTGAGTAATTCTTTGTAATAGGTTAACGACTTTATGCATTCTACCTACCTCGCCTTTTGATGAAACGAAGTATTATAGCCTACACTCCTCTAGTAATTGGCCGACGTCTAGAACAAGGGTCGCCACCATCAGTCTCTGGGAGTTTGGACGTATCCCTAACTTTCCTTGACCTCGGCTTGGAGGTGATTGCACCATCACATGTAAATGGCTTCTGTTACCCAGCCCAAAGCATCTTCAAAGCAGGCGTTCAAGGCCGTGGAGAAGGCCTTTTCGGCCACGGTGGCAACAAAAGGGAGACAAAGATGGCGGACTGCGTGATTACTTTCTTGGACAACAGGAATTATGAGCTGTATGGAAGCGAATTTTGTCCATGCCTCTACCACCATTCGTCGAGAGCGAGACCTATTATATAGAGACACCTACCTACCTAGATCGGCAGTTTGTTTGTGGACCATGGTCCAGGACCACTGCCAATGGTGCCGTGTGTCTTTCAACGGATCGAAAAGAGAGCAGATGCGACACAAAAGTGTGGTCCAGTCACCAAAATTTGCAAAAAAGGTGGGGGTATCAAACGAAACACACACACACGACTCTTTTCGTGATGAGACTACATACATGTGTGGAAAAGGAACAACAGTTATGTTTTTTTATAGTAAAAAATAGTGCCGATCGGAGAATCTCTATTATAAGAGGAATGGTTTGTGTCATGAGTTGATAGTGGTAACAGATTGCGAGTGTAGCGTGGCATGGGAGAGGGAGCAATGGCTGTAACAGTGCCAAGGCTTTTGAATGGTACAAATGAAACAGAGCGGGATAGTAACACACAGTAACAAACGATACTAGGTAGTAGACGTAGTATCGTGTTACCAACTCCCATTTCTCAGTTTCGTCGAATGTGTAGAGCCGCCAAATTCCGAAGCGGAATGGCATGGCTTGGCCACCGAGACGGGTGACAATGTGGTCTTCTTGACAAAGATATTAGCTTGTCGTTCTTCTTCCAAAGCTCTTTGCTCGTGGGCGTGTTCCGTGTGCAAGGCACTTTCCTCACTGCGCTCATACAACTCCCAAAGTCGATTCCGGGCAGTCGCCAAGTCAGCTTGCAAGGAGGACTGTGGGTGAAGCATAGGGCCAACGGCGCACAAGACCTCATTGGCCACAGGGTTGTCATGACCAAACATGCCTTCCAAAGCATTCAAGATGGATGCCAGTGCGATGGTACTTGGCTTCATGGTGATGAAGAAGTAATCACAGACAGCAAGCTCTGAGAAAAAGGAAGCCACATCATAAATGTCGTCGCACTCCGCAAAGGACAGCTTGACTGTCTTGTGGTTGTTGCAGCTGATACTACAAAAGAAGTGATCCAACATGAGCGAGCAAAAGGCAATCGCTGTTGGTGGATGCAACTTCCATGAAAGGGAACGTAGAATATGTTCTTCCATTTCGCAAACATCGGCCATGTCAAACTCGCCTCGACTCAAGTCACTGAGAATGCCCAAATCGGCCAACTTGCAAGGATATAATAGCTTGACGGCCAAATGCAAGGTGGTAGTGGCGGCCAACTTGAAACTGGTTCGGTCGCATCGACAAGTGGCGAGAAAGCGATCCAAAAAGGACAAGGACACGGCTACCACTTCTCGGTCAATCCGGAAATAATCCACAACTCGAAACGACCATTCGACAATTTGTTCGCGGCAGTACTCGTCGATGCGACTGTTCCCCACTGCCGCATGTCGAGCTGCCGCAGACAATTCTGGCTTCTTCAAGAGTTGGTAGACACTTTGTTGCCAGGATGTCATGCTTAGATAGTCGGCGCAGGCATAGGATCCCCCCCATTCCTGACGCACCATGGCGCGAATGTTGTCGGCCAACTCCTCCCGCTCAATCGCCATGGGATCTTCGTTGTCGTCCTCCTCCATGTCCATACGGCGTGTCGCGCCATTTCTATTGCTGGGTGGCAATCGCAGGCGATTGGGAAACTGCCGATGACGCTTGGACCGACGTCGTGGGTTCATGGTGAGTTTCAATATCATACTGTTGTGTGGTGGTGAGGCTCCGGAAAAGGATCTGGTGATGGTTCGTCGTTCGAGAACTGTACAAGGAAAAGTGAAATGTGCGTCTCCACGCACTCGGAAATTTGTGTGTGACAGCCGCACGCGTTCTCAGACACCGATCGAGGCGAGCAACAAGATGTGGCCCACACTTTGACAACTCTCAACACACAACAACAACAACAATCAACAATAGCAACACTCGAGTCGAAACACTTTGGAGTTGTGGTTTTTAATGAGACAAAGGTGATGGAAGGGTCTCTCTCTGTCTGTGTGTTCGACTTCCAACACACCAAACCGAAAAATATGAGACCAGTCATTGACCGAACCGTGTGGATGTGTGTAGGATGAGAAACCAAACCGTGTATGTGTGACGGGGATCTGACACTGGACTACTGTACCGTGTGACAGCGCCGGTACTGCTCGTGATGTGGTGAGTCTTTTGTTGAGGCGAAGGCAACAATTAGGCGGCAGTCTGGAAAAATTTGTGGCCGCGCCTCGCGCCAAAAGAATCAAGAGCAAACGAAAAAGACATCCGATGCCCGACGGGCGTGCTGAAAACCAATCCACAACCTACATGTATGGTGATGGGAATTCGACGAATTTTTCGAGCTCTTAAGTACGGACTGTCACAGAAGACAATCCTGATTTAACCCGCTTTTTTGTCGTACGCCAGCCTCGTCACAAAAGTCTCGTTCCCACGACTGTCGATCTGCTAAGACTGTGAGAAGGGCTCACTAATATTAGTTGGAATGCCCCTATTTTGGGGGATGAATCCTCAGTCTCCCAACGCAATACAAGATCGATTTTCCTAAGTGCACTTATTTTTCGGAAGGAGACATACACTGTTGTGGGGCGCATCGCACGATCCCCCATGCCACGATCGAAATTTCCATCGCTTTCAACTTTGGTAGTCGCGGGGAGGACCTTCCCGCACAGGAACCCACATGGCAGTTCGTATGAACCAAAGTGTGGGTTTCCCCGTGTGAGTGGGAGTCCTTCCAATTGGATGGACTCGTTTCGAATTCGCGCGCTCTAGGAAGTGCTCGGAGCAGCCTTCCGGCCGTTTGCTATTGGCCACCGGCAGACGATTTTGGGTTGCTCGTTGCTCCACAAAATCGGGATGTGGTATTGCCCCCACACCAAACTTTGAACTGGACTCTATGGTTGGAGAGTACTAGAGAAAATTTCATCCAAAATTTGGGTTCCTTCTTACTTTGGGAGACTCACCATCTCCATCTCTCCAATCTCCATGTGTCTACACGACGCTTTTGGGGAGAGCATGATGTGGCCGGCCTGCGAGGAGTGCGAGCTACTCCCATTCTCTTTTCTGTATGTGGAGAGCAGTGCTGGCGACCGACTCTCTAATGGTCATTGTATCTTGTGTATCCTGTCATTCGGAATCAGTATTGTCATTTGTTCGTGCAAAGAACCGCAAATGACGAGCGAAATTTCGAGATCAAATGGGAACCTCCTTTTGGAACGAACTCGTATCGTATGCTCCTTGCACGTGCAGACTGCCTTTTCGCACCCAATGGGAACAGGGTCAATGACCAAAAGCCATTGTGTCTCCTCTGTTTATGGACCAGAGCATCCTCCGAGAACTCTTGGTGTGATGGAACGACTCAAACGTGTGTTGCGGATTGCGCAAGCAAAGCTTGTGTGTCGAACAGAACCTGTCGTTGTTGGGTTGTCGTCCAAGTGTGTGTCGAACAACGAAACTCCACCAAACTTCTTCTTCTCGTCACTGGTCCAACCGTATGCCATGTCGTCATTCATCGTGTTGGACTCTTCTCGTTTGGAGGCTGCCGGAATCGATTGTCATTCTGCCTTACTACAATACTTACACATGGATGGAACACCCGATATCCAATGCTTCGTTCCATCCTTGTCACATCCAACGTCCCATGTAGGAGCACTAGTGCGACGAAGCAACCAGCTCTTGTGTGGTGTGTCTACCTAGTAGAAGCTCCGTAGAGTGCAATTCCGTATCGTCCATTCGCACCGCCCATGGTTTTCTTGTGTCCATTGCATTCATGCGGCGTTGGGTGGTTCTGATTTCTGATCCCCTTCCATTTTGATCCTGATCCTGTGGATGGTCTTGATCTTGGTGATGTCTCAGTCGCACGAATATCGGCCCTCGGTCGAGACGAGTCACGAGCGACCCAATCGAGGAGCGTTTGAACTTGCGCGCCCACGCGAGGCGGCCCGGTTTTCCCTCCATCACAATCCCACAACCCGGATCCGGATTCCGGATGGACATGTGGACTTTTCACATTCGAGACGACAAAGAAGGAGGTATTGGTTTGGCCATTATTGTTTGGGGCCCTCACTGTTTTCTTGTGTCTCGTTCCACCGTAGTATTCAAGTGTCGCTCTCGTTCCCACCCGCGAGATTGAGAATCCAACAACGAAACACACAAGGCAAGGCGCCACTTTCCAACGACAAGCACAACCAGAAAGAAACCAAAAAGAGAGACACACTACTATGGAGGACGAGCAGCCGCACGATTTGGGCGTGTGGATTCAAGAGCTCGTGGCCTTGGAGCACGACGACTGTGATACCGACAGCCATGACAACGACTCTTTGTCGTTGAGTTCGTCAAGAAAGGACCGTTCCGCACAGGCGGTGGATTTGTGCCACAAAATTTCCCATCGATTGGCGAGCTTGATGGACCAGCAAAACGAGGAGGAGGAGTTTGATGACGACGGGGATGATGGCTTTGAGAACGAGGATCCAGACGACTCTTCACCAGTTGGTCGTCGTCATGGTGATCGTCGTCGTTGGTCCACGGCTTCCACGGCCACATCGTTGTCTTGTCGATCGTCGCTACTGGAACAAGGCATTTCTTTGCGCGCCGTCTTGGGTGCAGCGTCCTTTC
Organism: Epithemia pelagica; assembly: GCA_946965045.2. Classification (NCBI taxonomy): domain Eukaryota; phylum Bacillariophyta; class Bacillariophyceae; order Surirellales; family Surirellaceae; genus Epithemia; species Epithemia pelagica. The sequence goes on from OX337228.1 coordinate 6,678,203, forward strand.
AAGACCGGACGCGATTGCTCCAGGTCTTGACGCAGTGCATGTCGTCCTGGTCGTCATCGTACCACCAACGACCACCCTCCCTGGACCATGACACGGACCACCACAACGACAACGACACGGACGACCACCACCAAGACACCACGGACCAGGACGACCATGCTCCTCCTCCTTTTGCTGCTGCCTTGGCGGCGGCACACACGTGGTGTCAATTGATTGTCTTGCCCGGTGCGCTCGGTTCGGGTTTGGTCTCCCAACACGTGTCCTTTGTCACCTTGGTCCAAGTGTTGAAGCACTGGCGCCGTCACGTCTTGTCGTCGTCATTGGAAGCTTCCCACAAGGACCCGCCCACCAAGAACAAGGAGAAAACAAACGCGAAAAAGACGAACCACAAGAACAAGAAGCCGGTGAGTGAGACAGAGGAGGAACCAGACACGGAACAACAAGAACCAGAGCAACCACACTTGTCCGACGACATGATCCACCAGGGCTTGATGGTGGGCCAGGCCGTGGCGTCGATTCCCTTGCACCAAGCTGAATTTCCCACGTGGTCCAGTGCCGCACGGGAACGCATCTGGGAGGCGGTGGCCCTTGTCTTGAGCGTGGCAGCCGCCATGGTCCAAACCAACCACAAGAACCACAAGAACCACGACGACGATGCGTTGGCCGAATCGGTCCTGGAACAAACGTCCCATGCCTTGGCCACGGGCTTGCACGTCATGGCAAATACCGGAACGACCCACCACTTGGAGGATGAACCAACCACAACCACGGTCCACATGGCCAATGGCGCACCGGCGCCCCACCCGCTGCATGAAACCACGGTGCACTTGTTGCGGGCCCTGGAACCCTTGGTGGAACCGGCTCACACCCTGTGGAACACGGCTGGTAGTAGTAGTAGTAGTGGCGGCGACTCGGACATACCACCCTCGTGCCGTGGCGCCATGCTCGATGCGGCCCGTCACGTCTTGGTCACCCTCCTCGACGACACGACGGCCCACCACCTCGTGTCGTCCCCCCTTCTTCCCAATCACCACCACAATCACACCAGGAAGGAACAGGAGTCCAGCCCAGCTGGACAGCAAACTCAAGCCCAACGACGCGATTCCTCCTCCTCCACGCCGCAACCATTGGTGGACCATTCCGGCAGCAACACTCCAATTCGTACCACGACCCCGGGGTCCAGTACTAGTAGCAGCTTGCGGCCGACACCGGTCAAGCTCAAGACACCACCGCCCTCATCCTCCTGGCGGCGTACGTCCTCGTTTGGTACCACCACCACCACCACTCCCCACGAACCAGCACCAGCACAAGCCACCGACTCGTCCTCCTCGTATCCCTCCCGCCCCATTGGAGTGGCCTGGGTGGGATTTTTGCAACGCTTGGTGAGTTGCGTCGCACCCGCGCACAATACCAAGGCCCATCGCACCATGGTGGTGGATTCCCTGGGTCGGTTGCTGCCCCATTTGCCACCCGCCGTGGAACAAGGACAATTGCTGGCGTACCTTTATGACATGACCCAGTCGGCCCTCGTCCCGCATCGGCACGTGGCGGTCGAACTGTTGGCCCGTATTTGGACGCAACCCTGGCTCTGGCAACTGGCCGATACAAGTAGTAGTAGTACGAGTCGTACCAACAACAACGACAACAACGACAACAACGACAACAACGACGACGACACTCGGGAGGAATCCTCGTCGTCCTGGACCCCCGTTCGTCCTACGACGACGACCACGGTGCCACCCCGTTCGTGTTTGAAATCGACCCGCCCTCCAGACGACCACAAGGACAATGACAACAAGGACAAGACTCCACGACGGGTGGCGTTTGACCCGGCACCGTGCCCCACCGTCGTGCTTCCCTCCAACTCCAACAACAACACCACTACCAATCCCAATCCCAAGGCCTCCCCCGCAAGTCTCTTGCAGGCTCTTCTGGGCCGGTTGGAGGACGTCAATGTTTCGACGCGGCAAGCGGCCTTGGTCGCGGTGGCTCAATTGACGGACCAAGTCCAAGACATGCTCCACGAGTTGAATCAACTCCAGATATCCATCAAGGAGCGACAAGGACAAGAGGGCGACAGTGACCTAGACCAAGAAGCATATCGCACCAACAATCAAGCCAAGCAAATGGCGCTTTGGAAAATTATCAAAACCTTTAATCTCCACGTCCCTTGGTTGATCCAGACCGCGCGACGCTTGGTGGACGACGACACCATGGGCGCTCGGGTTCGCAAGGAGGCGGTGCACACCTTGGGACACGTCTTGGTCTGGCATGTCTCGTCTCCCGCACCCACGGCCGACTTTTATCCCCAGGAAATTCCCACCAGTCTCGTCACCCCGGCCGATGTGCACCGCTTGGCGCAGGGCTGTCAAGAGGAAGCCGTGGCTCCTCGCAAGGCATCGGCCGTGGCCTTGACACGGCTCTTTCAAGCCGTATGCTGTCACAATCGTCATTGTGTGTGTCCCATTTGGTGTGGACGATTCGTGTCCGAATGGACCTCTTCCGTCCTGCCCTTGACGCTCAGCCCGGATAACAGTGTCGCCACCAAAGCTGTCGAACTCGTGCAGGAACTGGTTCTCACCCCCTTATTGCTCCATCAGACTGCAACAGATGGTAGTAGTACGAATACTACAACCATGGATGGAGCTGTGCTGGTTGCGTGGAAGATTTGGGCCAATTTGGCGGGAGGTCCCTTGCGGACGCAAACATCTCCCGTAGAATTGCAAGCCATGCAAAACGTGCTCGCCTCCGTCTTGGCGGCGGAGCCAGACCAGTCTCTAGTACCCCTCCAACAATTGCTACGGTTGCTGGTCCATAACGTTTCCCAGAACCCTACCGACGACGAAACGGCCAACGAGACAGATGCGATTCGAATGGCTGGAGCGTGGAGTCTTTGGAATGCTCTCGTGAGCACTCCCCAAACATTGAAACTCATCCCCGACATTGTTCAACAAAACAAGATGGACTTGTCCTTTTTGTGCACAGCCTGGAAATCCATTCTTGACAAATCCATGGAGCATACCCAGACTGCATCAACTACAGCCACACAGGACAAACTCTTGCTCGAATATCGCCGAAAGTCCATGAAGCACAGCATGTGGACTCTGGCTCAACTCGCCTCCTGTATTGATCCGGAGAAATGCCAGTCGACCAAGTCTCGGATTCTGGACATGTTGCAGTCGTTTTATTTTCCAGCCATGGCCATTAACCCGGCCGTGAGCATGCTCATTGCTCTGACGCTGTCGGAACCGCCCAACGATACTAGTCTGTCGTCCTCCTCATTGAGCAGTCTGGCACACAAGCGCCATTGTCAAAGCTGGATGAAACAACTCTATCATGTGAGCGAACAGGCGCTGGCCCATGTCCTGACACAAGAGGGTAGTACGGTGGTGCGTTGGACACCCAAACTTCTCTGTGCACTCTTCACGGCAGGAGAAGTGGCCATGATTGGGTGCAACCCCTCGGAAGCCGATGAATCGGAGCCGCCACTCCTACACGATGGAGAAGCGCCAGAAGAGGAACCAGAAGAGCAACCACGGCCCCTGTTGGAGGACGATGCACCACGGTCCACGGTAGTGGGGGAACAAGTCCTAAGGGGATTGCGTCTCGCGCCGTCTCCCAAACTGGTGGAATTGGTACAGTTGTACATGGGATCCCAGCTGCCGGTCGTTTCCTCCATGGAAAGCAGCAACAGCAACAACAATGGCGACGAGGCAAACGTGCCCAGCAACGACAACCGACCAAGGCCCATTCCCAACAATATTCGTGCCATGGCCTTTCTCACCTTTGGTCGGTTTTGTGTTCGAGACGAGGAACTCGCCCGGACCCGTGGGATCATACTTTTGGCCCGGGCCTTGCATGAAAACATGGAGGACGGATGCGAAGCGATTCAACGCAATGCTCTCGCTACCATGAGGGATTTGTGTAAGCGCTATACCAACTTGGCCGACCGCTATCTCCCCCTCATGGCGGCCTGTTTGCAAGCAGGACTGTCTTCCTCCTCGAGCACGGCCGCGCAGGAGTATGCCCAGGTTCGCCAAACAGCCTTGATGCTCTTGTCCGGATTACTGATGGAGGACACGATCAAGTGGCGCGGCCTCTTTTTTCACCGCTTCTTGGTGGCGACAACAGATGAGAATTCGCAAGTGGCATGTTTGGCGCGGGCCATTGTGGGAGGACCCTTCCAACAAAAGTTTCCCGAGTTGTTTCGGGAGAACTTGATTGGGTCCTTTTTTGTCCTCAATGGTTGTTCGGGGCATGCCATTTACCAGGCCGCCGCCAGTCTCCGAGACGCAGGTTCGGGCAGTGCCGTTTCCGGGCAAGGCCTGGCACGGACAGGTCCTGTGGGAGAAAAGAGTCGATTCTACATGTACCATGTATTGCTGTCTCACATGACGGATGAAGACAAGTTGATTGTCCGGGGCCGTCTGGCCAAGGAAATCTTGGGAAGTGCCTTGGTTCCAGGGAGTGACTTGTACAAGGCCTGCACCCAATACCACAAGGCACCGGACCGTCGTCGTAGTAGTATATCCAAAAGCACCGGCAAGAACAAGAACCCTACGTACGAATCCGAGTTTTGGGTGTTGAGCGACGCGTTGGGTATTTTGACCAGTCCCTGTCTGCAAGTGGCCGCACCCCGTGACCTGAATCGCGTCCAAGAGGAGGAGGAGGTGGAGGACGAGGTGGCAGCCGCGGATGGAACGAGTCGTCCGTCGTCCTCCACTACTAGTATGCGCAATACTAACAAGAGCAAGCATGCCGCGGCCATGAGCAACTTGTTGTCCAAAGTGGGCCGTACCCACATGCTGGAATCCATCTTGCCCATTTTGTGCAATCTCAAGACCTTGTTGCAACAGCACGGTTCGCCTCTTTCCAAGCAACTCATGTGGGTCTTGTGTGATTTGTACCGTTTGTATACGGCGCAAGTCAAGGTGTGTTTGGCCAATGACAGTAGTCTCCTCGGGGAGATTGAACACGATGTCCGTCGGCAAAACCAAGTTGCCAAGCAATCCATGACGACAACGACGACCGCATCCTCCGGAGACAGATAACCAAAACAATAATCACACATGGGGCGGGGAAGGATTGAACGCGTTGTCTCGATAGAGACAGGTAATAAACACAATAATGACACACGGGACGGGGAAGGATTTAACGCATTGTCTCGATAGAGACAGGTAATAAACACAATAATGACACAAGGGACGGGGAAGTTTGAACGCGTTGTCTCGATAGAGACAGGTAATAAACACACAATAATGACACAAGGGACGGGGAAGGATTTAACGCATTGTCTCGATAGAGACAGGTAATAAACACAATAATCACACAAGGGACGGGGAAGGACTGAACGCGTTGTCTCGATAGAATTGAAAGACTAATATGTGTTAGCGTAAGACAAGACGTGTTTCTTTACGACACAATCGTTGTGTGTGGATTTTGAACGCTAGAAAGACTCTCTAGAGTAATAGAAGAAAGAACGTGTTGGTTGAGGACACAATCGTTGCGTGTGCAGTAAGACAATGGAATATGAGTGTTATATTCCACAGCATCCGTTTGTCAATAGAGGAACGTTTGGGGATTCGTAACTTTTTGCTTTGCACTTCTTGCGCGTTGCCTACATCTTGACCTTCATTTCAAACTAGGAGGAGTATCTTATGTAGACTGTATATAGTTTATGGGTTGGACCGTGTCGTCGTCGTCCTGCTGGTGGTGATGAGGGATGCTTGAACCGTCGCATGGACGGCTTGAAGCAACAGGTTGGTTTGCGCTCCGACCGGAGGCGTCACGACAATGGGAATGGACGACAACCGGTCGTCCTTCCTGTCGTGTTGCGCTTGTTGCACAATCCGAGGAATATCCTCACTGACATGTCGTCCCGAGGGACTGAGAAAAAAGGGATGACAAATAATTTCGTCCACGCCTGGTTCCTCGTCGTCCCCACTACCAGTAGCCAAGGCTTGCAAGGCTTGAGGAATACTGGGTTCGGCAATCTCCATGTGGGCGGCTCGTACCACATAGGAGGTATCACTGTCATTGGAACAATACTCTTGCTCATAAACGTGTGCCAAGTGATGCAACCGATCGTTGGAGGCTGGATTGCGGGATCCATGATCAATCAATAAAATTCCCACGCGCCGTTGTCGTCGTCGTCGTGTCGGCGAGGAATGGGTGGTCGTGCTGCTGCTGCAAGTCCTGTCGTCGTCGACCTTCTCGGTCGTCGTTGTCGTTGTGGCATCCCCCAGAACTACACGATCCGGTGTCCCAAGGGGATACGCATGAGGACTAAGCAAGGGATCAAACACGTCTGGATGGACGACAGCAGTCTCTTCTTGTTGTATTTGTGGTGGTGGCAATTCCACCTCCATCCTGGCCGATTCAGGTTCCAAGCGAAATCCAAACGACGACGACGACTTTTGATTGGCAGCGGAGGATGCGGTTGCTGGATTGGACGACCCCAAGGGCCGTTGATTGGGAGAAATGCCATTGGGATAGGCATGAGGACTCAACAAGGGATCGAAATAGTCAAAGAGATCGGGGGAATCATTCTGGTTGTCATTGTTGTCGTTGTCGTTGCTCATACGACGACGAAGCAGGATACTAGGACTCCTCGTCCTTCTTTGTAGTCTCGTCCTGGCACTTGTCCACGAAACAGCATCGTTCGAATAGAAACATGGAAAGAGCACTGGACTAAATCCAAATGTGTTGGACACTGCCATGGACACTAGCAAAAGAACTGTCGGAGAAAATGCCATGGTCATCATATGGTCATATAGCGAGATGCAGAATCATTCTATATATGAAAAGATCTTTATTGCGCCAAGTCGGAAAGATCTTTTGGGGTTGGGGTATCCCCCAGCGGTGGAGAAAATTTCACGGTGAATTAGGAATTCACCGTGATATATTCTCTCTCGCTGGGGCGTAGAGTTGGGGGGCTGGATATTCGGTGAGTCGCGTTTGGATGCCGTCACAGTCACCCCTCGTCCTCGCCCCGAGTTTTAAGGGGAGAGCGGGAATTCTGTGGGTGATTTGCCATATCATCATCATCATATCATCGTATTCTGGGAAGAAACAAAGACCATCACCACCACCATGGCCACAACCATCACGACTACTACGAAGGATGCTTCCAAGAAGAAGAAAGTCCACAAGGGCCGCAAGCCAGGAGCCACACAGTGGACGAACCCAGAGACGACGCTCCTGCTCACGGTTGTGGACACACTCTGTCCCGCGGGACGGGACCGGTGGGCCCAGGCTCGGAAGGAATTTGTCCATCGGGGCAATGGCCAGTACGTTCGCACTGTGGATGCAATGCAGCGCAAATTCGAAAAGTTGGCCTATGCTCCCACGTCAACGACAACGGGCAAGAATACTACAGAAGCTGCCGCTCACAATGTCCGAGCCAAACAAATCAAGGACAAGATCACAGCCAAGGAGCGGGCCAGCCGCCATACTGGGAACAAGAATGATGATTCCAATGATGATGAAAAAGAGAGGCAAATCCTAAACGTAGTATCCCCACGGACCAAGAAGCGCAAGTCGACCGAGTTGATGGAAGCGATGGATCGCTATGCCGAGACACAGCATCAGTCGACCAAGATGTTTACTACGGTCCTCCAGGAATTGGCCATCCAGGAGACCAAGTCGACCGAGTTGATGGAAGCGATGGACCGCTATGCAGAGACACAACAAGAGTCGACCAAGAGTTTGATGACGGTCCTCCAGGAATTGGTTGCTGCTGCTGCCGTCACAGATGGAGAGTCGTTGCGTGTTGCCGAGTCTCCTACAATGAAGCGACTGGATGCCATGGAAGGTAAGCTGGATCGTATTCTCCAAGCCATCCAGCAGACGAACCAATTTTCTGTCGACAATGAGCAAGAGTAGAACGAATGAAGATTCTATTCACTACTTGCCATCTTGTTTTTATGATGGTGCAACGTACAATATTTGTTGTATCTCTATAGGACTCATCACAAAGATGCGTACGTTGTGACCTCTTGTGATCTCGTCATTGTAGTTCCGCTTTCATTCACCAGAGACTCTTGTCGACATTTGTATTTCATACGGGAGCAGGGATCCGTTCTGTTCGACTCTTTCCTCCACTGCTGTTGACGGGTCGCTCAATTCACGCACAAGGCCTCTTTGGAAACAGGATCCAACGATTCCGATCCAATCATGGTGCTTACTCTCCATCTTTCTCGCTCTGGAAGGTCCACAAGATTGGCGAGGATAGAGCATTCCCTCGATTTCTACTTGCCAATCGATAACACTGTCTTCATGCTGTCTCCTATGGAGTCGAGCGATTCCAAGAGTGTTGATTGGGTGGTCTTCGACTGCCTCGTTGTCGTAGTTCGTCTTCTTGTTGTGCTCGTTCGTATCGTCGCTGTCGTTCTTGTTCCTGCCGCACCATCATCTCGTAGGGACGTCCGCCCAAAATGGGGACGCGACCACATCCCAAGACACCAGAAAACAAGATTGTTCCCACAATGGGATACCACACAAAGAGTGCCAAGGCAACTTCCATGCCATAGGAAACCAAAAAGTCAAAACTCGACTTGTCCTCAAAGCCGTTCCAGGGTTGAGGGACGTGATCATCCCACAAACCAGCCGAGTCATGCCACTGGGGATCTTGATTGGAATCAGACCAGGAAGCCCGGAGCAAGACCAAAAAACTGCACACGGCGGCCACCACGGTCACGGCAATGGTCAAGAGGACGCGGCTGTAGGGTTTCCATCCTTGCAAGGCCTCGAAGGACCGTCCGGGCAAGCAACAAACACAGGCCGCCAGATACCATACCATGGTATCGTACAAGGCATGGACAATACCACCCACGGTCCACAAGACAATCATTCCCTCTGTGACTTGCAAGGTTGTCGTCGTGTCGTTGGGGTTACTGTCGTCCTCCGCTGCGGCGGCTGCGGCTGCCTCTTGTTGCGGATATTCATGGTGTACGGACGACGACGACGACCCGGAGGTGGATTCAAACGCGCTGGCCGTCGTAGACGTGCTATTGTTGTGGTTGTCGTCACCACCACCCACGGAAATGGTCACGAGAGGACGATTGGCATCCACCGTCTCTTGATCCATCAACCACAGCCACACGAGCGTGGTGACGAGCAATCCAAAGACAATGGATCCAATCAAGTGCAAGAGTCGCATGGGAAATCTAAAAAGACAATCATAAAATGTAGTACGTGCCGAACGACGTGAGAATCCAATCAAATCAAATCAAAAAGAGCCAGGACACAAGTGTCTGTCATGGGGCGTGTGCCAAACAACAGTTCTCCCAATCCATCCATTCTCATCGATTGGCGTTCAAGTAAAATAGTGTGTGTACGTACTTGACGGGATGTTGTTTGTGATGGCAACACAAACCAAAGAGAGGATGAGTATTGCAAAAGTATTGAAACCAATCGGCACAACAGCCATATCCAGGCAAGTGATAGGATCGATACGCCAAGGCAACGGGGAGCATCATCAACTCTTGTTCCTGGTCATGCTCATGGATCCAATCTGCGGCGGGGCGGCCTCGACGACGACTATTATTCTTATTCTGATTAGTATAAGATGAGGATGATGACTTTTTGAGAGCCGTGTGCCGATCCTGTGGATGCGGCCCACCATGGGAAATGGTAATTACGGTAGTGCTGGGATCCCCATTGTTGTGGTTGTTGTAAAGTTGGATTCGTTGGGGAGACGACGAACTCATTTCCAAATCTTCGTCGTGACCTTGTTGTGAATGGAGAGGTTGTCGAGTCATTTTGTAGGATTTGGTTGTCTCTTGTGTACTACCTAGTAGCAGTATTGTTTGGTTCTTGACGAGCGACTCCTGGAGAGTGATGTGGTCTCCTTGGCAACGCGACGAACGATTCAACGAGATGCTATTGTCGAGAGAGAGAATTGAAAATCGAGAGAGAACGAAAACCTCTGTTTGTGTGGGATTGAGACTCGTGAGAAAAGAATCGGTTCGGAAGTGCGTGACCATGGGGGCAATATGGAGGGAAAGACTTTCTTGTCAGACGGGCGCGCCAGGAGAAGATGCCGGCGCGAACTTACAACTTTCATAGAAATACAGCAATATGTAACTGTCTGTCTGTGGGAGCCGATCGGAGTGTAAGGGCTGGGTAAGCCGATCCATGTTCGGCTAAGTAGGCTCAGTACATTGATCTACGTAGTACTATTTTCGTCTGTGTAAGAAGTGGGGCGGATGGTCTCAAATTGAAAACTTGCTGCCACGAGAAACAATGCAAATTGGAAGCCATCACTCGACAATGGTCGAGGTCATCACCCCCATGGCAATAACTTCCTGGATAATTGAGCCTGCCTGAATCACTTTTACAATAAGAATCTTTACTACTAGAGCAACTTTGCTTTCACTTTGATTCAGGCACCCTTGAAAAATGAATGAGTTAGGGCGGTCGTTCGATTTCATCACTGCAGAAAAATGAGCGTACCTTTTCAGCCAACTTGGCAAATCTTCTGTAATTTCAGACAACAATTTCAAAGGTAAAGGCAAAGGACTTACGGTGGTTGGATGTTTATGCGATGCATGGGTGAATGCATACGGCGTCACCGGATCTCGCCATCATTGTCGAGCGTTTTTGCATTTTTTTGAAATTCCGACCATTTCCGGCGTGACGTGTACTATCTGATTTTATGTACTCTACGTAGATTAATGTACTGAGCCTACTTAGCCGAACATGGATCGGCTTACCCAGCCCTTATCCTTCTCGCTTCTCGATCTCCACAATCTCCATCCGTGATCCGTGATAAGATTTGGAGTTTTTATGGAGACACCCCGACCTTTTAACACTACAACGAGAAATTGTAGCGACAATAATTCACCTTCACCAATAAAACCTTTTGACCATGGCGGAGATATTCTCAACCGTTGCTCAGGGGTTTGAGGCCGTGGCCGGTCTCACGGGGATTGATCTGGCCACGAGGGAAGCTCTCAATAATGCAAGTCCGGGCCTGGGAGATGTTTACGACAATGTTCGAGATTTGATGCAAAAGCGAACAGTCATCTCGCAAACCACTCGGGGGGTGGTACAGAACGACCGGTCTGACGACCGTGAGCCCGTTGTATCTCCCATTGTTGCTGCGATAATCGATCTGTACGCTCATGAGCCACCCGCTGCCGGGGGTGTTGTTTATGTATTGTACGCTCCACCTGGACAGGGAAAGACATGCGGGGCGAGGGCTATTTTGGAGTTTTTCCACGGCTTTGAAAGCGCTGGGTGTAGCGACCAAGTAGCCGACGAAAGTGTTTCCGATGGGAAACACTTGAAGGGATTCATGTTGACGGGAAGTGATCTCGACGATGACTACATGGCCAGCTTGGCCCAGAATATAGGCTCGAGAAACGTTCCTGGTTGGGTGAATGCTCTTTTGCTCGCTCTTGATGAACCAGAAGGGGATCCGGCGTCTCTTTTAATCCTGGATGGCTTCAATTCGACTGGAAATGACGGAGTCAATCTCAAGTTCATCAAACGACTCTACGGATTGATGGATGAGCGTAAGCAGACTGGTACGCAAAACACGGTAGTTCTGGTCACCACTCACAACAAAGACGTTGCCAACAAACTCTGTGAATTGAATTGCGGGCAAAGAGTTGCCCCGCTACAAAACTCCCACACAGGAGAAGCCGCCTCACCCGTTTGGAATGATATGAAATGGTCTCGGGACAAGCTCATCGAAGCAATTCGATACAAGTATCCTGGAAAATTTGAAGCGGACGAAAAATTCGACAATATTCTGCAAGGCATGACGCCTCTTCATGCCGTCAAGATTGCGGATCAAATGCTTCGTCCCGCTATGAAACTATCGAGTCCAAAACGCAAAGCCAGAAAGCAGGAGGGGTAGACAGATGGAGAGTGACGGTTGCTCGGTTACAAAGGAAATTGAATCAAGAGGAAAAAGTGGCGACATAGAATCCCGACGATGAGTTTATTGAAGAGCTGCAACTTATATGTGCTAGCAATCAGAAAGACATGGCCAGTATGTACAATGCGCGGCCATGGTTTGTCGAATATCTCGGGCAGCTTGCGGGTCAATCTCGTCCATTCGAATGCTGACTGTGGGAGCCGATCGGAGTCTCGTATCCTCAATCTCCATCCACCTCGCTACCTACCTTACCAACTACATGTACAACTACATGTACCAACATTTGGATTTAGTCTATCTCTGGATCAACTTCTTCACCACAGAGGGACTCGAAGTGCTCTGAATGTATTTAGGTTTCGCACAGGTTCAAACATTCAGATTGTTTTCTTTCTTCTAGGTTCTGTTTCTTTATAGTGCCGCAACCGCAATCGGTCGTCTTGGATCGTCATCCAAGAAATGGACACTTTCTGTTGTATACAATAGGGTCATCACTCGAGAGTAGGTAGTGGGACGCCTTCGATCCGATCGTCATGCTAACTGGACCAAGTCTCTCCTCCGCCATGCGAGGCATGAACACATAATCCATCTCAGCTCATTCCTCTCCTGGCGTTGAACTAAAGAAGAAATCTAAGTACTACCTAGGAGTAATACCTCTAGCTAGAGGAGAAATACTCCTACCTACCTTCCGCGTCAATAGTCAAATGCCAAACGCGAAACTTTCGCGCGCATGGTCATTGTCGTTGGTCTTGGTCCTGATCTTGGGGGAGGTTGGGGGTTTGGGTGTCGATCGACTTGTACGTAGCAGATCTCACAGCTCACAGCATCCATACAAGTCGATTTTCTCGGTGCATACTTTCAATGGATTACGGACACAACTTTTGATAAGAGACGTTTCCCATTGCCTTCGTCATGTAATGCGATCACCGAGATGTTGGTACAAGTGTGGCACTTCGTTGGACGCGCGTGTCTCGTTTGTCGGGTGTACGCTAGCTAAAGCTATGTGGTAAAAAACAATAAGCAAGATCTGGCAATGGCCTAGCTTCTAATCGTACACTCTCGGGCGTGCGTATGATAAATCTGATGCCCTTTTCCAGTGTACGTTCGTACATTTCTATGGGAGGTGGGAGTACGTGCTCCCTCCGGACGAAACACACACATACAAAAAAACGGGGACCGCAGGACACACAATTAACCACAACGCGCCAAGCAGTGAAGAAAAAAGACAAGGGAAAGAGAAAGACTATCCTTGCGTACTCCTACTTTTGACGAACCCTCATCTTGTCTTGATCTCCCAATACAGTGTACGACTGTAGAGTCTCTGCTCTCACAAAATACAAAACCGAGAAGAAACGAAAAACAACTACCGGAGTACATTCTTGAAATGAACGGGTACCCTTCGAATGCACCCGGTCCGGGAGGAGGCATGGGTGATGCGGCTGCAGCCGCTGCCATGGGAGGAACACGAGCCTCTTATGGAATGGAAGATTTGCCACCACCACCGCCCCCTGGTGGTATGCCTGGAATGAGTGGATATCCGTCTCATGCTCATCATCCTCATCATCATGCTCATGGTGCCGGAGGATACCATCCCAATGCCATGGCCATGGGCAATCCTCCTCCTCCTCCGTCTGCCAATCCAATGCTGGGAGGACGTCCAGCCGACGATGATTTGCTTTTGAGTTTGCTGCGAGAACGACAATTGCATCAGCACCAGCAGCATCAACAACACCAACAACAGGGTATGGCTCCTCCTCATTCGCATGCGGCTCACGGAGGAGGAGGCATGATGCCCAATCTCTATGGTGCGGGCGGCGGCGGTGGTGGTGGAAATGGCATGTACAATTTGGGCGGACAGTTTGATTTGCCACCGTTCCATCGAGTAAGTACAAGAAACCACAAACCGACACGAAAGCAACACGCAATTCTAACCATGAAAACCTTACGTGCTCACGTACACAGGATGTACCAGGACCTGGCAGTCTCATGGGAGGTAGTGGTGGCCATGGCGGCGGTGGTGGAGGAGGAGGAGGAGGATATCCTCCCCACTATTTCATGGATCGGAACGATGCGGCCATGATGCGAGAATTGCAGCACCAACAACAACAACACCCCAACTTTTTTCAAGATCCCCTTCCCCACGTACCGCAACGACCGGGTGGTGGTGGAGGATATCCATCCTCCTCCTCGTCGTATGGTGTTGGAATGGATGCCACAACGGCAGCCGCCGCCGCCATGTCGGCGTCCTCTCAATCACGCGAACTTGGCTTTGCGGCACCACAACATAGCATGCCACCGCAATCCTCCAAGCCCACCAGTGACAACCACAACCACCACCAGGAGGATGCCGACGAGCTGTTTCGTCGGCCATCGGGCGAGCCACCTCAGCAGTCCACAACCGGTGGAATGATGGATGCCCATCCTGCATCCACCAGCGAGACAAATACTACAACCACAGCAAGGACAAGCGCCATGGTACCCCCCGAACCACCGAGTCTGGCCCACAAACCTCCGCCGGTAACCAAAACGTCCTTGCCGCGGGCGGCGGCCAATAGCAATGCCAAGAATGCCAAGAGCACTATTCCTCGACGACCCTTGTCCTCCTACAATCTCTTTTTTTCGGACGAACGCGAACGGATTCTCAAGGAACGGGAAGCCGAACGCCAGGACCCCGAAGGCAAAAAGGCGGCCCGCAAGGTCCAAGTGCAAGAAATGGCCAAGATTATTGGGGAACGATGGAGGACGCTCAGTCCGGAATGGAAAAATTACTACCAAGATTTGGCCGATGAAGATATGAAACGACACAAGGAAGAGAAGAAGCGCAACCCCAAAGATCCGGCCGTTCCCAAACGGCCACCGACCGCCTTTTTGTTATTTTCCAACAAACGACGCAAGGCCTTGAAACGACAATATCCCGATGCGAGCAATTCCGATTTGAGCAAAATGTTGAGTAAAACATGGCGGGAAGCGCCCAATTCGATTCGGCAAAAGTACATGGACGAAGCAACTGAATTGAGCAAGAGTTACAAGGCGGAAATGGCCTTGTGGAGAAAAAAGGCGGGAGAACGAAAACGACAGGAACAACAGCAACAGCAGGATGATGACGGCGATCGCGATCCGGACGACGATTCTCATGGTCCCAACGCCGCCAAGTCGTCTCATGAGTATTCCTCCCAAATGGGTGACGCTTCCATGCCCCTTGGGATCAACATGGGCGATTGGAATACTAGCAATAACGCTGGTCCTGGAATGGCTCCCGGAGAGGGCGGGATGGGACCCGGCATGGGGGGCCTCCTGGTCCGACCCGACAAGCCCAGTCTTCCCAGCAAACCTCCCGCTCCCATCGATCACTTGAATAATCCAAACAATAATAGCAGCAGCAGCAAGAAACGCAAAACCAAAGATCCCTCGGCTCCCAAACGACCGCTGAGTGCCTTTTTGGCCTTTAGCAACACCCGTCGCAAGGCCTTGAAACAACAATATCCCGATGCCACCAATGCCGACTTGTCCAAAATGTTGAGCAAACTCTGGAAAGAATCCCCCAAGGAATTTCGCCAAGGCTTTATTGACCAAGCGGCGTCGTTGAGTGAAGCCTACAAGGCGGAAATGGCCGAATGGCGTCTCAAAGCGGGAACAACGGCTGGGTCGTCCTCCTCATAAACCGCTTTTTTTACTAGATCGAATATTGGTTTCGGCGGCGTGTTGGTCTTGTTCTTTTTCTTGCCTTGGTCTGGTGAATTGGACGAATCGCTCCTCTGGAAACTCTCGTTCCTCGCTATAGTATCATTACTCTAGCTAGCACTGCTGTTACGGGTCGACCTACCTACCGAGGTTTACGTCTCCATGGATTTTGGCAACACCACCTTCCAACCAAACAAAGGAACGAATTCGCAAATCCCTTGTGGCAGCCGCCACAGGGGCAACCCTCTCTGTTTCATCCATACACAAGGTCTGGGGCCACAAAGAAGTGTGATTCGGAACTGGGGGAATCCATACTCAAGAATGTTGTTTTGTAGGCAAGCGAAGAGGGATATCCTGATGCGTGATTTCCTTGTCATTGAAATCTTTTTGCTGTGGTATATTGTTGTGAACCGCACGAAATGCCTGGAATCCTTGCGCTACTTGTAGAGAGAGAAGAAATTGCCGTGCGTATAGGAGCTTTGCGTTCGAGATTGCCCATCGATCCACAGAGTTGCTACCTTTATTCTATTAGTGTTGTTGCGATCGGTTGAGAGTCGAGATTGCCAATCGATCCACAGAGTTGCTACCTTTATTCTAGTAGTGTTGTTGCGATCGGTTGAGAGTCGAGATTGCCAATCGATCCACAGAGTTGCTACCTTTATTCTATTATAGTGTTGTTGCAATCGTTTGAGAGATGAGAGCCAGGTTATCCTTTTTGGTATGTCGTCCGGCGCGTTCCGGTTCCCCCCTTGCGCAGGCTCAACCATCGCTTTGGGCGCATTCGTTCGTTCCCCCTCTTTTTATTATTGTGTGTTTCAAACAGGTGTGTGTCGCGCCGGCATGAACTGCGCTCCCACATTTGGAGCGCGCGCCCGTACAGACGGTCTCGTGCTCGTTGTTGTTGGAGGGAGATTTTGATTATTTTGTTCGACCCTTTTCTCTCCATCATTGTCCCGAGACCTGGATTGAAAGACCTTATCTCCAAAGCCCAAGTCTTCTGTCGACTACCTAGAAAGAGTCAATTCGGACAAAAGAGAGAGAGAGAGAGAAAGAAACAAAAGTGCTACCAGTACCATCTATCATCTACAAGAGACAACACACCACATACTCGAGTCCTGTGGATCCACCACAAGCACAACAAGAACGAGAAGAGTATGGTTCGAACACGTTCCAAGCGTCGTTCGCCCACAACTGCGGCATCGGGAACGAACCACCACCATAGCCAAGCGAGTAGTAGCAGCACGAGTGCGTCGAATCTCACCGATCCCAATGGCAGCACACCATCAGTGGAATCCTCCTCCTCCTCCTCGTCATCTCTGGCCGATCGGGATCCGCATAGTCGAACCAATGCTCCTCCCCCCAAACGAAGGAAGGACAACGACAACAACGACAACCAGGAAGAAACGAATCGGACGGAATCACGTGCGTTGGTGGCCAGTCGTCGTCATTCCGAACCCGTACCACGCCCGAGCCATACGGATCCCCGCAGCCAAAAGAATCCATCCCCGCGACAACAGGACTGGTCCACCTGGCCGCTCCAACAGGTATTGGACGCTTCCTTTTTGCGCGACAGTGTCGGCAAGGTACGTAACGTGTCACACGATTGTGGAAAGACAAGGACGGAACCAGGACCCCATTGTGTGCTCACCATTCTTTTCTGTTGCTACCTTGTGTCATGCCTCCCCAATGATATGGATGATGCTTCGTGCTACACTATACTCTCTATTACTACTAGAAGGACTTGTTTCAACGCTTTCGCCATTTGCTGTGGAATTTGGAGACTCTGTCGACGCAAGACGCGGACCGGGACGACGACCCCGTCATCAATCCCTGTGAACAATGGCCTGGATTGGCCGGATTGGCGCAGTACTTGGTGGACCATTTGTTGCACGATTCGACCAATGCCACGGTGCGGCTGTGGGCGGCGGCGGCTGTGGTGGAACTCTTGGCCTGGACGGCGCCCGAAACGCCCTGGACGGCGGACCAATTGATTTCCTTGTGGACCGAAGTTGTCCGGCAATTGGCCACCCTCACCAAGCCGTGGAACAACAACCACAACGAAAACGACGAAGAGGACACGGACCTGGACCCACAAGACGGCAGCCACAACAAGCACAACAACAAAAAGAAGCAGAAGCCACAGTCGGACAAGAGGTTTCTCCAGCGCATGCTGCAACTCATTGCCGACGTTCAAATGGGAGCCTTACTCAAGGAACTGGTCGACGAGCAAGTGGAACAACAGGAGCTCCTCTTGGAGGAGGATCATCAAAGTAATAGTTCTTCTTGTTCGTCGATTCGCAGTGCTGCTCACTCGCCGACGAGCTGTCCCATTGTCTCGGATTCGCCGCCGCCGTCCACGAGGCCTGCACATTCGTCTCATCAAGCCACTGTCACCGCCACTACTCCTACGACGACAGCCTTGGAATTGCTCTGCCAATTCGTGGCGACGCTCTTGCAATGCATTCGCGCCAGTCCCACCTTGCACGATGTCATTGTGCATGCCGTGTCGGGCGTCTTGCAAGAATACCAACCTCTGGCCGCCCCAGACGCCACGACGAAACCATCCAGCCATTCGACGACGACGACTCGGGATCCCTGGTCGTTGGACCCCCGCACCGTCATTCCCGTTCCCTTATTGGATGAACTCTTGCTTGCCCTGGTGCCGGGACCCACGCGAGTGGTCCCCCAGTATTCGTCGACGAAAGCATCACAACCACCCACGTGGCGGACCGTGGACAATCCCGTCTACCGCGTCACGGCCCATATTTGGCAGCACAATGCCACCGTCCTGCAACTGCCCCTCTCGCGACTCGTGCATCAACTCTTGGCCAAATCCCAGCAGGGAACCGTGGTCGAATTGGAATCGGTCCTGGCCACGGAACCGCCCGCACCACGAACGGAAGCAGCACCCCAACCAGCAGCCGGAGACGACAATGACACGTCCATTTATTCCATTCTCCCTTTGGTCCATCACATTAGTGCCTCCGCCTCGTCGTCCTCCGTGTCGTCCCTCTTGCCCGTCACCACGACGCAGCATCATGCCCTCCTCGAACCGCGCGTGTTTGGAATGTTGCAAGAAGGACTGTACGTACCCATGTTGTTTGTATGGAACGACCGGTCGACTGCCAGGGTCTCACGCCATTTTGTTTGTTTGTTTGCTTGTTTTTTTGTTTGCTTGCTTCCCCATACCAGGACGCATTTGCAATTTGAGACGCGATGGGCCACCTGTCGTACCGTGGCGGCCTGTCTTACGGGATCAACCTCATCGTCTCCGCAGCACAGCGGTGGAGTGGATTCCCTCTTGCTCACGCCGTGGTTGGACCGATCGCGGGATGCCAAGCCCGAAATCCGCACCGTCGTGGCGCAACACATTTTTCTCTTGCTGCGCCACCTTGCGGCACACTCTGTACCCGGAATCGCAGCGGCACATGCTGGTGAATCCTCCTCGTCGTCGTTGACTGCCAACAACACGTTGGAACTGGACAAGGTTGTTCGCCTGGCCGAACGTCTCTTGACCGATGGACATGCCATGGTACGCGTGGCCGCCGTGCAAGCCTTGTGCCACGATTATTTGCATCCCACCGTCACCACGGCAAGCCTGCAGCAAGATGCCAACCGGCGCCGGACGTGGAACCGCATGGTGCGCCGTCTCGTGGCATTGAACACCGGAATACCTATCCAGGAACAGCAGTCGGTGTGGAAGGCCTTGATTCGCCTTTGGGTCCGAGCGGCGTGGGGACCACTCGCGTCTCTCGTCGTCATGGGGGGAGAGGACGACGACACCCACACCAAGGAGGAGCAGGAGGATGCCACCCTGTTTTGCTCCTTGTTGGTGCAACATTTGGATCCATCCTCGGTCCATGGCCCCCGACGAACCGAACCAACGGCCGCCGAGACGAATATCAAGACGACGGAACCGTTTTTTGTCGAGTGGCTGCCCCGACGCTTGTTTTCCATGGCCACCTCCAATCAACAGCCCCGTCACCACCAACCACAACATTCACAATCGCATCGGTCCAATTCTCGCACACACCATCCTCCACAACCACAACCACATGGCGATTCGTGGATGTTTCCCCAGTTGGAAGCCGGATTGCATCACGGATGGTATCGATACGTGTCCCATCCGCACAACAAGAAGAACAAGGGTGGCACCCACACCAACAGTACCACTACTACTACGACGACCATCCGGAAACAAGTGGCGGCGGCGCTGAGTTTGTGGCACCGAGTGCCGCGTCCGTGGATCGTGTCGTGGGCCCACACACGGGCCCGACGACAAGACACACTCTCGGAGTACTTGGAGGCACGAGAAGCGACGCGAACCGCACCCAAAGGTAGGAATCCCAGGACAAGGAATGGAGCGGAACCTTTATGTGTGTTGTGTGTGTGCAGGATTCCGGGGTCTCATTTGATGCGTTGTGGTTTTCCTTTGTTACACGTTTTGTCTATTGTAGGTACAGAAGAAGCCTTGGCGGCCGATGCGAGGGCCATGGAAGTCTTGAGGAGACTCTCCTTGCTCATGGGCCATGGGATGGATGAGAAGGGCGGCGACGAACAACAACACAAGATGCTCTTGGCATTTCATGGATTCCGAGACAAGCAAGTCTTTCGACTCTTGTCCACCATTGCCAATCCCTGCCATTCCCCCAATGCACGACAGCGCGCGTTGGAACATGTTCCGAGCCGCCTAGTGGCATTTTTAGACAATCCGACCGTGGCTCAGTTTGCGCGGGAGATTGTCGAGAAAACGGCCATGCCCGACTTTATGAATTATTCCATTCTGGGAGACTTGATTCAAGTCGCGTACGAGCATGGTCCCCTACGGTCGCAAGCCTTGACCATTGTCTCGGCAATCGTGGGTCCACTTTCCAAAATGGCCTCACCCGCATGGAACCCCTTGACGTCTCTCCTGGAACATTCCTTGTCCAACAGCAAGAGCCAGGACGGATCCGACGAAGAAAGCGATGAGCTTAATTCTGATACGATGGACCTGATCACTTCCATTCTGGCTTCATCTGCAATGTATGCTACTTCGAGCGATTCACTTCCTTCCTGTATGATCGACTTGTGTCGTCATGGAACTCCTGACCAAGCGAGTAATTCTGCAAAAGCAATGGTTCACTTTTACAAGCAAGTCCACGATGACAAGGACGCAACGGACAAAACGCTCTCACTCATGGACAACTTATCCTCCGAGTTGAGTCTTTCGGAACCCAGTCCTACTTTGACAGTCTTGGCATCCCTTACGGCACTTGTCGAAACGGTGCCTACCAATGCAGAAGTGATGGAGGCTGCGACTCAGGATATCTGGCGCTTTTGCCTCAAGGCACTCCTTCAGAAGAACGACGACAAATTATCCTCAAGTCCACGCCGCAAACGTGGTCGTTCTCGCAGTATGCCGGAATCGGGAGGAGAGTCGCTGTATCGAGGAGCAATTGAGTTCTTGGTTCATTTTGTAAGGGCCTACATCTTTGCAAACACGCCAGAAGCTGCCAAGACCTTTGTCAAACGCCATAACAATGACATTCAACGAATCATGTCACGGCTAGTGGAGCTATCACACTCTTCAACCGTTGCGAATGAGGTCAAAGAATGTGCAACCATACATGTTTGCCGGCTATGCGATCCCCGACTCAGGCTGGAGCCCGTTTTCCTCACAACCCATTTGTGGCTTTTGTTCAGCAAATCTTTCTTGGACGATAGTCCAGTACGAGATTGTCTTCATCGGGAGTTCCCTCTGCTTCTTACGGGTGGAGGAGTTTATGGTGAGGAAGGTTCACCAAAGCCGCCGGAAGCACCGTCGTTACGTCTTGTTTCTCTCCACATGTTCTTGCAAGCAAAGCAAATAAAAGTCGCAGCGACCCAGTGTATATCGATTCTTCGTGATACATGCGACAAGGCTTATGGGCAATGCAGGACCTTGGGACGCAAGGCCACCGAGAGATTCGAGTCGGTCCACAAGATGCGGCTCATGCCAGAGTATATGGTTCCTTTGGGGCTGTATCTCTTGTTGTTTCATAGCAATGAGGATGACGAAAAGACTCTACGACGACGGCTCAAACTGCTGACGGAGCCACTGGTTCATAGTTTAGGAGATACTGCAGACAACATTTCGTTTCTGTTGCGAATGACTGAACACCTTGGTGCCAACTACGAGGCCGTCTCCCCCAAAACGTTCGATTCACCAATTTCTTGTGACATTGTCTTTGTATGCAAGATAGCTCGGGAAGTTCTTTTGTCGTTGGTAAAAAAGGATGTCAACCTATCTCCCTATGGAACAATTCACGTCCCTTCTTGGCTTTTTCTGCGCAAGTCTTCGAGCAAAGAGGAGTCCCCCAAGGCACTCCCTGCTAGTACGGAACAAAAGAACGCGCGACCATCTTCGATGAAGAAGCAAGATCTGGTGGCTTCCAAGCGCAAGTCAGCTGGCCTTCATGTACAATTCTCTCCGGATGCTAGTCAACATGTACGAGAAATTCGACCGCCATCTACTGATCTCGAAGATAAAAGTAGCTTTGGCGGTCTCTCTCCCATTGCCAAATCGTCTCCCGGAGACTCAACCCGTGTATCGGACTTTTCCAACAGCACCGCAAGCAAGACAACCAAATCTCACAGGAGAGATTCTCCCAATAAACCCGAAACGGACGCCTCTCAGGATATGGAAGCAGCTGTATCTTCCCAATCGACAGCTTCGACTGGGAACTCTGAAGCACAATCATCTACAATGTCAAGTGTCTCCCGCAACAAGGTAGATCGTAAGTCCGGGTCACGAGGTAAAGATCTTCGCGAAGAGAACCAGGCGAATGGTTCTGTCGACATGGAGGCACCAGCATCTTCCCAGTCAAGAGTATCTGCCAACAAGAAGGCAGGTCGTCAATCCAAGTCACTCGATGGAGATATTCCAAAAACGACCCAAATGGATGGCTCT
Organism: Epithemia pelagica; assembly: GCA_946965045.2. Taxonomy (NCBI): domain Eukaryota; phylum Bacillariophyta; class Bacillariophyceae; order Surirellales; family Surirellaceae; genus Epithemia; species Epithemia pelagica. The sequence goes on from OX337228.1 coordinate 6,700,699, forward strand.
TCCGGCAAAGCGGGACGAGCGTCTTCCCAGTCAACCGAATCCAGCAGTGAATCGAAAGGACGATATTCTAAGAGTTCAAATGTGTCTCGCAAAAGGGCCGGGCGTACAAGTAACACTTCCCTGTCTGCATCTGAGGGCAGCCCGAGAAAGCGATCTCGTCATTCCAAACATGACCAACAAGCAAAGTCGCAACAACTCATTCCCAATCAAATGCAAATGGGAAAGACAAAGGATCGCAATAAGTTGTCGCATGGAAAGTCCCAACCTAGTTCCAACCTGGACTTTGAATCTGAAGACGAAACAGCCGAGAACTTGCAAAACTTTGTACCGCGGAAAATTGATGTCACAATCAAGGCTTCAAAGAAGAAAAGAACCAAGAAGAAGCCTCTTGCTTCTCGAGCATCCTGAAGCCATTAGAGGTTCACCAGGTTCACCATTAGAGGTTCTAGAGAGGCATTTGCAACTGCAGTGCATCCATTCCGACAAGTTTAGAAGTATGTCTATAGTCTGCAGCTCATTCTATTCATACTTCATATTGTATAGTCATGCGAATTGTCTTTCGTGAGGAACCCCACGATTCTTCCTCAAGACCTTGATCCGAAATCTTACAAACAGCCGCAATCACGGCCAATGTTTGTTCCAGTCGCTGAACCTTGGAAAAAGGATAATTCTTGTTCCATCGATCCATAAACAAACGTTTCAGTTTGCGAACGGCTTCTTGTCGTTCCGTCATGGGACAATCTTTATTCTTGGCCACTTGTACATAGGCCCGCCGCACAATTTTTTTCTCCGTCTTCGTCCACAATTTCATCGCGTTTGCCCTTGCCGGGGGGCTTGTCATCCTTTCGGGACATTTTCGGTTTGCGAGAGTAAAGGTGGGATCTTGTTTCGATACAATGTCCAAGAGCTCGATAAAGCGTTCCGAAACCTCTCGACAATATTCTGGGCAAGGTAAATCCAATTCCTGCCGGACTCGATTACGACGATGTTGTTGTTGAGCTTGGAGCAAACGGGCAAGCGAAAAGAGCATGGGTCGCAACACGTTGAGAGTGGTGGATTGTTCCACTTTGGTGTACTCGTGAATCTCCGCATCCGATTTGGAGTTTTTCTTATTCTCGTCTGGTTTCGATTCAGAGTCTGCTTCTTTTCTTTTTGTGCACGACCGCCTCGCTTGGCTCCACTTTTGTTGTTGGAGGACTCGGCAGTGGGCACGGCACACGAAGAGAACCAAATTAAAACACACGACATGGGTTCCGCATCAATGTCCAAGAGGCTCTGCCAATCCTTCAAGGAGAGTGTTGTCGATGATGACTGGAGTCCCGAGGCAACACCCACGAGAAACGGCAAGCCATCGTTGAACACCAAACACGAGACTGCCGCTCCTGCCTCCAACACGACAGAAAATGCAAACAAGAAGGGCGATGCAGATTTGAACTCTGGATTAAAAAAAGGGCAACAGTTTGTGGCGCAATCCTTGAGTATTAAAGTAGGGTTCGTGTTCTTCATCCTCATTGTCATCGTCTTCTTCTTCTTCTTCTTCGTTTTGTTGTTGCTGTTGTGTCGTCGTCATCGACTTGCTCTTGTTCTTGTCGTCGTCGTCTTGGTTGTGGTTTCGTAACAGAGGAGCCGTGTCCTCTTGGCTCCGCTGCCCTCGAGGTACGCCCGACGGTTGATTGTTGTGTAGTTGGGCTGTGCTGCTGCCCTCGACCCTCAACAATGCCCCGAATAAACCGACCCCGCTGCCTCGCACCTCTATGGTCAGATCGCCAAACAACACGAAACGCCAACAACACGCAACAATCCAACACGCACAAAAACAAAATACGAACGAAATACGATTGACCATGATGATGTGTGATTGTGATTACTGTTACGAAAAGATGATCAGCTCCGAATGGGCTCAGTTAGTTGCTCCTTTTGTGACTCTCATACTGTGTTACGGTTTCGCTGATGTCCTCGATGAGGCGAAACTAATAGTCCAACACCTGCTTCGGGTCATTTTCAGCAAGAAAAGTCGTACTACAAGTAGCGAGCATACGGAGCTTCGACACGAACATGCGGAGCTTCGACAGCTTCGACACGACAAAGCTCAGCTTCAACAACAGCTGGCCGTTGCCGAAGCTAAGCAACAAAAAGAAATTGCAGCGAAGGATGGAGCCTACAAGAAGCTTCGTCGCGAGAATGCGGCGCTTCGAGTGAGGAAAGTGCGGTCTGGCCGAAAGCTTCGACGCGAAAATGCTCAGCTTCAACAACAGCTTGCTGTTGCCGAAGCAAAGCTTGCTGCGAAGCAACGCGAGAATGGTCGCCACGAGGATGGAGAGATCGAGATTCGCGATCGCGAGGAGGAGGTCGACGTCGACACTGTTGCTGTTCTGCCTTGCGAGTTCGACGCTGACTTGGACTTCCCTCCTCTCGCACTCGCAGACGATCTCGAGGACGACGAGGAGACCCCTCTAGTTCCAGTCGACCGTCCTGAGCCTGAACCCGCGCTCATCCCCGACAACGACGACGAGAACACTTTGGGGCACGACTCACCCCCTCGAAATTCCACCCCTCCTTCCCCCACCCCCACCCCCACTGAAAAAGATACCTCGCCTCAGATGGATGAGAATGCCCCCCAGAGCGTGATCGAGAGTTCCGCCGGCCCCGAGAAAACCCCACATTTGGGCAGAATCCTTACTGTTGCCTACTCCAAAAAGGCACACGGAATGGTGCACGTTCGACGATCCGCTCGTCTTTTGTCAACGGGTACGGGTAAAAAATAGAAAAACAGAAAAATAACATGTCGGTTGTCGGTTGCCAGTGGTACGTGCGCACGTTCGTGTCGGTTATGAATCTTTCCATACTCTCACTCTACCCCTTCTTCTGTTTCTAGCGATTGCAAAATTCTACTCCTACTCCTACATCAGCTGAGTCTAGCTCGAGTCCTTGTCGGAGATGTCCTTGTTGGTTTGTTGGTTTGTTGGTGTGTTGGTTGTCGGTGTGTTGGTTGTCGGTGTTATCACAAAACCCTGGTGGCACGAGGACTTTGTCCTTGTGTCATCAGGTATGGCATGGAGACTTCGGTCTCTGTGCCATTTGGGAAGAGTGCCATAGTTGCCCCTGGAGAATCCATTGATTCCTCCAGGCTTCCCAAATTTCACAAAACCCTGGTGGCACGAGGACTTTGTCCTTGTGTCACCAGGTATGGCATGGAGACTTCGGTCTCTGTGCCATCCCAAAATCCTGATGGCACGAGGACTTTGTCCTTGTGTCACCAGGTATGGCATGGAGACTTCGGTCTCTGTGCCATTCGGGAAGAGTGCCATAGTTGCCCCTGGAGAATCCATTGATTCCTCCGCTTCCCTACCCGCTGTATTTAAGTGTTGGGTTGATCGATAACGAGTGGATTAGTGTTTCGGCTAAAATGTTTCTATATAACATGTAGTGGTAACAATAGCAAGTGGAACATTTGAACATGCACGACAACATTGCTGACTAGTGATTCCTAGGAGTAGTCGACAATCAGAGAGGATAAATGGTAATTGCTGTTTAAGTGGCTGAAGCTACTTCATGTGCTTCTTTGTGAGCTTTCTTGCCTTCCCTACACCAGCGCGACCCTTCTTTTTCTCCTCTGCCTCTTCACTTTCGCTGGACTGTTCCGCAGCATGGTCCCCGCCGCCAAAAGATTCCGTCATGCGTCGTCGTCGTTGAGGTCGTGTTTTCCCAAGGTCGCATTCCTCAATGTCATCTTCTTCTTCGTTTGCTGGGTCCTCCTCATCCCGGGTGGTTGTCGTAGTCACTTGTTGTTGTTGCTGCTGCAGCAGACGCCGCCGTCGTTGGGGTGGACCGCTGCTTGTGCTTGTACTTGTTTGTGCGAGGCTTGCCGCTTCTTGCTCTTGGTTTGGGCTGATGAGTCCGGGCGTTTTGTGGTGGTTCCTTTTCGAGCTTTTTTGGATGCGGCCGCCTTTTTTCGCTCTTGCTTTTCTTTTGTGTCTTGCTCTTGTTGCCACAGCGTCGCGAGTCGTTCTTGTTGCAACGTGTATTCCTCCCGCAACAATTCCAGTTCCTGCTCCTCGTCGTGGACATGGCGTTGCAATCGTATCAGGCATTGATGCGTCTCCACCATTTGGTTCTTGGGAATAGTGTCATCGTTGTCCTTGTGGTTGTCGTCATTCTCCTGGAGTAAATGACGCGTGCCTATGGTCGAATCGACCGCATAGGGATGCTTCCAATCGGGAGCGACAATCTTGTCCGTCTCCTGATTCTTCTTGGTGGGTGGCTTTTTCTTAAAGTCCTTCAAAACGAGATAGATACACGTTCCGTTTGCTGTTAGCCATTATCTATGACGAACAGCAAAATGACCGAGATGATTGTGGGAGTTATGGAGCACTTCTTGTACAAAGACTTTTTGTTGGTACGAGCCGAGATGACACGCCTCTTGGTGGCATTGGTGGCCTTTTGTTGTTCCAATCAACACAATTCGCAGAGCAAGACCCTGCGTTCAATGGGGACGAAGGTTATGAAAACATACGAAGAACATGTCAAGAAAGGCAGTATCAATGCGCTTCCCATAATGGGGACTTTGCATTATGCAGCAATCATGTGCGAACAAGCTGCGCAGTACTTTCGACATGCCAAAGACAATGAGTGGGCCGACTACTATATCCGGGAAGCCTTGTCCTTGTACTGCGATTGGGGTGCGGAAGGAAATGCTTACCAATTGGCTCAACAGCATGAAACTTTGTTTGCGCATGAACTTTCCTTGTTAAGCAGTGGCACCAAAAGCGACAATCAGGCATGTGTCTTTGCCGTGAAGGGACGTACACGATACTCAGCATCTCAGTTTGAGTCCTTACAAGACCTTGACTGGAATCTGTTGTACTGTGTGTCACTTGGAACCCTATTCAAGTTGCCAGCGAGCTCCTTTTCGTAGAGATACGAGATTCCAATTTCCGCCCGCTGCAAGCAAACACACACACACACATGCCTTTTTGTTTGTCTCTCGAGCAGCAACAGGGAGAATCGCTTCTCCGAGCATACACCGTCCCTTTTGTGTGCGTGTGTCAATGTCTCCACGGTTCCAACACCGAGTTTGGGTGGTAATGTCGTTGTCGCATTGTCGTCGTCTGTTTCATGACGAAGACGACGATGGTGCAAAATCTTGACGTGTGGCCAAATACTTGTCCAACAAGTGTTGGCCGGATGTAATGGGGGCATAGTTGGGTGGATTATCTCGAAGCAACCAGATGAACGCCAACAAACCACTTGATATCAAATACAACCCAAAAGTACTGGAGGCACCGGTGGGGGTATTTGCTCCTGCTTCCAGACCCTTTGTCAATTCCTTTGTTATAAACAATCAGCGGATTGCTCAAGATCGACAGAAACGGTATGCATCGGACGAGGCGATTTTACAGGCAGCCTTATGATCGCATCCACAGTAGCAATTAAAATGGAGTCGTTCCCCGAGCAGCAGTTCACCTTGACATGAAACTACACAGTATCTACACCTGAAATCAACTCAATCAGGACACGACGTACAAATCAAACCACCAACTCACCAGAAGCGGTATTCAAACAAACGACTCATCTAGCCCAACCACATTTTCACAAAAGCCGCATCCATTCCGACAATCTCCAACAAGTGCACTGCACCTCATTCGAGTTATTCGATTCCTGTAACATCTTCTCTGTTTCTTTGGAACTGCCTTCCATCGTACGGTAGATACACCATATCTTCAGTTGCCCAGTAGGATGGAATGCGTTCGACAAAGTCTTTTTCGTTGGCACGATCGCAATCCAGAGATGGCAGTTGAACGCAAAACGCGTCTGCTACATCAAACGTGCTCACCTTGGCCAGTTGATAGAGTGGCATAAACCTGTACAACGCACAATACATATAAAGTGAGAGAAATGTCGTGAGAACAGGACGTTGTGGACGGAAACCAGAACGCCAACTCTCTATAATGTCCCATCAAGACCTACCGAAAGGGTTGTTCAAACAAGTGACTCATCTCGTCCAACCCCATCATGGCAAAGCCCACAATCATCGACAAGGCTAGAGTCGACCATTCTGTCATACCAGCACCCAACAAGGCAAAGGGTAGGGTGGCCAGGTAGACAATCATGAGCCTTCCAGCATGGGCGGCGTAGACAGGTGGAATGGGCGACGCTCGAATGCGTTCTCCCTCCATGACGACTCCATTCAGCTGTTTCAAATTATCTTCAATTAATCGGTGTTCCGTCGTCCCAATCAATTTTCGTCTCGTGACATCCCCCATGATTTGTCGCAATCGATGAATGATGGCAATCGGTTGTTTTCGTTGATGTCGCATAAAGGCGGCATCCTCTCCCTTGAGAATGCACTCAACAATATCGTCGTTGGCAATTTCTCGCAAATGGGACTTTAATGCCCATCCAAAAAGGGCCAAATGACGGGCCGCCAAGAGACCAAGTTTCGGATCGCGAGGAGCCACATAGGTGGCGAAAAGAAGGGCTGTATCGCGCGTTTGCAGGACCATGCGACCCATGGCCCGACGAGCATCTTTGAGACGACTGAGACCCTGATTGCTTCGCAGGGTTTGCAGAGCTGCCACAAAGGTGGACACGAGCGACAGTGACGTTAACGGTACACGGAATCGAACCGTTGTAGCCGGACCCCCAGCAGTATTGAGCAATATTGCCGCACTGGACCAGATCAGGAGTGCACCTAATTGAGGAAAACACCGAATGAGCAACCGTGATTTGGGAAGACCAAAGATGTAACGGAGGTGTCTCCGTCGACTGGAGTGCTTTTCCCATTCCTCCAGCCCCCAATAACTAGTGAAAGACAACTGACGAGAGCTAAACCAGCCTGTGGAGAGAATGATACATGTCAGAAACAGACGAATTGGGTCCAATCACTACACCTGCGATGATATCTTGCTGACTCACTGGGAACCGTGGGATCGTATCGCTCCGATTGTAACTCATGGAGTACGGTGCGAATATCTTCTTCAAAAGATTCGAAAGAATCCAAACTGGACGCCTCGTCGTCCTTGTTGTTGTGGCCTCGCCAACGGCTGCTGTGAACCCATCGATGTCGACCTTCAATATACTTGTGAATCTTTGTGTGAGGATGATGATTCAACGATACAAATGAGTGGCCGTTCGGCAGGAATTGAAGTAGAAGAATGCAGCATAGTACAACAATCTTGGTCATACAAGTTTGGAGGGTTGCCATTGGCAATAGGTGATTCTAGGATTGTATCATCGCTGTGTTCGGATGAAATCTTTTGTTTGTTTTATCCATTTGTTGTCTGTTGGATGGAAAAGACAACGACATTCTAGAATTCGGGGGTAAAAAGAGTTCTTTTTTCGATCAGCTATCATCAGCCCCCTTTTCTTCTCTACTGAGCTACCACTACCATAGCGACAGAGGTAGCCTCTCTATCTAGGAGTACTCCTAGCTACTCTAGGCAGAGAGCTCTCCCTCTCTCAACTCCCTGCAAGGAAAGAGTTCGACTGGGATCGTGCTGCGGCTTCTATACTCGATATCTTTATTTACCATGGATAGCCGGAATCGTCCTGGAACGGACCCTCCTCCAGCATATTTCATTGGATGTCTTTCGAGCAATAAATCACGTCGCAATGCAGGTAGAGGCACCCGCAGACACGAGACGACTCTACCACCGCCTCTACGAGAGAATCTCCATGAATCCCGCTCACTAGAGAGACGGAACGAACCAACTACAAACAGTTGGAATGGAATCCTTGCATCACACACGTGTTTCTCGTGGACTTTCTATCAACCTTGTTTTATCCACATACTGTTAGTAGTAATCTCTCGGGCGGTTCGACGATTCTCTGCGAGAGGATCGTGCGTCTGCATCCAACAAGAGAGAACCGTGTGCGGTGGGCGCTCCTACTGAGTGACAGAGAGAGAGAACCATGGGATTGTCTTTTTTTCACTCGCCCAACCCAAAGAAAAGAGCATCGAAACCAGAGTTTAGGGTTTGTCTTTCTTGAGCGTTTTGTTGCTTGTAGGATCGCTTTCGGTTTTTAATACAAGTAGACCAGTCCATAAAAGAGAGTCCAAAAGAGGGTAAAACTGAGAGCAAATTGTTGGGCGCCCATGGTCAGGTACACAAACCACGATTGTTTTGTATAGGCTGACAAGTTGCCCTTCATTTTGAAACACCAAATGGCAACACAAACTGCAACATGCCACGCCACAAAACAGACTGTTGGCAAGTAAGTGCAGTCGAACATACGTGAGAGTTGTCAGTTCCGAGATGAGAATCTTTCGGGAGAAATCGAAACGGGCCAAGTTGGAACTCCAAATACGCATGTCGTCACGTACCAAACCCAGAAAGACCCGTCAATCCGCAAATTCCAGCGACGCAGCCAGCAACAGTCCCCATGACATTTTTGATTCGATCAATGCGTTGCATATTCATGCCCATGGCCATGGGATCCACCACTTCTTTGGTCGAAGACTCATTGCCAGGAGCATTCGTGTTGGGCGTACCCAAATCGGCCATGGGATCAGCAATCATGATGAATGATTCTCGTTATAGAATTTGTTCGACTTGGCAAAGAAGAAGAGAAGAGACAAACACGCCCTATATTCGTTCCATATGGATATCTCGGATTCGCTGCGGATACGCGGAGGGAGCTCCGCCGTGCGGACAGCAGACAGACCGCTTACGTGTCCAATGTCAGTGAGCGAAACCCGAGCGAAGCTACAGTTTCCTTGCCACGGCTGACGGCTGCAACCCGCAAGTGCCCCGTCTTCAACTTTTATTGCAACAACATCTTGCAAACTGTAAGACTATCATGCCACGAGTATTGTCTGGATTGCAAAAAGAAGTCTTGGCCTTGTATCGCAAAGTCTTGCGTGAGGCGCACCACAAGGATTGTCAGGCCTTGTCGACCACAAAGGAGCAGCAGCGCCCGTCTTTGGCATACTTGTTGGGTCGCAAACGCAGACAAAACGATCCATCGACGACGACGCGGTATGCGGTGGAGGAATTTCGTCGACAAGCTCAATCGGTGAAACGTTCGGATTTCAAACGAATCGAATATTTGATTCGCAAGGGAGAAAAACAAGTCAAACTCTTGCAAATGCCAGGAGTCAAACATGTCCTTGGTAGTCAAAATACCAGCAGCCTTTCAACGAGTTGATCATGTCGTGGGTCTCCTGTTGCTTCTGGGAAGATGGCTACGTGGAATCTGCCAGCAGACACGAGAGAGGACAATCGCAAGTGTCGTCTCGGCAGGACAAGCGAGATGGGAGGTTCGAATTGATGCTTGATGGATTGGAGTGGATTGTGTCAATTTCTTCCGGATCAAAGGTTTCTTGATACCCTCCCAAGAAACGAGGCGGAGAGGTGTCAAATTGACCCTGTCGTCGTTTGCCAGAGACGATATCGCGAACAAGACGCGGAAATATCCTGCCCGGTTACAAAACCTTCTAGTATCCACGTCAATTACCTTGATGGAAACGAAAGGCTTGTAATGTTGGAACTTGTGTGACCAGTACATATATGGTGCGCAGAATTCTAGAAGGCGACAAAGATGTGTTCAGGCCTAGAGAAGCTGTTCTTGGTCCGAGAAGAGACAGGTCGAGTAGAAAACGAAAACCTTCTCCCCCACATAGGACTCTAAGATTCATAGGAGTGAGTTTCATCTCGCTACATGTCAGACCATGGTATATCATGCCAGGGAATGTAATACTTTTCTAATTAATCGGAGTATAGGTAGTTGTTCTTCTTATGAGTAGGAGTACATGGCTAGAGAAAAAGGAGCACTACCCGCTCGATTGCTATGGAGCTAGGCCTATTTTCGCAGTCGCGGATCCGTCTGCCACGCGTACGTATCTGTAGCCGCCCGGCCATCTCACATCGCGCGCATGACCGTCAGCGAGCTCGCACAGCCATTTTCTAATAGGGCGTTCTGGCTTGGGGAAGGTTACAGCCCCCCATCGCTCCTTCATCGCTTGCGCGATTGCCCATGGCATGCATTCTTCATCCCCAATGTACAATCTATGGTGTGTTATGGGAGACTTGGCGAGATGGAACGTATGCCTATTCGGAAAGGCCGCAATAGGGCAGAGAACAAAAGGGTCAGAGCACGAGGAATAGTTAGACAAGGACCTCGTCGGCATTCCAATTGCCCTGTCCTTTTCAAGAAGCTTTTGAAAGTCAGGGCACACGACTAGACGCTCAATAAGAGAACAAGACGGTGCCTCTCGTTTTTTTGTATTTGAATTTGGCATCCGCATGTGTGTGGAGCTGAACTGAGCGTATACCAACAGGCCATTGTCCGTATCGGAACCATTTCTTTCTTGCAGGTGTTCTTGCTTCGTTTCCGAGTTGTAGTATTGTTGTCTGGTCGATATCGTCCATGGCGGTCTAAGAGGACAAACGGCTACTTGTGTTATTCTGGATCATGGAGGAGGACCCTACGGAGGAAACAAAGGGGGCTGCTGCTGCTGCTGCTGCACAAAGCTCGCCGTCCAATGTGGCACGAAAACAACCCATTGAGAAAGGAGAGGAGGGTGAACAGCAGCAACAACAACAAGAACAACCTGTGAATGCGGATCCAGCAGCCGAGACTACAAATCCATTGTCGCCATCCGAATCACCAAAGGCTGTGCCATCGTCTCCAGCCAAAAAGCCCAAGCGACGATCTCCCAAAATTCCTTGGAAAAAGCCCAAAGACATGCCGAAACGACCCCTGTCTGCGTACAATTTGTTTTTCAAAGACGAACGAGAAAGGTTGCAACAAAAACAACAATCACAACCATCCGACAAGAAGGAGCCTCCAGCGCAGGCAAAGACGGTCGTCGAGGCATCCTCAACTACTTCTACTACTGCCAGTACTCCAACAGCCAAAAAGGGGCTGGGCTTTGCTCGATTGGCTCAAACCGTTGCGGCCAAATGGAAGGGATTGGATGCCGCAACACGAGCACCCTACGAACATCAGGCAGCCGCCGACAAGGAGCGATACGACAAGGCCGTGGCCATTTGGAGAGAGGAACAGGCCCGTAAAAAGAAGCAGCAGCAACAAGAGCAACAACAACAAGCCGTACGACAATCCTCATCATCCTCACAAAGAACTGGTCCACCAACCATGCGAGAGCAGCAAGGGGAAGATCATCACCATCATCTGCAACAACAGTCGTATGGCAATTTACCACATGTGGATTCCTTGGATTCAGGGAGAGGAGGAGGTGGACTGCTAGAGTCTTTGCAAAGCCGAGGAGGGTCGCCGTCCGATGACCAGACCAACGGGAGCAACAAGAGTTACCCTCAAGATTGGTTCGAAGCCACCACTGGAAGTGGTGGTGGTGGAACCTCCAATCTCAGTTACGAGGAAGCTAGCAATAGTATGATGGAGAGGGGGGATGGCAACGACCACGAAGAGAGAGAACGCGACATGTTACTCTTGGCTCCCACCTCGCCACTCCTCGATCCATGGACCAGCGGTTTAATCATGTCATCGTCGACATCGGCGTCTCATACACAATCCACATCTGCTGGTCATCTTCCGGAATCGTCTCTGCCCTTTCTGGGTGGTACACAACAACAGCAACCTGGGCCACGATCCCAGACCATAATGCATAATCATCATCATCCCCCTCATGCACACGTGCATCCTTCGACTCGGGGGTTCTTTGGAGCTCCGGTTCCACCCAACAGCATATTTCATAACCAGTCGCCGCACATGGAGGCGCGTAGTGGTGCGGCATTGCCATCTTCCTTCGCCACCACTCGCCCACCATCATTGCAGCAACAACACTCCTTGTCGTACGAGCGGTACCCCTTCAATACGCTTTATAATAATACAAATATTCATAACAATCCAGAACAACTGGAAGCACCAGGAGCGACAAGTCCCTTGTCCAGAATATCACCCACCAACCCATTTTCTTCCCAGTCGTTATCTCTGTTTTCGGGACCATCGTCATCCATGACGATGGGCCTCCCACAACAACAACACACAACAAACTCCTCACAACTTCCACGGACCAATCCAGGTCCATTCATACCCTTTATAAACAACTCACAGTCTGCTTCTTCTTCGTCGTCCTTTGATTTGAATCCTCGACCTTTGCCAAGGGCCTCTGCGTCTTCCTCAAGCATGGACCATCATCATCATCAACGACTCATGATGCGCATGAATTCCCTTCCTCCCCCGGCCCATCATCATCATGCTTCCTTTCCTTCCTCCTCCATGTCGTCATCCTTGTATCTTGACGTGGCCGTGGACAGCACTGCTGGCAGGTCAAACAACCTACCAGTTCCCGCAACCAACATGGGCCTACACGAACGCATCCACAATCATAACAACAACCCACAATCCAATCCGCTTTTGGATCCAACACTGTTTTCATCCCAACCATCTTCTATGGCTTTTGGGGCACTCGACAGTAATCGAGCCGCTTCTTCGTCGTCGTCCATGGATCTGTCAGCCTCACGATCGAGTCGACAATCCTTGTTGTTCTCGACCAGGGATCTTGGTGATGGGGGTTCCTCTCTATCATTGCTAGATCCACAGCAACCACACCAACAGCAGCCGCACCAAGATATTGGACATGTACGATTCCTGGAGGAAATGTCCATGTCGTCCAGTCCACAACCACAACAAGCACCACCACCCTTGTTTGGAGAACTGCAAGAACGCGCATCCACCTCCATGGAAAACTCGACGATTCCGAGCGCCACGACTGGGCCTTCCTCCGATCCGCAGGATGCACATCACCTTCGAGGTAATAATGAACCGTTGGATCCAGGCATGCTCGAGTACATGACTCGGTTGCCCTCCTCGTCGGGAAGATCAATGACGACCACAAGAGCAGAAGGCGACCACAACAATACGGGGAATGTGATGGGGCGATCTACGGGACTACCGCACCGAAAGGACCAACATGGCTAACATCGGGCTGTAACAACTAACTATATATAGGCACAACAATGCTGCTAAATCAAACCTGGCATTCAAAACCTTTTTTTACCAAAGTGGGGATAAGAAACTTTCAAAAAGACTCTAACTAAACTTAGTTTTTATCTTCCGCTGCAGTCTGATTGTTGCTGTTGTTTGGTGATGGCTGTGGAGGTGTGGCTGGAGTTTGATGCGGATCCGAACTCGACATCAGACATCTTCCTCTTACGAATTACGATGGCCGTAACTACGACTATAGGGTTGGCCATTCGGCCGAACCAGTGCACCGACATATCTACGTCATACAATATAAAAACAAATAAGTATGTTCGTAACCAGCACTCGCAGAAAAACATCCATCTCGCCTACTAGTTTTCACAGGAAGGTTTCAACTATCCGACCAGGTGCTGTTTAAATTAGCTATTCGTATTGTTTCGTTCCAAGACAGTTGCCAGGGATATCGACTTTTTATTCTCGTTGTTTTGCTTGTGGTGGTAGTAATTTCGCAAGGAACCAGCCGATTGCGGAGCCGTCGACGACGATGGAGAGTTCCTGTCGTTTTTGTTCCGTCGATTCCACGGCCGTCCCGTCAAAAACCGATGGTTTTCAGATGCCACCGAAGAAGAAGGTGTTTGATGAGAGGTTGCTTCGTCCACGTCCAAGAGATGCATGGTTTCTACCGAAGTATTTTGATGCGAATGATCATCCTGAGGAGATGGATGTCCCAGTGCCAATGATCGTTGCGCAGCCGGGCCACTTCTACTTTGATCGTCCATGTCTAACAGGTGAATTGTTTCTACTGATTCAGACCATCCACCGCTGGTCTGGTTGGCGATCGACCGATCGTCTGGTTGCTGTCGCCGTCTTTGATTGTGCGAATCAATACCCAGGACTCGCAGTGAAGGAAGGCCTCCTGAGCGAGGTGTGTTTTCATTGCCACCTTTGGGGCTTTGATATTTATTCGCTCGTTTTTGATCCCTGCTGGGGGGACCATCCGTGTTGTCATAGGAAGAAACGGAATACTCATCTGGTAAGAGAACAACCATTCGACGGGAACCACTCGTCGTTGTGCCAGTGAGAATGGAATTCTCTGCTACCGACGGATCCACATCGACATGGTTGTAGTGCAACCTCTCGACTCGACGCTTGTCGTCATCACCATTGTCAAAGTGTCCATGGTAGGCAGGATGACGACCGGCTTCCAAACTGCTATTCTGTCGTAGCCGTCTGTCTTGGAACGACGTCGAGTCGGCTGACCTGTTCAAGGCATCCATATTGAGCGCAATGCGTTGATGCAAGCCGCCACTATGATTCGTGTTTGTGGTGCTCATGCTCACATCACCCGTTGTTTGACGCTCCAAGTCATGGATACGACGAATAATGGATTCTTCGTCCTCTGTGCGAACCGATTCATTCAAACTATTGGGTGCAGATTGCATCGACTCGCCGGGCACGTAGGAATATTCCACAGGCATCAGTTCGTACAACCGTCTTGTGGGACTTGGCGCTGATTCAGCAGAAGCTTCGTTCTTGAGAGTTTCTTGTTGCTGTGTAGCGCGCTTGCCATTGTTCTTCGTTTTTGTGTTGTCCTTGTCCACTGAACTATACGCAGTCGCAGTCGTCTTCTTGCTGCTATTCACGTTCTCGTTCCGACGTTTCGGCTTTGCCTGTTCTATTCCAGCACGTACTTCTGTAGCTCTTGGAGCCATGGGTTTGTCGTCGTCATAATCACGATGGAAGTGAGGTACAGCTCCTGGAGACTCTCGTTCCTGTCGCCACTCGTTTGACTCCGCTTCTTGTGTCATTCTCTCCCTGTCTGTGTCCCTACTATTCCTCAGGGTTCCGTGCAAAATCGCCATGGCTTCTTCTTCTTCGCATGGATCGTTACAACAGTCCACCATTGAGTTGGCCAGCGTCACGGAGGACCGAAACAAGGGAACGATACTACTGCCCATGCTACTGGACTCCTTGGACAACGAAGAATGTTCTCTTCGAGGAACCACTGGCAATATTGTTGGTGACTTTTTCTGCTCTTTGGCTTGAGGTTGTGCAACTTTGACTGTTCCCATGGCCGGATGCGCTCCCCCGTTGGTATCGAAACTCGAACTCACTGTGGGTTCATCCTCTTCCTCATCATTGCCAGTGATAATCTTTAACACGTCCATATCAACATTTCTGGATGTATGCTGTTGGTCGTTCGCCGCATGGTCCATCTCTTTTCGGTGGGTCCCGTTCTTCTTTTTGTTTTGCGAATGTCTGGCCGAAAGACGATCCCATGCCTCTCCTGCCGTGATTGTTGTAGCAGTGGGTGTCCGGAACTTGTACGACAAGGGAGGTCCTCCTCTGTCGTTACCTCCTGACGACTCTTCCTCAGTTCCAATGGATGCTGTCGATGTAGTGGTTGGCGCAGTAGCCAGCGATGGAGCATCATCATCTTGCTGTGCATGATGCGGTGATGCATGGTCACTGTGATAAATGACCTCGATCGAATTCCCATTCAGAGCAACCAAGATTGGATCTTCGTAGGGTTTGTCGTTCTTGTTCGTGCCATGACCAACGGAGGTACCGGCACGCAACGATGCTTTTTCACCACGTTCATTTTTGATTCGGCCCTCTTGGGGAGAGGGTGGTCGACGCAGACGAAACAAATTGGCCTTGCGCGCAAGACACAAGGGAGAAGGAACTAAAGCACTGTCCCGATGGGTCGACGTCGTGTCTTTGGGTCCCCGTCGTTTGTTGTTTTTCGTGCTCTTGTTGTTGTTGGTCTTGTTGTGTTTTGGTTTGTTCTTGGTGGTGGTTTGTTTGCTGGTACCGGCTGTGGTAAAGGTTGCCGTTTCCACCAGACTGCTCGTGTCTGACGG
Organism: Epithemia pelagica; assembly: GCA_946965045.2. Classification (NCBI taxonomy): domain Eukaryota; phylum Bacillariophyta; class Bacillariophyceae; order Surirellales; family Surirellaceae; genus Epithemia; species Epithemia pelagica. The sequence goes on from OX337228.1 coordinate 6,716,469, forward strand.
GGTGGTTGCCGTGTGTGCAGCTACCAGAGCAGGAATCTTGTCCTTGTCCCAGTCATAGTCCTCTTCTTCCAACATGGTAGCAGTGGCCAGGTCATGATCGTGAGTATGTTCTTCTTGATAGATATTGTGATGACTATTGTCATCCTCCACGAGACCGGCCACAACCAACTGCTCCGACGTAGAGGATGCCACAGAACCGTCTTCGCGTGGTTGCTGCTTGTGCCTTGTTGGTTGGGATGGTGTCAAAACCGAGTCTTTGGGGGTCAGGGGTGGTGGTCGTTCGACTTCCGGTCCATACCGTTCTCCCTGCTGTTGTTCGTGTGGTTGAATGCGGGTATACAAGTCATCCTCGCCTTGTTCCATGGCCGAGGCATGATCCAGGTCCCGTTCTTCTTCTTCTTCTATGTCTTCGCGTGTCACCTCTAATCGGTTGCCATCGTCCTTGCGTGGTGGATGGGAAGGTTCGTTGTGGACGGTCGATGCCGTGGCAGTACTGGACGAAGGAACAAAGAGTGAGGCCGACGAACGCAAAAAGGACGACGTAAAGGAGGGAAAGGAAACGGGACTGTTGAGGGGATCCTTGTTCGGATTCATCTTCTTGTCATTCTTGGTGGCCAACGAATCATGGGAATTCCACAACAATCCTTCCATATCGGTAAAGGAAAAAGTCTGGGATCGTTGCAATCGTAGCAAGTTGGTTTGGTAGGAATCTTGATGACGAAAGGACGAAGGACTTGTTGTGTTGTTGTTTCGTCGTGGACTCGGTGATCGACCTCTACCACCACCTCGTGGAGGGCTGTTGCTGCGAGGCCGTGATGTAGGCTTTCGTCGGGTGGGAGACGGTGTGCGTTGTTTCCGCGAGCGTCCTTTGTCCTCCTCGAGCTTTTTTCGTTGTTTTTGCCGGGAGGGCGAAGAAGACCGGGCCGGAGGAGAAGGACGACGGACAGAATTTGGTCCATGTTCCGGAGAGCCATTGGAATATCGTCTGGATGATGATGATGTTGTTGTTTTGGGTGTCATTTTGGAGGGGCCGTCCTCCTCCTGTTCATCCATGCGGTCATTGTCCTGTTGCCACACTGCTCGTTCTTGTCCGTGGGTGGGAGAATGTTCTTTTCCGTCCGGTCGAGATGAGGAACGAGTAGCTGGTTGTCGTGTCGAACCACGACGTGGTGGTGGAGAAGGACTGGAACGAGTACCAGAATGGTCCCGTTTGGGAGAAGAAGACGCATGGGGACTTTTACTTCGGTGTCTGGGGGGAGAATTGGAGTGACGTCGACTGGCATGGCGGCCCCGAGCCGAAGGATATGGAGGATGAGTCTGATGATGAGGATGATGATGCGTTGTGGGACTCGAATCGTTGCGAGGAATGTTGGAATACGGATCATCGTCATGGTACTGTCGCATCGGGGAGGAGGACTGTTGCTGCTGCCGACGGCGTTGTTGCTGTTGTTGCTCCTCTTGTTTTCGATCCAGAAAACTGCCCAAGGATGTTTGTGACAGGGATGGCGGTGATGGTGAAAGACTTCGATCGGGACGACGGCGAGGTGGCGAAGGACTGGAGCGTCGCCCACGTCGTTCGTCTTCTTCTTGGTCGTCTCGTCCGTCGTAGTCCTCGTACCGATCATGAGGATGAGGAGGATGAAAGTGGGAGGGTGGTGGCGGCTGAAACGAAGGTGTTGCGCCATTGGTAGACGTTCCATAGCTGCTACTACTCGGATGATAGTGACCATCATGATGATTTAGCAAGGGCCGATGATCTCGTGGGGTTCGACGTGAGGGAGAGGAAGGACGACCCGTAGACCGATCTACCGGTGGGGGAGGAGAAGGCGACCGTCGATACTGCGAAGACCGCCGAGCAGCAGAATTGTTTGTGGGAGATGGAGAGCGACGACGATACTGTGAGGAGGAGGCCTTGTGGTTCTTTTTGGTGGGAATGGATGTGGTGGAAATGAGTTCTCCATGATCCTTGCCTCCGCGTAAAATGGTAATACTGCGAACGCGTCGTCCAATCGATTGGGCATCTCCAGACCCAGTGGATTGCGTCGAGGCCAATCGTTTGCTGGGTTGCTTGTGTCGGCCACTCATTTTACTGCGACGCTCCGGTGGACGGTTCATCGTTGGACTGTGATGATGATCAATCCGCTTGTATGGTTGCGGTTGTTCGTAGTGACCCAATGATACTAGGCAACTATTAGAGCTTTCGTTCGAGTCGCTTGGTTTGAAATACCAAGACGACGTACGTTACGAGAAAACAGAGATAACAATGAAACCTCATACAGACACACAAACTGTATATTGTAGTGTTCTACCTAGGTCGCTGCCCGATATGGTCACCAGGCGAAAGGTCCGCGTTGTTGCTCTAATCCTTTTTCTTCAACGGCCTTTCAATGACACTTAGATCATTGTGTGTTGGATTGTGTTTGTACGAACTTTGTGGCCCCATCGAGGTGCAGCAACTCATATTATTATAATGTATATGTATGTATTCGATGCCATGACCGTTGAACGGTATCGTGAACGGCACAATCAGAATAGCTCCTCTTCGAATGCCACGTCACAACGGACACTCTGGCGAGCCTCTGGCTCTAAGTAGAAAAGTCGGCTGTGCTCGTGTCGCAAGTCGAGGATATATCCCTAACCCCAATAAAACCAACCCCAGCAAGCTACTCTACCGATAGTAGCCGTCGAAGTCGATCCTCCTCGAGTGTTGGACCACCGCCAACACTCCACCATACAATCAATGATTGGCACCACTCCAGAATCTGTCGGCTAGAAAAAAAAGGCAAGAATCCAGAACTCCTGGTCTTGCATTGTCCATGAAGAAGGTGGCACATGAAAAATAAATAACTGTTGCCTTTTCTAGTAGGTGTAGCTTCAAGTGTTATTATTATGGCTAGCTTTTTCAAGTATTATTAGGAGAAGTATGGACTCTAGCACCGACTGTCCTTCCCCTAGGCAGACTCGTGTATGTATCATCCATGCATTCCATTCTTAGGGAAAGCCAAACCAGGACGAAGAATTCGTTTGACGGGAGGAGGCGGAGAAAAAGGAGGTACTTTCCTGTTCTTTGGTGGCCGTGGACTTGCGAGTTCCTCGCGACGTCGACGACGACAAGACGTGCGGTTTGCGGCCTGCTGCCCGTTGTTTGGAAGCGTATCGTCGTCGGTGATTGCGTGCGTGCCGTTCTTGAGAAGATGACGGAGACGATTGTTTCCACATGTGATCCATGAGCAAAAAGGGATCCCGATGAGGAAGATCGGCATATGTACTCACAGAAGAAGATGTTGCACATGAACTCTTGGAATCGTCATCATCCAACAAGCAGTCCATGGCATGGTACTTGGTATCTGTATTTGGTACTGACGCTGGCAATGAGTCGAGTTTTGGGGACTGCTTGTCGTGGGTGGATGAGCGTATTCCCACGGTTTGAAACAGGGGTAGAATTGTATCATTGTATTCTTCAAAGGCTTCATCATCATCGTCATAGTTCACACTGTCATCCTCCTTGGGTGCTGCCTTGTCTGGAACATCTTCTTCTACTATTTCATCCATGGTAACATTAAAGTCGTGCAAGTTTCTCAAATGGTTCTTCTTTGGTTTCGAAGGACCAGTAGTAACAGATGCAGGTTGTGCAGAAGGAGCCGCCACATCAAGCTTGTGATCAAAGCCCAACGATGGGCTTTGAGTCATGGATGCGTCGGGTTCACCGCTGTCGTCCACGGGGTTCGAGTGCTTAGCAGTGTTGGGAGGACTTGAGATCGGCGGCTTGGGCGTCAACAGCATTTCGTTGCTGGTGTCGGCTCGCATGGTGTAGCTGGACGATCCATCATCCTTGTCTTCTTCCAAAGACGCCTCAGAAACTGCGGACAGGGAAAAGTGATTGACAAAACGTTCATTCTCTGTCCCTGGAGTGGAATCGGAAACTGTACTCTGATTATCCTGGTGCTGAGCGTGAGTGAGTAGGGGTGGCCCTTCTCCATTGACGCAATCCGCGGCATGGGTGCAAAGCACCAGCGGTCCAACATCCTGGGTGTAGCCACTTGATATGGAACGATCCGCCTCGGACGTGAAATCCGAAAACCGACTACTATCCAGTGTTTCGTCATCGTCCGTGTAGCTAGAGTGATTGTTGTCCTCGTAGTCTTCGTCCTCGACAAGTGCATCCAAATGCGATTCCTCGTTAGTGCCACTCGTCAATCCAAAGGCTGACCATAAACAGTCATCCTGCACTCTTGTGGCAAGCAAGCGTTGATTCTTCCTTTTCTTTGTGTCTTTTTGGATGCTGTTTCTTCCACGAGTGATCACTCGACGTCGCTTTTCCAGTTCTCCAAGAGAAGGAGAAGACTTATCCCGCTCGTTGCGAGATGACACTGTGTTGGGTGAGACTTCAGAAGATCTTGCCCCGCTCTCTTGTTTGTCCGTCGTTTCATTCTCGTCCAGTAGTGGACTTCTGCTTCCAGTCCTGATCACTTCGTCGTGAGTGTGGCTGTTGGAAGTATGGCCTGTTTCTACAGTAGCCACCGACCACATCGCAAGTGATTCTTCGTCACTGTGAACGTTGTCACTGTCCTCCTGTGGTTCATCATTTGGAATAGTCTTGCCCTCAGCGTTACCATCTGATGTACTGGTGTCTGGAGCGGAATTTGTCGCAGGAATCTTCGGATCAGATCCGTTAATTTCCTCGTCGCGTTCTTGCTTCTCTTGACGTGGTACACCCTCTTTCTTTGATCCCCCTATAGAGGAGCGTGACCGGAAAAAGCTAAATGTACGCGAGAGCCTCGACAAGGCACCCCCCGTGCCATGCGACCCCGGTTTCCCCGTTCCGGCTCCCACATTAGATGCCGCGGATCCTTTGCTTCGGTGCAGTACAAGGAGTGGCTCTCTTTCTTTCTCGTCGTCGGTCTTCTTTTCTAATACAGTGACATTGTCATCACTGTCATCCCCAAGTTTCTCGTGGCTCGTAGAGAACTGTTCTTCAAGCCCTGTCTTTCCATCTGACGCATCATTCGTCTTCTTCTGTTCCATCTCTCGAATCGCATCTTCCATTGGTGTTCTCTCCTCATCATCTGTGTGTAGAGGTTGATCACGAGGGTTTTGTTCCGCTTCATCGTCTCGTGACCAACATGGAAGCAAATCCATATCTCCCAGTTTGCTGTCCCTTGTCTCATCATGAGGGACAGTCTCTAAAAGAATACCTTCACCTGATCCCGTGGTTTCCGGTAGAGGGACATTCTTCGTGGTAGAATTTACTTCAGTTCTAGACGAATCAAAAGCTTGATCGCGTGATAGACTGCCGGTGTCAGCGCTTTCTATGCTGGTACTTGAGAAGTCATCCTCTTGTTCCATATCCCATGCCCTTACGTAGGGATCACGGCGACCTTGCGATACCGAAGCAGATGAAGACTTTCCCCCTTGTCGAAACAAACTGCTGAATCCACCACGATGAACTGGCTTGAAGGACGACGGTCTTCGCAAGCATGCGGCCACAGTTTTCAAATTGTGTCGTTTTCCCGTTGTGACAACCATCGAAGAGGTCAACGAAGCCCCTTCTTCGTGATCTGCAAGTTTGAATTCTTGAACATGATCGTCCTCATTAGGTCCAATCTTGTTGTCTCCGCCATGATTATCTTCTGGGTCATTGTCTGTTGAGACGACGGTGCTTTCGTTATCATGAGCCACGAGTCCTTCTTCCTTGTTCGCGGAAACATCTGCCGTATCTTCTTCGTCGATACTTTTTGAAGAGTTGTCTTCTAGTGTACCTTCTACTGGAACAGAATCAACCTCATTGTCGATCTCAAAGGATGACGAGGGTGGCTCAGGTGCCTTCTTATCCAATGCCATGCTTGGTTCCACAGATGTATCTGTTTGCTTGTCATCTTGCTCCATAATAGTGGTAGAGGCCCCATCCAACTCGTCGGAAGGGTTTTGGAGTTCCATCTCATGAATGCTTTTGATATCATCACCGTTGTCGATCTGACTAGTTTCGTCTCCATCCACTTTGGTTCTAGATTCGGCACTGTCGAAACCGGACAGTGGGGGAACCGCTGGAGACGGAGATGTGGAACGTTTGGAATCGAGGACACTGTTTAAAGTGCCATTGCCGGAACCGAGCATTGAATCCGATGGAGAAAGAGACAATGACTTTGACAGCGAAAGGGTACTTCGGTCATCAGTGAAGCTGTTGTTAATCAAACTACTCGACGGTTCCACCTCGATTCCGGACGCCTCGGCCATATCTTTTTCGCTGTTTGTATTCGGATGAGGAATGGAAGAGAGTTTCGAACCAGCCTTGGCCTCTAAGGAATCTCCAGCATGATCTGTTTCAACCTCTGATTCTATCTTCTTCTCACCATCTCCCTTCTTGTTCTTCCCTGTGCAAGCAAAACCTCTGCGAAGCATTTTGAACGAAAATACTCCTTCACCAATAAACGGCCTTCGAGACTCTTGTTCCGCTGCATCCAAGCCCTCTGGTAAAAGGTCTCGCACTTCCGTAACCATCTCTCCGTCCATTAATACAGTAGGATCCGCATCCAATGAGATTTCAATCTCCGTCTTCTCTTCCACTTCGTCTTCTCTCGAGACCGTTGTATTCGGCAGCTCAACGGTACTTTCGGCTGAACGGTGAATCTCGTCGTTTTGAGGTGGTGAATCTTGTACCGTTTCCATCAACGGCTTTGTGGGGAGAGCGTGCTCCGTCTGTTCTTTTGCATCCAAACATTTCTGGACTTGAGGAGGCTCTGAAGCCTCAGTATTGGTAGGCACGTCGTTGGGAGTATCGGTGGGGTCCGGGTCTGTCGCGCCCAAAACAAGCGGAGTTTCTGCTGGATCATTAGATGGATCGTCGCAAGAACCATTTGTTCCTGTTTGGTTTAGTTTTGATTCTTCTTCTACAAGGTCATCCACAAGCGTTGTAGGTTTCTTTCTTGGAGCAGAACGACCCCAAAGACTGTTCTTGACCATTTGAAAGGCGGCCGTCGAAGCGGATTCGACCATGCGGCTTGCCGAAGATGTGTTGGAGGATTTGCCCGGCTCGGGATCGGATGACTCTGTCTCCTGTTTCTCTTTCACTTGTGTGTGATCTTCTTCTTGAGTTTCTGGTGATGGGACTGAGAGCTGTGGTTCACTTGTTGCAGAGTTTCCAGGTGTCGGTTCCGAGGATGGTGGTGATGAAGTAGGAAGGAGGCTGTAGGAAGCACTGTTACTAGTCTTGCTACTGGAAAAAGATGGAGTAAGCGACGATGAAAAGGCCAGGAACCCACTCCAGGTCGTGGACAAAAGAGACTTTGATGGCTCGTCCGCTTCAAAGCAAGAAGTCTCTGGCGGTACAACTGCAAGAGTCTGGGTATCTTCTTCGGCCGCTGGCTCTCGTGTTTCGACAGATGCGGATGATTCTGAAGGTACCGACTGTGATACGGTACTAGGCTCAGATTCAGTTTCTAAACGTTCCCGTCTCGGCGAAAGGCTCTTGGCATTTCTGCGAAATGGTACCTTGGCAGGATTTCCGTCATTGCTGTAAGGTTTGAGTTTTTTCTTGTGCACACGACTGTTCTGGAGTAAACGCTCGTGTTGCTGTCGTCGTTGACGTTGTTGTTGCACCTCGTGCGGCTTGTGAAATGGGTCAGTGTTGCTTGTAGCGGTAAAGATTTGAATGGGATCTTCCCATTCAGAAGACGTCAAAGAGGATCGCTGGCGTCCACTCATGCGCCGGGAACTGTAATTGTAGCTGTGTTCTTCCTGCCTGCTCAACGATGTTCCTCCTCTTTGCATCGAGTAGGGACGTGGTTGACTGCGTGACCTCCACGTTCGAGATCCACCAGGTCGGAGATCGGATACGGTTCTCTGTTTGTGAACATTCGTATTGCTCATGACTCTTGTTTCAGTCTCCAAATCCTGGTTTGGATCATCCTTGGGCTCTGGAACTGGACGCGTATCCTGGTAAACAAAAGTACGAATGGACTCTTCCTTATTGGCATCAGTCTCCAGTCTTCCTCCCCCATTCTTACTACCATTGCTACCACCACTCATGACAACTAGGTCCCCTCGCAGGGTAGATCGCAAATGGCTGGGAACACTGCTCATACTCATAGAAGAGGAACAAGAGGGTATGACCGATGGATACCACACCTGACTGGTAGTCGTACTGGCGCCATCGTTGGGTTCTTGGAGTGATGATGGTTCTTGCTGTGATGATCGAGGACTCGCTCCAGTATCCACACTACGGGCGTCGAGGACGGCATCGTCTTGAAGAGAGCTGGGACTGTACATGCTACTACTTCCAGTGATCATTACCACACCTTGACGAGGTCGATATCCTCGATGACGCAAGGGACTTGTCTTGTTAGGATTACCAAGTCGTGGCTGCGTGCGAGGCGTGTAGGCAGATGATGCGCGTCGTTGGGGTATCGAGGCGTTGAGGGCTGATTGTGAGGGCTGTTTGAGATCGGTATCCCAACACAATTCAGCATCTCGTTTTAATTCTCGAATGCGTTCTTTCTGTTGATATTGTTGTTGTTGCTGCTGCTGCTGCTGCTGCTGCTGCTGCTGCTGCTGCTGCTGGGGACGACGTCTCCCTCTCCTTGAGGATGCCAAACCGATTCGACCTGGAGATTTGCTGTTCGAAGCTGACCTCCTCCTTCTCCTCCTTTGAGTGCTTGTGGGCCGTGTCATTCGATCAAGTGAGGGTGAAGGATCGCGTGCCTCCTCTTCATTTTTGTTTGTTCTTGTTTTGGGTGGTGATTTCCCGGCTACATCTCTGCTATTCGTTGCGCCTAAAGTCTGTTTGCTTTTGTTAATCGCACCAGGCTTGTTGGTGGGCAAGGTGTCGTGTAAACGAGACGAGGACCGGGCTGGTGTTGCTTCATAGCTTTGCACCACATCCTCATCCCTCGCAGTCGACTTGAACTGCCTCATGGCCGAACTTGTAGGATGTTGGGTTTACAAGCGAATGAATTGTGGTCAATGCTGTTTCGAGGTGTAACGCATGTCCAATATCGAAAGGTGTCGATGGATCTATGTTCGATAGGTGCACACAACAACAAAACAATTCGAAGAGAGTTGGATGTGGGGACAGGTAGCTTTCCTGGAAGGCTCGACCGGCGGATCCCGTCCGTTTTGGGACCACGACTTAGTTCGAAATTAAGTAGACGGCGCACATCCATCTAAGCCCCTGCTCGAACAGCTTCTCAGATCGTCCGTTGGACCGTTAACCTGAGTGGAAAAAAAATCAAGTCCATCGCTGGAAAGGTCACGGTCTTGGATGCAGTCCGCGCGGGGGTATCTTTTCTATTTTTTCTTGCATGCGCAATGCGCACCGAAGGTGCTCGCTCATCTTTTCATCTTTTCGGATAGAGCATCCTCACCACAACTCGAGAGACCACAATCTTTCATGTACAACAATACAATGAGAAAAAGCACACAACAAGAGCCCGAAACCTTGCCCGAACCGTGGTGCCCATCCATGTTTTGTGTCGGTACTCTAGATGCTTCTGAATTTTCTGCAGGTTCCGAATCCATGATACCCACACTCCACCTCGTGTAAGAGTAGCAATAATAATATAACCTAGTAGATTAGGTAGTTGAGGCAGTTTCCTCTTTTGTTTGGAGGATTGCTTTATCTCTCTTCATTCTGGTTCTTTTCAGGACGAACCTGGAACTGGCTTCAAGAGAGAGTTTGTCTAAAGTTGAGTGCTGGCTCGTCGTGACAACGGTTGTGATTGTTGGGTAGCTTGTCGCCCGGTAGTTGCTGCTGCTATTGTCAATGACGTGGCAGCACTCGATCGTCGTGTCATTTTTGACCGACTGCATACTGCAAGTGGATGTGTTTGTCTCCATACTTGGCTTGCAATATCAAATTGGGTCCCTGAGGTACCGTCAAGGGTTTGGTACTTGGTCGAATAGGTTTGGGAGGTGACAGCGAACGTCGAGTATACCGCAATCGCCTTGTTCGATCCACAACACGTTGTTGTGTCTGTAACCGGGGACCATGAGGCACGGTCGTTTGTCTTCGTGCTTGTCTTGCAGATTGCTTGTCTGTAGCGTTGGATCTACTAGAAGAGAAAGAAGAAGAGACAGAGGACCTGGTGTCTCTGTGCCCTGGCGTTCCATTCGGTATGGCTTCTAACGTCATTGCTGTGCTTGCTTTCGCACTCGTGGTCGGTTTTTGTTCTTTGACAATGGTTTTCCCTTGCTTGTTGCGGCAAAACAAAACCGGTCCCGACTGGTTCCTAGCCGCGGTACGACGAGACTGAGACTGTGTTTTTGGCTGGGGAATGAGACTGTGGGCTGTTTTGTGTGACATTCCCGTTCTTGATGGATGGTGGTGTTTTTCGGATATTAATGGTTCCGGAAGCAGCCTTCCTGACGAGTTTTGTTGTTGTTGTTCGTTGGACACCACCATGGATCGTGGCAAGCATGTATCAGCACAAAAGTTTTCCTTGTTAGAATTGGTGGTGTTCTCATCGTTGGAGAGGCACTTTGTTGTAGAACAAGATAAGGAGGCTGGTTGTATTCTGCTGTTGGGTTGTTTCTGTTGTGGTTGTGATTCTTGGAAAGCACCTTGACATGGACCCGGGCGATGCATCATGTGTTGGTGACGTGATGGATGCGGGGGTGAAACGACCATGCCATGTATCACCAACGGTTGTGGTTGCTTTGGCCGTGAACGGGCCTTGGAAAAGGGCGGGGACAAGGATAAGAATGGACGACGACGACGACGTCGCTGTTCTTGCTGTGGTACTTGCCGCTGCGGTTTTCCAAAGGATGCCTCGTTCCGCGCATTGGTGGTGATCCTAGGACCAGGAGCACATGGAGTGACGCATTCTCGAACCCCAGATGGGTGTTGAGGGTCTCCTGTTGTTCTTGTCAAGGGCCCTCGTGGCTCGTTTGCTTTTCGTGATGCTACAACGTCCTGGTGCTGTTCTTTGTCACTTTCGGTCAATGACAGTGAAGATATGAGTGCCCCTTTCTCCTCCTCAATCCTTGAATTTGAGCTGTCGTCATTGATGCAAGCTGGACTGGTTTCCATGGTTTGTGTCATGGACGATTGCAGTGGTGAGGAACACAAAGACGACGATGGGGACGATGAGAGACTGGTCACCGAGGAATCCGTCTCTTTGGAACAAAGAAGAGACTTTTGACGAGCCATGGTGATGCCTTGTAAATTGTCTCTTTCTTGGGAAGAGATGGACGAAGGGCTGTTGATCCCATTGTCTTGATGTTGTTCTTTCAAGGTATTCCATATTTGATCGTGTTGAGACAGCCATTTTCGATGACCCACGCGTTTCCAAAAGACGTTAGAAGAAGTGTTGGTGATAGTAGAAGCTCTTGATGCGTTTGGTACGACAGTATTGGTCCAATTCATGCCATGTTTGGCCGCTTGACTGTGGACCTTGTCGGTGCGGCCTCGCGGTTGATTCCACTGCTGTATCAAGGAAGCAAACGTCGTGGTTTCGGTAGATGCTGAATTGTCACACGAGTCTGACGCTTGCGAAACACATGTTGTTGAATGAAAGCTGGACGCGAATACTGGATGTCCACAGGTTTGCTCTGTGGCAGCTACCATGGCTGGACTGGAACTGGACGTTGACATTAGCGATTTCAGTGTAAGTAAAACTGATACTGACTATTCAATCAATATCGCGCTGTAAGTTCCGTCGCAGTAGAATGAGTCAATGGGGTTAAGAAAAGATTGAAGTGTCGTCGACGCGCAGAGAAGGGGACGCTCCAACGTGTAGATTTGAACGGCGATTTGCAATGAGACGTCTCCCACAAATTTGGAAAAGTGAGGGCGTCCCGCCAATGGCCTTTCAAGGAAGGTCCCCCGCCTTTCTTGACAATATGAGTCGCTATGTCTACTACATCTAAAATTGTACAAAGTCAAAATCAATATAGGCCACAGAGTAGTGTGACAGATGAGAGGCTGGCGTGCAAACCGAGCGGGATGGATATGGTCGCACATTCTGAAATGGCAAAGGGATCAAGACCAAGCTAACCTGGTGAACATGAATTTTTGTGGCTTCAATACTCCTATTGTAGCCTCTTTGCCTTGTGGAAATTCAAGGGGGCAATAGCTTGGGTTGGTCGTGGTGAGCCATTATTGTCGGAGTCGCACATGCGCCAGTCTTCCGAAGCATCGTTATTTAGACGGAGCACACGACCGTTTGCTATATGCCCCAAGGAAACCCATGACCTTCCCCTAGCCGGCCAGTCCAAGACTCCCACAATATTGCGATTGTCAACCAAAAATGGCCACCCCATCCAGGATTCATACAACTATGAGTAGAGAGCAATGTGAATGTGTTCTCTGACCCGACAACTTGGCTTTTGAGATTAATCCAAAGCAGACAGAAACATACTATCTCAGTCAAGGGAAGAGGTGTCTTCCACACGGCAAACGGAAACACAGAAACTTTCCGCCACTCTTGTTGAGTCTTAAATTATTGCTGCGCCAAAACAATAACCAAAAACTCTGGAAACTGGGTGTATCACTACTTTTTCATACGCTTGAACGAAGAATCTCCTTCATCGTCAAAGCAGTGCCACAACCAGCCAAGTAAGGATAACTTGGAACGTTTTTCGTTTTTCGTAAACATCAGGAATCCACAAGATCTACCTAGACGAGATTGATACCTTTGATCCAGGAGCTACAACCACAACTTCCATCATCCAAGCATGGAGTGTTGGCAGGCCAGTGGTGGTACGACAATGACTACTCCCAAACGACTGGCACCTCGTAGTACCGATGTTCTTTCACCCCATCATCCAGCCTCAATTGCAGCCGCTCAAGCCGGTGTGTCGGCCAACGATCAGGACACGGCTCCTGCCAAAGCTCAACGAACTCGCAGTGACGATACCGAAAGTACACATGAACAAAGTGACAAATCCTCCTCCTCCTCCCAGCCGCACCACCAAGACGACACAGCGAATCCCGCCGTGACTACCATTTCTCACGCCAACGTGGTCATTTCCGTGGTACCTTCAAGAGACGAAGCAGACAAACCAACGCGACCCAAAGCTGACCCTCCGGCATCGTCTTCCTTTTTACAATGGGCGTGTAGCAGGACCGGTGCCACTCCTGCTACAGGGCAACGTTGTAGTAGTGCATCCTGTTTTACGGCCAATCCTTCCGCAAAGACAGATTTGGAACAGATTCGTCAGGCCGTTACCATGGAAGATGAAGATGGTGATATGCGCAACAACCACTCGATGTTGTCCAATGACCCTTTGATGGGAGGCAAGCGATCGTCAAATCACTCTAGTACAAGAGCTCCTGCTCCAATGTCATCCTCCTCCTTGTACCATTCTCCACGTCGAGGCCGAGCGACATTCCCACCGACTTCGATTTCCACTACCCCTTTGCAAATGGCCATGTCTGTAAGTTTACTGTCTAACGATGACGATGATGATGAAGAGGAGGACGAAGAAGAGGACGTCCAAGAAAAAGAGGAAGAAGAACAACAAGAAGACAATACGAGGGAGAAACGGCCCGAACAGAAAGACACTACGAACCATGAATCGACGACGAATACCCATCGAGACACATCACAGCTCTTGCTCGACGATTTGGATCATGCCGAATTGGCATCCATTCTCGAAAGTCCACCCCGCCCAGTTCGGGGCAGGCCGTCCAAACAGACACTTGATTCGCCCCGTGGTCAACGGGGCCCCGTAAAAGGATTCACGCCACCACGAAGAAAAGGTCGAAAGGCATCTACACCTTCCAAATTGGAACCTCTAGGTCATGATGCCACCTCCCGACCACCCCAGGCTGTATCACACATGTACACGTCCGGCTTTGATCCTTTTGCCGCACCTGCAGGACAAGAAGAACCCATGGATACGCTCAGCCAGGACGAACCAGCGGAAGCTACTCTTGGATCATCTGAACCTGCTCCCATTCTTGCACCGGTCGACGTACGAATGCAGGATCAAGACCAAGACAAGGACCAGAATCCAGATGCTACTGTAAAGCCAAAAAGGGGACTTAAGGCATGGTTTCGTCGAAGTAATGGTGGTGGAGGGAAAAAGAAAAATCGGTCGACCAAGGCCAACCGAGAAACTACCCAATGTGAGAGCCATGGATTCCTGAATGAAGTCGACGCTCCGACTCCTGACCTGAATAATCAAATTTACCGCTACCAAGACCGGGAGAAGCAGCCACCAGTGACTGAGGATTATGGAGAAGAGGTAATTCCTGGCAGTGCGGGTGACCACTCATTTGTGCGAGTCAACTCGGTAACCCAAGACGAGGTGGAATTGTCTGCCGCCCTCATGTCACCACGAAACGAACCAACGGCTCTTGCGTTGGTGCCGCAGCCTGAAGAAACCATGACCCATGAAACCAACCGTCGGAATAATCGAAAGAAGCGATGGTTCTCCAAAAACCGAAGTAAGAACAAACAACAACTAGAGGAGGGTCACTGCGACAACCAGCAAATGAACACGATTACCAATGTGAATGAAGCCGAGACATATCATTCGAATATTGTAACCAATACCCAACGGGAAGCGACTACCTCACGACGAGGAGGAATGGCGGGACCTGAGACAACAGCCATGCCACTTCTTTCGTCGTCATACAGTTCTGGCATGCTAGTCCATGAACCCAGTGTCAATAGCAAAACAAACAAGGACAGTGGTAGTGACCACGGTTCTGTGTTCTCACGAAAACAAGAGTCTGTCATCATTAAATCGCGATTGCCATCGTGTCAACCTTCTCGCGAACCAGTTGTCTCTGTGAAACAAGATATGAAGAAAGACGTTCACAGCAAACCACCAATGGCAAAGCCAAACACAAGTGGTGGCGCGAAACTGCACTCAGACTCTAATACTGACGAAAACAATGGTGCCTTGCGTAGTAATGACAAGATTATTCCCTTGGGTAAATTGCCCAATGGCATGAATGCACCGTCCGCGGTCGTTGTTTCGGTCAAGACGGTTGGACGCCAACGCAAGAAGAAACCAACATCGAGCACTGAAAGCACCATCAAGCCTCTAGAGCAACTCACCATCACTCCAGCAGCGCAGAATCCTTTCCATAATAACATCGACGACTACTGCAAGGAGATGAATGGAGTTGTCGAGGACACTCCTGGGAAAACAGCACCGGTAGGTTGGATGCAACAGGGTGAAAATTCCACCATTCCCGCTACTACAGTTGCCTGTTCTCCGAATCGAAAAAACATGTTGCGCTTGTTTGGTCGTCGCAATACCCTTGGTGGAGATGCGAACACAACACCCACAAGCACACCGACAATGCCTCCCACGGACTCTTCTTGGTCGGCATCATCACCTCAAACCTTGACTCGACCCATCGTTGTGGCTGGAGAAACGGTAGAACTCTTGTATGGGAACAACCAACAATACCAGGACCATAATGACCTTCCGAGCGAAAGCAATGAGGCGACCGTGGTCTTGCCAGCAAATCATTCCACCCGTGCTGCCGAAGCTCCGGGAATGCCCATTCCCCCCAGCTTGTCCCATTCCAACAACAACCACATAGTGGCGAATCAGGCTCATTTGACGGATTCACCACGCCCTATCGAATCTGGGTCCACAAAGAACAATCGCCGCCCCATTTCTCCTCCTAGATCTCCTTTGCGACGCCCCCTGTCTCCTCCCCGGTCTCCACTTCGACGCCCCTCGTCTCCTGCTGCTCCTGTTATTTCTCCACCCTCGTCACCAGCAGCTCATTCACCACGTGGACGGTACCAACGATTTCATGCCACAACGACAGCCAGTCCGACGCCCAGTACCAAGAGTCGTCGCAGCAACAAGGGCCATGATGATGGAGACACTCCCTCCATGGTAGAGATTCATTCCTTGACCGACATTACCGATGTCACAGAAGACAAGACGGAACGGATGATTCAACTTCAACAAGAACAACAAGAAGCAAAGGAACGGCAAGCAAAAGAGCGAAAAGCGAAACAAAGGCGACAAAGACGTGGTCATCGCAAGTCAAGGTACAATTCGTCTGATGACGAAGATGATGATGATTCTTCCCGATCGTCCTATTCGTCCTCTTCCTCCCGATCCTCATCTTCGTCGGCCTCATCCGGGTCGTTTTCCGGTTCCGATTCGTATGCCTCCTCCCATTCGTCGGGTATGTCTGAATCCAAGGACGAGTACGATTATATTTCTGATTCAGAAGCCGAAAGCCCTAAGGATCCCTGGTCCTCCTATTCGTCTCGTCATCACCGCCGCCCATCACGTGGTGGTGGCCGTCGACCACAAAAACAAAATGGTCGTGAAGGACGAGGGCGACCACAACTCGAGTCGGGATACACAAGTGCAGGTGGTATTTCGAGAGAAACAGGTCTTGGTCCACGAATGCGTCGTCCGCGTCGCTTGGGCGGAGGAGTTGGCGGAAGGCGACAACAACAACAAACTACACAAGGTCAAGCACAATCCAGACGACCGTGGGGCACTCGCTCTGTGGATCGTTCTCGGGCCACGACAAGGACTCGTACAACCACCACCACCACCGCCAGCCCCCAATCCAGACAACGTCATCAGGCCCGAGACATGGAGGATGACGAAGGCCAAATGACCAGTTCGAGTACCGATCAAGACAACGAAGATGACAACATGTCGGACGTTTTGGATCCGTCTGCCATGTTCCTTCATGCCTTTACCTGTACCGAAGAGACATCAAACCATCATGGTCGTTCGTAGAGTCGACCATATCTATACAAAGGGACGCGAATGTATCGCATTCCATATTGTAAGTGTCCAAGCTGTGTTCCCCTTTTTGTCATTTCGTCTCTTCCAGGACCAAACAACACTACCAAACATGTCCGTATAATGAATAAGAAGAAAAATCTATGTTTACAAATGGTGATCGCTGTTGGATGTTTGAAATCCAACACTTCTTCTAGGTAGCTCTGCGTCTATACGAACAGTCATGAATTGATGGGAGGATTCAGGCGAGGCTCAATCAGTCTGATGCTGTGGAAAGAAATGTAGAGCAAGTTGTCTATACCCACATGCGGTATCGTCTTCTCCATGAATGTTAATGGGGAAGGGGATGCCTTATATCTATTCCTCTAGTGGAGAAATTGTGAGACAACGAGAAAACACTCGGTACTTGTAGTTGTTCGATGTTAGACACCATCTGATTTCGATATGCGTTGAACGCTTGGAAATTTTTTTGAACTATCGGCCGGCCGGTCTGGAGGGAATGCGCTTGCGCGCACCACAAGAATCCGAACGACAGCAGCTGTCCCGCGCCATGGCCTCTGGCCATCGGGGCGCGCCATCTGTCCAAAGCCATTTAGAAGAAGGAGAGCGCTCCTGCTGCATCTGCATCACTCGTTTAGAATTCCTCCTCCCCCCACATAGGCTAGGAATATTGATGCCGCCGCCGACGCATCCGACAATCGTGAGCATCCTTCTTTCTTCTTTTGTGGTCTGTAGATTCGACCACGTCCATTGCGCGCAAATTGTATTCAACCTCGAAAGCATACTCCACATTATAGAGCATAGAGGTAGAGAGAGCTGGAGCTCAGCGCCTTGTATACCATTCAACGACACTTACAACAAGATTGGCATTTGCTTCCTTGTGACTGTTACTCTACAGCAGAGGGGCGAGAGTCATTCTCCATCAACCATCAACGTGTGTCACGATTCCATGTCCAGTCCATCCTTCCGCCGCTTGCACCACTAATTGATTGTACCTTTGATTGATTGGATCTTTTGTGGGTAGAATATATCATTCGTGTGTACTTGACTGGCAACGCAGCGATCCACAAAGTCACTCATCGAGTCACGAGGACCCCGCCTAAGTAGCCTTTCTTGACAATGGAGGTTCAAAAGGAGACGAAGCTAGCCGACGATCGGCAGCATCGTTTCGAGAGTTCGGTCCTTGATACAACAGAAACGAATGGAAGCACAAGCCAATCTTTGTTCTTATTGTTTCAGGAGGTCCAAAACACCAAACAGGAAAGCAACCATTTTCCAATCCATCCGAAGCAAAATGTAGAAGAGGATGAGGAAGAATCGGATCGATATCGAATTACCTATTTAGGTGATATAGACGAAGAAGAACCAAAACTCGAGAAACAACTCTATTTTACAAGCAACTCGATGGCCGAGGAAACTTCACCCGCCAAACACATGACCACCAAGCCATTCGACAATAAGGATGCCGATTCGGAAACGGCCACTACGGCAACAGCTTCCTTATCTTCGCCTTCGGCCTCTTCCACCTCCTCGGCCTCTTGCATCATGCCACCCAGTGTCTGGAGAGCCTCATCCCCTCCCTTGGTACTGCAAGGAGCAGATTCACCCGCGACAATAACTCCCTTGAAACAAAAGAAGAAGAACAACACTGCTTCTTCAGCCACAGAGCCGTTCCATTCGTCACCGCCACTCAAAGAGGAGCGAGAGCCAGAACCGCAACCACGAAAAACAGCAGCAGCACCTGGTAGCAGTAGTAGTCGCTTTGAATGGTTGTTGCAACACCGTCGTGCGTCAAAGAGTGCACCTGGTCCATCACAACAACAGCATCCACTCCAAAAGGCCGAAACGCAGAAACCTCAAGACGCAAAGCACGAAACACGGTCCGCATCCACCAGAGCCTTTTCCTTGGTGCGCCGATTAGCCAGCAAAGCCAAACGACCATCCTCCTCCTTGACGGCTCCCCAAGATACAACAACAACGAAAACAGGAACCTCTGCACCACCACCACCACGAGGCCATCGCATGACCGCACAAGAAGGACAATTGCGGGCGCGAGCTCGTGTCTTATTACGACAACGATTGCATCAACAAACACAAGACGAAACCAAAGACTCACGTACCACCAAAACCAAGACACCGTCGACCCAGATTCCTCCGGTTCGATCACATCGTGCAGTGACAGTTCCACAGGGTCCTACCTTGCAAACAGCTCAACGAAGCAATCATCGAACGACACGAGGTTCTGCCTCTACTAGTCGTAGTCGTCCTGTTGCTCCACCGCTAAATACGAGAAAGAAGCCGTCTTCGAGTAAACCCACCACGGTAGCACAGGGTCCCAAATTGCAAACGGAACAACGTGTCGTCGATCGCACCTTGCACTTGCAGTATAGTCGGCCCTCCTTGCAACGACCCGTCAGTCCTCGTCGACGCAAACCACCTGAAACGACCGTGCCGCAGGGTCCCCAGTTACGCACCGCTCATCGCATGCAACACCGTCAGGAACAAGAACGGGAACGACAAGCACGTCAAGAAGAATTGGAACGGGAGCAACACCGTCAGGAAGAAGAACGTATCAAACAAGTGGCGGCTGCTGCTGCCGCGGCACCACACAAACCCATTCGAATTCGCAAGAGTACCAAACCCTTGACGGTACCACAAGGTCCGAATTTACGATTGCATGCCAAATATGGACACAAACTGGCGCCTCGTGTCGATGTCGATTACGACAGTAGTTGCTATTCCTCGCCGTCCATGATTCGCCGTAGTACCACGCACAATTCGGGCAGTTGTTACTCGTCGGCATCCACAACCGCGCGACAGCGGCGGCCCACCAACCCCACGTCTCGAGTGACACCTCAAACCTTGGTGTTTGACGCAGAAGCAGACCGAACCCCCACTCTGCAACGAGCCGAACCAGTACCATACCACGCCTCGGGCGAATCGGTATCCTCCTCCAAGGCTTCGCCTCGTCGCTCATCTCCCCACAAATCCTTGCGGCTGCCATCATCATCATCGGAAGCGTCATGGTCTCCACCCAAGGAAGTCCTCGTGTGGCGGCCACCCACCCGAACCACAATGTCGCCGTCGCCCACAAAGACTCCGAAGCGATCGTCTCATGGACACGTAGACCCGTTATCGTCGCCACCCAATCCAAGCAGCACAACAAATGCTCCTGCGGCGGCAGCATCTCCGGCAGCCTCTACCACTTCGTCCAACACAAGCACGCCCAGTCGTACCGTGATGCATCGTCCCTTTATGCGAGGCATTGTGGAAGAAGAAATTGTCTTTGCGGGGTAACACCACTGTGGAGATCTGAAACACGCGAGACACATCTAGGAGGACAATCTAAAAAATCGTTGGATTTGCACTCTCAAAGTGGGCAAAACACAGTTCCAAACACTCTTGTACCTACGACGAGTCCATTCGCAGAATTACACACTGGGGAGAGAGGGGCAACCAAACTACTCTGGCTGCTCTTCCGTTTCGAGTCGTAGATTGATTCCTATATAAACAGCATATTAGAGAAAGATAAAACACCAGCGTCTTCTTGTCTACGGTAGGGAATAGAATAACAAGAGTCAACCATTTGTTTTGGGGATTGTTTTTTGGAACACGTCCATGGATCGAGTGGGAGGTCTTGACGTCATCATCTTCATTTAGTGAGAGGAAGAATGCCTTTTCGATTTTCAGTTGCAGGCTCATGCTTATTGCTGCTGTTGCTGTCATCTGGAAATGCAGAGTGAACCAATGACAGTGCATGTAATGTCATGTCCAGAATACCATTCACAAGCGTGTTGTGTCTTGGATGATTCCCAAAGACAGCGGATAGGAGCACAAGAAGAAACATGTTAACGAACTCTCTCAACACCTTGATATATATTTCATTGTAAAGCACCTTTTGGTACTCGCAGATATACTCACAAGCGAAGCCAAACAACACGCTCAATGCTCAATATCCGGACACTGGATTCCAAGGCGCGCCACAAAAATGTGTCTATCAGAGGTCTTATTGCTCGGATCGGCCGGCGTGTCCCCCACATTCCCCCAAGAGATCCGTTGAATGAGCCTTACATAATTCTAAGAGTCCCGTACTTGTCTGTGGACACCTAGAATTTTCCCTGAGACATGCCGGCTAAGCCATGCTCCTCAACGGACAAACGGACATGCATTCGTAATTGCCTTTAATAACGGTCACCGTTATCAGGGAGATTTCCTACGAGCGGCTGCCGATTGGGCGATCCCATAGTATCTCAAATCTCAATCTCCTGGTTGTTGGCTTCATTCTCGATCTTGGTTCTCTTGATAGCAAGACGTTGGCAGTTTAAAAAGAAGAATGAGACGTGGCTCCAGATAATCTATGACCTAGAGACCGAACATAAAACAAAACAACAGAAGAGGGAAAAGTTATCTGAAAACACTGGAGGAGTTGCTTCGCAGAAACGATTCAAATTCCATTGGGAATCGTACCCCTACTATCGAACGACCAAGAAAGACATCCACAATCGAGGCCATGAGAACACGACGTCTCACACGAGCGAGTATGCGATCCATACGAAAGACTACTTCAACAAACAACAATACTCAAAATAATAATGATAACAACAACGACAAGCAGGATAAAGAAGAACAGGTATCCACCACCCCGGACGCTTCCCAATTGGACGACATCCCCAACGAGGCACCCACTAGTAAGCCATCTACACCACTACAACAAATAACAAAGCCGATTGCGGATGCATCGTCGTCATCATCCTACCGACGTGTTTCGTCCAAAATTTCGGTCTTGAGTCAAGCCGATACCTGCTTTGAATTGGTACCAGAACATCGTGTTGTACCATCGATAGTGGCACCCTCAAAAGCAGAAGAAGAAACATCCTCGTCACTGACCTCGAATACATCATCATTGCCCTTTTCATCCACCAAGCCCCGACAATGCAGCCCCAACCGTGTGCGTGTGGCAGGGGAGAAACCACAATCCCCGCCGACGACTCTACACAATGGAAGTCTGTCGGAACCCGAACCAGACGTTGACTCCGACGAAGAAGAAGATGAAAAGGAACCCGTGGTTCAGCCTACCTCGACTACACGGTCGACGAGTAATAGTCCAGTGCCGAGAGGAGGAAGACCCAAGCAAACGGCGGCGGTGGCAAGTCCTTTGTCTTGGCGTAGCCGAAGCCACGGGAATCAGCCATCTCCTTCGGGTGGCTCATCATGTACCACATCGGTAGTCGAGGGTCAAAGTGTAGAGTCGACGTACTCCTCTTCCTCATCTTTCTCATCGTTCTCGGATTCGTCGGGCCGATTCTTGTTGCAACGCATTGCACCACCCACACCCAACCGTAAAGAAAAACAGCAGAAACATGCATTGGAAGAAGACCAAGAGAACTCTCCCTCTGCACGTGGTTCCGATCCAAAACTCTCTCACAACAGCAACAAGAACGATACCATGAAGCAGAGCAAGACATTGTTTCAAGGTCGTCAACGTCGACGACGTCGAAGTTTCCGATGGAGACAAGCGAAACGATCTCCCAGAAGAGTAGACTCTCGTGAAGATCCTTTCTTAGATGGATTGCCCTTTGTTTCAACAAAAAGCGGTGGTTTCCCTGGCAGTGCAAGTAGTGCCACTCCTGCTGTCAGTGATGACAGCAGTAGTAATAGCGCGTCCACCGGCTCAGTGGAAAGTGAGGATGATGACATTTCCCAACGCCGGAAAACACCATCTCCGCACCATACATCCTCGTCTCCTAATCGTTTGGACGGAAATGACTTTGACTTTTTTGACTCGGAGGAACATGAGGTGGAGCATGAAGAAGACAACAAAGACGAAGAAGAAGTTTCCTTATGGGACGATGTGGCGGCTGCTGCCATTTTGAGTGTGGAAAGTAGCATCGACGATGACCAAAAGAACAAGGCAAGTGGACCAGCACCGACAGAACCCACAATGGCGCATACGGCAAGATCTTCCACCGCGGCCGTCGAATCACACAGCAACAACAACGATGCCTTGTCCACCACCTCATCCTTGACCGCAAGTACAACGAATGCGAATGCCTATACGAAAATGACTCAACTCATAAGTCGGGAACGATCCAAAAACCACCGACTCCGTCCTCGCATTCTCGCTGCTCGCTTTCGACGAAAGGGAGGAGGTACCAAGCCAAGCAACAATATGAAGAATGACAACAAGAATGGCCCGGTCCAAGAACAAGAACATCAGCAGCAAATTCAGGGCCACCAAGGATCTGCGACAGAGACTGCATCGACGAATGCTCCCAGTGGGACTTCTCATAATGTCAAACTGGTGGACTCCCATGAAACAGGAGAACATGAGGACAAGAGTAACCATGTATCCTGGTGGAATGCTCTACCCTTCCGGAGTAAACGAAGTTCCAGTCGACAGGCAGGTTCCTCGGCTCGTACCAATCAACACTCTTCAGCAGAAGAGCACATAAAACAACAACTCATGGACGTTCAGTCGGATGCGGCCAGTGTGGCAAGTGGTTTATTTTACGATGCCATTCACCCCCTCATGGGGGTCTGGTCTAACACGTCTACGCAATGCGCCGTCGATGTCAATGGCTACGTCTTTGCGGATGCAGAAGACGAGGTTCGAAATGATGCTCCCGTGATTCATGACCGGTATCAAGTTGCAGTAGGAGAAGAGAATAATGATGCTCCTCGAGATACAGCCGAACTCGATGGGGACAAGGAAAAGCCATCTTCTGCGACAGCCTCGACCACTTCGTCCATGCCAACCTTGGTTCGACATGGCAATGGAGGTCGGACTCATCGTAGTATTGCCGAATATTATCGTCAAGGAACCGCCATGGGAAGTCTCTTTAGCTCTGCTGCTGCGTCCTTTGACGCAACAACGGTGGATCACGACAAGGGGTGTTGTGCCATGACCTTTTTGCCTGATTCCATGGAACCTCCTCCTCGTGTTGCAGGAAGGATGCCCCAAAACAAGAGATTACCCTTTCCGCGAAGGAACCGCGATCGCTACACTACAGACAACATGATAGCAGAAGAGGAAGAAGACGATGGTATTCTTGTCACGGACGAGAAATCATCCTCGTCTTCCCCAACAGCAAAGCATACACCCTCTACTACAAGATCTACAACAAGAGATCTTGGCGAAGAAGACGACCCATGTGACGAAGGATCCCAATATTCCCAAGGAGAGGATCCATCCTGTACATCCAGTGCCTTTCCTTCACAGTATAGTACGGTTTCCTATTATGTCGATGAACTTGAGCCAATTGCTGCTTCATATACAATGTATTCCTTTGCCGTCCGGCCAGGTGACGAATAAAACGAAGGATTTCGACTGAAGGGGGACGAAACGGGTGGTTGAAACTAGAGAGCTGTCTCATGGAAGAGGAACACCTCACTGGTATTCGCGAGGGGAGGGCACGTTCGGAAGGAGAAGTGGAGCAGATCATAATACATATAAGATAATGAGGAATTCAACTTAGCGGCCTCTTTCAAGAGAGACTTTAAGGGGGTTAGGTCCACCACTGGAAGGTAAAGTCTACGACTATCTAGAGCTATCATTGATTTGGATGGAAGCCTTAGCGAGACGGGAAGTTGACCGAGTTCACTTATCAGCATACCATTAATGGACTTTGTGCATCCCTTGGAATGTCAGATCCGTGAGGATTGATGCTGGAACGAGGAAGCTGGCTTTCAGTTGCTCCATGGAGTATTGCATGTGGACTCAGAAACGTCAAACAGCGACGTAGTTGAATTTATCATTCGACGAAACCGTGACGATGTTGTGGCCATGTACATTGGCAATGTTTCCATGACAACACTCCTTGCCCTTGAGTTTGCGAATGATGAATGCAAGCAGGAGTTGGTGGAGAATGGGGATTTTGCGTTTGGCGATGGCACATTTTGGTCTCAGAGTACGGCGGCCATGTCCATTGTGAGACATGATGTTAAAAGTACTGATTGGTCTTGTCGCCTAACGGGTTTGGCCAAGTGTTTTTGAAATCGGATTGTTTTGATATGGGAAATCGTTAATACCGAAGATGACAGTAACGAACACCAACAAGGGTTCGCACCATGTGGACCGAAGTTTAGCGGGAGGTGACGCCGAACAAGAACCAGACCCCAATGTCTTGCAAGGTGGCACTGGCTATCATTTGCGAATCTGGTCCAATGGAGCACGAACGCCCAAAGGTGTAGAACCGGATGGAACTGGCCAATTCATGCCTTTTTGACAGCGTTCTCCAATTAGTCCATCCAAGCAAAAAATCCTCAACTTGAACTTTGACAATACTCCGGCTGTGGATGGAGTCCTCCCCTATCTCTTGGAAGGAAAGGCCGTCTTGGCGCGAACTATTGTTCCCATCCCTGTCATGCAACAGCAAGCTGCTTCCAACCTGAAAATTGGACAATATCGTCACAATTACGAAGAAACCGTGCAAGATCCGATCAAAGGACTGGTCAACCAGGATGCCAAGGAACCAGCCGTGGCACTACACGCCAAGGTCCAATAAAAGGGAATGGCTTGTTGTGTATCTTGTTGTTGTCGCTTGACGTGTGCCACGAGTTGCTCGTAAAAGAGAAAAAAGAATCCCGAATAGGTACCAAAGGACAAGAGTGTCGCTCCATATCCCTCGTACAAGGCGAGAATGCCTTCCGTTCTAGCAATGGTTCGAATGGAATCCGCACTGCCCGCATAGGCCATCCTGTCGGTACCATGTTGGGTTTGCAATCGTTCTTTAATGACATCGACCGGAAAATAAATGATGCAAGCAATCGCTTCAGCAATCATGCCAGACGAAAAGGAAATACCAAAGTCTACCAAGAGCGGGGAGGAAGAAGACCCATTCAACTGTCGTTGCCTTGTTGCCGTCAAGTGTTCCTGGGCCCAATCGTAGTGCGCAGATAAGAATAATAATGATATCGTTCTACATGTTTGATCGGTCACTAGAGGGCAGGGAGTCGGGCGTCTTGAAAGTGGCTGCAACGACGAGGACGACGAGGACGACGAATCCATCAGTCCAGTCCAGTCCAGTCCAGTCCAGTCCATGATGTTGGATGAATTGGAATTTGTCGTGTTGCTCCATGATGCTTGTTTGCTCCATGATGCTTGTGGTTGTAGGTATTGGAATGTGATGGTTTAGCTTCATGTTTGTTGTTGTATCTTATATCCAGTCGACAGGAACAAACAAGTCGTCACGTCACAAGTGAATGCTCTCTTGGTGCAACCGGTCCTGTGTCCTTATCATCCACAACCGGTCCTCTGGGTGTCAACTCGAACGAAATGAAAACACCAATTGGCACGAGTATAGTCGTCGTCACCCAAACCAGAGTCCATGGTGTACCGGTCTCTAAGCGGTGTTGCCTTTTGTACATAGGTGGACGACATTGTGGTGGCCTGTACCCACCCGTGTGTCTAGTGTACGATTCGAGTGCCGTGCGAGAATCCCCAGACGATCCTTTCGTGTGGTTGTGGTGGTTGTTGGTGTTGTACTTGTCATATTCGACACTATTGTTGTTTTGACATTCGTATCCATGTCCAAACCGCAATCCTCCCATTTCAACAATGCCATGAAAAGCCACTATTCGCATTGCCTTCCGTTCGATTCAAAGGGCGGACAAACGCAGCTATGGAGAAAGAAGAAAACAGTCACGTTTGACACGCACAAGAGATCTTCTTTCTTTCGGGACGGTCATCGCCATGAGAAGAGTGCTTTGCAGTCGATCTAGGACTTGCGTATGTGAACACACCTCATAACTTTTATACAGCGAAGGAGCGTAGAGGACGGAGACACGTACAGTGATGAGTGGTTGGGTCGATCGGTCCTTCTCGACACAAAGTATGAGCAATCCAACACTCCAGCAAAGACGCCATGAATGGCCGCCTGAGGCGACGACGACAGAGCATGAGAATGACTCATGCCTCCCCTATGAGGTGGAATTACTGCTGATAGTTCCTGGTCCTGGTCGTCCGTCGGTTTCTCGTCGGACAGTACATGGGGTGTTTGAGCGGCCAGTTTCCAATCGTCAGCGTCCATGCGTCGCAATCGTGCCACGATGCGACTCAATCGTTCCATGGCAATGTCCAACACATAGGCTGAGACCCAGGCATAGCAAATGCGAAACATGCCGGGTTCGACCTTGCGTTGACTGGCACTGGGCGTCCAGACAACGCGGGCATGATGAAACAAAATGGTGGACGACAAGATTCTTCCCATTCCAAAGTCTTTTCCGGCAACAAGGACGAAACATTGGCATGGACCAACACGCCTGCCACGGCCAGAATGTACGGAATGACCATTTCGGTTAATTGGGCCACACAGGAATCATTGCTAGCATTGAGACGACGACGGGACTCGGCCAGAAAGAAACCGACATAGATGTCGTCCGTCAACAACTCGGCCACCAAGTACTATTGTTGTAGTATCGAGTCAAGATTTCAATAGCACAAAGAAAGAGAGAGACACAAACCATGAGTGGAACAACCAGGTAGATATAGCACCGACAAACAATCACAGCATATGGTTTGAATAAATATACACACACCTGGCGACTTCCTTACTTACTTGAATGGGTCCACTGACGCAAGTAAAAATGAAAAGAGTAGAAGCCAATCCTTCCATTAATACTAGATTGTGGGTATACAAGAGACCACACCGCAAGTCACTGGCCCCAAAATCTTTGGATACGGCCCACAAGACATGGACATCTCACACTTTGAAACCGCTTCGTTTGTTTCCAAGAGGACAACGAGGAAAAGGTTGTCGTCATGGAGGAAGACTGAATAGCAGTAGAGGAGGTGGACGATGGCAGTGGATTGTCTTTTGTGTCTTCTTCCTCCTCCTCGTTTTTGTCTTGATCCTTGTCGTCTAGGGAGTAATGGGTACTCAGAGCGTAAATTTCATCCACCACAATGTGCAATTAATGTTGTCGTGCTCAGGCAATGGTCCGTCGTAGGATATGGGGTGGATGAATCGTTCCCAAGGGATTGTTGGGAATAGTCAAGAGCAAAAATTTGACAACATTCTTTTTTCGTTTTTGTGGAGTCTTTTTGTGCTTGCAATTCACGAGTGGCTGTTTCGTACGCCTGATCGAGTTCATCAATGGTGTGGGTCCGAGCCAGGGTCGGGCTTGCGGAATGCCTCGCGGTTGAATTTGGGTCATGAGATTGATATCGTTTTCAAAGGCGACATATAGTAGGGTTGAGGAATCAAACAGACATCGCCTGGTTCTCCCAGTAGAAAAAAGACATGATTGATCAAGGCGGCACATCCGGCTCCCAAGCCAATGCATTTGGGAGGAATGTCTTGGAGCGCTTGTTCCGGCGTCAAGACCCCGTTGTCGGTTTCGTCCTGGTCATCCTGTTCCTCCACAGCAGGGTTGGATGCGGCGACACTCAAATTGCCACCCCTGGTAGTTCGCAAAAGACCACTGGACCCGTTGGTTCGCCGTGTCGTCGTCCCGTTCGAGTCCATTCTTCTTTGGTTTCTTGTTTGCTTTGTTGTGGTTGTCGCGTTTCCCACGTCCCCCATTTATAAAATGGCGGGCCAGCCAAAAAGTAGGCCGCAGCTTCGCGGGCCACGGCCGCCGTTGCTAGTTGTTGCCATCCACTCAACCATTCCGCCAACAAGTTCAAGACCAATTTGTTTTCCGCCACACAGAGGGCAATAAACCCCTGCCGCTGTCGACGCTGACCAAGAGTAGTCGTCGTCGTCGTCAAAGAAGTAGTAGCATGCTCGTGGTGCTGGTTGTCAGTGTTGTTGTTGTTGTCATTGTGGGATGGTGGCTCGGTCGAAATGATAGAGGAATTCTATACTTTATACCGTTGTGTTTTGTTGTATGGAAAAGCCATTCGGGTTGTGTGGAAGAATGGTCCGCATACATATGGCATCCGTATAATACATCCAACCAACCAACCAAACACACGCGCACACAAGAAAAAACCACAGCAGCTGCAGTAGTTTCCAAAAAAAAGAAGAAGAACAACAACAAGAACAAAAAAGAAACAATGAAGTTTCTACCAGTCGCGAAATGTTTATTTCGTTTCCAACCAACCAACCAACCAACAAGACGTACCGCCAAACAATGCAAAAAGTGATGCAAATAGGGAATGGGCGGTACCAAGGCAGCTTGTCCTCGACTGTCCACGACCGGAACAACTGTTTCGGTTTCTTTTGGTGGTTGTCGTCGATCCGTGTACAAGGTGGAACATCGTTCGTGACGAGGAACGTGTCGGCCCGACCAGGACGACGACGACGACTGTGGTCGTTGTTGTTTGGGGTCTTGTTGGTCTTGTCGTCGTCGATGATTCATTCACAGCGTGTCCCAAACTCCACTCATCACAAAGGCCGTCCATCGAATCAGCGTGGCATCGTCCAGGTGGTTGTGCTTCCTGCTGTTCGTGGTCCAAGCAGGACGAGAAGAACGAGCCGTCTGAACAGCATTCCACACGCTATGAGTCCATCGAGACACTGGGTGTTGTGGCAAGTGGCACTGTCGTTACAGTCGTGGTGGTGCCGGTGGTTGAGGTTGTCGTTGTTGTCGTCATGGTGCAAAGCAAGAAATCGGACCATGCCATTGTCCTAGAAAGAAAAAGATATATCGAATGTCTTTGTCTCTCGTTCTTCGTGTGAGACCGTAACGCGACCAACTTGAGGGGGTGCTCCTGCGCGACGGACGGACGGTTCAGACTCTCAGACCCGTGCCACGTACCCCAAGACCGGTGAACGGTAGTGTACTGTAGTATTATTTTGTTCAAGGACGTACAGTTTATAATGTTATCAAAGCGCTAGGTTGTTGCGCGTGCGGCGGGCCTCTGAAACAACAATCGTAAACGATCGTGTAACCTACGCCATGTTTGCTTGTCCGAATTGCTTTTTCCTCGAATGAAGATGGTGTGTAATGAAAGTTCTACTTTAGCAATGGGTAAACGATTCAACAGTTCTATGGATAGGTATGTATAGAGCAACTTTGTAGAAGCGTTTACCCATCGGACCATAGCATCTTCTGTTATCTCGGGGAGTAGTGGTAGGCATGTTTGAAAGGCCCGCTGAGCCAGCACGGGTGATCAGTGCTTTTGCGAGTGCCCTGCAAGATGAAAAGCTCATGAGAGCTTTCCATTTTGCAACCCCAAGCCCCAAGTCCCAATGGATAGCTCGGGAAGCATAAGCTGCTTGCAGAAGACAACGACAAGGTGGAGAATGAGCAGGCATCAAAGTTTGCTCCGCGTCGATCATCGCAACAAAACGAAAAACATCGAGCTCACTTTTCTGCATCACCGCTCTCTCTACTCGTACACATTGACCTATAGTTTTTATTGTGATACTATTTTTCTTAGAGTCGAAAGTTGGCACGTGCCAAATCCTCTGTAGTAGAGTACCAAATACCTGTTTTCAGTACCCCGTGGCGTACGTGTGCGCCGTGCCCCGTACGCTTCAACCCTCGTACCCGCCCCCGTTTAGGGGGGGGTACGTGCTTGTGCTTGGGGGTTAAACTCTCTAGCGGGTATCAGCAAGAGAGTAACGTGATACTACGTAATGTATGTGGTTTGCGACAGACAGCTTTTGCTGGAACAAGGTTTTATGACTCTTCCTCCATATATATCTGAGACACAGTCCGACATCCATCCGACGTCCGTTCCGTACATCGATTGCCGAGACGAACGACACTGCTCCCAAAAGTAAACGGTATGACCAAGACCAAGACAAACACTACACCCAGAAAGATTCTAAGATCCTCTCTACAAAGATCGATCGTGCGTATTTCGCCTGCTTCCGAGCCAAATAGAAAGCGAGGCCTTATCAGACAACATACTACCTACCCAACTCCGTATATTTGTGAGTGCGAGATTCATTCGGACAGTCCTCCAGAATCGATCGATCGAGTCCAGTTCTGTTCATTACGAAAGGTCCAGCCTAGCAACGAGTCGGGGACAATCGATTTCCCCATTGGACGTCACCACAACAACAACACTCATGGCATCCTCGTACGAGTCGTCTCCGCCATGGGCCAGTTCCCATACGAACAACGGAGGCAAGGTACAAGTCGGAGATGTTGACATGGAACAACCAGGCGCCTCGGCATCGACGCCCTACCATGTCGGCGTCACATGTTGTGGTCGAACGTGGCAATACGCCGTGATTGGAGTCAATGCCACCTCCATTGTGCTCATGATCCTCTCCACCTTGCTGCTCGTGGTCAATGGCGGAGAGGTCATGGTCCAATACCATTATGCCAGCAGCAAGGACGAAGTCCAAGCCATTGGTCTCCTTGTCCTAATCGATTTGGTATTCATGTCGCTCTTTGCCGTGGGTATTTATGGAGCCGTCAAGTTTCATCAATGCCTCGTCATGGTCCCCCTCAGTGTCTATATGGTCTTTCTCCTCATTGGTTTGGTCACGTCTCAATTGGCGGCTTTGATTTGGCTCTTTTTTGCCATTCCCCATCTGTTACTCATCCGAGAGATTCGTCGGGGTGTGACCTATTCGCAATAATCATAAAAAGAAGAAACCGGCGAAACCCCAATCTTTTGTGTTCTGTGCCAACACCAAACGGATCGATCTTTTCTTTTTTGTTGTTTGGAGACCTTGTTTGCTCTTGTTGTTGCTGGTGGTGAAACGAAGCAAACGAAGTATCATTGCCATATGGACGGCCGCCAGATGCTCCAATTACCTAGATCCACAAAGGAAAGGTCAGCTTTTGTATGTATCGTAGTATTATTAGAGGGAGTACTAAATCATAATAACACGCTGGTATTGCCATTGCCATATATCAAGTTCGAAAGACACGACGAGTACTCCTATCGAGCGGTATAGCTCTTGTGTGGATAGTCTATGTAGTCGACCTATTTCGGCGGTTCGATCCAAATTTCGGATAGGTCGCGTCTGGGTCGTCATCTTAACAGGACCATGACCAAAGTCCGCGAAATGGCCATGCCGGCGCGAGAGAGGTGCGGCCGCGAACGAGCAACAAAAAAGCAAGGGCGAGAACCAAAAGAACACACCCACAACAATCGTGAGGCGCAACCATACGTGGTGATAGGTATACACAAGTCGTGTGAAGAGATCCCTCTTGCGTTTATCCACGCTGTGTGATTGGATAGAGAACAACGCCAAAAGAACAACACCAACCCAAGGTCTTCGTCCCCTGCAGCGGCACTCGCTCGTGTTTCCTTTGGAGAGTATTGGGAAGTGAAGCTCTCCAAATCCTCCTCTCGTTACATTGGGATATCTTGGATTGACGATTCTTTTGATCCATATTGAATGGAATTGCAGACAACACGAGAATCCACCCAAGAAGAAGTATAAAAGGCACAGAACTTGATACACGAACTTGATTGACAACACACGAATTGACACATTGTACTAGTGGAGGAACTTAAGATTTGCGGGAAAACCAGTGACACCACCCAGAAATTGTCGTCCATAAAGAAGAAGAAGAAGAAGAAGCAGAACAAGACAAGAACCATATATACGACAGACAAACGAGTAGTCAGTCGCAGCCAGTCATCACAGTATGGGCGATCGACAAGTCGTGGACGATGAATCCTTTTACGATCCGACCGAAGGGAGTGAGGCGGGGGATTCGGTCCACATTACCATTCCTTGGATCATGCAGCAACAACAACCACACCAGGACAGTCCCACCCGTCCGGCCGTGACCGCCCACGCCGCAAGTCCCTCGAGTCTGGCGACGGTGTCCCCCGACAAATCGTGCATGTGCATCATGGGGGAACAAGAACAACAGTCACAACCAGAGGACGAGGATACAACCACAACCAAGGTGGGTCCTCACTTTAGTCCCCAAGCTCCTCCTCCCATGGGAGCTCCACCCCTGGCACCACCCTCGCCTCCCAAGAAGAATTCATCCTGGTCGGTTCCGGACGACGACCATCCCGAACGGGTCTTGGTCTACAGTTTTTCGGACGAAAAACACAATCCCGAAACGTCGCTTCCGGCACCCGTCCAGGATCCTCCTCCTCCACCGCCTTGTACTAGTTCCCAATTCCACAATGATGGTGCATGGGATTCGTTGCAGTATCCTACCATGGACCACCACAACCAGCAACTGGAGAATAGCCATCCAAATTTGGAGGAACCACAGCAATCACGGCACTCCACTCCAACCGTACAGTCCTTGCATCACCACAATAATAAGGACCTTCGATGTTCCGATCCTCATCCCATTCCTGTCGCCACAACTGATCATTATCATTATCATCAATGGATGGTATCATCCCAACCCAACAATCATGGCCAACTGTTTCAACAACAACAACAACACAAGACAAGTCAAGCCGTTCCAGGATTCTCCGCAACACCACCAGGGGCCGCACGGCAACCCTTGCATCCTACGGCTCCACCCGTACGCACCCACGCCGCATCCTCTTCGTATCAACAACAACAACCTCCTGTATCGAATGCGGCCTATCCCCAAAATGGCACTCAAGGCTTTGTCGTACATTACGAAGACGACAACCACCAGGAAACCAGTCCACCATCGGAAGGAGGACAAGCACCATCACGACCACCCAATCCACCCACGACACGGCGCACTCGCAGTTTTGGACGCTGGTTGACGTCGGGCGATGCCAGTTTGGCCCCCAACATTGGCTTGACCAATTCCTACGAGGATGCCTTGTGGGGCATGGCGCCCCATGAACTCTTGCGTTTTTTGCAAATTACCAATGCCGTGGCCAGTTTCTTGTGCTTGGTGGTGGCCAGTTTGTCGTGGCTGGGCAAACTCGTCTTTTTGCAACTCGACCAGGTCGTCCTCTTGGCCTATTTGGCCTGTTGGAGTGTCCTCCTCTTGGCGGTGGAAATTGTCGCCATGGCCACCCCCGAACAACAACGCCTCATACCAACCAATTTTATGGGTCGCATTCGCGATCAACTGGGCTTTCTCTTTCATCCCTGCGGCAAGGCTCTCTTTGTCATGATGTTGTCCACCATGTGTTGGAGTCTCGAGTCCCTCTTTTGGAGCTTGATTGGGACCCTGTACTTGGTCAGTGCCGTGGGATGGTGGTATGCCGCCGTGGCCTATCCCGAGGAAGTGCCGCGACTCATGGGGAGTGTCGAGCAAACCTTTCGGGCCGAAGCGCGACGACGCGGCACAGTCGGGGATGCCGCCCGCTTTTCGGTTGCCACTTGGAATGCCTTTATGAGATCCTGGCAGCAGCAACCCACGGCGTCGTCGGCCGCCGCCACCGAACGTCCCTCGTGGGTTGGAATGCTCAGTCCCTCCACCACCGAAGACTACGATCACGATCCCGAACCGCACGAACCCACGGAACGATCCTCCTTGCTCTAATAAGACTACCTGCTACACGCGGGGAGTGTTGGATCCGTTGCGCTCTATGGCCCCAATAATACACGACATTCAGGATGCGCGCGCGCATCTCTCTCCGTGGGACGGCAGTTTGTGTCGAGAGGTTGTTGGTACACGACGACGTGCTGTTGTTGTTGGTACGTCCCATATTTGGCTGGGAAGGAAGGAATGAGTAGTGTGTGTCTTGGAGATAGGTCCGTCTGTAGAAACACCAAGGAAACTGTGCGTTTGGCACTGGCCCAACCTTACTCATTAGTAGAAAACCAAGCAGTACTACCTAACCATTGGATCATGCTATTGGAAAACTGGAATGGGAGACAGTCGAGGAGGTAGGATTAGGAATAAGGTTAGCTTGCGCGCATGTATGAAATGGTTAGTTCCTCGAAATGAACGACGCCGGAGGTGGTGCGGACATTTCATGGGTCCATCATGGTTTTCTTTCTTCCAGGGAAGAACCATTAACACGTGGAACTGGAAATCCACTTGTCTCTACTCCACTGTTGCTGCTTCTAGATATAAAATGTGGTTTAACTACTTGCTATCACGACGTGGTACCCGTTGTGGGAGAAACTACCTACCATATCCTACTACGACCGTTTGTTTCTTCTTAGAAAATGTGCGGCTCCCAGACCCAGAGGTTGGCCAACCATTTTTCTCCCTCTTCCACGGGTGTACTGGAATGTTGGGACAAATCATCCATATTGCCATCGGGCAACATGTTGTAAAACAAGACGGCCATGCCCTTCTTGGGTGTAATTTGGATTCCATCGTGGTATTGAGCATTGGCCGCTCGTGGAAACACGGTTTCGCCGCCTTCAAAATTGTCATTTAAATATAAGAGAATGGTGGCAAAGCGCGTGGGCTGGTGCCGATGAAAGGAGGGCGGATACACAAAGTCATGATGAGCCGTGTACTCTTCGGATTTCTTGTATCGCACCACTTGAAGACTTTCGGCCAAGGAATGTTCGTGCGCATCGAGGACATAATGAGGCGGTTGGTGCTGTAAGAGAGATTCGTCGATTTGTAACAAGTGGGCCGACCGTCGGTACACACGATCCGTCAATTCGGTCGAATCACGCGGCAGCCACGTATTGGACGACGATCGTGTGGATTTGTGACGTTGTTGTCGTGCCCGAGTGCTTCCCGACTGCAATGTACTGGGTTTAAGACCTTCCTTTTTGGCCAACTGAATAAACTCATCGCATTCTTGCTTGGACAAGAAATTGTCAATGGTAAAGACTCGAGGAGTTACAGACGCGACCGTCATGGTGTAGGTTCGACCCTCACTCGAAAATTGATGCGTTTGGCCAAAGGCTTGGGCCGTCCAAAAGGGATGGACCGGTAGGGGACGAGGAAATTGCGCCAACCAGGGACGGTGTGCCACAAGAGAATATTCATGCTGGACAACAATCCAACAAATACATGTGCCAAAAAGAGTGTGAGATTTGATATGAATAATGAGACGACTCGGTGGCCACAATCGGGTTGCAAGCTTTCCACACTTACTTCGTATTGTTTTCCGAGTTGAAGCATTTGATAGCGCCGATTTTCTTCCGCCGTTCGAAGTTCCTTTTCGTGTCGAGGATCGTAGTAGAGAATGGGATTGTCGGCTGTCACGACCCATTGATGCAATCTTGTTTCAGAGTCATTGACGGCTGTAACCACAAAGGTTTGACCCGAGGATTGTGTGGCTGTACCCAAAGACTCAAAGGGTCCAATTTCACCCACCAAGCGGCGATTGTGGCCCTCCCAATACAACAAGACGGGCTTGTGAGATAGGTTGATGACTTTGACCGCAAATCCAGTAAAGGAGAGGTAGACTGCCTTCATTTCAGTAGGGCTCTTGTTGTTTCGTGGAACGGCAAGTGACTTTTTCTGATGCATGTCACTTGCGTACATGCTATTGACCGTCGGGCTGGGATAAAAGTACGAATGGCCCCTGAGGCGAAGCAATGTCGCATCCTCGTTTTGGTCGAGTAAACAGTTGTACTCTGGATTGCCATCCAGAAAATATGCTATTTCCTGCGTGGCCTCCATTTCATTGATATGATCGGCACCAAAGACTCTTTGATATTTATCATCCTGCAGGACATCTGCGGCCAAATGACGCGCCAAGGAGGGAACATGTTCCTTGGAAAGTCCAAAGTCAAACACTTGCAGCTCGTTCGATTTCGGTGGTGGGGCAAGGCTTTGGATTCCACAAAAGGATACGGTCGCCGTTCGATTGAAATCTACCAAAAACGAATGTTTAGGGTCCCCAACAAGGAGGCTACTGGAATTGTGGGTAGACGAAATCATGACATGATTGATCTGTCGATGGACAAAAAAGCTGGCCACAATGGCCACCAACACAGCGAGAGCATGTTGATGCCACATTTCCTTCAGTTCACCGACAAGAGTCGACTCGGAACTCTTACTATCGCTATTGTCTGGATCGTCTTCGCTCGATTCATCGTCATAGTCATGGTCGGATCCATCATACGTGTCCTCGTCCTCGTCATGGTCGTCATTGGTGCAGTCATCATTCCAACAATCATCCTTGATGGATCGGAAATCTCCGTCCTCTGGAATATGATGCATTCCCTCTTGATTCATGATCTTGTCTATATAGAGGTAGTAGGTAGAGAGAGAAATGGATCCAGTCTAGGGCTTCCCGTGTTTGGTTGTCTCCTTGTTTGCGTGCGTCTCCTCTGTCTCCTCACAAAAGAACCTCACTCTCTCCCAAAAAAGCGTGACAGGTGAGACACCACCGGCCGCGTCTGCGCGACCACAAATTGTGACGCGCGACTCGTTACGTGTTTGGTCTTGTGGCGCGACCGGGAGGTGCATCCTCTCTAAATCCAACAGCCGATGTCGAAAATACATCTCGATCCTCCTCGCCAGAACAAGAACAACTCCTCTATGTAATTGACTTTCGCTAATTTTTAATAGGATCGGGAAGATCCGTTGGTATCCGTTGAAATGTATCTACTAGTCCGAATCTTAGTATACCCAAGGGATACTTAATACTCAATCATCCATAGAAAAGCTCCGTCCGTTTGGATTCTCAACGGTCGTCCCTCCATCCAATGAACACAAGGAATTATCCCATAAACTCTGTGAGAGAGGAACCAAGGAACCAACTAGATAGAAGAAAAAGGATCCATTCACCACCATGTACGTTGCCAAGAGTTTGTTGATGATGCTTGGCCTTGCCCAGGCCACCGAGTTCTCCACCAACTCGGCTGCTGGTCGTAGCATCTTGCGTAAGGCGAAGGCCGTCAAGCCTTCCAAGTTCCTCTCTCGTGGTCTCCAAGAAGACGGTGAGATGGATTACGAACAGCTTTACCAAGGTCTTTCCTCCATGACTATTAAGTACGTTGGTTGCAGTACGTACGCCGCGTGGAGTGGACAACAAGGTGCCCAACAAGAAGGCCAACAACAACAACAGCAACAACAGGATGGTCAACAACAACAACAACAGGGTGACAACCAACAAGCCGCCGAAGGACAATACTACGATGGCGAGTACGGATACTACCAACAAGAAGCCCAAAACGATGGATTGGAGCCCAACAACCTTGTCCGATTCACTCTTTGTACTGGTTCCGGATGCGGTGGCACCTGCGACGGTGAATACGTGTTGGATATGGAATACTTTATGGAAATGTACACGGAATGGAAAATGGAACACGATTCCTTTTGGTGCGAACGCGTCCGTGAAAACTGCATGTGCAACCCCTACCAAAACGGTGGCAACTGGGACAATGGACAATACTCGTACACCTGGGAATCCTGCTACACGAGCTGCTTTGAACAATCGAACTACGGTCTCACCTACCAGGGATGCATTGATGCCAACCAACGAGACAACGAAAACGTCTTCCAAATCCAGCAATACCTCCAATGTAACGGTAAGTCGTCGACTGCAGTGAAGAACAAACTCCTGCAACTCTGATTTCTCACTGCCAATCGTATCTTGTTCCTGTATAGGAATCAAGTTTTACAACCCTGACTACCAGTACCAACAAGCCTACCAAAACATTAACTACAACTATGCCGGATACGACAACGCCAATGCCAATGGTGGCAACGCCAATGCCAATGGCGGGGACGGAAGCTTTTCCTGGAGAGACTATTTCTATTTGAGCCCCACGTGCGAAAACAACCAAGATGTGGTTCTCCAAGCCTTTTACGATCAAGACTGCTCCTACGCTGCCTCGGACAGTGAAGTCGAACAAGCCATGGGTTCCTACTCCAGCATTCCCTACCTCCAAGGTACTCCTCTTCTTTCTCGCAACACTTGCCTCTCTTGCATGTCCGATGACGATTTGGAAGAAATGGAAGAGAACAATGGCCAGCAAAGAGACTACAATGCCAACGCCCAGAACAACTACAATGTGAACTACAACTACAACCAAAACTGGGAAGACCAACCGGATGCCAATGATCTTTGCCAAGCGGTGCTTGGTTTCGAAGAGGAAGCGAACGTGATTGTCTGCGACCCCAACCGTTACCGATCCAACGGATGTACTTTTATCAACGAAATGCTCCCCAGTTTGGATGGACGCTTTTCCTTTGATTACCAGGCTCAACTTGCCAAATTGAGAGATCAATTGGATTCGTCCGAACGCTTGCAGTGGGCCTTGTTGGGTGTCGTCCTCTTTTTGGTGGGTGTCATTGCCGCTTGGGCCGGATACGTCTTTAGCTCGGGCAAGCGAGCTCCCCGACACCGCAGCGCTCTCCTCGAATACCGTCGTGAAAACCAAATGGCCTAAACAGTGTCCATCGGTTTGACACGTTTACACAGTGTGGAGCTGTGATTGGATGTTAATAATATTATATGCATGTTGAAAGATTTAGGGAGTCGATATTTTTTTCGTGATACTAAGAATGAATGATTGAAACTAGAGCTCTTTGTATCGTATTTTTGAAAACGTGCACTTGTTGAAAAAAGTGAGCTGTCCAACCACTCGTGTTGCACATAATTGAGACTCCAGGAGACTTTCGTGGAAGGAATTCGCCCTACAATACAAGGTGACGATGGCTTTTCATGGTCGTGAATACACATCACACTCTCGTCCTAGGGTTCGCCTCGACATAATATGTTACCCAGAGTATAAAGACTTGGCATGGTAAGAGGATCTAGTTATAAACTATCATTAGGGTCAGTCATGGCGATGCGACAACCTCAGGACAATGACAGTACCGATTCTATTTTCTAGGCACTGTTGTTCCGTGTTCCGAAATGATCTTCCATCCATTAATCTTTTGCACATGAATGGTAAAAACACCCGATCGAGGAATTCCCTTTTTATCCCCCGCCAGTTCCATTTGATGTTCTCCATAAACCACCGCATGGTCATGGTTGGCACTCGTGGGAGTGACAATGAGTTTGCGCAAGGTTAATATCCCGGCCACTCCCTTTTTCTTTCGTTGCTTCTCTTGCTGCTTTTTGTTCTTGACAAAAATTTCGGTGAATACCTTGTCGATTTCACGGCGTCCCGTAATGACAACGCCGCCTTTGGCATGCGGCCCTTCGGCCAGATCGGCACTAATATACCGAGTTTGATCCGAATCCCAATACGCGTCCAAGTACCCAAACAGGTTTCCACTATTCCATGCATTTGTCCACTCAAAGAAAGCCTCGCATACTTCTGCTTCCACTTGACAAGGTGTGTCCTTTTTCGATTCACCGTTGGATGTAGTCGCGTCAGGTTTGGTTTTGGCGCCTTCCTCTTCTACCTCTTCTTGCTCTTGCTCTTCTTGTCCGGGTACATCATCTACTGGATGTTGTGGAGCCGTCTCTTCCTCTGTCTCATCATCTTCCTCCTTTAGCTCTTGAGTTGGACCATCGTCTTGTTCTTGTTCTTCTTCTTCTGCCTCTGGTTCTACAACTTGTGCCGGTGCTTCGCCTCTCTTGGGTGAGACCTTGCTCGTCGGAGGTCGTCGCGACTCTTCCTCCTCCTCATTGTCGTCTGTCACATTGACATCTTCAAAATTTCCAAACTCAAACTCATTGCTCGAACCCTTCTCCGATGTATCAACGGTAGTATCGGTGGATTCGGTCGTCATGGTCGCAATCCCTTTGTTGGTTTGGCCACGACGCAGGATCCAAAAATCAAACAGGTTGATCCGTTGCCTCCCAAAAATTTCATTCTTCTCTATCTGGGGGCACGGGACTTGGGAATGGGGACTGCCCCTCCAGTCTGCACGTACGCCCTTCCAGGTGTGTTGTTCGTCGGCACTCGCATGGTGGGCCAGTTGGCAGACGGTCGTTGTCGTGCGCGAGCCAAAGTCGTTTGGGGGATTACAGCGACCAAAAGCCTAAAGGATGTGTCTCAGAGGACACGAATTTGATTCACATTGTTAATTAAATTTCTAGCTGAAACGCCCAGGTCGCAATTTTGGGGGATTTTCTGGTGTCTTTGCAATGGAGTCTCCGTGGAGATGTGATTGGAATCCACACAAACTACAAACGGGGGAT
The DNA here is from genome assembly GCA_946965045.2 of Epithemia pelagica. NCBI lineage: Eukaryota > Bacillariophyta > Bacillariophyceae > Surirellales > Surirellaceae > Epithemia > Epithemia pelagica. Next base: position 6,756,931 of record OX337228.1, read on the forward strand.
GGCCTCTATCAAGAGATGCTTGTCCCAAGGATGTTGTGGTTCTCGTCCTCTCCGATACCACAATTTCCATTCCGCTCTCAGCACCCGAACATGCGGATGCTGCCGTTTTGGCGAGTCGGAGTTCGAGGGCTTTGTGGTTGGAATAGGTTATTGGATCCAGGCACTACGGGATCCTTGGTCTAGGTAGTAGAGAGAGGTACTTGGAGGCGTTTGAGTGTGTTGCTCGACTGTTGGTGTTTCTCCGGTTGTCATGGCACTGGAAGAAAGAGGGAGACACGCTTGGTCGTCTCCGTATAGTCGGAATCATGAGAGCAGCAGAAGGAAGCGATTGGTGAGAACTCACGTCGAAATGGAACGGCAGTACCTGTCCTCACAATTCGAGGAGACGGGTGCCGCGTATTGCTCAGTATCATCTTCTCTTGTGATTGATTGCCACCACCATTTCCAAGAGCGCCACCAAAAGCGGCCACGAACGTGCAATACCATGAACGTGTACTCTTCCTCCCCCCACAGAAACAATGCGTCGATCCCTGTGACACATACCTATGTGTTTGGTCAGACACCGGCATCCTCTTCCTTTCAACTGGCACCCGTGACAACCGTTCCTCCTTCTTTTCGTCAGGCACAACCCATGAGCATGCACCAAAGTCACCCAGATAGCTATCCCATGTCCAAAACTGCTTCCACTGTATCGGTCAACAACAAAAGCTACGAGGAAAACGGAAGCAAGGCCTTTTACGAAAGTCATTTCGAACTTCAAGAGCAACTCGGACAAGGACACTTTGGAAAAGTATACAGGGCAACCACTTCCATGAAGCATACCAACACACCGTACGATGGATCTCCCTTTTCCGTGGCCCTCAAGCGTTTTTCCAAATCGAATCTGGTCAAGGCCAGCAAACGGGGTCGTTTGGTGGAACTCTTGAAACGAGAGATTGCGATTCATCGACGGTACGTTTCCTTGAATCAATTCACCCACAAGATTTGTGGCCAGTGATCACTCCTAACACATTGTTCTTGGCTACAGTCTGGACCACCCACACATTCTTACATTCTATGGGCATATTTTTGGTACGAACCATGTCAGTCTCGTTCTGGAGTTTGCCGAATACGGTGATTTGTTTGGATACATGGCTAGTATTCCCACCTCGTTGGAGCGCTTGACTGTAGCACGGCGAGTCATGAAGCAGATTAGTACGGCCGTGGATTATCTCGGACGCGTCCGGTCCATTGCTCATCGTGATATCAAACCCGAGAACATTTTGGTCTTTGCCGAAAACAACGTCGGCCATGGCGGTGAAACAACCCCTGCCGAAGCTTCCATGTTCAAGCTCTGTGACTTTGGATGGGCCGTGCGCTTTTCATCGTCGACCAGACAAACAACCTTGTGTGGTACTCCCGAGTACGTTCCCATTGAAATGCTTCAGCCACGATCGCAGCCCCCCGTGTCGACGACAACAAGTCCTGTCGTCAACCATGTCAACCGTGGACATGTACCAGGATCCTACGATGCGAAATACGTGGATTTGTGGGCCTTGGGTGTCCTAATGTACGAGTTGCTGCATGGATTTACTCCCTTTTACGTGGATTCCGAAACAGAAGAGGATACCACCAATGAAGTCGACCGACAAAACAAAAAGAACCGTCACACCCAACTGGTCTACAAAAATATTCGAAACTTTCGAGGAACAAAGTACCTACCAATGGACGTTCTTAGTATCGAAGGGTTCAACTTGATGGACTCCTTGTTGCAGGTGGACCCTTCAAAACGTTGCTCGGCGCTTCATGTTGCAAATCATCGTTTTCTGAGCGATGACTATATGATGTAAGGGAGATCCTTCTGGTTGCCTAACATTGCATAGAGACAAGTAGAGACCCAATCATTATAAGATTTGATGACTAAGATTTGCTCTCGTGTCATTATTAGAGTTTGGCGTTCTTCTTTGGAGTACCGGCGCATAGCTGTGCCTACTAGAGGTAGGTATAGATTTGTGGATGGGGTTGGAGGTTGGAGGTTGGAGTTGGAGATGGGAGATGGGAGGGACCATTCCCGAGTCCCGCGTGCAAAAGGATCTAAAATTTGTGGGGTCGACTTGCGTTTTCTAAACAAGACCCGTATTGCTTCAGGACCGGTGCACGCGCGGGACAAGGTCATTTAGCAATGGTTTCCTATGTCCTCAAGCGCGCCAGGCGGTTGAGACAAGGACGATAACAGCGAGAAGGGTCATCTCGTTGGTTGTTGGAATTGGAATCCTGCAAAAATTTAATCCCTTGCTGTCACCTGTCACGCATGCGCGAACGCGAGCTGGGGAGCAACAAACAACAGCAACGGGAAAGTGTCTCCTATTTGTTGCATTCAAGTCGATCGAGTAGAGCCGGTCGACAATAGATCAATTGTCCTTTGTCGTCCTACATCTGATTTGTGTTGCATTGTCACAAGTTAGATCTCTTCTGTTGATATCGCAACGATACGCAGTATGGCTTCCTCATCATTCTCGATAAACCATAGAACCACTACACCAACGTCGGTGATCACGTCCTTGGAAGACACACTTACCCGTTTGGATGAGTATGAGCTTCCAGAAGACTTCAAGTTGGATAAACCACCGCATCACGGAGATGAAAAGAAAGAAGATAATGTTCCCGCTCTTCTGGAACGATACGAACGTTTGCGTGAAGGCTACCTCAAAAGCCAAATCACCCATGGTGCATTGGAGCACCTGAAGACTCATGGTTGGGATACTCTTCCCAGCGATGGCTCCGAGGACCTTCCCACTCTAGAGGAAAGTCATCGACAAATGACCCGATCTTTGGAAGAGACGGCCCAGCAAATGATATCAGTGCAACAGGAGTTACAGACGGACTACCGCTTGCTGCAGCATCGAAAGGAAGAATTGCGTGAACTGTTGCACGACTTTCAATGCAAAGGCACTATGGATGACAATGACTATTCTTTTTCTTCAGAGTTTCAAAATTCACTTCTCGCTCAAGACGACGAGGAGTTCGACGAAGAAACTATCCAACGTGGATTGGCCGAACAAGAGGAATTGATGTTTACTCTCCATAAACGAAAGGCGGAGTTGCAGTCAAACCTTGAAGCATTACAGAAGGAGGCGGTAGCCATTGGGAAAGAAAATATGAAACTGGATGCTAAGTTGGCGTCGAAAGAAGACACGGAAGTCCTTGAAAAAGAAAATGAACGACTTCAACAGCAATTGAACCAACTCTGTACTATCAAGTCAGAATATAGCCATCGTCGACTTCTTCTAGAAGAGCTATCCGGTATCAAAATCGAGTCAATTGAGGAAGAAAAGATAAAGGAGGACCATGTTCTTGTCCACGTGAAACTCCTTCTTCTCCAAAAATATAAACTCCAGGCGACTCTCGAGTCTCATCATCGCCAGCGTATTCGTATTGTGAACGCGGAGTTTGTCAGTGATTCGAACGAAGAAAACCTGTACCTACCACCACTGAATGACCTGATCCCCAGTGCTCAAGACTTTTGTCCCGGAATTCTTCAGCCTCACAATCAAAGTAACCAAAGCGCTGGATTTCGTTTCCTTGTTCATCAAGCCCTAGGTCGCCTTGAAACCTATAAAATGCGCCACGAAGAAGTTTTGCAACTTCGAGAATTTTGCCTAGCGGAGGTATGCCGAAATAAATCAGACCCGGAAGACCACTTGTTTCAAAAGGTTGTGTGTGTAATGCCTTGGAAAAACACTGAGGTAACGGCAGTGCTCAGAGTCACTCCAGATTGTCCTTGTGTACCTGGGAGTATCTTTGTTGAGAGTATTTCTTGTCCTCAAGAGACACTTTCTCATTTCCAGTCTCGACTGCAATCGGAGCAAGGAGAATATTCGTCAGCCCTGAAACTTGCCAAGTACATTCAAGAAGCTCTTGATTCCGGAGAATGGGCAAAACCTGTTGACGCACCCACTGGAATGATGTCGTAAACAAGAAAACCGTGGGAAAGGGATGTGAGATCCATTGGCATGAAACATCATTGTTGCTGCGGCTTAGGTTGGTCCATTGTAAATGCATTTTCCATGAGACAGAAGCAATTGGCTTGCTTGCTGTCCTCCTGTGCGACCATTTTCTCGATGGTAGTGTTGCATGTATGCGAAAGAGCTGCACCAGAGCAGTTTTCAGTACTCCTAGGAATTGCCGTTTATTCTTCAAACGACTTGGATATCTTTCTGTTGTGCATTTGCTGCCAAAGATTCGTATAATAGTACTCCTAGTAACATCTTCGCTGCACAGAATTGTTGGGGATTTTTTTCCTTGGGAATTTTACTGCGATATGCACAACGATGCAGGTCTTACTCGCAGGCCTGGAGCTTTCTTCATCGGTTTGCTCTCCTTCACGACATACGACACATTTAGAGTTTTGATTCCTGAAAATTACCGTAGGGTTCATAGACAATCGAAGAAGATTTGTTCCAAACCGCCTCTTAGCGAGAACCACTTCGTCCATTGATACACATAAAGAAATTGATCCTCTCCACCCGTGTATCGTTGTAAACCTTTCGAAGCAATGGACTGCGTCAAAGATGCGTGCATACTTGCAAGGTGAGTCGCATCTTCTCCGATATCCGCCCCGACTTGGGCTGAAATCACCAACGAGAAGTAGGCATTGCTCAAGTTGCTTGCCAGAACACTGCTTATCAAGTTGGCCGGATGAAGGGTCTCTAAATCATTCAAGGCAATTTCCACAGTATCCGAAGCTCGGAACAAGGGCTCTTGATCTTCCGCCACCACGGAAGGTGTTTCCTTCCATGTTTTGGACCCAAACTCCCGTGTACGCTCCACTGCTAGACTCGATGCTGGTGGTGGTGATGGACATGGTTCAGGATTTGGAGCATCCATGGTGGACGACGACAAGGAGGATAAAAGTTCTTGAGCTTGCTGATCATCCGTCAAAGCGCTGCGTGGTTGACCGTACCAATCTATAAAGTCTTCCAAGTCGCATCCACGATTGGCCGCCTTGAAGTCACTCATGTCCGACAACAATTTATGATCGTTGCATCATGTTGGCCACTTCAACAAGTTCTAGAATATCCCTCTGAGACTACATTGGTGAAAGCTTGGCGATGCCAAGATTTGAATGACCGTTCATTGCCGAACTCGAAGAGGTACTTTGTTGCCCCAACCATTGTCGTCGCTGAGCCATCAAATCGTCTGTCAACGGCAAAGGGCGCTGCAGATAGGGTGCAAAGACTTGATGTCCGTTGCTTCGGATGCTTTGACCTTCGACGGGACAACGGGCCCCCATGCGGGTGGTCATCCACGTCGGGACAGGCCCATTCGCCTCTGTTTGGCTGGGTTGGTCCGCGTCATAGTACTGTGTCATTTGCCCGGTATGAAAGGTCGCCACACTTGGGTCATCCGCAAACGTTCTGCGGGTTTTTCTCGTCGCCTGACTCGCCACGCTTCGAGATTCCCAATTCCCAATACCGAGATGCCTGGCTTGCAACACTTTGCGCGTCATGGTTGCTTCCGGGTGGAAATGCTTTGAATGTCTTTGTTCCTGCCCCCGGAGGCAAGCTCGTATCAAACCAATCTTCCGTCAAAGGGCTGTCCGGTTGCAAATGGTTTCGTATCGAAGGCCAATACAGATGAATCGTCCACTTCTGACTCAAACGGACCACCAGCATTCCCATCCCCGGCTTCCTCCGACGGTAAATTGTAGGTATCCTGAGGTGTGGGATGGTCACGGTACGAAGGAGAACATCGCCTCGCTTGGCTCCACTTTTGTTGTTGGAGGAATCGGCAGTGGGGACGGCCGGACAGTCCATTCGACCGGCCCCCGATCCACCGCGACAGGGCAACAGGAAGCGGGCAAAGTAGCCATCGCGATAGGCTGTCACTGCCATGACACAGACACACGAAGAGAGCCAAATTAAAACACACGACATGAGTTCCGCATCAATGTCCAAGAGGCTCTACCAATCCTTCAAGGAGAGTGTTGTCGATGATGACTGAAGTCCCGAGGCAACACCCACGAGAAACGGCAAGCCATCCTTGAACACCAAACACGACTCTGCCGCACCTGCCTCCAACACGACGGAAATTGCAAAAAAAAAGGGCGATGCAGATTTGAAAACTCTGAAAGTAGATTTTCCCAGGAACGAGCGAGAATGAGAAACGAGCCTCCGGATTGTCGTTGTCGCAAGCCTGAAAGGGGTATTTTTTGGTAGCCGTGGGATCAAAACAGGGCAACATTTTGTGGCGCAATCGTTTGGGCAATCGTCGCAGCAAGGGTTTTTCGTGAGGATTAAAGTAGGGTTCGTGTTCTTCATCCTTATTGTCATAGTCTTCTTCTTCTTCTTCTTCGTTTTGTTGTTGTTGTTGTTGCGTCGTCGTCATCGACTTTCTCTTGTTCTTGTTCTTGTCGTCGTCGTCTTGGTTGTGGTTTCGTTGCAGAGGAGCCGTGTCCTCTTGGCTCCGCTGTCCTCGAGGTACGCCCGACGGTTGATTGTTGTGTAGTTGGGCTGTGCTGCTGCCCTCGACCCTCAACAATGCCCCGAATAAACCGACCCCGCTGCCTCGCACCTCTATGGTCAGATCGCCAAACAACACGAAACGCCAACAACACGCAACAATCCAACACGCACAAAAACAAATACGAACGAAATACGATTGACCATGATGATGTGTGATTGTGATTACTGTTACGAAAAGATGATCAGCTCCGAATGGGCTCAGTTAGTTGCTCCTTTTGTGGTTCTCATACTGTGTTACGGTGCCGCTGATGTCCTCGATGAGGCGAAACTAATAGTCCAACACCTGCTTCGGGTCATTTTCAACAAGAAAAGTCGTACTACAAGTAGCGAACACGCGGAGCTTCGACACGAACACGCGGAGCTTCGACAGCTTCGACACGACAAAGCTCAGCTTCAACAACAGCTGGCCATTGCCGAAGCTAAGCAACAAAAAGAAATTGCAGCGAAGGATGGAGCCTACAAGAAGCTTCGTCGCGAGAATGCGGCGCTTCGAGTGAGGAAAGTGCGGTCTGGCCGAAAGCTTCGACGCGAAAATGCTCAGCTTCAACAACAGCTTGCTGTTGCCGAAGCAAAGCTTGCTGCGAAGCAACGCGAGACTCGTCGCCACAAGGATGGAGAGATCGAGATTCGCGATCGCGAGGAGGAGGTCGACGTCGACACTGTTGCTGTTCTGCCTTGCGAGTTCGACGCTGACTTGGACTTCCCTCCTCTCGCACTCGCAGACGATCTCGAGGACGACGAGGAGACCCCTCTAGTTCCAGTCGACCGTCCTGAGCCTGAACCCGCGCTCATCCCCGACAACGACGACGAGAACACTTTGGGGCACGACTCACCCCCTCGAAATTCCACCCCTCCTTCCCCCACCCCCACCCCCACTGAAAAAGATACCTCGCCTCAGATGGATGAGAATGCCCCCCAGAGCGTGATCGAGAGTTCCGCCGGCCCCGAGAACACCCCACATTTGGGCAGAATCCTTACTGTTGCCTACTCCAAAAAGGCACACGGAATGGTGCACGTTCGACGATCCGCTCGTCTTTTGTCAGCGGGTATGGGTAAAAAATAGAAAAACAGAAAAATAACATGTCGGTTGTCGGTTGCCAGTGGTACGTGCGCACGTTCGTGTCGGTTATGAATCTTTCCATACTCTCACTCTACCCCTTCTTCTGTTTCTAGCGATTGCAAAATTCTACTCCTACTCCTACATCAGCTGAGTCTAGCTCGAGTCCTTGTCGGAGATGTCCTTGTTGGTTTGTTGGTTTGTTGGTTTGTTGGTGTGTTGGTTGTCGGTGTGTTGGTTGTCGGTGTTATCACAAAACCCTGGTGGCACGAGGACTTTGTCCTTGTGTCATCAGGTATGGCATGGAGACTTCGGTCTCTGTGCCATTTGGGAAGAGTGCCATAGTTGCCCCTGGAGAATCCATTGATTCCTCCAGGCTTCCCAAATTTCACAAAATCCTGGTGGCACGAGGACTTTGTCCTTGTGTCACCAGGTATGACATGGAGACTTCGGTCTCTGTGCCATCCCAAAATCCTGGTGGTACGAGGACTTTGTCCTTGTGTCACCAGGTATGGCATGGAGACTTCGGTCTCTGTGCCATTCGGGAAGAGTGCCATAGTTGCCCCTGGAGAATCCATTGATTCCTCCGCTTCCCTACCCGCTGTATTTAAGTGTTGGGTTGATCGATAACGAGTGGATTAGTGTTTCGGCTAAAATGTTTCTATATAACATGTAGTGGTAACAATAGCAAGTGGAACATTTGAACATGCACGACAACATAGCTGACTAGTGATTCCTAGGAGTAGTCGACAATCAGAGAGGATAAATGGTAATTGCTGTTTAAGTGGCTGAAGCTACTTCATGTGCTTCTTTGTGAGCTTTCTTGCCTTCCCTACACCAGCGCGACCCTTCTTTTTCTCCTCTGCCTCTTCACTTTCGCTGGACTGTTCCGCAGCATGGTCCCCGCCGCCAAAAGATCCCGTGACGCGTCGTCGTCGTTGAGGTCGTGTTTTCCCAAGGTCGCATTCCTCAATGTCATCTTCTTCTTCGTTTGCTGGGTCCTCCTCATCCCGGGTGGTTGTCGTAGTCACTTGTTGTTGTTGCTGCTGCAGCAGACGCCGCCGTCGTTGGGGTGGACCGCTGCTTGTGCTTGTACTTGTTTGTGCGAGGCTTGCCGCTTCTTGCTCTTGGTTTGGGCTGCCGAAATGAGAGTCTATTGTGCCTACAGTTTTCCAGCCGTCGTGCTCTTGTTGGGGGCCGAAAATTGGATGGGCGCCCTGTTGAATCCGAGTTATGCCGAAGAAGATGATGACGAGGAAGAAGTGGATGAAAATGGCAACCCCATTGAGGATGGTGGAGTCGTTCCCAAGACAAGGACGGTCGCCTCGGATCCACCCCTTCCCGTCGAGCGGTGTTTGGCCAGTTCGCTCCATACCGTGGCTCACATTTTGGGACCCGAAATTGCCGTGGCGGATATCTTGCCCGTGTTTACGGATTATTTTTGCGAGATTCCGACGACACCGTTCGACTCAATATTATTGGAGGATTTCCCACCTTTTTGGGCATTTTGCCTACGACGCAGCATCGGACTGATTTGGTTTTGGCCTGGAGCCGTTTCATGCACGGCGAAGATTGTTTGGGAGCCAAGAAACGATCGGCCACCAATCCGTTGGTCTTGAATTGGCGCCAACGCGATTTCCTGGCCCGGAGTTTGCCGCTTGCCACCCGAATTGATTCATGCCATGTTTGGCCCATTTGTCAACAATTGATCTTTGATTCTGTCAGTCTCATCCGAGATGATGATGTCCTGTGAACCATTCCCATTATGTTCAAAGTGGACACACCTGATACCATTGCGACCAAGTGGAATGGGAGAGCCAACGCGGGCGGCAGCGCGAAGAAAAAGTCTTCTCTCATGTCCTCCTCCAACTTCTCTTCCAAGACAGCCGTTTTGGAAATTGTCACGTGGTTTTAGTACTGAAACTAGGGGCTCCAACAAACAACAATGGCAGCAACAACACCAGCAACACAAGCAATAGTAGCAGTGCTCAGGCACTTCGTAAATCCGTCTCATCAGTGAGTACGGGTGGTTCAAATGTGGCCATCAATTGTTTTGTCGCTACATTGGATTGTCCTTGCGGTTAAACGAAGAAATTCGAGCCAGTGGCAAAAAGGATCTAGCGGCAGCCTTGGGGGGGAACCCTTTGCCAGTGTCTTTTGCGGAAACTCCACATAATCGATTGGTGACCTCCACGATAGTACTCGTAGTAAGGGAAACTTGATGAGGGAGCATCTCTTCGATCAAGCGTGTTGGTCATCTGTTGGTTTGGTCACAGGAAAAGCTCGCCGACTCGTTTCTTCAGGAAACGTGGCCCAGCAAGAAGGCCTGTTTTTGACATTCCTCCCGTAGTCGTGACAACATAAGTGCTTTGATTTGGCCTCTCAGTCTCCGGAATTGATGATGAGCAACGTTCCTCAGGTCCAGGATCTTCTGCTGATTCTACCACTAGATATCGAACATAATGATAAGGAAGTACATTGCTGGAACGTAAATGTTTCCTCTGCGGGGGAAAAGACCGTATACGCGAGCAGCGACATCGCCCTCATCATGTCGATTCGTCTCATCGTCTAAGTACTTGGTTGGATCTTTTTGTTCGCTCAGGGTGTGTATCTTGCATGCCGTCGAATTGCTCCGATGTACTTGATGAGTCACTGCTGGAGTATGTGTTGTCATCCCATTCATCGTAGATACTCTTGAACTTTATTGAATACATTTCTTGGGAGATGAGAGCGGGTACTTCAGCTACGTTCGGAATCATGTCTTGTTGGTTCCGCAACAGTCGTTCGATGTCTCTTCTAGATTATTTTTTGTGAGAACGGGTCCTCCTTTACGTTTATGAGTCTTGGGTCTTCCGTCTTGTGTAGCATGTTGATCCCGTGATCGGCAATAATATTTGACGTCCTTGCTCGCGAGTCATGTTGAGAATCGAGCGACTGCAAACTACGTCTACTACACGTATATGTATGTAGGGCTAGTGAATGTCCAATTTCAATTTGAGATGATATTTCTATGGCGTCGTTCATCGAACTCATTGAACGTTCAAGTGCTCTTGAGCAACTTGGCCTCTCGATTCTTCCGTGCCGTTGCTTCTTCGTCTGTCTCCATTCGTCCACTACTGTATCCACCCTGAGTTCGGTCCAACAAATCCTCAGTATCGTAGGCTCTCGCCGCCTTTTCTTTTCGATTCAAGGCCCTCTTGGCTTCCATCTCCTTGCGCAACCAATATTCTGCAATGCTCAACATTTTTGCGGGATGCTGTTCAGCTTTCAATTTTTGATACACATCGAGGTCCTCCATTCGACCTTGCCAGCCACAACTTCCCTTATCGGTGAGGAAAAACAAATGAGAAGCCCAATCATCCAATCCATCTGATAAAGCATTATAAGCGACCAAGACAAGATTGAGTTTCGTTCGTAAAAGCCAATGATCATGACAGTGTGTGCTTACCAAAAATGTGAGTGGCATAAATGATTGTCGCACGGCGTACATCAGACTCTTTGACCAACCAGCGCAAGAGATCTTGTCGGACGCAAACGTCCAAGCTCGTAGTGATTTCATCCAAGAGCAGAATCTTGAATGGACGAATCAGACCCAGCAAGATCTGAACTCGCCGACGCTGACCATCCGAAAGTTGGTGCATCCGCCAGTCCAAATCAATTCCGAGCATATCCACTAATTCATCACGACGTTCGGGATACGACGCTTGCAATCGTTCCATCATGTTCCGAACCGCAATGTCCGCCATAAGAGGAACCGCGTTGCCCACAAAGGACACATTGCGCATACCCCAGTCACAATCCAAGCAAGCTCTGTGAAAATTCAGTCGAGTGTCGTGAAAGGCATTCAAGCCAAGTACTCGGACCGACTGGTCCATTCCATTTTGTACATTGTTGCTGCTGGTCAAGTGACGTCCCGCTAGAACTCGAAGCAAGGTGGATTTGCCTTATCAAAACAAAGCACAAACACCATTTCAAAACAGAATCACCAAAGTCAGAATGCCTGTCGATCGAGACGTCATAACAGCTGGTCAATATCCTCTGGTATCATTTACCTGATCCATTCGCACCAATCAGTAAGCATCGCGATCCTGTCGTCAGTTCCAGGTTCAGCTTTTGAAGCACCATATTGTTGTTGTACTCGCTGACAATGGATGTTCCACTGTCACTGCTCTTGTAACAAAAGGTCAGATTTTTCACCTCAATGGCCTTTTCGCCATACTCGGGAAGTGGTGGTAGGGGCTTGGGGGTAACTCCATTCATGATTGTCTAGTGGATTCTTCTTCTCTCGTGCAGTTCTATTGGAATGGCTTGCGTCGCAAACTCGTCTGGTTTGTACAGCAAAAATTAATGATCATGGCATAATGACACACAAGAATCGGATGATGGAAAGCGAACAACACAAACAAGGTAGATGAGATGGATGTCTGCGTTTGTGGCTGCGTCTTTGCAAAATGACGTGTTCTCGTTGGTTCAAAGTTGGGCACTGCTGATGGGTTCTTGATTGCGTTGTCCCCCGTGCGCACATGCTCAGTCGCGGAGCGAACCAAACTGCCGTGGCACCCAGCATCGTTCCAGCTACGGCTCCATTCGTATGCGCGACCGCCCCATAACTCCGGTTTTGACGCGCTCACAATGGTGGGAGACATTGCGCTGTCCATCCGAACGCAACGACGACGATTATGATGATGATGATACAGAACCTCCGCACTCGACATGCCATTGTACGGTCAAGACTCTGCTTCGCTTCGCCATGTCCTGTTCTTCTTTTGTCGATAACTTTGATATGTCTATTGTTTCTTTCACCAGCTCTGGCGGATCCAAACTATGAGTATGTACGTGAGGTTTTAGAAGAAGAGGCCGAGTTTCACGATCAGGACAATTCGTACTACCATGAGGATGCCAAGCCTGCACAAGACGAGACCAGTGAGTCTTCGAGGCGTGCTCAAGAACGCGATGCAGAGTTTGAAGCCAAGGTCCAACACTTGAGTCGTCAAGAGCAAAAGAAGGCCCGCCAAAAGAAAAAGCAAGACGCTCGGTTGGTGTCTTGTTTATTAAGAGCATCGGAAAATCGTGATTACTACGCAGTCTTGGGACTCAGTCGCAAACAAGCCTTGAGTCAGTCGATTCCCCAGTGGCTCAGACGACTTGTTCCCAGTGAAAAACTGCGGTTCTTTGACCTGAGCGCCGCGGATATTCGCAAGGCCTATCGCAGCATGGCCACCCGTGTACATCCAGATAAGAATCACGATGGTCGAGCGGACCGTGCATTCATGGCATTGGAGGACGCCTACAGTATTCTGTCGGATAAAAATCAACGTGAAGAGTACGATGAAACCTGGAGCTTTCAGGCCTGGGATGGATGGAATGATCGACAAACGCGGGTGGTTCAAACCACACAAGCGACTCTCATGACAGTCGTACGAGTTGTTACCATGGTCAAGAAAGTTGTAGGACCATTTGCCGTTCCTGTTGGAATTCTCGCGGCTGTTTTCCTTTGAAGTCGTCGGCGTTCCATACTGTTGGAGTCGGTTCAGAATGGTTCTGTATCCTTCAACGTCGGTGAAGCTGTATGCGACTCAAACATTCAAGTGAAGCCGTAGAAGTAGCCGCCTACCTAGTTTTATGTGCATCAGAGCACTGTGTATCGAAGCTAAAGGGCGGTTGAATTTCTTTCAAGACAACAGATGATGACAACAACGGCAACGTCGCTCATAGTACCTATTGTAAGCCATTTATTCATTCATGGCAAGAGAAACGTACGTAATATATCCATCAGGATGTTACTATTGAAAATCTTGACTATTCGTGACACAGACTCACGTATTTCTGCCTACACTTCTTCCACAGGCACGCCTTCCAGGGACGAAATGGTGCTGTCATCTACGACCATGATGCGGGAGCGCTTTGAACAAGGAGGACCCGGTGAGCTTGTGTCCTCAGTGCTGGATGGGAAAACCACTCTTCCTTTTAATAGCATATCCATACTGACCCATCTCCAACCAAAAACTGTAATGTTTGGATTGTCAACGGAATGTTCAAACAAATAACCTGCCCGTTCCAAGACATTTGTGTGCTCACATTCGTAATTCAATTGGAGAAATAATTTCCAGGCCTTGCAAACCATTGCCGGTGAGGAAAAGACCTGTACCAAACGACGTGTCTCTGGATTCAGGACTCCGACTCGTCGAACGAGACACAGTTTGTTCGGCGACAAGATCGTTCTCGTCCGACACCAAGACGGTGGGGATGGTTCCGACGTTTGTCTCTCGTACTGGTTGATCCGTTCCCACGATTGCCGAAAACTGGCAGTCTCATCCTTGACGCGTTTGGACAACAAGTGGTCAAAACTCTTGGTCCGAATCGCATCGGCGCGTCGCTGCTGGACTCGCGCCTTTCGAAAAATGACACTCTCTTCGTGGTTGAACAGAAAGCAGTTTTGCCAAACCAATTCAACATCGTTCAAGGCGCAAATGAGTATATTTTCCAAACGGCCGTCAGACCTATAATACCCATACCCAAGTTGTGTCAGCACGGTTCCCAGATCCATTGGTTTCTTGACGATATCGGTATATCCCTCCACTCCAGTGACTGGACTGGTAAATTCCATTCCAAAGTCGTACGATATCAATGTTTGAATCATTTCATACACCATGGCCAACAGTCGAACAGTCTCTTTCTCGGAAGCCTTGGGTTGAAAATGACGATTCATCAGATTCAAGGCGGATTCTCCGTCGACCAAATCACGTGGAAACCCAATTTGTTCTTGAAAACATTGGGGACACATCCATTTTTTTGTGGTGAGCGCCGATTGGGACGGTGAAAGGCAGGTTGGATGAAAAGTACGGGGACAATGGTCGCAGCATTGAAGCACTCCAGGTTTATTGCAGACATTGCAGTAACTGCTCCTCCCATCTTCCACGCCAGATGTTCGGAACCGGGGGGACAAGGGGTCTTCTCTCAAGTCGGATTCGGCTCGTTTGTTTGAAAACACATAATTGTATTCTTTGGGAGTGCCCGCCTCAATGAATTGGCCTTCTGAAGAAACTTCGCGAGGAAAGTCGCTCACAGGTACCTGTGGGACCCGTTTTTGTCGCTGTTGTACTTTTGTATGCTGTTGTACTTTAGCACGTTTCTGTTTTCGTCGTTGCTTTGTTTGTGGTTTACGTTGTTCTTTTGCCGGTGGTGGTGGCTCTGGTTGAGGATAGAGGGGTACAACGAAATGCGTCCTAGGATAATGGCTGCTGGTATTGGTTTTTGTCGCGATACCGGGGCGCGAAAGGTAATGCGTCCGTCCTACGGCATCTACATGGACGAGAGGAGGATGACGATCGGATGACGGGGTTTTGAGTTCTTCCCTCTTGGCATCGTTTTGTTTGTCGTGTTCCTCTTCTGCTTCACTACTGTTGGAGGCGACAAACGTACTATCGCTATCATTGCTTTCAACTGAAACGTCCTCGGTGTTGTCTTCCACACCCATCCTCTCAGTCGTTGGGCTTTCTTGTGCTACTCTTGGATTGGATCTTTTAGGTTCCGCTCTTTGGGACTTTGTGCGGCCTGTGCGGGAAGGTGCATGACTGTCGTTCTAATGTGTTGTTCACGTCAAAATCTCTAGGGCAGGATGAGCCGCAAGCTATGTCCTTATTAGACACATATTAATTATTAATGTCTGCCATAGCCAATAGCTCTACATAACCCGGATATTGTGGTCGCGGATCCATTGTCCATGCGCGACCACAAAAATTTGAAGGGTCCCTTTTCCACCAAAAGAACCATGGCGGTCCTGTTGGAAACATCGGTGGGTGATTTGGTGATTGATTTGGATCTGGAAGGGTCTCCTGTCTTGTGTCGCAACTTTTTGAAGCTTTGCAAGGCGCGATATTACACCCAATCCTTGATTCATCATGTTCATCCCAATCGTTTTGTAGTATTGGGCGATCCCACTGGCACTGGAGATGGAGGCACAAGCTTTTATGGTTTGTTGACCGCCATGACGACAAACAAGAAGGATTCGTCATCATCAGTGTCTCGTAACGAATCATTGTTGGATAATAACGAAAAGAGGTTCTTAGCATCGTCGTCGGGTCGTCGATTGACCGAAGCAGAATGTCGCGAAAAGGGACGTGTGGTGGCTGTGGAACTCTATGGTCTCCAAAATACCGTGGGGAGTCAATTTTTAATCACCACCACCAGTGGACCCGACAAGGCATTGGATGGCTATACGCACCCCAAAGTAGCCTCAGAAAAACAAGAGCAACAACAACAAACGAGTGGATTCTTGTCCTTGGGAAAAGTCGTGGAAGATGAATCGAATTTATTGGATCGATGGGCCGATTGTTATTGCGACAAGGAGGGTCGCCCTTATGCCGATTGGAGGATTCGGCGAGCCTTGGTGGTTTATGATCCCTTTGATGATCCACGAGCCATGAAAACCTTGTTGCATCAACGGGGCGTGGAGGTTGTTCCACCAGACGAAACGCAAAACGATAAAATGAACAAGGAACCACTGGTGGTTGCTCGATCTCCCTCACCTGTCCGTCCTCCAGAAGAGACGGTGTCCTCTCGCATTCCAATCGAGGAAGTAGATGTGAATCCAGACGAAGACATCAATCCATTGCAAGAGCAACAATTTCGCCAAGAAATTCAACAAAAGGAAGATAAAAGTCGGGCGGTTGTCTTGGAAATTTTGGGCGATTTGCCCGACGCCGACATTCAGGCACCAGAAAATGTCCTCTTTATTTGTAAACTCAACTCCATTACGACCGATGAAGATTTACAGTTGATTTTGAGTCGCTTTGACGAAAAAGTGTCGGTAGAGATTGTCCGTGATCAGGAAACGGGGCAATCGCTCAATTATGCCTTTGCCGAATTCACCACACCTCAACAAGCCACACAAGCCTACTTGAAAATGAATCAAGCTTTGGTCGACGATCGAAGGATTGTCGTAGACTTTTCACAATCCGTGGCCAAATTGTGGGATCGACATCGACAACGATATCGATCAAAACAACAACAACATTCGAAACGAGCGCCATTGTCGGGTTCTCACAAACGACCTCGGCATGTATGATACTGTTGCTCGACAACCTCGCATGTAGAGAGTGGACGCCCACGAAACCACTGTAAAACACGAGATAGACGCCCAATAAACATGTGATTCTAGCGTTGCCAAATTTTTGTCACCCACAAGCCTCCAAGTGAAACCATGATGTTGTTGCTTTGTAGTTGACTGGGTAGTTGACGGTTCGCCGTTGGTGTCATGCTATTGTAGAACCTTTTCAATACAGCAAGCATGTATGATACGCTCACATTTCTGGTCAAACCCAAGAAGCAGGGTCCAAATTTGCCTCTCGAACTGATGTAGAGTTGCGAAAAAAGAAACTGTGAATCTAGTATGAATATCATTCAATACAAAAGCCGCATGGACTACAAGTTACGACGCAAATATCAACGGAACTTCTTCTGCCACAGTCTCTTCCATGATTTCAATGGATTGGTTAATGGGTGCAAAGAACCAGGGTGTTTCCGATACGACAGCCATTTTGGTAACCCATTCTTCCCAACTATACGAGACAACGGCCAACATGGCCAGTCGTCCATTGCGGATTTCGGCTTCCTCAAAGGCCTTTTGTTTTTTCGGGTCGGCTGGATACAAACCCAAGGGATCAAAGCCCAACTTGCCGGGTTGGTAGGCTGGATCACCCCGTCGGGCCTTGGCAATGCCGTACAAATCAATGGCGGCCGTCAACCCAATGCAAAAGCCCCACCAGATGGGACTCACTCGTTCCAAACCGCCATTCAACAAGGAGGGGACACGTCCCGTCGAGTCCAAGACTGGATCCAACTCCATTTGACTGGCAATCGCTCGATCCCACAATTCCGACGCGGGCCAACCAACGGCAGCCTATTCACATTATGAAATAAGACATGACATTCATGAGACCAAGTTTTCATTGTACGTGAGTCACAGACAAGGAACATGAAACGACACAACAACAACAACGCAAACATACCAGCATTGCCAGACGGGCATGTTTGATTTCGGCTTCTCGATATTCCCACAATTGTTCTCGGTTCTTGGCCAATCCTAGCGGATCAAAACCCACATTACCGGCAAATTGACAATCCACCAAGGGAGCTGGGCATTGCAAAAAGGGAATGGCCTTGGACATGACCACTCGAGGTTGTTGAGTCGGTCGAGGAGGGTCGACCGAAGAATTTTCGCTCTTGTCGCTTTCTTCCGACAAGGATGACGTCATACTCAAGGGCGAAGACGGGGAAAATGAAGCGGATGAACTGGCGGTGAATACCAGAGCATTCGAAGTGCACAACATCAATACCGAAGCTGCCTTCATCATGGTGGTGGTTCTTGACACTATGCGACAAGTGTGATGCTTGGTCGAATTCTTGTGTCTCGCAAAAAAAGGGAATGGTCTGAGGAGAGAACAACAGGCCAAATGACTTGGATTGCCCTCCCGATGGTTGTTAGGTGCACCATATGGGGGCACTACTATTGTATATGTCTGCTTTCTGACGCGCGTCATCCAAAGCCACTAGGAGATTCGGAACGACAGTACCGCATGTCCCCCAAGGTGCGACTGCGGGAACGTGCGGTGCTACACGTACTACCCGTACCACGCCCATGGCCCGCCAGCTCAAGCAATAGAGAGCGTACGCATACGCGAGGACCCGACCTAGCTACCTCTCGAGAGAAAGGAGAAGGTGAAGCCACAAGCCATGTCGTTATTGCCATCGAGTCAAACCTTATGATGGAAGAAACTGTGCTTGGCGCATTGAAAACGCAAACGAGCACTCTCTAGCTACTATAGGTCTCTACTATAGGTCGGAGAAGGGCTTCTCTGTTTGCCCTGAAAAAGAAAGGGTACCTTGGATCCGAACGACATGCTGCAAGAACACACATTCCTTCACAGATCTAAACTCAAGTAGTAGTCGTCTTTGAGTTCTTAGTCCAAGGAACGCCGCAGTCGTTGAAGGGCCAAAGCCACGGCCCACGACAAGACTCCCGACAAGACGTAACCAATCACTTCGGTACCAAGGGCCTGGACTCGTTTCCAATACAAGTCTCGTTCCACACGTTGACGTTTCTCCTTCCATGCCTCTTGCGCGTGTCGTGCCGCCTCCAAATCCTCTGCCGTGGACCGCCACGAAATGTATTCAAAATGAGATTCCACCACCTTGTCCAAAATCATTTCTTCCAGACTGTCTTGGTGTTGTGAGGATGATGATGATGATTGGGGCGGTCTCGACAGCTTTTGCATGGTCCATTGTTGTGCACTTGTAGGTACAGCTTCTCGTTGTGTGTCGGGTCCCAAGATCCATACGGTATCGTATCGAGTTTCTAGAATATTACCCACCACCAAATGAACTCCATAGGCTTGGACGGCTCGTTCGGCCTTTTCCCGTAATATGGCCGCGTCGGTTTCCAACTTGAAACTTACACAAAAGGCGGACGGTGCCCATTCGGACCGCAATCGTCCAATTGTTTTGGGAACAGGTTTCAAATGCAGTGTCAAACCACCAGCATTGGAAGATTCGTTCTGGTTCTGATTCTTGTTGTTGTTGTGGATTGTTTCAGATGACGATGAGGAGGATTGAATCTTGTGTTCGGCCCGTTCGGCTCGAGGAATGTAAAAATCGGACACGGCGGCCGCCAAATAGGTGAGGGCCAAGGAATGACAGGGCTGGAGGGCAGTGGCACACATTTGTAGTTTGGTCAGATACTCTTCCACTGTTCGAAACGAAATGGTCAAGAGTCGACGCTCCTGTTGAACTGTCGAGAATTCACGCATGGCCTTTTGGAGTCGAGCTGAATGTTGCAGAGCTCGTGACAAGTGATGACCATGCCCCGTGGGAGTGTCGGCAAACAATATGGATGCGTGCGCATTTGCCATGGACGACGATTGATACGTGCCACCATCAATATCGTTCTTGGTCAACCAAGGATCTTCTTTTCGCAGCACTTCACGTAGAGATTCCTCTTCTCCTTCTTCATTGTCCATGTCATTCATCGCTTCACCCGCGTTTGTGGTACGTGTGGATGGAAAGAGTTTGGACAGCGCTTCTGTATCAAGCCCAAAATGAGGTGGATGGCCCAGTTCTTGTGCCAAGACTCGTGCATATGGCGATGCCGATCCTTGTCTCCACAAATGAATGACGGCATATCCTCGTCGTAAGAACCCCTCGACTGCCGTGGCACCTCGGACGCCGGTGCTAAAATTCTCCAAACATCGGACACTGTGCAATTCGAGATCGGCCGCTGTTCCACCTGAAGAAACCAAGGCGATGGGTCGATTCCGGTCACCATGCAAGACCACAAAGGCGTCCAAATCTTGAGAGAGTGCCCTCTCTTCGGCTTTTGTCAAGGCGTTCAATACCATGTCATTCGTCGTTTTCGGAAAAGATTTTCAGAACAAGTTTGACCTGAAAGGATCTGGCATGTAATTTTACTGCGACTAATACTGATGAGAGCTACCCGCTCTACCACATTAATGAAACCCCATCACAATTTCTCCTACTCTAGCACATTTCATGGGACATGGGACACTTCTAGAACTTGGCCAATTCTGGTGCGAATATCAAGAGCAATGGACAGCCATTCTTTCTTAGAGAAAAGAGTCTACGCTCGGCCCTGAGAGTATATCATGAAGCCACTCCTACTACAGGAGTACCGTGTTGACAGCTCATGAAGGTCAAGAGTCCAGCACGTTGTGCAGTGGGAAACCGTTTCTCTCGCGAGATCTAAATTAGGCACAGGAACAATTACAGGGACAGAGTACATCATGCAAGTACCTTTCCTACGATGTTAACAGCTTCTGACGACCAAGTGTAATGGACAACAGTTTCTCTCTCGATCAACAAAAGATAGATGGAGTAGACATGGAACATGCAACCACTTCTATGGAAAGTTGACTGCTGATGATGATCAAGCGCAATGTAAGGTCTGCTGACTGGTACTCGGAAGAACGGCGGGAAATATGAATACTAAAGAGGCGAAACATCATGTCTATGTTGGTATTACTTGAGAGTTTTGAGGAAAGCTCGCACGTCGTCGCTGACTTCCTCTTTCGGTAACACTTTACCACCTGATTCACCACCAGTGACGACACCAACGCCAGAACGCTTTGGTGTTGGAGCTGGAGCAATTGGGGCGGGTGCCGGTGCAGCAGGTTCTGCCTTCTTTTCTTCCTTTGCGGCCTTTTTCGCGGCTTCAGCGGCGGCCTTCTCAGCAGCAGTCTCTTCAGCGGCCTTTTTGGCAGCGGCTTCATCCGCAGCCTTCTTGGCGGCTGCTTCTTCAGCGGCTTTCTTGCTAGCAGCTTCCTCGGCGGCCTTCTTGGCAGCTGCTTCTTCAGCAGCCTTCTTGGCGGCAGCTGCCTCCTTCTCTGCGGCTGCGGCCTGTTTCGTATTAAATCAAGTTAGTCGCTGAAATGCATGAGATTGTATGCGTGTTTTCGACAAGTCTTACCTTCGCCTCAGCCTTTTGGGCCGCGGCTTCCGCCTCAACGGTTTCTTCGGCAAGCTTGGCTTCTTTGGCGGCGTCATCCTTAGCAGCCTTCTTCAATGCCGAGACTTCTTCAATCTTTCCAACCTCTTTCTCTGTTAGCTTTTTCTCCAACGCAATATTTCCCTTTTTCAAGGCTGCCAACTCTTCCTTTTCAAGGCCTTCCTTAACTCCAGCAAGCTTGGATTCAGCGGCGGCAGCAGCCTTTGCTTCTGCCTGGGCCTTCTTTTCAGCCTTTTCTGTTTCGGCTTCCTTCTTGGCCGCTTCCTTCTCTAGCTGTTCGGCTTCCGAACGCGCAGCAGACGCCTTCTTCAAAAGGCTATCGTAGGAATCATCCGTGGCCTCAGCCTTTTTGACAGTCTGCGCTCTTACAGGGGTGGCCTTATTGGACGAAGCGGCTTGCTTGGCTTCAATCGCAGCTCTCTTGGCCGCAAGACGCTCTTTTTGGGCAGCCAAGATCTTGGCTCGTGCTTCATCCGAGGCACTGGGAGCCTTGGTCTCGGACACCTTGGCACTGCCGGAAGATCCTGGAACAGAAATAGAAGGAGCAGAAAGAGGGAATTCGCCTCCACCAAAGGGGTTGGTAAGGATCGCTCCTGCTGAGACGGCGGCAGCTCCCAAGAATCCCTGGAGAATCCGACGTGTGAGGATCAACTCGCCTATAGATCGACAAACAGACAAGAGGGTAATTCATTATAGACTCACCAACGCAGTGGCCACGCCGCCACCATCGACTTCGACAGTCTTGGACGCCTTTTGGGCAGCTTCACGTGCCGCAATTTCCTGTTGGATCTGTTCACGACGAGCAGCAGTGTTGGCGAGGAAGGAGCGACCAGCACTCAAGGCAAGCAAAGGAGCCACCACCAAAGGCGCGGCACCAAGAGCAATTCCTGGTCCAACTGCACCAGTATCAGGAACCGATGGAAGATCGACCTTGGGAAGGTCAACCTTGGGAAGACTGGGAGGAGGTGGAGGAACCGGGGGCTTCACAACCACAGTTGGTGCAGGCTTAGGAGCCGGAGCCGGCTTGGGGGCAGGCGCAGGCTTGGGAGCCGGATCTGGCTTAGGAGCTGGTGCTGGTTTGGGTGCCGGTGCGGGCTTGGGCTTTGGGGCAGGTTTGGGTGCCTTCTTTGGCTTCTCGGCCACTTGCGCTGGTGCCGGTGCTCCAAGAAGCTTGGCCTCCAGATCTTCCACAGCATTCAGGCTCACAGTGGGTCGGCCAAATCGAGTTTGAGGGAAAACAAACCCGTAGACCGAATTAAGGCCAATCGCAGCCAAAACCGTACTTCTGCTGAACTTCATGGTTGATTCTATTGGATTGTCAAACCAATGAGTCTCAGGATTTCCGACGTGTGGCAATTGCAGTTTGAACTTACGTATCTTTTCTACGGGACTGACGTCATTCACGAAGCGGACATCGCCTTTTGTCCGTAACAATGGCCAAGTCTGATGGACTAAAGTCACGCCAACAACAATATAGGTGCGATACGACACCATCAATCAAAACACAAAACCAAAACCACACAATTGCAAAACCACACAATTGCAAAACCTTGCAACACCATGTTTTGCACCAGTCACCCCAATATACTCCCCCGCCCCAATGGCAGAATTCATCCCAAACATGGACGCAGCCCCACTCCTCTGCGAACTAGCCGCTTAGGAGTCACACTCTCGTATAGACAGTAAATTAGTTTTCAAAAAAGTTAGTCCACCTGTCCTCTATCTATGAGATATCGACAAAGCAAAGCTCACCAAGTTGCGTTATTCTATAGCTATTTGTTGCTTTCATTGAACATTAAACTTAAAACAAGGAGGAAAGTCTTGCATAAGATCTCGTGACATGCAGCAGGGCTCTGATTCTATAGGATGAGGCACTGTTCGAGATAGACCGACTTTCCCGTCCATTCTTCCAACTGGAATCATAGAAAAACGATCTCAACAGTTGGTTTCTTTCATTGATGTTACGCAACTGGTCGATCAGCACCTTCCAACAAAGAGGGCACGTCTTGTTTGATTCGCCAAACTCTGTTCCCTGTTCGGTTGCGCAGAGTGTGCCATTGGTTTCACGCGTGTCCAGGAGAAAAGACTATGTGGCAGCGCCCAGTACAGACTTTAAATATCAAAAATCCTCTAGACCGTAGGGATCAAAAGTGTCCAGATTGTCGTCTTCCAGCTCAAAAACAGCAGCCAGTTTGCTGTTGACTTGAACATTTTCTTCACCGTAGAGCAACTCGTAGAGATCACGTCGTTCCTCCCGTAGCCGAGAGACGGAACCATTCTCATCTCCCTTTTTCCGTTTGGGGCTTGATTCCTCTTCTTCTTCTTTTTCCTGTGTTGGTGGAGCGGTCGTTGTTGTTGCTACAATTGGTTCCTTTTCAGACTGTGTAGTTTCTTGGTTGTTCATTGTAGTGGTCGATACCGATGGAGCACTTCGTTGTTTCGGTTGAAGTGGGACCACTTCCACAGCTTTGCTTTTCTCGGTTACCTGGGTTCCTGATGTTGAAGTTTTTCTCTTGGTCGTTGGCTTGGACTGTTTCTGTTTCCGAGGGCCAGACAGGGGTTGAATGACGCGGATCGTGGATTCCAGATCGTCGTCACTGCTGGCTGATAATGTCGAAAGGGAACTTTGTTCGGCAGATACAGAGACCGTCTTGGATGACGGTTTTTTCCTCGTGCTTGGTGATTTTGTCGACGGTGGTCTTCTCTTGCGCGGTTTGGGTTGTACCATGTCGGCTTCTGTCCTCCTGGCCAATGAATCGGTGATTTTTTTCCGGTATTCACTATCTTGCCATCTTAATTTCATGGCCTCACTAATCTTTTCCCGATGAGCAGGATCCAGCTGCTGCTTCGAGTAGCTTCGTTTGGTCATTTTCGCCATCATGGATTGTCGGAATTCCGGATCCTGCCACTTCTTTTTCAGGGTTTCGCTGATTTTTTGACGAATCTCCTCTCGTGAATTGAGGACAGAGGTTTTGTTCTGCATGTTGGAACGATAATCAGCATCGTTCGCCCATCTCTTTTTGAGCGATTCCGATATTTTCCGTCGCGTTTCTTCACTATGTACAAATCCACGACGAACCTTGTCGGGGTCCACCTTTTTGCGACGAATCTCTCCTCGGGCATGTTTTTCTTTGAGAATTTTGGAAATCTTTTGGCGCGTTTCCATGGTTGGTGTGTAGCCTCCGTTGGCGGTCTTTCTCGCTCGTCGTTCGGCGTCTCGTTTCCGGCGTTCCGCCTTTTTTTGTTCTTGGTATTCTTGTTCCGTCAACCCCAAATCCTGGAGCTTTTGTAAGAAACGCTCCCGGTTTTTGGCTCGGACACCGGCCGCTATTTTCGCCTTTTCTTCCTCGGATCGTTGCTTTCCCTTATTCCAGGGAGTCTTTCCCTTGTTGGCCGCCGAAATTTTGGCCTTGGAGGCCACGGTATGACTGTATCCACCCTTTTCGGTCGGCATGCGGACATCGGCGGCCATGACGGACGAAAAGGAAGTTCCAGCAACTCCATGGAACAGTTCATGTTCCTCCAGAATCGGAAGGCCATTCTTATCATTCACTGTAACATTGGGGGCGTAATAGACGTCCATGTGATGACCATGATGAGCGTCGACATCCTGCAGAGCCAAGCCCCAAGCAGTCCTTGGGGAAAACGACGACTTGGGCGCCAGTGGTACAGACTTTGGTACATTGGACAGGCATCTCATGGAAAACACTCGTTGACTCCCCACACAATCAAACCCATGTGTGCCTCGAGCGGTCCACAAAAGGGAGATGAGGGTCGCAGGAAGGAACATTAGTAGGACACCTGGTTGTTCCATGGTTCTGTACCACGCCCTACCGGGTTGGCTTTGCATTTTCCTCCTCGTTCGTCGTTTGTGTGGTCGATCTAGCATGGGTTCCGGTCCACCTATCGAAGTACTGCAATATCCTTGGGGATGGCAACCACAAAGCCGACCAGAGAGACAAGCGAGACCGGAACGAACTCGTCAACGTCAATGGAAGGCAAAGGTTGCATCAGTGATGGATTTTGGATGGACCGGGACAGCGCGACTGATACGCGATAATGAAAACGCCGGCGCGCATGTCGCGCACGCACCTCCACGGAGCAGATTCTGCCCCCAAATATTTTTCAAGATTGCAAAAATTGTTCTTTGACCATGGCAGCAACCACAACCGATTCTCCGTCGCGGAAAAAGACTGGCAAGCCAGCGAGTGGAGGTGGCAAAGATGACAAAAAGAGGAAACTGAAAGAATACAACAAACATTGGAAAGGTTATGTGTTTATTTTTCTGAGCTCTCTCATTAGTAAGTCCGAACCAATACATTCCATTGGACAATCCCAAGATACGTTGGATCTCATCTCTCACCAACTGCTGTGCCTGCCTTTGTGGAAAGACTTGTCGGCGGCCAGCAACGCTGCCAACTCCTTGACTGATGCGGGGAGTTGGCAAATGGCCGTAACGTTTGGCAGTGTCACGTTTGCCCTTTCCTGCTTGATTCTTCTCTTGGACCGCACCAAATGGCTCAACGAAAAATGTGGCGATTATACCAAAGCCTATGACGGTAAGCTTGAGGGGACTGTCCTTGTCTTGTTCATTGTATGGTGGATCATCGGCGTCGGCTACCAAACTCAAGTGGATGGCATCGCCTACTTGGCCAACAATGTGTACTTTAGCGCCTGGTTGTGCCTGGCCTCGTGCATCTACACCTTGAACAAATGGTCCACCGAGAAGGATATCTTATCGATCGAAGAAATCACAAGTATTAGCATTACACTTCCCAGTTGGTATTTGCTTTTATTTGGAAGCATGATCGTGACGGGAACTTCCATGCATTTGTGGTTTGAAGTGTCGGACGATTTGCGGTCCGAAGCCGCCCTGGGCATGGCCTTGGGAGCTGGATCCTTGGCGGTGAGCTCGATTTGGATCATGGCGCATTACAATTTTATTGAAGTGATTAATGAAGGTGGTTGGTTGGAACTTTGCTCGAGCTTTTTGGCCATTTTACTCTGGATTGTCGGTTGTGCCGTCCTGACCCAAGAGGGTGGCATTGCCGCCACCTTGGTCGGCGATGGCTGTCGCAACTCATTGTCCATGGGAACGTCACCCGAGAACTGTACCGTTTCTTATTTGAACGAACGCAATCAGATCCAACAAGAACAGTGTACGGATATTCGACGACGACTCATTCCGGGGTCCAACCTCTATGCCAGTCTCTGGCTGTGTTTGGGGTCCGCCATTAGTGTCGCCTTCAAGTGGAAAAAACAACAGGCTCAGAATTTTGCCCATGCCGCACAACAAAAGGCGGGAACGGGCAAGGCAGCATCATCCCAAGGCAATGACGATGACCATGACGACGACGATGATGATGATGATGATGATGATGATGAAAGTCTCAATGACTTTCACGATGTCGATGTCTTTTGAGTGGTACCTACACCACACACAAAAACGATTGACCAAAGGACAAGGCTACAGAGGATAGGTTGGGTCATGTGGTGTATGATTCTTCCCTACAATTCTTATGGTTGCTCCGCCGAGCATCCTGGGGGCGCGTGCGCTATCGTTTGTGAGCTGTACGTGTTGTGTGGGTTGGGCCCCATTTATTCGGGTCTTATGGCAGGCATTCTTCCTCTCTACTTGGCCCGTGGCTTTTTCTCGTCTTCGAGTTTTTGGTACTGTTGCTTGGCTAACGAATAGACTAGTACCCCAGCCAGTCCAATCGCCGATCCAATGGCTGCTTGTAGGGTGATTTCGTTCCGAAAGACCATGACCGAGGCCACGAGGATAAAGACTCGTTTCATGGTATTGCCCACGGCCAAGGTGACGGGATGGACCGAGCCCAAGGCCAAGTACATGACTTCATTGTTCAAATAGTGAAAGAGACCGGACAAGAGGACACTAAGAATGAGTTGGTCCGGTGCTTGTTGTTCCAGAGCCTCGGACCACGTCGATCGAATCGACGACCCTTCCCCCATAATCGTCAAGGGAATGGAAATGATAAAGGCGGCAATCGTGACGAGGGCAAAGACATTGGGGGGTGTCAGGTTGGTTCCAATCGGTGGTTGACCTTCTGGCGTGGTCATGGCGACTTTGGACAAGACGGCCCGGAGGGCAAAGGCGAGGTTACTGCCCATGGCCATGCCAAAGGCAAGCCAGGAAAAACTCCGTTCCTTCAAGCAGGCATATCCGACGCCGCCCACGACGGGCAACAAACTGGCATAGACCGGGGCCGGCATCCATTTGCCAAAACACAGGGCGGACACGACGGCACTAAAAAAGGGTTCCATGGCCTTGACAATGTGGGTAAAGGAGACCGGGCCGGCATTCAAACTCAGGACGGTACACAATTGACCCGTCGCATGCCACACACCCACGTTGCGGACGGCGGTTTTGCCACTGGCTTCCAAGGTTGGCACCGACCGTAACCCGAGTGTCCACAAGGCCATGGCGTACAAGGCGCCAATCCCCAATTGGAGGGAACCAACTGTCATGGGGGCATCCCAGACATTGAGCACGCGCTTGTTGACGACTAAAAAAAGAATCGAGCAGGACGAAAACAACAACAGAACCAAAGGAAAATAATAAAGAAGAAGAGTGTTTTGAGTGAGTCTGTAATTAAAACAATCCATAATCCACCAACTTGCAATGTTCCTTTCCCTCGTGCAGTACGTACTGTTGTAGACAATGTTGAGGGCATACCACAGGGCAAAATAAAAGCCAATCAAAGCTCGACGCAACAGATCCTCCACCAGGGGGCTACGGACCGCACCTCCCCGTGGTGGAAGCGAATCAGGAGTCGTATTCTTCATTGCAGAGGAGGACGAGGAGTTGGGTCCATCCTCCTCCTGGTTGTGAGGCGGCGGTCGCCGCCGAAGACCCGTGGTGGATGGAGTCGAAATGGTGACGGGGCGTTTCCGGAATTCGGCTGCCTCCGCCGAATCGGTATTAGTGCTGATAACAAGAAGGAAGAAGAACCACAAGGATACGATTTGCCACCAAGACCACCGTTTGTTTGTCTTTGTTCCAACCACACGGTGGGTGGACGGGTCCATGGTCGGGTGTCGTTTGACAAAAAGAACAAATCTTGATGGGAGGACGAGACATGAAGATGACACACGTCACACAGACAGACGGACGGACGAACTGGAGCTGACAGGAGTCCCGGATACTTTTGTAACGGGACTCCATTTATACTACTTTTGGTCGCCCATAAAATGAATGCCAGGGCTGCATTTGCGTCCTCGGTATCTTCTTCGCACCTCCCTCGTTTCATCTTCTCTCGACAGCTTGTCAAGACGCGTACGAGAAACTTGTCAACTGTCAACATCTCCTTATCATCTCTCTCGTCGTCGGTAATCGCTTCGCTTCTCTTTCTCGCTTCGATTGCTTCGTTGCTTGTTCTTTGGTCGTTCCCCTCGCCATCGCGTGATTGTTGCTGGCTTGACTTGTTTCATTCATTCATTCTACAAACGAGAGTGTCATACCATGTTTTATCGATCCACCTCCGTCGCCACCCGTTCCTGGCAAAGACTGTCGCACGCGTCCAGCGCAACAACCCGAATCCATCTTCCCAGCGCTGCTGCGATTCGATCCTATTCCTTGTCGGCCCCCCTTTGTTCGGATGACAGCAACAACAACAAGGGCAACAGCAACACTGTCGTGACGACCAAAAAGACTTTGGTGACTCGCGAAGAAGGCGTCCATCAAACCATGAAGGTATCGAAATCATGGCGGAACAAACCCTTGTTTCGTCGTCAAGGCGATGTCCGCTTCAAAACCGGAGCCGAAGCGGCCCAATTGTTGGTGGATGAAGCCACACGACGAGATGCCCCCCTGACGCAATTTATTGATTCCGTCTCGAGTGCCATGCATTGCTTGTCGCCCGTCTTTGATCGGAATCCCAAATATGCCTTTATTGCCAAAACACTCATGGAACCGGAACGCTATTTGCAATTTCGAGTCGCCTGGATTGACGATATGGGTGTCGTCCGTATGAATCGAGGCTTTCGGGTCCAATACAGTTCCTCCTTGGGATGCTTCGAAGGGGGCTTGCATTTTGGATCCCACGTGAGTAATGCCGTCATCAAGTCTCTGGCCTTTGATCAAGTCTTTTCCAATGCCTTGACCGGCTTTGACATGGGAGCCGCCGTGGGTGGGTCCGACTTTAATCCCCTCGACAAGAGCGAGGGCGAATTGCAACGATTTTGTCAATCCTTCATGACCGAATTGGCCAAGTACATTGGTCCCGATATTGACAATCCCTGGATGGGCATGGGTGTCGGACAAGAAGAAATGGGATACCTCTTTGGACAATTCAAACGCATCAACTCCAAAAATAGTATCCCCGGACGATACTTTCTCAGTGGCAATGTCGAAGTAAGTGCAACCGAATCCAAAATGATGTTGGAATGTCACGAAACCAAGCACTACGGAACATGTCTCACATACACCCTGTCCATTGTTGCGCGCGCACTCCAATTCTGCGATACAACTACTACAACACCAAACAAATATTAATAAATAATGATAGAGTCCTGGATATGGAGTGGTTCATTTTGCCCATGAAATGTTGAAAGACAAGGGAGATTCCTTGGAAGGAAAGCGGTGTTTGATTGTCGGCAGTGGCAAGGTGGCTCGTTCCGTGGCTGACAAACTCTTGTCCTATGGAGCTTTACCCTTGACCTTTTCCGATGCTTCGGGTCATGTCTACGAACCGGATGGGATTAAAGAAGGACAATTGCGAACCATTAACAAAATCAAGGAAGAACGTGGGGCCCTGCTGGGACGGTACATTATTTCTTCCACCACGGCGCAATTCAATGATCCCGACAATCTCTTTGACATTCCCTGCGATCTCGTTTTCCCCTGTGGTGCCATGTCGGCCATTGATACCGCCCAAGTCGAACAATTGGCCAACAATGGCTGTACGGGCATAATAGAAGGCGCCCAAAAGACGGTCACGGCGCCCGCCCGCAAGACACTCAAGAAACGAGGCATGTTGTACGGACCGCACAATGTCACCTTGACCGGAACGGCCATTGCGCATCACATTGGAGCCGGCATGACAGATGAACTCTTGGTGGACCATGTCGCCCGGATTTATCGAGAAGTCAAGGGAACGGCGTCGGAATTCAATGTCCGAGGAGACTTGTATGCCGGAGGCAACATTCAAGGCTTTTTGCGGGTCGCCAACAAAATGGTGGGGCATGGAGCCGTGTAATAGTAGTTCCGAACAAGAGAACGAGAGAGAGAGACGGCTGTCTTGTGCTAGAGGAGAGACTTGTTCTAGACTCTTTAGTTGGATTGGCATTGCATCGTCCGAACTCATGTCTATAGCAGTATTGTGTGCAACTATCTATAATACTTGAGAATGACACAAAATCGTAAGGAATCCACAAACAGCGCACTGTAGAGGGCCCATTTCTTGCTTCAAACACGTTTTATAATATCCTTTGTTACTCCTAGGAGTAGGAGTGTAAATATGCAATCGTAATTCGTAATGAAGAGCCATGGTCGACAATCTTCCTACCTAGTAATGTTAAGATGAACAACAGCTTTCATTAGTGCCACGCATAAACTCTTTCTCTCCTAGTAGTTGTTTGCATCAAATCCATGAGTTGTTCCAGGTTTGGTTTCGCGCTGCTTGCGTGGATAAGAAATAACATGCGACGGTATCGATTGTCAATATTGGTATCTTCGTCGGACAGTAAATTCCATCTTCAGGTCCTCCCTCCTCCGTCTCGTTTATGTATTAGAACAACTAGGAAGCAAGTACAGGACCACTGAACCTGTACTTCCAGTGCATCCCGGGGTAACCCAACAAAAGTATCGAGCGTAACTCTATGCGTATTGTGGCAATGATCTGGGAAAGGAGTACCAAGTGCACTTTGGCGAGAATGTGGACAATTGTCTCCATCAGCTATTTATCAATTCGAAGGATACTTGATATCTTCTTCCGTCAGACTTTCGGCGTATTTCATCCAGGGATGCTCGAGGGCCTCCGAAGCGGAAGGTCTCTTGTCTGGATCGATCGTCAGAAGCTTTTGAATGAAATCTGTAAAAACTGCTTGTTGCTTCTCATCTTTCGAGAGTTTGGCATTGGAATTGTACCTTCTCATTAAGGACGACGAAAACCCTAACCTGGACGATAGACAGGTCACCTTTGGTTGGAAAAGATCCATGTATTTCTTCCTTCGGTCACTGGAGGTGTCATCGTCATCGTCGCTTGTCTCACTCTGCGAATCTTCATGTTCGTGCTCATCGGAAGCTAGTTTTTCGAATAACAAGCCGCATTTCGTGAAAAACCGACCACTCTGTCTTCCTTGAGCAATCATATGAGACGGGAATGTGCCACAAATGGCTTCAATGCGGCTCAACATGGAAACAATGGAATCGTTCTGGAATGTGACTTCACCTGTGTACATCTCGGCTACAACACAGCCCAAGGACCACACGTCGATTCGTCCGTCGTAGGGCAAACCCAGAATAACTTCGGGTGCCCGATATGATCTGGACTGAATGTAGGATGATTGACGGTCCGTCAAAAAGCAAGAACTTCCAAAGTCAATCACTTTTACTTGTGCTCGACTGTAACTGCTCAAGAGAATATTCTCTGGCTTGACATCCGAATGCACCAGACCCAACTTATGTACAAAGTCAAGAGCAATCAGAATCTGTCTGGTCAAATAGCACAAACGGGGTATTGTAAAGTAAGGTTCTTCGTTGCTGTCAATAATGAACTTTCCGAATTCGAAAAGATTCTGTCGAAGCAGTTCCGTCACAATGATCAGGTGCTCCCTGTGATAAAAGAATGTCTTCATCTCGACAATGTTCATCTCCTGGCACATGCCTGTCTGACGCAAAAGCTCCAATATCTTGATTTCATCCAGCGATTGGTCGAAAAAGTCTTTGGTATTCTTGATCACTTTCAGACAAACTTCATCATGACCATCTGGTCCATCTCCATCCGAGCTCAAATCCACGCATCGATAGGCTGTACTAAACGCAGCACTACCTAGTTCTCCTTCCACTAAGTATTGTCCGGCAACAACGTTTCCTGCCTCCAATACCAGATCTTTGGTCGGCTCAAAGCCCGTCACGTGCGACTTGTATATAATGGGCAGGTGAAAGTATTCCAAGTCGCCCATCTCGCCACGGCCGGTGGATTTGACACCCGGGAAACAAGCCAGTGGTTGTTCTTTGGGGTAAATACGTGCTCGTGTCGCAATTTCATCTTCCAGCCGGCTTTTCTTGGCGGCTTCTTTACTAGCCAATTCTTGCTTATCCAGCAGATCTTCGGCTTCTTTCAAATCTCGTTCAAAGGCTTCATCGTTCTCATCGTCATCGTGTGCGCGCTTTTTCGCAGTGGCGATCATGCGCTCAAAGGCATATTCCACGGCGGCTAGCTGTAAGGTCGTTAATCGGATAATACGATAGCCCGCTTCATCGGGATTGCTCTCATCCCAGTCTGGTCGTTTGTCCACAAGCTTGAGAGATTGCACCATGTTCGAGTCCAACAAATGGGCGCACAAGGTTTTCATGAGTTCGTCCGTCTCCTCGTCGACTTCATGGGAGGAGTATTTGTCCCCCGTTTCGTCGGCCAACGCTCCCGTTACCATGGAAACAGCGGCCGACAAGGAATCCAACAGGGACGGGGAGGTATAGGAATCTCGTTGTTGTTCCATATCGCCTTCGAGCACAACTCCCGTCGTGCCCCCGGCGTTTTTACTGAGGGGGCCCAGAACTCCATCGAGTTCCGAGTGGTTGTTTTGATTTTCATCGTCATTTTCAATATCACAAAATGCGTCGTCATCCTCGTCGTCGTCGTCGTCAATATCGGCATCCTCGTCTTCATCTTCTGCTTCTTCTTCTACTACGTCGTCTTGCACGTCTGACCCTCGGATATCCGCCGAGCCACTTTCCTTGTCATCATAGTCGTCGTCGTCGTCCTGGTCCTCGTTTCGTTGTTTATCGGGGTCGGGGCTGAGAACACTTCGCACGCGTCGATCAATGACATCGTCTTTTTTGGACCGTACGGCCCGTTCTTCTTGCAAACGCACCATTTTGTCCAAGTCGTCTTCGGGTGGCGTTTCGTCCCGAGGCGGCGGCTGAGCCGCCCCCACGAGGGAGGTGTCAATGGTCAAGTTGGTTTTGGGGCGCGTAGTACTACTGGTGGTGCCTACAGCCGGTACGGCGGCTTCGGTGGGGGGTTGGAGCAGGCGGGCATTGTGATTGGGCGACGACGACCCCAAGGTGGACGTGGAAGGGGCACCGAGCAAATCGGTCATGGCACGGACCAAGGCATTTTCGCCATTCGTCGTACTGTCCAATACTTCAACGACGGCCTGTGGTCGAGTCTCCTCGGGACTGGCCGTCTTTTTTTCTTCTCCTCGACTGGTCGTAGTAGTCGTCGTAGTAGGAGGAGGAGGATGCGTGGTGGGCCAGTGCGGAGCCGTGGTGGGTGGTGGTGATTGGGAGTCGTCGTGTGGGGTCCGCGTGGGTTCGGCCAAGGCGTGCAAGGATGCTGGTTCTCCTCCTCCTCCTCCCCGCGATCCTCTCCCTTGACTGTGGGCCCGTTCCAAAATGGCCAACAAGACTCGTTCGACCCCGCGATGCACCTCTTGCTCGGTGGTATTCGTAGTCGTATTATGACTACTCAGTGTCGTGGAAGGATTCATGGACGAGACTTGGGAGGGTGCCGCGGAGGTGGACAACAAGGTGGGCAGTCGATCGTCGTCGTCGGGTTCCGGTTCCTTGGTTCGAAAGGTGGTGGAGGAGGGGACCGATCGTGACGTGAGGGCTCCTCCTCCTTCCGCGTGGTCGTCGTCCAGGGTCGTGGTTGTGGTGGTGGGGTGCCCCAAGGACGCCAGGGCCGCCTCGGGTTGTGAGGCGTGGTGCAGCCATGGTTGTGGTCCCACGACAACATCGCTGTGGCTACTGCTGCTAGGGACGGCTGGTGCTTCGAGCGGCGTACTATACTTGTCTTCTTGTTTGAGTTCGGCCAGTCGGCTGGCATAGCGGGCCATGCGTTCTTGCCGTTGTTTGCGGCGGGCTTCAATTTCCGCTTGATAGGCTTCGCCCAAGGCCACGGCCGACGGAGTCGTGGCAGTTGCCAAAGCCTCCTCGCTGGAGGATGGATCCATGGCGGATTCCGCCGCCAACAGGACCGTGGCCTTAGCAGTGTCTTCCTGTGATGGTTCGTCCCGCAATTGCAAAATCCGATCGGCTTCGGGCGGTGTGCGAGACCGAGGATTCATTCTCGTCCACGACGACGACGAGGATGCTGCTGCTGCTTTGGACGAGGACTGGGGCGAACTGGGAGGATGGAGCAACATGCCATTGGGAGACGAAAAGGCGGCAGTCGTCGTCGTGTCACCGGCAGCCCGCGGCGTACGATGTTTGCGCAAGAGATCGAGGGCTTCTTTAATGGCATCTTCGTAGGGATTGGAGACTTCGGAAGAAGCCGTGGAATGGTGGTGGTGATTGTGGGTAGTAGTAGTAGAATTGTGAGCATGATGCGTATAGTGCGTGGGAGTGGTCCCATCTCTCCGCGATTCGGCTTCCACGGCGGCTGGATGGCTGTTGCTGCCTCCGAGAATTTCGAGGCGTTGTTGTTCGTGTTCTTGCAAACTTTTTAAAATCTCGACCGAATCTCGATTCGTCGTGTCGTGTTGGGGTGGTGGTTGCTGCTGCTGTGGTTGGGGAGACAGAGTCGCTGTCGGTGGTGGTTGCACAAAGTCTTGGGCATTGTAAAAGCTAAAGCGCGTTTGGGTGTGATGCGAGCTCACCGAGGCACTGTCCTTGTTGGTGGCGACACCATCACTGGCCGCCGATGCCGTGTCGTTCATGTTGATTCAATCAAGGAAACTGGGACCTTTTAAACGTATTGGACGGACCGACTTGTGCCCTCTTGTTGTCCAACGAGAGAAGGGATCGATCGAGCCGTAGAGTAGATTGCACCAACCAACGGGGTCTCCCACCAAACACCAAATCAAACAACGGATCCAATTCCTCTCACTGAAACACGAACGGGGCCTTTCCTTCGATGATCACAACACTCCACCAATCCAGAGACAAATGAATCCACAGAGAACACACACAAGAGAGAGAGAGCGAGAACAGGGTCCACAACAAAGGTGGCAATGAGATTGCTATGTTGTAATAATTGATTCTGGGAGAGGAGAGACGATGAAGAGAGAGAAATTGGTGCAGTGTGGTGGTGTGTGCGTTTTGGTACCGTCGCGCGCCGGTCCTGTGCCCGGCAGTCCTCGTACGTTAGAAATACATAGAAGAACGCCGGCGCATGGATCCGATGGGATACTCTGGCACAGTCAGTACAGGCCGATTTTTGGATCGATTCAAAAGAAAAGAAATCAATGACGACACATGCTTTGGCGCCGCGGGCGCTCGAGTCTTGGATGAAACCGAGAAAATAGAAAAAATCCAACTCTTGAAAAATGAAAAAAAGGCAAACTGGAAAATGACCACAGACACAGAAAGCGGCAATGGCATTCGCTCTCCCATCGAAACTCATCATCATCATCTTTTTCGTTGGTCGTTGGATGCATCTCCTCCTCCAAAAGAGTCACAAACAAACCAAAACAAGAGAGAGACTCGATCGGATTCCGGAACCACAACAACAACATCAACAACAGAATGAAGCGACGAAAGGCCGTCGTCCCCCGATCGTTGGCCCATGGCATTTTGATTCGCATCGTCACTTGTGTGTTGCAACGACACGTGGCTTGCTTAGTGGGGTTGGGCTTTGCCACCATCGCCTGGACCGTGATTGCCTTGGTCCATGGCCATGCCCATGTATCGCACGAACCGCATCCGCACGAACAAACACGTCAAAAACTCTTGCTCCCCTTTATGAAGCACAAGGACTGGATTGCCCAAGACGAACAGGAATTGCAACGACCGCCCGACCACGATGTCGGGGCCGACTGGAAACTGCCCGAAGCTTTTTCGGCCGTCTTGTCACGGGCCTCGCAAATGCGGGATCATTGTACCAATTTGCAATCGGAACATGATTTTGTGGAGTTTGAAGCCTCCTTTCAAGTGCCCTTGGCAGGTACCAATGAAACCGTGGCCAGTTTGCCCTCGTTTGGGATTGTCGAACAATTGGAACACTTCAAGTACGATCCCTTGGGAGCCTTGGGAGGA
Source organism: Epithemia pelagica (assembly GCA_946965045.2). Lineage (NCBI taxonomy): Eukaryota > Bacillariophyta > Bacillariophyceae > Surirellales > Surirellaceae > Epithemia > Epithemia pelagica. Next base: position 6,793,173 of record OX337228.1, read on the forward strand.
CGACAGTCGTCGTCGGATGGTGGCGGTTTGAATCCGGCCGATTGGAACTGTGTCCTTCCTCCCGAAACCGAATGTGACGAACAGACCTTGACGGTCATTTTCCTGGCACACAATCCGGATCGACTCGAAAAGGCCTTTTCACAAATCAAACTCTTGTTGACCGATACCAACTGGAAACGGCTCGTGCAGGAAGTCGTCTTGGTCTGGAATGGCGCTCGATCGGTGGACGAATCCCCCGTGGGACAAAATCTCTTGTACTTTTCGGCCACGGCCGCTCTGCGCGTCGTGTATCCCCTGCGCATGGGCTTGGCCAATGATTTACTCAATCGCTATCACCCCAAGGTGGTCCAAGTCCAAACCAAGGCCCTTTTGTATTACGATGACGATGGTCCTTTTTATTCCTTTGCAGCCGTCCAAGCGGGCTTTGAACTCTGGAAACGACATAGTTTAAGTCAAGTCGGGGCCATGGCGCGGCAACTCACCTACAGTCCTCGTCAACAACGCGAACACGACCTCTTGGTGGCCGACCATCCCGAGGCGGCCGATCGGCAATTTGTTTCGCAGTGTACCAATGTCCAGGATGAGCTCGAGTACAATTATCGCTATTTTGCCAATTACAATGCCAACATGGTCTTGCCCAGTGGCTCTTTCTTGCATGCCAATTACTTGTGTTTTCTGTTTCATCCCGCCCTCGAACCCATTCGACACTTTGTCCGACAACATCCCGTCCGACCCGACGATGTCACGGTCAGCATGATTGTCTCCCAATTGGCCGGACGAGCCCCGCGCGTCTACAGTCGACGTCTCAATCCTGACACAGGCCCAGATGAAACGAACAAAAAGAAAAGGCCACGTAAACGACGCCAACGACAAGCGCGACGACGACTATTCGATCAAGAAGAAGAAGAAGAAGAAGATGATGATGATGATGATGATGGAACAACGGTTGCTACTGATGATGGTATGGACTACTCGAATGCCACGGCCACGCAGCATCATCGTCGACTCATGTTTGACATTAATTGGGATGCCAAGGGCGGTATGAATCGTCAAAAACAAGTGTGGGCCAACTTGCGAACCCAAGCCGTCAATGCCTTGGTTCAATATTTTGGCAGTCTCAATTCGGGATCCATCGGATGGTGTCACGGCTCGACCTTGTACCATGACACGTCCGTCGCTGGACACTGTAAACCCGACATGGCCAAAATTGGATGGCTCTCCTGGATGAATCCCGATGGAACACCCAAAGAAACCTGTCCCTAATAGCAGCTCGTAGTAGAGTGACTGCGAGAACAACAACACACACAGACACACACAAGTTTGTGTGTCTGTGATTCACGACACCTTGCCCAACCTTTCCATGAACAAGAGTGCCAAGTGATGGACTCGTTCCAAAGAGATGGTGATGGCTTCCATATCTCTCTCTCATCCTGTCCATGCTACGGCATGTCATGAAAGATGGAGCCAAGGAAAGAAACTACCCATTAAAAAACGATTGAATGTGGGGAACCATGAACATTCGGTCCCAAGGATCAAGTGTGGATCGACACAAGTCTTGTTTTGGGAACCGCCTGGTTTCATTGTTCCACACAGTCTCTCGAGTAGTGTACCAGCAGCGCTGGTGTCGTATGGGTGGGAGCCACCGACGACTGTCGGCAGTGCTCTTGTTCCATAGTTAACCGACCTACCGTCGTCGTAGAGGATGTCGCAAGACGAGCCATGTGCTCGTCCTGCTCTATATCGATATATAGGTAGATATGCTGCTCAACGAGAGTACAGGATTGGTTGTCTCTCCTCCTTGGATCCTTAGGATTGTTTGGCAAGAGGTAGTTGAGGCACACAAAAGAGCTCCACAACTCAAATCGCTAGAGGGATTTTGGTAAGGTTAGAGGAGGTAGATCGGGAGGAAGAAGTGTGGGAGGAAGCGTCGCACATCAGTCGGATAAACTGGGTCGCGAGAATTTCAAGATTTTGAATCTCCATGTTCTATGTCGACCAACCATGTCGATTCCACATTTCATTTTCCAAAGACTGGAACTGTGTTTAGCAACCATGGCGACTCTGTTTGGAAAGCGTAAACGACGTAGGACGGAGGCTGATTCGGATACTGTTGCACAAACCGCGCTGGAACCTGAACAAGCATCGACTGAGAGCGATTGCCACGTTGCTGCTTGGAAGGAGACGGAACCCTTGCCCCCATGGTGTTCGTTGGAGGACTTGGGGTACGTCCAATGCATATCCGTGTGTTGACAAGACTCTGTGGAGTCAACGTTGTCCATATGCTACAGGAATTGGATGAGTGGGGATTTGTCTCATATTTTCATTTTTATATTTACTCTTGTTGCTATTGTGTTTTTCTTGTAGACTTGCCGAGCCCTTGGTATCGACGTGCCGTCAATTGGGATTCAAGAAACCAACCCCTGTACAAAGGACCGTGATTCCGTTCCTCTTGAAGAACGCTCAAGCCCATGTACTTGCCCTGGCTCAGACAGGTAAGTATTGTCGAGTTGGATCAAGCTTTGAGCCACTCATGAGTCAACTCATTGTGTTGTTTTCCGTTTTCTGTCTCGTTTCTTGGGTGTGCTTATTCTTGCATCGAATATCATGAATTCCGACCAATAACCATGACGCTCAGGCTCGGGAAAGACTGCGGCTTTTGTTTTACCCATTTTGCATAGGTTATCGCAGGATCCCTACGGTATTTATGCTGTCATTCTCACACCTACTCGAGAATTGGCCAAACAAATCCACCAACAGGTTCTTGCCTTGGGATCTGCCTACAATGTACAATCTGCGTTGGTGGTGGGAGGTCTTGATTCTGTCAAACAGTCGTGTGCGCTGGACCAACGACCTCATTTTTGTGTGGCAACGCCAGGACGGTTGGCTCAACTCTTGCAGGGGCCCAAACCTCCGAATCTGAGCCACGTACGTTTCATGGTCTTGGATGAGGCCGATCGGTTGCTGGCTGCTGGAAGTGGCTTTGAACGACACGTAGCTGAACTGTTGATTCATTGCAGGGCTGGAAACGCTTGTACAAAACCTTTCACTAGTGAGGTTTCACCACCAATGGAACAGCAACAAAAGGGACATCGGAACGAGTGCCAGACGTTGTTGTTCAGTGCCACCATGACCAAGAGTTTGCAGGGTATTGAAGGGATTGGCTTGGGAAAGCTCAAGAAATTTGTGGTTCAGGAAACCCACCATCAAACGGACGTTGCATCGATCAATAACAAAGACGAAACGAAAGACTCAGGTCAAGACGAAAATCCAGATGATGATGATGGTCTTTGTACCCCAAAGCTTCCATCTGGACTCAAACAGGAATATGTCTTTATGCCAGCACGAGTCCGTGATGCCTATGTTATCGCAGCAGTTCGCCATTTGCTCATCAATGGAGGAAAAGCCGAGTCAAAGCAAGGAGGATCTGGTCTCAATGAAGACACGGATAGCAAAGCCCGTTCCGCAATTGTTTTCGTTTCGACATGCGAACGAGCAGCGTTGGTCTCGGGTATTCTCTCACAGTTGGGGGTAGAGAATGTCGCATTACATTCTCTGCTGTCTCAAAATCGCCGTTTGGCATCGTTGGGGAAATTCAAATCCCAACAAGTACGCATTCTGGTCGCGACGGACGTGGCAAGTCGAGGTCTGGACATTCCCACGGTCGACCTTGTGCTGAATAGTGAACTACCTCGAAACCCTTTGTCGTATATTCACCGAGTGGGACGTACCGCACGAGCGGGTCGTCGGGGACGGGCAATCTCCTTTGTGTCCGAGTCGGAGATTGGTCTCGTTCATGCGGTGGAACGAAGTTCCGAAAGAACCTTGGAAAAGTGCGTGGATGTGACAGACGAAAAGGCGGTTGCCTTGTTAGGACCTGTGACCAAGGCCACTCGACTGACGAAAATGAAACTAAGTGAGATTGGATTTGACGAGCTGGTTCAGAAATTTAAGCAAAGGAAAGAAGCAGATCGAAAAGAACGCGATAGGATTCATCGTGGCCTCAAGAAGATTAAGAAATCGCGGAACTAAGAGAGATATCTTCATTCTAATGGTCCTGGATTACTGGTACTCCTAACTATGAGACGTTGGATTGTTTTTGTGTCTACTCCTAAGAGCGAAGTTCATTTATTGATACGCTTTTAGGTCGCGTTTATTGGCAAAGCCATGTATATACAATAGAGTTCGGGTTTAATGCTTCGACTGTCTGTTGCTCTCTCACTGCTGCCCAACACCACAACCATCCCATCAATTGTCTTGGAGCCGTTGTCATCCAGGTATCTCACAGTCATCCGCTTTTAGTTTCTCGTAATCAACAAGAATCAATCATGATTGGAGCTGCTTCAAAGATTGTGGTCAAATCTCGATCAACGATGATGGTTCAGCAACGCCGAACCTTTTTGGACTGGATGACCAACTATCCTGACCGAGTACGTTTGAACTGTTGCGATTTGGATGTTGTCAATGTCAATCTTTACTTTCTCTCACGTTTCATTCATTAATTGTCTTGGTTCTGTGGTCACTACGCTGTGGGGACTGGAAATTAATGTACAGATTGTCGAACTCAAAAAACAGCATCAAGCGGGTGGCCGTAAAGTCTATACATGGATGAAGCAACCACAAGACAAGTACACACACGCAATTGGCCTTGGCCTCGTCGGACTAGCTGTTGTCCAGTTGATTCCTGGGCTTTACCGACTTGCCACTGGAAAAGGCAAAAAGGAGTAGACGAAAGGACCATCCTTTCTTCGTTGTGTTTGCCATTGACATGGAGTAGTTGAAGAACGGTTTATTATAATGACCAATTTATATCTGCTTGTCGTGTTAAGAATTGTTAGTATGTCTTATGTTTGTATCTAGAGGTGATACCAGACTCTGACATGATTTATGTCGCACATGGGTAGGCAGATTATCAAACAACATACTGTGTTGCAACGAAAAGGAACTCACACTGTGCAAGAAACCCAACAATCGTAAGAAAGACATGTAACCAAATCACGATAAGATTGAAATCGCCCACTTAGGCATGTGCGTCAAACCTTGACCGAAGCCTTTTGCATCCATGAAACGGAAGATGATTTTTTCAGGGTCACAGCCGATCATGACAAGGTTAATTTACATGTGTAACAAATACTGGCCTGAAAGGTTCTATACTTGAGTATATTATTATTATTAAGAACCAAACGATGCGAAAAAGTCATTCGAGTTGAGTCCTCCCGACGCTGTAGCGGGCGCTGGCTGCTGGGACAACCAGGAGGGAGCGGCATTGCCCGAAGACGGTGCACTCCGAGGAGCACTGGACGACCCAGCACTGGACAACCCAGCACCACCCGCCGTTCCAAATTTGGCTGCCATGCGAGCTCGAGCTTCTTCTCGCAATCGTGTTTGCCGTACGACGTATTGTTCGTCGGTTTCACCCGTCAATCGCGCAATACCGTTGCGGTCTTCTCCGGGCAAACCGGGGGCTGGAGCGGGCGCTGGCTGCTGGGACAACCAGGAGGGAGCGGCATTGCCCGAAGACGGTGCACTCCGAGGAGCACTGGACGACCCAGCACTGGACAACCCAGCACCACCCGCCGTTCCAAATTTGGCTGCCATGCGAGCTCGAGCTTCTTCTCGCAATCGTGTTTGCCGTACGACGTATTGTTCGTCGGTTTCACCCGTCAATCGGGCAATACCGTTGCGGTCTTCTCCGGGCAAGCCGGGGGCTTCCGAAACCACAGTCGGTGGAGCCGCACTGGGCCTGATGTTGGAAGCACTGCCCATGCTGCTACTGGAGACTCCACTGGAAGCCGACGACGACGACATGCCTTGTCCTCCAAACTTGGCCGCCATGCGAGCACGAGCTTCATCTCGAAGACGCGTTTGACGCAAGACGTACTGTTCGTCTGTTTCACCCGTCAAACGAACAATTCCATTGCGATCTTCGCCAGGCAATCCTTGTGCTTCTTTCAAGGACGATGATGGCGCCGCGGCAGAAGTAGGAACCGTTGGTAGGGACGCCGGATTCACAGACGACTTTCGAAAAGAATCGGAGCCGACTCCAGAGTAGACACTTTGAGATGGTTTCTGCGAGGCAATTTCACGCTGCAAATCGGCCAAGCCATCCGGTTGGTCAACACCCGAGGAAGAAACACTACTAGCAACTGTGGAAACTCCAGCCGTGAGACTGCCCCAAAAGCTAGAAGAGGTGGATCGGACGGCATTCATATTGTATTCGGACAGGACGGAATTTTTGACACTGTTGGCCACGGATCCGGCCGATGTAATGGCCGAACCCAGTCCAGACACGAGGGAATCCACACCAAAGACCCCAGACGATGACGCAGAAGCACCATGCGGATTGTAGTTGGGGTCACTCCCTATTCCTTGCATGGACGATCGACTACCAGCACCTACACCACCCATGCCGGATCCTCCAAATTTGGCTGCCATTCGTGCTCGTGCTTCGTCCCGCAATCTAGTTTGTCGGGCAATGTACTGTTGATCCGATTCACCTGGCAACCGTTCCATCCCATTGGCATCCCCTCCACCTCCACTACTACTACTGGGTCGTGCCTTGGGGGTCGTTTTGGGCAACTCGGTCGGTTCTGGTTTGCCTTCGACGCGCGCCTTTAATCTGAGTTTGTAAAGTTGCGCCACATCGGCTTCGTATTTTTGCTTAATGGGAGTTCGTTTGTTAATGCCATTTTGCTCCAAGTAGCTATTGAGCTTGTCATTTCCACCATTTTTCATCATGGCCAACTGCTGATCGGTCCACGAGTCCATGGCAATCGATCGAACAAACGAAATGTGAACTCCCAATGATCTAGAGAATAGTACCAACATTGTGAAGTGTAATAGACACACATAAGACAAGCATTTCTCGTTTGTGAGTTTTGATCGCCCACTGCCAAAGGACAATGACATGCAGAACAAAAGAGACACCACACATGACGTTTTGTCTTACCGATGAACACCACTGCATTCCAAACAAAAAACATTGCCAAAAGGGACTGAGGCCCATTGAGGATTCTTCACTCCACAGTCGCAACACATCGCATTGCCTGGCAAGGCCTTGACAATCGCCTGGTCGGCGGGGGACATTTGCACCATGATGACACCACAAACGTTGGTCGTGCTGCTCAGGCACACAACAATCCAACAAAACGTCCACCAGGCTGGTCAAGTCCTCCACAAAAACAAGAGTATTTGCAAGGAACGGGTGCAATGGGATTGGCACCAACCTCTCCTCACCACGCTTGCTGTTCCTTCCAACCTTCCAGAGTTTGGCGAGGGCGTGTTAATTGAAGAAAAGATGACCACAAAAATGTGATGATTTGGAAAAATGACCGACGGAAATTCGAGCGCGTAAGAAAGAAACCAAGGATACTACTCGGACTAAACTCAGCGCAGGGCGTCTCCGACTCGTGATAGCTCAGTTGGTAGAGCGGTGGACTGTAGAGACATCAGCAACCATCCATCGGTCACTGGTTCGATTCCGGTTCGCGAGACGTTTTGTCCAATTATCATTTTGCGTGGAATGACGTGTACTTTTTTCTCACTGTAAATCTAGATTTGCCACCGAAGTCAAAAGACAATGAGCGTCATGTCAACCCAATTGCTGGTGCCGCTGCTACTATTATTGCAGATTACAGCTGCACTGTCCTTGCTTTCCTTTGGAGCGGACTGGAAGCAAGCCACCAGTAGTAAGAATCTAGTGGTTGGCCGTGTTCCCTTGTTGAATGGAGGCAATCTTTCCAGTATTAGTGAATTAGGATGTGGTACATGGAGTTGGGGCAATCGGCTCTTGTTTGATTACAGCCCCGATCAAGATGAGGAGATTTACCAAGGTTATGTCACATTGCGTCGAGGTGGAGTCACCATTTTCGATACAGCCGATAGTTATGGAACTTTGGATCTTAATGGTCGCGCCGAATTACTGTTGGGACGCTTTGAACGACGCTATCAACAAGAACTTGAGCTCGAAGCAATGGACAACAACGACCAAGGCAAAGCCCCATCGTGGTTACCAACGGGATTCCCTCAATTCTTGGGACAGCAGCAATCATCGACAACGCTCACGTCAACGGAGCAACAACAACAAGTCGCTACCAAGTTTGCCCCGTACCCTTGGCGAATTACACGACAAAGCATTGTTCAGGCCGCGAAGGCATCCTTACAGCGTCTGGAACAACCGCAATTGGCGATTGCTCAAGCCCATTGGTCGACATCCAACTATCAACCACTCCAAGAGGGAGCAGTTTGGGACGGCCTGGCCGATTGTTACGACTTGGGTCTGGCCCAAGCCGTGGGAGTCAGCAACTACGGTCCTCAACAATTGCTCAAGGTATCGAAACGAATGCAAGAACGAAAGGTTCCTCTTGCCACTGCGCAAATTCAATATAGCCTCATGACCTATCAAGTGGCCACTCAAATGAATACAGCCTGTGACGAAAGCGATTGTCGATTGATTGCCTATTCTCCCCTTTGTTTGGGGTTGTTGACGGGAAAGTACAATGTCGACTGTTTGCCCAAATCAGGACCCCGCCGGACGCTGTTTCGAGAACTCTTGGCACCTTCCAGTGGCACACAAACGCTGTTGAATACTCTAGAGGCTGTGGCGTTGGACTATGACAAGACCATGCCTCAAGTCGCCATTAATTGGGCCCTGTGCAAGGGAACAGTCCCCATTCCAGGCTGTCGTACCATTCAACAAGCCACCGAAAACTTGGGTGCCACGGGGTGGAGACTCCGACCTGACGCGGTCGAGGAACTGGACCGAGTGGCCGCGGCCGTCAAGAAACCCATGATTCAAAATGTCTTTCAAACAAGATAGTATTGTAGTTCTCGTACTTGGATTCAAGACGTCTTTCATCCTCGTCCTAACAAGCAGTAGCTACCGTACCAAACCAAGTTTCTCTATCCATGCTTTATTTGTCGAGGAGTAGCTAGTTGCTTGTAATAATATGGTCAGTCGTCGTATCTTGCAAGTGTATTGGAACGACAAAGATATATCTACTTTTGCTTACGGTCCAGAGCCATCATGGCCATCAAACGTTCCACCAAGGGAGGATGAGAGTAATGGTAGGCCGAATACCATGGATCAGGACACATGGCACCCAAGTTTTCCAAATGAATTTTGCACAAACCAGATTGCAACATTTGGGAGTATCCCAGCTCGACCGAAAACTTGTCTGCGGCAAATTCATTGTATCGGGAAAAGACGGTCAACACAAAGGACAAGATTTTATCCACGGGGGCCCAAAGTGTTTGAAAAAAGAGCAAGAGACAAATAATGGTGGGAGTAAACTTGGTAAAGCCAAAGGCTGCGTACAAATCATCTGCACCAAAGGTGAGGGAGAAGAAGTAAAAGGCGGCACCCGAGTAGACTTGCGTTACCCAAAAATTGGAAATGGTGTGGCCCAACTTCCAGTGTCCCAGTTCATGACCCAGAATGGCGAGAATTTCGTCTTCCTTGACTTGCGTTAGGAGAGTATCAAACAAGACAATCCGACGGTTGTTACCAAAGCCAAACATAAAGGCATTGGAATGCGACGATCGCTTGGATCCGTCCATGACAAACAACTTGGTCAATGGGTACTTGAGCTTGCCTGCCAATTCAAAGATTCGCGTTTTCAATTGACCTTCCGGCAATGGTTCATACTTGTTAAAGAGGGGCATGATAAAGACAGGAACAATCGTCATCATGAACAAGGAGAAGCAAAACATAAAGGCCCAGACATAAAGATAAAAGTACTCTCCGCCCGCTTTGATAATGTAGAGAAGCAAGGCCGTGAATGGACCACCAATCACAAACGTGAGAGCTAGCGACTTGATCTTGTCCGAAATGAATAAGCCAATGGTCTGTTTGTTGAATCCATGTTTTCGCTCAATTTGAAAGGTGGAGAAGAGTTCAAAGGGGAGCGATGTAACGGTGGACACGAGTGTCGCAATGGCCAAAAAGATGAGTGAAATCTTGATTTCGTGTTCTTCTTGTGGCGCCCAACCAAAGTATTGATCTCCCCACGATGCCGCTAGATCCCATGTGTAGGGCATGAATCCCAGAAACAAAAAGGTCACAGACTCGAGGGTATCGTACGTACTGGCAATCATGCCAAAATTGATCTTGTCCAGACCGTAGGCTTGAGAATGAGTAAATTTTTCCTCCAACTGAGGCAACAGGGGCTTGGTCGAATCGATTTCTTCCTTCGTTTCGCCATTGTCCTTGGTTTTGGATTCTGTCGTTTCTTTTTCTTGTTGCTGTTGTTGTTGTTGTTGTTGTTGTTGTTGTTGTTGCTTCTTTTGTTGATTGGCCCGTTGTGCCAATTCTTGATCAATCGCCCCGACGGTCGAGGCCAATTCTTTGGGAAAGTTGGTTTTCTTGTAGGCTCCCTTTTGCCGATCGTCCAAAATCCCTTCCAAACTGTACACGGCCACGGTAAAGAGGACGGTCAAGGCAAAGGACCATACATAAAAGGGGCTGCTTCGTTCCAATTCCGTCTCCTCTTGTTGACTGTACAAGGGCTTCCACGGCAAGTTCAGCATTTCGGCCAATTCCGTACTTTCCATCTTGAATGGATCAGTAATCTCCCTCTACGATGAATATGAATGGCTTGGTGGTGAGATCGTGTAGTGACTATAAAATCCTCTCGACGAAAAGTGCAATCGTATCGTTGGGTTGCTCTCAAAGAAAATAGGATGGCGACGGAAACTAACAGGCCATATCTTGCGGGCAAGGCCTTGACAGATGTGTAGCTTCCACGTGGTATCTTTTGAGAGGAGCATCAGTCCCCCAAGACTGAGCGCAGGTCTTCCCGTGGGTGCATGCGTGATAAGGTCATTAAATGAAATTGGCATGCGCGAAGCGCCTGTCGTCCTTCCATATGCAGTAATCATCGCTCACGAATTTCGGATCTTCTGGCGATGGTCCTGTCCTTGCCGGCGAATATGGAGAGGATCGAAATGTCTTGCGGCTGGAGGGAGAATCTCCAACCTATATTTGAGAAGTCTCGCTGGTCCAGACTGAGGACAAAATACCTACAATAATTCCAGGAACCAACGATCGCTCCCCACAAAAAAAGAGCGAGATTCTCGTTTGCAAGGTCGGTCCATAGTTTGTCTTGGTCTCTTTCCGGTCTACCATGAAATCTTCCAGATCAGGACGGTTCGAACACTATAACAACGATGACGACGACGATAATATTTGGGCAAACAACGCCCAATGTGGCATGACGGAGGGTCAGGCCCGTTTGCTTGCGAACATGACGGAGGGTCAGGCCAGTTTGATTGCTCGATGGAACGAAATCGCCACTGTGGCGATTGGCAATCGTCCCGATGACGACAATCGAGATGCCCAAGAACAACCTTTATCTAATGTGATTGGAGAAGGATGCGTCGGTCCTGCTCCCTATCCTCATCATCATCATCATCGACAACGACGTGGCAGTGAAAGTGGTTCTCCCCGGTCCCAACAACAACAACAACAACCACAAGGCCGAGACCAGCAACAACAGCTGGCCTCGGGTCGGACAGCCGCCGAAGCCATGAAAGCACTCCAGGCCATGGCACAAAAACATGAAGAATACAAGGGACAAATATCCCATTTAAAACAGCAACTCTCCCTGGTACTGGGAAAATCCAGAACCAACGAACGATCGGTCAATCACGACGAGCTGGTCAAGAAACAGAAAGAAGCACAAGACTTGATCCACTCCCTCAAGGAAGAAGTGACCGCCGCACAGAATAAGGCCCAAATGACGGAAGAAAAGTTCTCGGCCATGCATGAAAAAATGAAGGTCATTTCCACGAAACATAAAGAGTATGTGGAGGAAATAGCCACACTCAAACAAAAGCTCACGTCTGCCCAAGACGAAAAGGACAAGTCAAAAGAAGAAAGCCTGGACATGGTCAACAACTTTGACTTTATCGCCAAAAAGAATGAAAAGTACCGGGATCAAATAATCACTCTCAAAAAGCAACTATCCCAAGCGCAAGAAGAAGCCAGCAGCGCCAAGGAAAACGCCACTGCCATGCAAGAACGATTGCAGGAAGTTCACCAAACCATGGCTTCGGAACGGACTCAGACGGAGCAAATTTCGCAAAACCAAGAGGAGGCCCAAGAACAAGTGTCGGGTCTTCAAGATCAGTTGGCTGCCGCGCATGCCAAGGCGAAAAAGGATGAAGACAAAATCTTGAAACTGTACAAAAAGCTCCAGGAAGTCAAAAAGTCCCAACATCACGAAAAGGAACGTGTGGAGAAACACAAGGACACAATCAACTCGTTGCGTCGTCAGTTGGAGACAATCCATGAAGAATACAAGGTCGAGATTGACAAACTCCGGGTCAAGGAAAAGGTACGTGGAAGCCACTACTTTCGCACACTCTGTTTGAATGCCCTTTTGTTGGGCTTTGTCTTTTGCATGTGCACGGTCCTTCCGGCATGGTTGGGCATGACCCTGTATGGACCAGAACAGTCCATGTATTTGGCTGCCATGGGTGCAACCAACATTGTCGTGGCAAGTCTCATGTCCATCAAGCTCAAGCGACAAGTCAAATTCAAGAGACAGCCACAAACTCAAATCCTGTCGACATCGACGATGACGACCACGGCATCCCCCCACCAATCAATGACGCAACAACATGCTCATCATCATCACCATTCGTCCCACACAATCACTGATACTACTACAGAAAAGATACAGCTCCAACAACGTCCAACCACGGACATGAAGAATATCCAGTTTGCTCCTCCAGTTTTCACTAATACAACTGGAGATTCGAACATGGTGGATCATTAAAAATCCGAATGACGGGCAAACGTGTTGATATCACACGGACATGATGAATCATCCGGTGTGACGATACGATAAAGTCGATTCTTTTGTAGTTTCTGGAACACAATTCTTCCCATGTATGCCCTCCTCTTCTCTCTTTTCAATGATCCCGTGATTCTAGTACTATCGATACTCAATGGACCTCAAGAACAAATACAATGATATAGAAGCTCATGAAAAGAAGAGCACTAATTTTTGTAAGGTTCCAAACAAACATATGAGTGATCACACCGTCGCGTAGTTCCAATGATGATGATTAGTTTATCCGTTTGACAACGGCATGGTCTAGATGAAACCTCGTTTTTAACCTTTTGTGTCTGCGTTTCGTTGTTCTCCGAGCGTCCGTCTCTATAAAAAGGAGTAATTTCCTTTCCTCTCCACATCTCTCTTGTTTTTTTTTACTTTTGATGCAACTTATCAAACTTGGCAATGAGAACGTCCACAATGGAGGGATCCGCCAATGTGCTGGTATCCCCCAAGGATTCGACTTCGTGATTGACAATTTTGCGCAAGATGCGTCGCATGATTTTGCCCGATCGCGTCATGGGGAGCGAGGGTGCGACAACAATCATGTCGGGCGCGGCAAAGCCTCCAATTTCTTGTCGAACAATGGATTTTAAATCCTTGAGCAATTCGGGCGATTCTTCGTGGCCATCCACCAACATGCAAAAGGCGGCAATGGCTTGTCCTTTAATTTCATGGGCATAGCCCACCACGGCGGCTTGGGCGACGGCGGAATGGGCCACCAAGGCACTCTCGACTTCGGCGGTCCCAATGCGATGTCCCGAAACCTGTATCACCCACCAGAATGGCGCGTGCAAGACAGAGACACAGATACACAAAAGGTGAGAACTCGAACAATAGACCCAAATACACACACACAACCACTGTTCCCCATCCTTCTCGCGGGAGACACGACACGACACGTACATTGACGACATCGTCGACGCGCCCAATGATCCAATAGTATCCGTCCTTATCCTGCACGACGGAATCACCGGTAAAGTAGTGTCCCTTGTAGACGGTCAAGTAGGTTTTCATGTACCGCCCATGATCGCCCAAACAGGTGCGGGCCATGCCCGGCCAGGGTTGTTTCATGGCCAAGACACCAGACAATTTGCCATGTTCATCGCGTTCCGTCACGGGTTCGCCCGTCAGGGAATCCAACACGACGGGATCAATGCCATAACTGGGCAACGTACAGGATCCCGGTTTCATGGGCGTAATGGCCGGCAGGTTGGTAATGACATGACCGCCCGTTTCGGTTTGCCAATACGTGTCCACGACGGTACATTTTTCCTTGCCCACGACCTCGTAGTAAAATCGCCAGGCCTCGGGATTAATGGGTTCTCCCACGGTTCCCAAGACACGGACGGTCTGGGACACGTCGTATTGTTTCGGAATCTCTTCGCCAAATCGCATGAGCAATCGAATGGCGGTGGGAGCCGTATAGAATTGGGTAATCTTGTGACGTTGAATCATATCCCAATAGCGACCGGCATTGGGATAGACCGGTGTGGATTCAAACATGAAGGTCGTGGTCCCATTCAAGAGCGGACCGTACACAACGTAGGAATGTCCGGTAATCCATCCACAATCGGCCACACAGGCAAACAAATCGCCATCTTGCAAGGCAAAAGAATTTTGGGTCGTAAAGGCCGCATAGAGAGCATAGCCACCCGTTGTATGCACCAGGCCCTTGGGTTTGCCCGTACTGCCGCTGGTATACAGAATAAAGAGATTGTCTGTAAGGTACCAGCAATTTCATTCCAGCAACCATGTTGGTGTCAGAATAGCGTCCCAGAGAGCAAAGGACAAGCATTGAAAAAACACAACCACAACACACGTGAGATACATACATATATATACAGACAGACATGTGGATTCCATCTCCACTCTCGCGCTCGCTCACAAAAGTCCGCACACACGTACCTTCCGCATCCATCCATTCCGGTACACAATAGGGCCGTTGTTTGGCAATGGCGACATCCATGCGCACATCTTTGGGTTTCAGTTCGTACGTGGCCGATTCGGAATCGGCTTGATAAAAGCGTTCCCAGCAAAAGACTGTCTTCAAACTGTCTTCCACATCGAGTTTGGTCCGGGCCGAATCGACAATTTCCTTGAGCGGAATCGTTTTGCCGCCTCGTTTGCCGACATCGGCCGTGACCAAAAAGGCCGATCGGGCCGCCGACATGCGTTGGGCCAAGGCTTCGGCACTAAAGCCGGCAAAGACGACGGAATGGACGGCCCCAATGCGCGCACAGGCCAACATGGTCATGGCCAATTCGGGGACCATGGGCATGTAAATCGTGACCACGTCACCGCGTTTCACACCTTGTTCGATCAGAGCATTGGCAATCTGACAGGTGCGACGCAAGGTTTCTTGATAGGAAAGCTTGCGAATATCGTCGGGTTCGTCGCCTTCAAAGACAATGGCACACTTGTCGGGATGCACGGCAGCCATGCGATCCAAACAATTGTACGAGACATTGAGTTTGCCCCCGGCAAACCATCGAACGTCGCCCGCCTGAAAATCGCCCTGCAAACCAACCGTGGGAGGAACAAACCATTCCAACCGTTTCGTGGCTTGATCCAACCAAAAGGCCGAAGGATTCGCAATGCTTTCCGCGTGCAATTCCCGATAGTCCTCCAACGAAGTCGGACCGGTGCCGATGGGGACAAATTCCTTGGCAATTTCGTGCGCCGCCAAGGCATGGTCGCTGCTGGGATGACTGTTGTTGTTGGTGTTGGTTGACATTTTCGTGTCGACCAGTTCGGGTCCGTCGGCTTTGGCAACTTTGCTGCGAGAAGAAGAGAGAGTGTCAGGAGCTTATCGTTTCGTAGCAACGCTAGAAGACAAATCCGCCATGCGAAACACAAGAGTATCCAGGAGCGTTCTTTGGCTACAAGAGAAAAGAGTATCTCATGGGGGAGATCTTGTGCGAAACAAGCACGTGTGGTGCAGCAGGTGGCAGTGTGTTGTGGTTGGATCTTTCTCCAGCTGGACAATGCTTCTTTGCATGCGGACTATCTACTTCCAAGCGGCTTTATCATTCATGAATTGAAGCGACGCTGTCTGTTTCTTTATTTATGCGATCTAAAAGCTATTGATTAAACCTCTGGAGAGTACTTGGTAGAAGTACTTTCGTGCGCAGATGGTCGATTCCGTGTCCTTTTTTCCGCGCGGATTCGTGATCCAAAAATGATCTGGGAGTGATTTTGGGGACAGTCCGTCAGTCGCATCCACGATCCACGCTTCTCAAGTAAGTCCCGTGTCTCGGATCTCTCCTATGCCATGCGTGGGGATCCGTTCCGTTCGGGTAGGCCAGCGCGATAGCCCAAAATTAGTTAGACGTTGAAGAGTTACTTAGAGCGGTTCGAGTTGGCTGGAACGCCTGGCTGTGTCAGTCGCCAAAATTGAACTCCAACCAACTTCGCCAAATAGTAAAGGGGCGCACGAGCCCAATTTTGTGTGTGTGCCAGCCGAGAGAGCCTGTCGTGTCGGAGGAAAGGCGCAACCGAACCACAGCCCGGAGCCGGCCACACAATCCCATTCATCTCTCGCTCTCGAGGGTGCGCCGCATTCCGCCTTTGGTTTTGTGTTGTCAAGAGAGACAACGTCCACACCATTGAGACCTTTCTTCGTGAGAGACACATCCAAGCAATAACAACAATCGCAACCGCCAAAAGAGACGAGACGTATACGGCCTCACGAATCTGCTGCTTCCGCAGCCCACCAGGATCGTTCTGGTTGTTCGGAGTGTGGGAGGGAGAGTTGTTTTGTGAGTAGGCCCAATCACAAGAGAGGTGCTGCTTGGTACGTTCCGCACCTTTGTGGTTGGGGGCGGAAGCAACGCGGGTCCAGTGAGTGAGAACCAGTCGGCAAAGCCCAAAAAAAGAGACTCTTTCCACCAGTCACATCATTCGTGTCATCCCCATCATGCCGCTCAAGAACAATCATCATCATCATCATCACAATGACAAGAGTCATCAGTCCATTTCCTTTTTCGAAACGTCCTTTGCCGATGAAGGAGGGGCATTTTTGAGTGCCCCAGAGGAACGTGTCGATGACAGCATGGCCTGGGAACCCTGGCCGACCGAACAACAACAACCCAAAAAGACACACAAGGCAACCAAGAAACAACAACCACAACCACAACAAGAACAGCAGTCGTTCGGCAATTCCTCCTTTGGTGGTGGTCCCCCACGTGCGCGAAGCAGTCCCAGTCGGAATAGCAGCAGTACCAACCACCACCATCAGCACCAGGTTGTTGCTCCCGATGACTCCCTG
This sequence comes from Epithemia pelagica, assembly GCA_946965045.2. Classification (NCBI taxonomy): domain Eukaryota; phylum Bacillariophyta; class Bacillariophyceae; order Surirellales; family Surirellaceae; genus Epithemia; species Epithemia pelagica. Next base: position 6,810,279 of record OX337228.1, read on the forward strand.
TGGGGCAATGCGTCCGGGTTTGATTCCATGCTCTTGCCACCCCCGTCTACGGCATCGACCACACCCATTAAGCAGAGGAACATGGACTTTGATTCGTCCGCCCATGATTGGTTTGCCGTTCCAAGTGGTACGGCCGGCACCAAACAACCACAACCACCACCAAGTAGTAGTAGTAGTAGTAGCAAGGGCCCTGCGCCATCTGCCTTTTTGCAAGAACAACAACGCTTGGCCGATTCCAAATCGCAGGATTGGGGCATTCGTCCCGGAGTTTCGGGAGACGAAGAATTTGGCACTGCGGATGCGCAGTGGCATACCAATCCCAATTTGAGTCTTTCGCAATCGTCCGATCACAATCTAGAGGACAGTCACGAACCATCCCCGCAGCAACAACAACCACAAGGACGAGACGCCACCAGCAGCAGCAATGTCTGGGATCCGCATCAGGCCCCCGATTTTTCCTTGGCCACCACCACCAACAACAGCAAGAACAACAATAGTAATAGTAGTGGTCGTCGAGGATCCTTGGGTCGCAAGCAGGGCCGGAGCAAGAGGGATATGGATTCCGTCGTCATGGTGGTGGAAACGTCGTCGTCCTCCCCTCGACGCTTGTCGGCTTCTCCCAGTAAAAGCAGCAAGAACAGCAACCACAACAGCAAGGGAGTCTCTCCATCGTCGGCTTCGGCCACGACGCCCACAAGTCAATCGTCCTCCTCCAAGGGAAAGGGATTTATGGGACGTTTTTTTGGGGTACGTCTTGTTGGTTCGAGTCTTTCTGTTATGTGTGTTTCCTGTACTAGTACGGATCCAAGTGTAAACTCACGGTACTTTTGGTTGGTTCTTTCTTCTTCTCTCTTCCTTTAGTCTGGTCGCAAACGCAACAGCCACTCCAAAAAGAATACCAAAAAGTCCAGCCCCAGTCATGGCAAACAGCAGCAACAACCACAACCACCCGATGCCCCGGTATTGTCCCAATCCCGGTCGTGGGATGACCCAGCAGCAGAAGCACCGCCACCACCATCCTTGTCGACCACCACCACCACCATGCATGCCGCCGTTCCCTTGGGACGATCCCGGTCCACGCCACATCAGGGAGGAGGAGCCTCCCTCCTGGGAGGAGGAGGACAACAATGGTCGACTCGGTCCTCGGGCGGCAAACGGGATCCAACTTCTTCCTCTGTGGGTTCGACGCGGCCACAACGCTCCCAGCCAATGGTCGAAATTCCCACCTTGAATCCGCCACCCCATCCGTCTTCGTCTTCGTTTTCTTCACCATCATCCACCTCCCGACCCAGCAGCAGCAGCAATCGACGCCTTTCGGCCACGGCCACTTTGGTAGTAGATCCCGTGGATGAGAATGGGGGTGGTGGTGATGATGCTCGACCCGAACCACCGCTTTTCAAACAACAAGTCGACGCTGCAGGACCCGGAGCAACTTCTGCCACTGGAATCTCGGCTCCTTCTTCTTCTTCTTCTTCTTCGTTGGCGGCATCCCCATCTTCCTCACCTCGTCGGAGATCTCCCTTGCGGAGACGTAGTCAGTTTTCCCCCAATCGACAACGACGACCCTCGGAAACGGCCAGTAGTAGTGGTACCCTGTCGGAACCACCCGTCGTCGTTGCGGCGGCGGCTCCTCCCCCACCGCCTCCGCCGCCTCCACCCGTCTCCTCACAGGCGGTAGCAGCACCAGGAGGAGGAGGAACCAACAGCCACACCCATTCCACTACCAACAAGAAGAACCATATCCAATCCGTACCACCACAAGAGGTGGCACCCCCAACGGCTCAAGGAACGGAGGAGGAGGAGGCTGTAAAGAAGACAACAACTACTACTACCAATCGAATGCAGCATTCTCCGCTTCGAGGGTCGGCACAGTTGCGTCTGGGACACAGTCCTGTCCGAGCCAGGATGGACGCTGTGCCAGCGGCATTGCCCAACTCCGTCAACAACAGTAACAATCCCACGGCTTCTCACCATTCCTTGACCCAACCCGCCTTGAATCATCCATCGTCTCCTTCGCGGACCATTGATGGACCACTCAAGTTGACCTCACGACTGTCCAATTCCCCGGTTCCTCCAGGTGCAGCCTCTCAGGCTCTGGCCCATCGCATCAACAGTTCCGATGATGATTCGGCCTCGAGAGGGTCCTTTTCGTCCCGTCGACAACAGCAATCGGAATTACTGTCGAGGTACCAAAGTCGCAGTAGGACTCCCCCGCCGCATCGAAAACCCCAACACGCACCACAACAACCGGGGGATGAACATCAAGATCCAGATTTGGATCATGTGAGCATGATGACCGATGACGAGTCCTCGGATGATGAAAACAACAATCCCAGTGTGCCGAAAATGGCGGGCCCTTCCCATAAGATAAAACCTCGTTCCGAACTAGACGAAGAGAAAAAGTCGGACGATGGTGCATCGGATGATGGGATTAGTGAACTTTCCTTCAATCCCACCTTGTCTCCCCCGCATAATTTGCCCAGTCACAAGCTTTTGGGAGGCAATGCGCGATCCCGAATGCGAACGCCCCCACCTATTCCGTCGTCTCCATCGTCGGGTGTAGGAGCAAGAGGAAAGGCCTCTCCACAACCATCATCACGGCTTCGCAGTCGTCTTTTGGATCGGAGCAGATCCCCTGCTCCCAAACAACCAACCGACACTGTGACGGGAACAGCCAAGACACCTCCCCGTTCCCGAGGAGCTTCCACCCCTCCTCCTCTGTCTCCTTCTCGTCCAGAATCCAACGGGGTTTCGGTTTCACCCACACCGTCGACACGACGCATGTCCGAGCGGATCCGTGCTCGAAAAGACCGGAAAGCCATTGCCAGTGGTGAATCGGTTCAAAGTCAAGAAGCTCCTTCGGTTTCTTCTTCCACCAAGGGCTCCTCCCGAGTGAAAGCGTCTCGTCCCAACAACTCGGGGTCCAAGACTCCACCGCGACCCGTCAAGAATCCTGTCAATCGCGAGAGTTCCCTGTCACCCGTCCCACGAGGGGACTACTATGCCAAAGCGATCAACCGACGACGTCAAGGATCATCTCCCGCTTCTACAACTACGACTTCTCAAACAAATTCCAAAATGCCCGTAGCCTCCACAAATATGACCAAGACGGCAATGCCAGAACCTGCTACAGACAGTCGAGGTCGATATCTAGTTCGAGGAAGTAGCCCAGCACGTCCACAAGTACCTGAAGCCAGCGACCAGGAAACAACTCTTCGTCGCTATCGTTCTCCCGGCAATCCTCCCAAGGCAGAGAATTCTTCCGTATCTGGTGGATATGCAGTAGAGGATCATTCTGCCGTGCTGGAGCGAAGAAGACAACAAAGGCTCAATCAGCGTGCTGTACCACCATCGTCATCTTTCAACAAACCCTTGCCTCCACCTAGTCGAGAAGCATCCCCTGTGGTGTTCAATGCTGTACATTCACAGGAACTCGTGAACCATAATGACAATCCCCCCAACAAAAGGTCCATCTTGTACCGATCTGCCCGTCACGCTCCAAGTCCTACACCGTCCCGAACTGCCAGGAGTGCCTCGGAAGAGCTAAATACCACGTTTTCCTCGTATGATGAAAATAACGTTACAGATCCAATGCAACTTGCAGGACTCCGCCTCCTTTCAGCGGCGGTTATACCGATCCAATCGGCCGCACGACGATATCTTGCCTTGCGAGTCGCATTGACTCGAATGTGGGCGATTGTTTTGATTCAGACGTTTACACGCAGATGGATGGCCTACTCGTCATTTCACGGACAAAAACATGCAGCCATTAATATCCAACGTGTCTTTCGAGGTGGACGAGACCGGGATCAACTTTTATTGGATCATTGCTGCGCAATCGAGATTCAACGTCGTGTTCGTGGTTTACTTGCCACACTTCATGTGTACGAGGAGATCTACAAAATTACATTGGTACAGAGCATTGTGAGACGGTCTCAAGCCATTAACTACGCCACGGATCGTATGGTTATGATTATACAAGTGCAGTCAATTGTGCGGGGCTTCTTGACTCGTCGAAGAATCAGCTGGTTGCGCTGTGCGGCCACTGTGATACAAGCCAGCTGGCGTGGTGCCTATAATCGCCTCAACTACCAGCTTGATCTACTTGATATTATTATATCGCAGAGCGTTGTTCGACGCAGATTAGCTTTGAATGAGGCCCACGAAAGAAGAATTGTCCGTGACAACAAGGCAGCATTAGTCATTCAAACCCACTGGAGAGGAGCATACGCCCGGCTGTCGTATCAGCTGTACCTTCTGGTTGTTATTGATGTCCAAGCCTTTGTTCGGGGTGTCTTCTGCAAACGTAAGGTCAGGTCGATGCTTGCGGAACGACGCCGAGTGGCTGCCACCAAGATCCAAGCGTGTTGGAGATGTTATGATTGTTCTATGATCTATCGGCAGTACATTGCTGCGCGAACCATCGCTAACGCATGGCGTCAATTCTCCGCCATGCGTTTGGTTGGTTCTATGCTTGATGAACGACGTCGTTTGGCTGCGACAGCTATCCAATGCTCGTGGCGTCGCTACGACGCTTTCTGTCGATATATCTTGTACAAGGCTGCCCGGAAAATTCAAGCAAGTTTTAGGCGGTTCGACGCCAGGACCGCTTTTCTACAGTATAAAGCCGCACAAACAATCCAAGCGGCTTGGCGTTGTGCATACAGTCGTCTCAACTACCAGCTCGATTTACTTGACATCATTTTAGTGCAAAGTCGTGTCCGGCAAAAGCTGGCTTTGAAAGAGACCAGCCAAAGAAGAGTTATCCGTGATAACATGGCAGCGCTAGTCATACAAACCCAATGGAGAGGGGCATACGCCAGCCGCTTGGTGAGTTCAATGCTTGAAGAACGACGCCAAATAGCTGCGACGAAGATTCAGTCGATCTGGCGGTCATACGATTTAACAACGATTTATCGACAATACATGGCAGCACGAACTATTGCCAATACGTGGCGCCGGTTTTCTGCCGAACGTCTGGTCAGGTCCATGGTTGATGAGCGACGTCAGTTGGCTGCAACAACAATCCAGTCCGTATGGCGTCGATTTGATGCTTTCAGCCAATATGTTTTGTTCTTGAACAGCGTGATTGTTCTGCAGAGTTACTGGCGCAAGATTCAAATGCGCCGATACTATTTGAAAAATATGGAGGAGATACGGTTTGAAGCGGCCTCACTCATTCAGTCGATGTGGCGTTGTTCGACGGAATGCCTACGATACCAGATGTCGCTCTACAGTATAACGGTCGTTCAATCTCTCTGGAGACAGAAAACGGCAACGAGATATGTTGTCATGCTTAAAGAGAGTCGTCGCCATGTTGCTGCCACTATGATCCAAGGACTTTGGAGGGGTCACGCTCAGTATGAACGCTATGTTGAATTGCTTTGTGCTATTGCGATGCAAAAATATGCACGACGTTGCCTTTCTTTGTTGCAGTACAAACGATACAAGGCAGCAAGGACAATCCAATCCGTCTTCCGAGGGCGCGCTGATTATGTGGCTTACAAGAATTACAAGGCGGCTTCCAAAATCCAGGCACTGTGGCGATCTTATGATGCCAGGATGAACTTTCTGCATTACGTTTCGGACGTCATATTGGTGCAAAGCGTGGTGAGGGCATGGCTGAAGCGACGTTATGCCGCGAGAATGATCGAAAAGGTTACACTCGACTTCCTCGGGACTAAACGGAAGAAAGAAACAGATGCAGCAACGTCGATCCAATGTTTCTGGCGAAAAATCACGGCTTGTAAGGATGTGGTTCAAATGAAAGCCGCTTACACAATTCAACTTTATTGGCGATTGTCCGTTATTCGTCACAAAGAAAGGCGACACATTTCTTCCATTACAATACAAAGGTACTGGAGAGGCTTTGCCTGCTACTCAAGTTATTTGTTCACTGTTTCAGATATCATTCTTGCTCAGGCTTTGGTGCGACGGTACATTCAACTGCGTCGCTATGCCATAATGGCTGAAGACAATCGAACCAGAGCGGCCTCTGTCATCCAACGGGCTGCACGAAACCACAGGGCAAGGAAGGAACATGCAGCCATAGAGATCCAAAGAATGTTCAGGGGATTCCTCGCCGAAACGGAATATTTCATCACTGTGGTGGAACACAGGGCCGCAACAAAGATCCAGAGCGCATTTCGGCGATTCTGGCATTTCTCGAATTTCATCATAGCCTTGGATAGCGCAATTCGGATCCAAGCAGCGGCACGAGGCCACATTGAACACACAAATTACGAGCTGAAGGTTGGTGCAGCAATCATCATCCAGAACGTCATGAGGATATGTCTTGCTCAACTCGATAAAACGAACTTATCAGCTTTGCGGCATGTCACCAGGGCCTCCGAGGTCAAATCAAACATGGAGTTTTCAGCAGCCGGCGATATACAGCGCTACTTCCGTGGCTATAAAGCTCGACAAGCAACGTCCCTATTTTTATCAGCACGCCACATTCAAACACAATGGCGTGGTTTTTTCATACGTCGAGCCTATGTTTTCTTCAAAGCAGCTCAAACAATCCAAGCTGGTTGGAGGGGAAGACAGGCCCGAGTACCGTTTATGTCCTACATGGCTGCTCGGCATATTCAAGCAACGTGGCGTAAATACATTGTTCGCGATGCCTACGTACGTTACGGTGCCGCCCGACGTATTCAATCCATGTGGCGTAAATACATTGTTCGGGATGCCTACGTACGTTACGGTGCTGCCCGACGTATTCAATCCATGTGGCGTAAATACATTGTTCGCGATGCCTACGTACGTTACGGTGCTGCCCGACAACTTCAAGCTTTTTGGAGAGGTTGGAGTGTCAGAGATGCTTGTTCAAGATACTTTGCGGCGAGAAAGATTCAATGTTTCTGGCGATGCATCGGGGCAATTCGAGAGTTTGTCGACCTTGCTTCCGCTCGCCTTATCCAATCACAGTTTCGAAAGTTTTCTGCACGACAGAAATTTGTGATGTACCTATCAGCCCGATCGATTCAGGCACAATGGAGATCGTTTTTCTTGCAACGTGCTTACAAAGGATTTGTGGCTGCTAGGACTATCCAATCGGGTTGGCGTGCCTTTAGTATTCGGAGAGCCTTTATTGGATACCTTGCGGTGCGAAAGATTCAAGCTCGATGGCGTTCCTACACGGTTGGAAAAGCAATCTGTAGCTTTCGATCAGCTAGATGCATTCAGTCCTGTTGGCGGTGCTACAGTGTACGCGGTGCCTATCTCGGATACCTTGCGGCAAGAAAGATCCAAGCTGTCTGGAGAACACATACAGTTGGACAGGCTGTCAATTCTTTCTGCTCCGCACGGGCGATTCAATCGGCCTGGCGCTGTTATTCAGTGCGACGAGCATTCAGATGCTTCAAGGCCGCAGTAAAAATCGAAAGCGTATGGAGGATGTATGTTGTCAGAGATTACTATAAGATGTGCAAAGCTGCCATGGTGATTCAACGAACATGGCGTGGTCATGAGGGACGGAATCGATCACGCCCTCTGTTTGCCGCCAGGAAGATCCAAGCCAGTTTCCGTGGTCATTTGGTCCGGCTCATGTTCAGACAGAACGATGCGGCTTGCCAAATTCAGACGAGATGGAGAGCTTATTGGCTCAGAAGCGCCTTTATTTTCTACAAGGCATCGAGTGTCATCCAGTCTCACTGGAGACGTTATACGGTGCGCACGGCCTTTGTTCTCTACCTCGCGGCTCGTTGCATTCAAACGAAATTCCGAGGATATTCGTCTCGTAGTAAGTACATTGAACTTCGGCAGCAATTGAAGGAGTACTGTGCTGCCATTGCCATCCAATCGGCGATACGAATGAAGCTTTCGCGAATACACTTTGTGAAACTTCGTTCCGTCCTCATGAAGCGAGAGATTGAGGCGGCGAAAGATATCCAACGACTTTGGCGTGGAGTAGCCATTCGTGCCATTGGGCTCAAGTTTGTCCGGTGGATCTTTATCCGTGACGTTCGGAATCTGGCGTCGTGCATTGTCCAGAAGCAGGTTCGTGGAATGATTGCAAGGCACAACCTGACCAAGTACAAAGCCGCCAGGAACATTCAAAGGATTTGGAGGGGCCATTCATCCCTCGAAACGTACTGGCATACTCTTGGATCCGTCATTCAAATCCAAGCCGTTGTCCGGGGTTGGCAATGTGCTTCAGCTTTTAGTCTTCAAAGAGAATCCGCTCCCCCGATTCAACGTGCGATTCGTTGTTTCCTCGCCAAACAAGAACTTTCCCGACGTAAGTTTATCCTCAAGGTTGTGAGTTCGGTGAACAATAGAAAGTCACCCAAAGCCAAGCAACAGCAGCAGCAGGTGGTGACAAAACAGCCGAAACAACACAAAATGACGGAAAGGGAACGTCAAGAACGAGTGGATCGTGCCGCTCGAACACTTCAACGATTCTTTCGCATGGTCAAGCTGGAAGTCGATCGGGCCATCCAAGAAGAGCGACGACGAAGAAGAAGACATAAAAAGCAAAAAGAGAAACGAAGAAAGTCGAAACCAGCGGAAATTGAAGAAGAGGATTTACTCGAAAACGTGTGGCAAACGACTCTCCATGGTGGTGACTCGGCCGCTTCAGCCACCAAGAAAGGAAAACCTGCCAGTGCTGCTGTTGTGGCTTCTCGGTCACGCAAACAAAAGAGTGATCATCCATGCAAAGGATTTTCCTTCGAGGCGACGCCTGCCTACCAAAAGAATAGGTCTCGGTCTCGAAAGGAGGATACTGTGATTATGACATCACGCCAAAAGTGGGACGACGACAACGTTAGTGTGGCCTCGTACTGGTCGACAGCTTCCTCGTTTGTTCGAGCACCCAAAGCACGAGTGGCCTTGTCCGAAAAGGAGATTGGCGAAGACCTTGCTCTGGAGAATGCATGGATGGATACCGAGATGCAACATCGTGCCAAGGGTGGTGGTGGTGGAGGAAAGAAGAGAACGAAACCAAGAAAAGTATACCAAGACGACACGATCCATACATCCATTTAATTATAGTTCAAATATATGTTAAAGTAATCATTCACCAATGTTTCTTTTGTTTCCGCATCAAAGCAGGATTTAGAATTCATCCATAGAAGGAGACTAGCTTTTGGATTGGTCACAAAAAACGACATCAAGACGATTCGTGAATATGAAACGTCTCTTGCCTTTCTTGTGAGGGGTGCAAGTACTCGTCAGGTCATGGTAATATCACTGATTGTATTTTTGTCCTTCCCCGAGACGTACACATGGTACTTGGCACGAACTCTTCAGAAAAAACAAAAAATGAGGAGCGCGAATCAGGTTGTGGCCAGGAAAGGCCCACCCGGTGTGTAGGACGGCAGACTCAAAAATGCGACATGCCGTCGTGCGTGTGTTGGAACACGAACCAGACCCGTCTGTATGTGCACGTTCGACGGACGGGCCGACAACCATGACCATCGTCACCGCGGGTTTGGAGAGTTTTGGGATGCAGGATCTCCACCATCCGATGATCCCAAAGATCGCGCAATAGACACTCACGTCTTTTGACAAAGCTAGAATCAACCAGGAGCGTCACCTTGACTTCTCCTACACCCATTTTATCAACATATATATCCATAGTGTATCATGCCGATTGACGTGAACGAGTTGCGCGACTACAAGGGCGGCGATCCAGCCCGTTGGAAAAAGTACATGGAACAACGGTTCAAGGATCCAACCGTGATTGATCAAGTATTGGAATTGGATGCCCAATGGCGTCAAGTGTTGGCAAAAGTCGAAGATTTGCGAAAACAAGTGAATGACTTGCAAAAAAATGAAATTGCTCCCCGCAAAAAGAAAAAGGAAAATTGCGATGAACTCGTGGCGCAGATGAAGTCCATGCAACAGAACATTAAGGACACGGAAGCGAGTATTCCAGAGATTGTGGACAAACGAGACAAGTTGTTGGGTCGGATTGGCAACCTCGTGGATCCAGAAGTGCCCATTTCCAAAGACGAAGATGCTGACAATTTGGTAGTGGCCGTGTCTCCCGAACCACCCCAACTCAAGGACAATCCCGACTTGTTGCCCTGTCCTCTCGGTACCTTGGAGTATACCTTACCGCCCACGGCGCCCTTGACGCACGACGATTTGTTGTGGCGCATTCAGGGCTACGAGCCGGTGCGGGGTCAAAATGTGGGCGGCCATCGAGCCTACTTTTTGCGCGATGCCGGTGTCCTCTTGAATCAAGCCATTATTAATTATGGCATTTCCTTCTTGTCGGCACGGGGGTACAACATTTTGCAACCACCCTTTATGATGAACAAGGAGGTCATGGCCTCTATCGCGCAATTGGAAGACTTTGATGAACAATTGTACAAGGTCTCGGGAAAGACGGATGATCCGAACGGATCTTCCGAAAAGTATTTGATTGCCACGTCGGAACAACCCATTTGTGCCTATCACAAGAACGATTGGATTGATCCCAAGGAATTGCCCTTGCGTTATGCGGGAATTTCCACGTGTTTCCGGAAAGAAGCGGGCAGTTCGGGACGAGATATTCGAGGCATTTTTCGAGTTCATCAATTTGAAAAGATTGAACAATTCTGTTTGACCACCGATGACTTTGCCGTCAGTCAAGAAGAACAAAAACGCATGTTGCAAGTCGCCAAGGACTTTTATACCAGTTTGGGCATTGGATATCGTGTGGTTTGTATCGTGTCCGGTGAACTGAATGATGCTGCTGTCAAAAAATACGATTTGGAGGGATGGTTTCCCGGACAAAAAACCTATCGCGAATTGGTCTCGTGTTCCAATTGTACCGATTATCAAGCTCGAGGTGTTGGTGTCCGATGTGGTCATGCCACAACACAAGAATCCAAGAATGACCGCAAGTCGTACTGTCACATGCTCAATTCGACCCTGTGTGCCACGGGAAGAGGCATTTGTTGTATCTTGGAAACCTACCAAACGCCAGACGGTGTCATTGTCCCCGAAGTCTTGCGTCCCTTTATGGGAGGCAAGGAATTCTTACCCTTTATCCGAGGTCCACCGGAAGCCACCAAGGGAGAGAAAAAAGAAAAACCAGCCAAAGGTGGAGGAGACAAGAAGAAGAAGAACGATGCCAAACAGAAATAATAATTAAGACAACGTCCAATCGGTTTGGGGAATCGTTGACAGAATATAGTAAAGCCCTTCTATCGTATAAAGATACTCTCCATGTTGTACTTAACCGGATATATATAGCTACATCTAGCATAGTGTCCACCGCGAGGAACCGGATTGCGGTTTAGCTTGGTCCATTGTGTCTCTCTCTTTCTCTCTCTCGTTTGTCCACTGCAATAACCATCATCCAACGACCCTATATTATTACCATTCTCTTGTTCTTTTCGTTAAATACCATCTTCATCGTCATCTCCCACATCTCCATACCGCCACATGCCGGACCGCGATTTACGTGCCACTTGTTCCATCTCTTGCAATTGTCCGGCCAATTGAGATATGACGGAACCATCCACCATGCGGGCTGCCAAAGCCTCCACAGCAGGTGATTTGGCCACACGTGCGAGACCGGCGCCAATCAGTTCGGCATTGACCAGTGTCCCCGTGGTTTCTTCCAAGGTGGCGGCCATTTTCCCGGTATCAGGATCGGGTCCCAAGAGACGAATCGTGACATCCTTGCCCCAACAGGAACCTTGCAACCATCGTGCGGCATCGACCCCTTCATCGGTATTCAAGGATCGACAGACGGTCAAGGCCAAGACGGCTTCCTTGGCCACGGGTGGGATTCGGTCCGGTGTCAAGTCCACATCCAAGGGCCGCAAATGCGTGGCCACGGGTACGGTCGCTAGATTTCCATGATCCAAAAACAAGACGGAAACCTTGGTTGGACCCTTTTTTTCCACCACCTTGGCCCGATACCAACACTTGCCGGTACCGTCATCAAACAAGGCGGCCACAGCCTTGCCCACTTTGGGATCACAGGGCGCTCCGGCGATACCGTATTTGGTGGTAAACTTTTTCATGCTTTCATCCATGACTTGAGGGGCGGGATCGTCGGATTGGTGATAGAAAAAGTGATTGCCGGCCCGAATTTCACTGAGACGAACCGTGGCCGTGACAGGTTTGAGTTTTTCCACTGTTTTCACCACCACTTTTTCGGGAGCCTCTTGTTCCAAGGACCAGACGCCCACCTTGTTGGCTTGCGCCGTGGCTTGGGCATCGATCAAGGATTTGGGTGCTTCTCCATAATCAATTTTGCGTTGATCGACCGTGGCCAGACCGGATCCAATGAGTTCCATGGTATAATCCCGACGCTGCGCACCAAAGCCGGCAAACATGGCTCCTTGAATGATACCACTGTTGGTGACGCTTTTGCAATCAATTTCCACTTGACGTTGCATCAAATGCAAACGGGCATGTCTCTTGGATTCTTCTCCAAAGGGCTCGGCGGCCTTGTTGGTCAATTTGCTGGCCGGTGCCGGTGCTCGAATGCCTTCGGGAGAGAACCGGATAAAGCAATTTTCTCCCACGACATGAAGCTTGAAGAGGGCTCCGTTAAAGACATGGTCGACGACCGCCTTGAGTGTCTTGGCTCGAATGAGGGATCCGGAATAGGATTTGGCCTTGCGGGGATCGGTCAAATCGTTAATGGCTCCACGTTTGTATTCGGCCGACGAATGCAAGCCCTTTTTGGCTTCCTTGGCGGTGGCTTCTGCCAAGACCAAATCATCGTACCGAGGCGACTTGTCATCTTCATCCCGATGACGTTGCGTCGTGGCCAATCCTTCTCGACACAGGACTTCGGCCAGATCGGCATGTTTGCCAATGGAGACGGTTCCAAAGGCTCGCTTTTCCAGGACATTGGGTTGAATGGGAATTTCCCGTTCGTAGTGGACTTGAATTTTGACGGGTCGTCCAATGGCCAAGGTCCGTAACCGTTCTTTGCATTCATGCGCATAGGGTTCATCGGGTCGATTGGCTCGTTCATTGCCGACCCGGGGTGCCCGAATGGAGGCCAAGGACAATTTCAGGAGATCGGTTTCGGCATTGTAGGGTTTGCCATCGGGCAAGACCAATAGGGTATCTCCACTTTGAATTTCCACCACTGTGCCTTGAATTTCCGAAGCACTCGACAAGACGGGTGGTGCATACGAAGTCCAGACCCCCAAACAGGATCGTTTGGCGGTATTTTCCGCCACGCGCAGTGCGGGGACCTGGGCCGGTGCCAAGAGTCGCACCGACCAATCCGTCATGCGTGCCAATCCCACCTTGAGCAATTCGACGGTAATATTTCCCTTGGGATGATGAACGGTACCGACCGCGGAGGCTCCCGATTTGTCGGTGCCAATCAAGGAAATGGGCAATTCGCGTTGCAACAATCGCACGTGTGTAAATTGCCGGGCTTGTTCCGAACAGGCTTCGGCCGGAACGGGAGGATCGGCCTTGGGATTGCCGAGACGGGGACACGTAATACCAGCCAAGAGCAGAGTAAAATTGGCATAAAGAAACTCACTGCCCAGGTCGGTATCAATGACTTGACAGCGCATGCGACTGCCATCAAAGACATGTTCGACGACACAGGTCATTTTGCCTCCCTCTCGACCCTTTTTCTGACAGGCTTCCACCAAGGCCAATGTGGCAAAATGTTCCACAGCATTTTTGACCGGTCGCACCAAGGGACGTTCGGCATGAATGCCACGCTGCTGATCTTGGGCTTCCTTGTAGGCCTGTAACAAGGCTTGTTCGTATTCTTGTTCGGGGGTCAATTCTTCACCCTCCTCGTTGGTAGTGTTGTTGGTGTTGGTTGGTTCTGATTTGTTGTTGTTGTTGTTGGTTTGGTACTTGACCGCTTTGGGTGTGGCATGTCCCTGTCGGACACATTCCACTGCCAAATTGGTAGTACTACTGTTGTTGGTGGTGTTGGACTCGCCGTCCTCAGTCAACAAGAGCCATCCATAGACTCGATCTCCCGCCGAAGCACCTTGTTTCAAGGTTTGAAAGCGGACCGATTTGCCCACCACCAATTTCCGAAGCCATTCACGAGCCGGAAAGGCACCGGGTTCATCGGAAGGAGTACTCTTGCTCGCCAAACGCTAATCATACCATCCAGTAAGTCATAAAAACGATCAAAGACAAGAACCAGTAGTAGTAGGAGTCGAAAAAGAAGAACAAAGCAACGAAACCAAACAGAAAATGCCATTGACAGCCAAACATGTGTAAGAGAGAGAGACCACACACACCCACTCGCGCACCGGACCGGACCGTCGCCGCAACAAAAAGCACAAACACCAGCACAAAAGCATAAGCACACATACCGGAGCCATGACGGACGAAAAGGTAAAGAGTACGACCGGTGGAGGTTGATTGGGTCCTTTGGGTCGTCCCAACAATACCACCGTGTCACCGGACAGGACCGATTGGACTCGTGCCACACCTTGTTTGGGCAACACAATGGCCTTGTTGGCAGTGGCAGTGGCAGTGCCAGCAGCATCGCTGGATGGTTTGGATGCCACACCAGCAGCAGAAGGTTCTTTCGGAGCTGTCGAAGACATGATGATGATGATGATGATGAGAAAGGGAATGGAGAGGAGATCGAATAGAACCAAGAGGAGAGAGAGTGTCAACCGAGAGAGAGACAAGAACTAACAATGACCTCTCACGCAGTATATATCGAAAACTATGCTACGAGATCTTTCTCGTTTTGTGGTTAAAGATCTCGACCGATCTTGACTATGGAAAAACCAGTACCCAAAGGATCGGGTATATTTGCGCGACCCGAAGGCGATCAAAAAGTGATTCTGATAGGGTTAAGGATAAATCTCTCGCGCGATTGCAGTCGCGGACGCCGCGGAGGTTCTCTCGCACTCTCGCACTCTCGCACTCTCCACTGTTTTTGGTTCATTTGTCGTCTCCGAGATTGAACAGAACCATTAACCTTGCAAGTGATACTACAATCCTTCGTTCGATTCTCTCTCTCTCTCTCTCTCTCTCTCTCTCTTGGTCTCACTTTTGGAAATTCGTTCCGGCACTCCAACAACAACAACAAGAACCTTGGGGGTGTTGTTCCCTTTCTCGAGTTGAGAGACTTGGGAACCGTTTCGGCACACACACACACACAGACACACTGCCGAACCAATAGACCACCATGAGACGTCCCCGACGAACCGGTGAGGCGGGACACCGGAGTCATCCTTCCAATTCCAATCATCCCAATGGTGGTGGAGCATCGTCATCCTCCTTGTCGTCGTCTCGCAATTGGATCCAGGTAGCACCCTTGGATTCCAGTCACAATCAAGACCTTCCCTGTTGTCGAGCCTTGCAAGACATTGCGCAGCACTTGTTGCCCGTACCACCCCGTTCTTCATCTTCATCCTCCAGTGTGGTGGATTCTTTGTCGGTGCCGTCCCCAACGGAAAAAGACCATCACCACCCAACCAAGACGACTAATACGACTGCCACCCACGACCATCGGACCCGAAACGGTCGAACCAACACACACACTGGCAAACCGTCCAAACCCAGCAACAGCCATTCCTCCAACAACCACAACCACAACCACAACAATACCAGTCATTCGCAAGGCTTTGCCACCATGGTCCAAGCGTTTTTGTGGCACCATTATTCTTTTCACACCACCACCAACAACAGCAACCACAAGACTCGACTGGAAGAAGAAGGAGGACCAGCACCACCACCCGAATCATCCAGTACAACGTTAGATCCTCTGGTTGTTGTTTCTTCGGCCGCGAATCGAAAAAAGAAGCGCAAAAAGAAAAAGAAACCCAAAAAGCAGCAGCAACAACAACCAGAACAACAACGGAATGGTCCAGGAGTGGAGGACGAGGACGACCCCGACGAGGAGGGAGGAGGAGAGGAAGAAGAAGCAGAAGCTGAAACTTCACCGCCACCACAACAACAGCATGCAAAGCAATCGAATGCCCCGGAGCATGGTGGTGATCAACCATCGGGTGCTCCTCCTCCCAAACCCAACGACACTCCAACGGTATCATCACCAGTGGACGTTTCCTCCGAGACCAATCCAAACAACAACAACAACAACAACAACAACAACAACAACAACAACAACAACAACAACAACAACAACAACAACAACAACAGCAGCAGCAAAAGTACGGGGAGCCGAACCGAAGATCGCGATTGGTGGATGCAGTGCTATTTGGATCGGGTCGCAGCAGCAGCCTCCTGCGAGCCCTCCCCAAAACCACCACCCTCACCTATTTGTCCCAATGGTGCTGGAATGAAAGAATTTTTGCAAGTCTTGTCCACCAAAGGATTACGGCCCCCTCCGGCGTCTGCTTCACAGCAACCAGTGACAACGAATCCAACCCCTCGTGGTGGGCCCCGAAAAGGAACGACGGCTGCGAATCCAAGCGAATTGGAGTTTCATGTTTCCCACAAGGATGTGGAGGGATTGGCCTCCCGCATTGAATGTTATTCCTGTCGGTCTCGCGTCCAACAAATTCTCTCGAATACGAGCAAAATTCCGTTGGTGTCAATGACGGCTATGCGGCAAGGCGATTCCACCCAATTGGTCAATCCACACCATGACTACAATGAGGAGGAGGAAGAAGAAGAAGAAGACGAAGAGCATCCCTTTGATTATGTCGCCATGGAAGAAGGAACGGCCATTCCCCTGAACGACGACGACAAGACAGACTCAAAACGACAACAGGAGGACGAGGCGTTGTTGGTATTGCAAGCTGTCAAAACAGAATCTGGAGAAACGGTGGGATGGCGTCTGTGCAAGAACACAACAACAACAGCAGAAACTGTACCAACCAAAGGAGAGATCTTGCCATTACAAACAGTGGACGAGTCGTTGCTTTTGACGGAAGACGACTTTTCCTTCTTGCTGCGAGAATTTTTCTTGCTTCCAGCGGTATCCTACGATCAATGGGTGGGGGCCTGTGATGCAACTACCCTGAGTGCCGAAAAGATCAAGACGATTCAAGAAGAGGTCAACATCCGGTATACCAACACGCTTCAAGAACTTACGGAATGCATGCAGGCATTGCAACTACAACAAGACAAACTCGTAGACTGCGAAACACAAATGAACTATGGAGCAGCCGATCCAGAGAATACTGGTGGATTCTTGTCGTCGTCGTCGGATCTGGGTACCGGTCCAGACACGATCGATATGAAGAGTCCAATGACACTGAACGAAATAGACTCGGGCGTGTGTGGACTTTTGGGAAAACTCTTGCGCATCGTCCTTCAGGTTACGCATGCCTATCAAGATGTCATGCTTCAATGGAATGGCACCAGTGCATCTGGTACTCCCCGACCCTCCTCCTTGTCTCGGTTCCAACGATTTCCATCCTTTCTGTTGGGCCAGCCGCACGCCATGTTTGCCCTCTGGCATGTGTACCTAGACGCCTTTGCCCGAATCGTACAAGCCACGACCGTGTACGAAACCAAGTTGTTGGAATTGGCGGATCGACAAGGTGTTCTCAAACCATTCTTTTTGTGTAAAAAGTCTCGTCATCTCTTGACCGATCATGTGCAAGCCAAAATCAAGATTGTACTGGATGCGATTGAAAGTGTTCGCAAAAAGTTGGATGTCCAAAAGGATGCCTACCATACTCCGGCCAAGGTGTACCGGCCCACCTTTTTGCGTTCCATCTTGACGCAGCAAGTCTTGCTCAAAGAAGTTCGTACCAATGTGACGCATGGTCCACAGTTTTCCGTTGCCGTGTCGGAACGTCTCAAAGAGTTGGGAGACCGATGCGAAGATGTTTTGGACGAGATTCGATCGTCTTGGATCGAAAATGTAACACGAAACGCCATTGCTCAATTTGAGGAAGTGTATCAAGGGAAATGGGGAAAACTGACTCGCATTCTGGGAACGGCACGAGACAAATTGAAATTAGATGGCATGACAAAAGTTCAGCTGGACGAAGAGAATGCCAATGATCTCAAACGTCTCGACAATGTGTTGGAGCAGATTTCCACGAGGGGCGATGATTCACAGTTGGGTCATGGTTTGCGAATGGAGATTGTCCCTGCTGTGGAAGCCATGGTTCGCCAGTGGATCCTTCAAAGTACAGCAAGTTATGGTTCCATCAGTGTCAAAGGCCCCGCGACAAGTAGCGTCTCGCCCAAACCACTAATCATGCCGCTTCGACTGATCCAGTGGATGTCGTTAGAAGAACAATCGGACCGTCTTTCCTCACGGAATCGTTGTCATGGTACAGATGGTTCGTTCCGCGCCACGTGCATTCTCATGACATGTTTCTTTGAGTGGTTGGTGGAACACTTCAACGAATGGCAAGCCGAATTGGCGGAACATGAATTGTTGGAGACCATGGGTAGTAGTGCAGATCTCGATGCGGCATCCACCAATATCGACAATGGCCATGCCACCACTTTGTCCTCCACGGTCGCTGTCAAGAAAAAGGCCAAGAAAAAGCGTGGAAAAGCATCGCAGAAAGCCAAACCAGAAGAGCCCACAAAGGTACATTCGGAACAGAATGATTCCGAAGAACCAACCGAGACGGAAAAACACGGCCCTGGTGTCTTGGCCAAAGAGGTGGATTCCGAAACGCAGTCGACGGTAGACTCAGCACACGATGCTGCAATGGTGAGCTCTCGGGTAGACGAACCGGTGAATCCTTTGGTCGTGGACTCTTGCGACCCGCAAACGATGGAACCAAAAGAAGAAGAAGGAGTGACAAGCAAGGAGGTATTTTCCGCATGTGCTCCAAGCGACGACGCTGACAAAGGACACAAGGACAATAATGGTCCCACGAATGGTCACAAGAAATCCACCAGCGATCATGAGATTGTGACTGATTCTGGCACAAACGGTGTCAAAACAGATGAAGCGAGTCAAAGCTTTGACAAAAATGGTTCAGCATCTTTTAATGAACATTCGACGGAACCCACTGAACCAGAAAAGGAAGACGAAGGAACAACGATCGGAGTGTTGGATGGTTCCACTTTCATTCCTGCTAACGAGTTCTTGCTCCAGCGCTTGCTAGATGTTCTGGAAGGACCTGACGACGGATATCCAGTTGTTCACCTCTAGATCTATAATGAACTAGCATTTTTGCGGGGTTTGGGGAAACCCTCTAGATAAGCATATGTTCATAATATTTACTAGTAGACTTACTTTCGCGTCACGGATTTGAGTAATCGGAAAAAGCCGGGCCTCCTTTTCTCGGAAGCGTTTGATCCATCAACCGACTCACCTTGGTCGTCGTTCCGATGAGGATCAAAGTACTGGGTCTCCGCTTCTTCCAGCATGGCGAGTTTCTTGGCTGTAGCAAGGGAGCGTTCATCAGAGGATCCAAACGCGTCGCTCTGCATATGATACATGCGTCGTAGAAGCTGAAAAATTGTTTGATGTAAAATGAGTGGTTGTGTTCCATATATTGTGTCACAATGAAAAGGCGATCTCAAGACTTACCCGTACTGCTTTGTCTTTGTGCCCAGCAAATATTTGAGCAACAACTAGATGGTCCATGGTAGCAATGAGTGTTGGGTGTGCATCGCGAAGAAGCAGTTGTTGGTTGTGAATCGCATATTCCAAGGATTGTATTGCCGAATTGTGATTGCGCGCCACCAGGGCCAAGTAGCCGATATTGGACTTGATGACGGAAAGATTGAGGGTGGCAGAGTGACACGAATATCGAGCGCCCGCATAAAGGGAATGTTCCAGCGCAACAGTTTGGGCCTCGAATGATTCCATAAAGTAAGAACCTGCCTTTTCGCTGTCTCCTTTGGAATAGTAGAGACAGCCAAGATTGTTGTAGATTTCAGCCATTTGGCGTTGTTCTGAAAGGGATCGACCTCCTTGTTTTGATTGAATCAGTGATTCCTCTAATATTGTCATGGCTTCCGTTTCCTGTCCAAGAGCAATGTGACAAGTAGCAGCCTTAACATTCGAAGCCTGAAGAAAAGACAAATAATATGGATGAGAGGCCAAAGCTTGTATGTTGGGCGAAAAAAGAACCAGGTATAGCTTACCAGGTGATCCGTGTGTCCAACACCGAGAGATGATGCTCGTTTTGCGGCAGCCCTCTCAAAATGGTTGTACGCTTCTTTAGGCTTTTTCATCAAAAGATAAATAATACCAATGTTATGGAGACAGCTGGCAATGTGAGAAGTAAAGAGAGCAACTTGGCCATCCAGCTGCTCTACCGTCGTATTTTGTTGGAGACATGTTTCAAAATGAGTATAATAAGTCTCGACGATATCTTCCCATAGATGCAGTGCATCCTCTAGGTCGTCGTACTTGAGATGTTCAAGGGCGGATTTCTGAGAAGCGGCTACACTTTCCATACCTCCAACTACCCGAACATCGTCAACATCAACTAAAACTGACGTTCGACCTTTCGAAGGGGTGTTGGGTTGCCGCTCCAACTTCTGACGAAGCCATTTCGTATCAGAATTTTGTCTCATGGTGCGACATCTCCAGACGGCTTCTTCCATCGCTGTGTCTATATTTTCACTGAGAAGTGATATCATGATGTCGCCTTTCTGAATACCAATGTCATTGTTCAGTTGTTGAACATGGACTGGCTTTTCAAAAGAATCTGATTTGTAAGCGGAACCCACTCGTTTGCGTTTCTCTGTTGTAGAGAAGGAACCATGATCGGATTGTACCTTTTGTTTTGAGCCAATAGGAGTTAAAGTCAACTCAAGATCTTTGACCATCGAATCTATGGATTCAATGAGCGACCCAACGTCGGCTGAAACCTGAGAAGTACTCGTCTCGTCCAGCCGGTCATGCGCCGACAACATGCTCTCCATTGGAGAAACACGGCTGGTGTAATCATGGGAGACAACAGGTCTCTGTACCTGCGATCGAGGAATATCGGAATGTGTGCGTCTCATTGGGTGGCTGGAGAAGGCTTGTTCTTCAATTTTGGGGCTGTAGTCTACAGAATGTGTAGAGCGATGCAAAAAGGACGTGGATTCCTTTGGAGCTGTTTTGACCCCTCCCAATGATGAAGAGCTTTTTCCTGTGCGACGAGGTTTGACAGAACCGTTACCACCCACAGAACTGATATTTGGTGTCGTCCCAGGTGCATCACGGGCCGCCGTCTGCGTCGTTTCTCCCGACCTTTCTAACCTTTCTGCCAGCCACGATGCGTCCTCGTCAATAACCTGTTGGTCGCCATGACTGACTCGTTCTGGCAACCGTTGCTCAATGGGGGTTTGTGGATCACGGGCATGGAGTCTTTGCGCAAGCCACGAAGCATCGTCATCTAGCATGGGTTCAGAGGACAAAGATCCACTTTGTTGCGTTACAGAAGCATTGCTGTCCTGTATGACAGAATCCGTACCACCAGAAAGTCCATGGTCTTTGTCCTGGTACCGGTCCGCTTGCATTGGAGGATGTGGCTGTGTGTCGGACGCCACAAACGATCGATGGGCTCTTTCTTGCTTTTCTTGGCGCATAATCCTAGGGCTACGGTCCATTAGTGGTGTCGCATTGGTGTTTATCCGTCCCTCATCTTCCCACTTCTTTTCTTCTCGTACCGTTCCCCCATATGGGCCAGCCGACTGTTTGTTTGTACCAGTGAAAGAGCAGGTAGAGCGACGATAGGGCGACCGTGTGCTACTTTCTGCCATAATATCATTGGCATGAGATAAAGAGGATGAACGGCGATCAGGACTGTGACGTGAGGGGCTCAATGGGGCAGCAGGGCGAGGAACCTGAAGAAGATCCTGCGATCTTCCGAGTGAATCTGTCATGACTTCATCACCATTGAATGTCAGGGAGGAAGAATCCATGACGCGATCGGAATAGACATTCGGCTCAGCGGTTGAGGGATTCGAAGCTGGAGGAATGGGACTTTGCATGTCCAACGCTTGTTGTGGAGTGGAATAGAGAGACGGACCACCACCATGAGATGAGCGAGCGGAACCGGTCATGTCTGGATGGATGCGTGTGGAAGGTGTTGATCGAACAGTTGATACCGCAAGACTTGGATCCATTGCTTCATGGTCCAATCGATTCTCCACTCCTACTGCTTGAGGTGTTGTGAGACCATGACGAGCAATCAAGGGACTGTGTTCGTCTTCCGGGCCATGTTCCTGGTTCATCGAGGAGGAGGCGGAAAAGCGCGGGTCATTTTCATCCTCAAACGGCAGAGCCGATGCACTGGCAAAGGATGAGGAAGCACTATGAGCTCGGTCTCTCAGCATGGTTTCTCTCATCACTTTGTGTTGGTGTGATGGTGGTGGTGCTTGTTCTGTCACTTTGTGGTGAACTGCTGGAGCTTCATCTCCCGTTGTGGCTCCTCCCATGGACGACATGCGTTGACGTTCGAGCCGGAATCGACGGCCATTGGTGGGAGACAAGGATTGTGTACCACGACCCTGTTCGTAGGAATGGTGGTGGTGTTGCGGTTGGTCTGTCATTGTCTCGGAGACACTGTGATGGTACCGAACCGAAGGAGATCTTGCCATTGTCGCGGATATCCGTGAGGAAGACGGTGGTACTCGAGAAGGAGTACCAATGTGGTTGTTTGGGAATGAAGTCTTGGGATTGAGAGGTACGGGGCTGGTATACTCTGCTACAAGACTTGTAGTATTCGTGTTGTTGTTGGAAACACTTTCCTTGTGCCGTTGCATGCGCCGTTGAAGCGACGAAGTGGCTGCGGTTGCGGGTGCTTCACGAGTTGCGCCTCCTCCTTGCGTTCGACTCGGCGTTCCACGCGGAACCGTAGTTGGAAGGGTGTGCGACAACGACAACGACGACGACACGGGTGGCAACTCGGGGGCCAGAGGTTCCTCGGGTTGCTGCTGCTGCTGCTGCTCCACTCCTCCATGTCGCATGGTCCGCTGCTGCGACACTCGTGAGAAGGAATGAGGATGGGAAGAAACTTTCGAGGGATCTACGTCTCTTGGCAACGTGGAACGAGTCTGGCTGCTGCTGACCCTTGGAGGAGAAGAAACCAAAGACGACGGAGGATGTGCATCAAAGGGCTCATCCATGGGCAATAAGGTACCTTGGTGTGATGGATGTGAGTGTTGTTGTGGCGGTTGAAATTCTTGTAGTGGAACGGTGGTTCGTCGAGGTCCTGGTGGTGGTTGTTGCGGTTGAGGTTTCAAGACTGGTTGTGTCGAGTTGAGTCCCACCCGGGGCGAAAAGGAGGGCAATTCGTCGGGATGATGATGATACGGTTCCGTTGGTTGCTGTTGCAGCAAATGTTGACGCAAGGCATCACTGGTCAATCTTGGTGGTGCATGTTCGGTTGCCATGATTGGAGCGGCCGCAGTACCAAAGAGTTCTCGTCGCACCGGATTCGAAGAATGGTTGGTTTGGATTCGGGGAGGAGAGGCGGCCGCATCAAATGGTTGTTCCTCCACGAACATGGGATCCTGATGCTTCTTGGAAAACATAGCCAAAGACGGCTCGACGACGGCTGATGGATGATGACCCAAGGGCGATGCATCAAAGGGCTGTTCTTCCGAGGGTTGCATCATGACTTCTGGATCGTCATATTGGTAATGATGATGATCTTCTTCGTCATCCACGACATGAATCACAACGTCCGGATTGGTAGGCATACTGCTACTTGCCATCCGACTACTAGTTTGGTAAGCATTCAGTGTCACTCCAGAATCGGGTTGTTGTTGCCGTTGCTGTTGAAGATCAAAGGGTTGTTCTTCCTCTTCGGATTTAACGCGTTGTGATGCTGGTTGTGGTTTGGCTGGTCCGATGCGAGGAGGTTGTGGTTCATCGTCATCGTCATCATCTTCCAGCGATTGTTGTTGTGGTTGATTAGAATTTATTGGTTTGGGTGTGGATTCCAAACCATGATGAGAATTATCCGACAGTACATGTTGTCGTCGTCTCATTTTCCGTTGCATGCGTTCATCTCGAATCGAATTAAAGGCCGACACTTTGGATCCGCCCATGATACCACTGCTGTTGGATGGATTGCCTTCGTCAAAGGGCTTTCCACCCTCCATAGAGGATTGTGGTTGTGGTTGAACCAATACTTGGTCGTGAAACGACAAATTGGTGGCTGTGGAATGATTGAGTTCGGGCAAGGACAAGGGTGGCTGTTGCAAGTGATTGTGCTTGTTGTCTTCTTCTTCTTCGTCTTCTTCGTCGTTCCCCAACTCTCGGATATCCCAGGCATTGGGTGAATTGGGAGGGGAGGACAAGGGAGAATCAATGTGACCCGGAGAGGCTGGGTCATCGGGAACAAACTCTTCGGGAATGTGGACAATGGCGGGTGGATGCAGACTTTCATCATAACTAAAATCGCTCGTGGTGGCCGCCGCCATGGTTTCTCGTCGTCGTTGTGTTGGATTTCGTACAAGTGGTGTGGTGGTGTGAATTGGATCGTTTTCCAGAGGACCCGAAACTATCAAACCAGGACAACTGTTCCTCCAATCAACACGAGACGATTTCCATGCGCTTTACCACAAGAGGTCTCTCGTTGGATTGAAGCGTCGCCACCAAACTACTTCATGTAATCTCAACGTGGCTACGTAAACCTTGATGGTGGTGTAATGGCGACACCATAATCCAAACCTCTAATCGACAATAGAGAGAAATCAGCCAAGATCCACCGGCCGCGCAGGAATCGAAAGAAATGCCGGCGCGCCAAGACACTACTCATGTGTATTTTGCTTCGGTGAGTAAAGAGAGATGTATTGGACGAAACTGGTCGCAGACGCTGGAAATTTTGGCAAGTCGTGTGCGTCCAAAAGTTTGTGTCGCTCGGTGGCCAATTTCCATGCCAACCCACACGACACATACATTTCACCATCTTCGCTTCAAGTCTTTGATGGAGAATAATTTTATTGTATTTGCGCTTGGCCAGACCCAGAAACACCGGGCGACCATTCCAAAAATGCGGCGCACGATCCAGCAATGAGAGCTGGGAATCTATAGAGAAACACAAGGTAACACATGGGATCGTCGTGTCCACGTATCATCCGATCCAAGAGGGAAATGATCGCGAGCAATGAAAGTTCGGCGGTCATGAAAGCGGTGGATGGATCCTATCGTCTCGTCTGCGGGCCACAGCGGGAGAAAAGACCACGCAATCACCACTGCCCCACCGTATCGTTCCACTGTCCATGTCCTCTTCCTGTTTGCCTGCTCTGTCAACTTCTTGAATTCTTACATCTTGTGCATCAAATCTCTACAGAACGTTACGAGTAGGAGTACCTTAGAAGATATACTTCTTCTCCTGTGTAGAGGAGTCTATGGTGGATCCTTGGCACTCCTGCGACAAAGTCCTTCGCGTTCCTACTTGCTACCGACTACTAACCTTTCCTACTAGGAGTACTCCTAGGTAGGGAGTTCTCTGTTTTTAGAGAGACAAAAGTGCCATGCCTCCCACCATGGCCAAGGTGGCTCCAATAAACGTGTTGATAAAATTGACCACTTCATTCGTCATCCATTGCAATCCCTCTTTTTCTTGCAAGGTGGCACCAATCAAACTTTCCACATTGGTCGCTACAAAGGCGGCCATGGTCGAAAGAGCTACCGCCTTCCAACTGCTCCCAATCAAACCCAATCCATATGCCACCAAACTGAGGAGCAATCCACCCACCACGGATGCCGCCGTCCCTTCCACCGATACGGCTCCTTCTGTACCGGGTGGAACACGTTCCAAGGTGGTTATCAAAAAGGTGGTCTTCCCATAGGCCTTGCCAATTTCCGAAGCAAAGGTATCGGCCAATTTGGTTGCAATCGATGCCACATACCCCAAGACAAAGAGTTCCGATCGAATCCCCCACAAGACGGGGCCCTGTACCGAACAAATGGCACAGAGCAAGCCCGTCGCGGCACTGCCCCTGTACAAAAGAATTGGTTGGTGCCAACGGCAAACATGAGACTATGGCAACCCCAAAGTCTGTCCAGTAACGACCGTAGTAGGCGTCGTGTCACTCTGTCGTCTAGTCGTTACAACAAAGCACACAACCAACAACAAGTTGCTCTACGTACCAGACATTTTCAGGACCCCGTCGTCCACCCCGACCTTCGGCCAGTCCAGCCTTTTGTTTTTCCGCAAATCGAACCTTGGTGACGGCTTGCCCCAAAAACAGATAGGCCACACAATACAACCATCCCGAAACACCCAAGGTGGCCCACAAGGAACTGCCCAAGGCCAAGGCATGAACAAAACCCGTCGGTGTTAACATGGTCGACAGTTTGCGGGACAGGACGGCAAACAAAACGGCATTCACCCCAAAGGCTTGGACCAACGGTACACTGCCCGAGGTTCGGAATAAGGACGACGCCAAAGACGTGATTGGTTCTCCCACGAGGGATGCCATGGAAAGTCCGAGCGACACATTTCTTGTTCGGACTCGACTGGACGACAAGGACGGATCGACCCGTCCCCCAAAAGGATGCTGGTGTTGTGGTGCATGGTCGTTCGGAACAACCCCGGATGATGGAGCAATCCCCTGCTGGGGAGTGTGGCCCGCAAATCGTCTTTGTCGAAGGAGAACTGGCGTTTCACCATGCCAGGAGGAACATTGGAAGCTTGTCGTCACTTGCGGGAAAAGAGCAAGAATGGCAGTGACATGGAAGAACAGGCCGCAACTACAAGTCTTCATGATGCCCCATGAATAGCGAATAGCACAACAGTGAAGATTGGACATCAATCGAGAGAAGTGACGACAGAGTTGTAGTCGCTCATGGATCGCGCGAATCTTCGAGTTTCTCTACCAGAAGTACCAAGCGCATCTCTTCAGGTTTCAGGTAGCCTCCTCTCTAGACCAACAGAAGAGATGTAGAATCGAACTGAACACTAACCCAGTATCAAGACATATATCAGATGCTTCACAGATATGTTTAGAGATACGCGTTAGCTCTAAGCGGCCGAAGAAGCTCCTTGGTAAGGTAGTAATTCTACATCCGCTCCGCGGAGTGGGGAGGCACGAGGAGGGGCTATTGACTCCGAGAAGGGCAATAGCTCCGAGAAGTGGACCGCCTTCTAAATCCGCGTCAGCGGATTTGGCGGTCCACGACGAGGAGCTATTGCCCGCCGAGGAGTCAAAAGCCCCGACAACTGCCCCCACGACCAGGAGGGGATGTCGCTTGCTTCTATAACCTCCGAGTCCCCCCCTAATTAACTGTCACACTTTTTTCCCAGGACTGTTTTTTTTGCTCCGCACTATCTTTTTTAGCTCCGCGCGGCCGTAGTGGGCAATATAAGGCTATATTAGACGAAAATCCTACTTCCATTCCGAGGAGCTATAGTAGCTCGAGACTTGGAGGTGGCCCGTCCTTGGTTGTCCAAAACTCTTTTGTCAAATCTCCGCAGGTGGTGGTGGAAGGGACTACCTAGAGGTAGGCAGTGCTGCACAGATTGTTCTGGAACGCCACATGCCTCTACTTTGACTGCAAAGAAAAGATTTGGCCCTTATTGTCGTTGAGAAATCTCGCCACGTCTCGTTTGGTTTCTTCGTAGGTGGCAAATTGAATGGCTCCACTAATCAGGGCCTTTCCCACTCGTGGAGCTGCACCCGCAAACAGTCCAGGCAGTCCCTCCGATTCTGCCAAGTATGTGAGCGTGTCCCAATAGGAGCGTTGGCGATAACCACGACCGTCTTGCGACTCTCCTGGTTCATCATTATCGCTTTCATCTTCTCCTGGACCTGGTGAAACGACTGTTGAGAATTGTCGCGTTCCTAGTGCCGTGGTATTGTTGGACATTGCACTAGCCATGAGACGATTCCGTACCACATCCAATGGTGTTGTGACCAATTGTGCCACGGCCGTAGCACCAGCACCCACCACAGCCCCCTGTAATGGTGACAAGGCCTGCTTGCCTCCAAGTTTGCGAGTCCAGGAATCGTAGACAAAAAATTTAATGAC
Source organism: Epithemia pelagica (assembly GCA_946965045.2). Classification (NCBI taxonomy): domain Eukaryota; phylum Bacillariophyta; class Bacillariophyceae; order Surirellales; family Surirellaceae; genus Epithemia; species Epithemia pelagica. The sequence goes on from OX337228.1 coordinate 6,838,054, forward strand.
ATCGGCAGGGTAGGCGTACAAAATGTTTTCCCAATAACCCAGATAAAAGGCATCCACCAAACTGGACAGGGTCGAACATGACGAATCGGACCCCTGCGTTGCCTTGACTCCTCCATCTCGCGACGCCGTCGTGGCATCCAGCCATACTTGGCGGTATCCTTGTATCATGGATACACCCTCTGTGTATCCCTCCAGTTTGGCCTGTTGTCGAGTCTTGACAATTTCACTGGGATTGCGTACAAGCCAGTAGGGAATTTGGGCCACAGCCACAGCCGTACAGGTTTGGATCCACGGTGGCCAATGGGTCGTCACGCGATTGGTTTTCAAACTGGCCTTGCAGGCATCTCGAACCGCAAAAAAGACGGCCCCTCCGGGAATATTGGCCACCAAGGGCGTGGCCACACCATTTAAACTTCCTCGAAACAATTCACTCCATGATGTGGTGTAGTAGGGACTTTCGGTTGCTGCCGCCGCCGCCAATTGCAGTCGCACTGTAGCCGTATCGAGAGGATACTTGACGACCGTCTTGGTAGCTGACATGGTAGCACCCGCTACAAAGCCTGTCAAACTCTCTTGGGCCGACGACAAGGACGTATCGGATTGCCGTGAGGATGAGACAGAGTGTTGGCTGACACTGTTGGATCGTTGCGGTACCACTGCGGATGCAACAGCGGCAACCGAGAGCTGAAAGGCCCTTCTCCGAGAGAGGATCCCTTCCCCTTGAGTCAGCAAGTGGTGACCAGAAGTGCCTGTTGTGTTCGCCACGGATGCATCTTCAATATTTGAGGAGGTTGTACCCGAGAGTACCACTGGACTGGACAAACGATGGAACAAACTAACGTGTTTGGCGATTTCAAAGGGTTCCACGAACAACCATGGAAGCAGGAGACCATACAGGGAAATGGCAGGCCTTGTCATGGTCGTTGGTTTGGATTCTTGATGGATGAAGCAGAATCTTTTGGGCGCGATCCCCATCGAGAGGCGCGACTGATATGCGAGTAAGAAAGATCAAAATTTTCCATTCCTAGAAAAGATGCGCTAGAGTTAGCTACTTCTCAAAAAGGATCGTCCTTGGATCCAACTCCCATTGAATGCGGTTGTTGTTGTTGTTGGTCATGCCTCCTCATCCAGTTCCCAGAGAACTTCCTTGTAATTCATCCGATATTGTTGGCTGACTGGAATCTTGGCCTTTTCGGCCAACCGCGTCTCGTGAAGCCTGTGTCAACCAAACAAGGAATGGTAAACAAGAAAGCAAACAAGTGTGTTGTTAGAAGTGGGCCAATCCAAAACGTCTCTAGGTTCGAACATGTCACAACGTACAATGCATGAAAGAGTTCCGTAGGTACCATTTTATCTTCGTGTTCCATGGCAAAGATACGTTCATTGGCCATGGCACTGGTTGCCATGATGACTTCTCCCATGGCCGAATAGGTTCCCGCAATGTGGATCATGAGGACCAGGCCCACCACCATTAATGTCAGCGCAACCGAATAGGGCATGACAATAAACCAAAACAAAGCGACCCAGGCAAAAAACATGTAAAAGGACAAGAGGACGAGTCGATTCGGCAATTGCGCGGCATACAAACCGAGTGAGGATCGTAAAATGGTACCGGCCGTTTCCTTGCTGAGCACAATAAAGATGGACCAGGCCGTGACATTGGCAATCAAGGCTGTCAAGGAAAAGACGACGGAAACATGCAAGGCAATGCCAGCAAAAAAGTGCAAATTCAAGTGATCGTGTATCAAGGCCATGCGGACTTCGGCCACTACTTCAGCCGGACTGAAAAAGACGCCTGTATGTCATTGGAGAAAAAGCCGTGGACAAGAGAAATATAATGAGTCAAGTCTATCGTTTAGAGCCAGGAAACAATATGGACAATAACGTACGTACCCAAGGTGGTGCTGACAAAGAGTGAGAGAAAGACTGTGCTTGCTTGAAATCTTGAGGTGACGGTTTGCAGCAATTTTTCTCCATCGCGCTTGGCCCAGACCAAATGCCGACGATACCGAGCACTCAAATCGACTGGAATAAAGTGCCCTGCTGGCCATCGAGGCAAACAAAAGAATCGTTGAATGCCTTGCAGTTTGGTCAAGCGATTGTATCGTTTCAACGAAGGATGGCTACTCGCTGTCCTCTCGTCGCCATCCGAACTCCCCTCCTGAAGCAAGGACGACGATTGTGGTCGAGCCAAGGGAATTTCGACAAATCCTTTCATGGGCATACTGGAAATGGATGGTTTTCTCCAACTGTCGTCTTCCAAGGGTCGTCGGCCCATAATTGTCCCTTTCTGTGTTGTCGGAGTGAAATTCTCGTTTGTGGCCCAACAACCAACAACCACTGCAAAAATGAAATTATGATGCATACAAGGCGAACATCTGTCCGTGTCTTCCATTGGGGGGAAGCAGATTGCCACGACCAAATGCGAAGTGCCAGCAATTGCTACGTCAGTGAATTGGCACGTTTGATTGGTGTGGCCGATCGGTCCGTCCTTCCCCCGTGTCTGGATCCCCGTCCGTACTTCCCCCACTTCCGAATGACAGTCTGTCCATCGTCCCACTCTTTTCACTGACCACTTCGGGTCGAAAAGAGACAAGAAGATCCAAAATCCAATCTTTCCAGCTTTTTTGTGGTATGCAAAGACAATCCGATCAGAGCAAGAGAGCAACAGAACTCCTTTGACCTTTCCACAAAGCAGACGAACCATGAGAGTTTGCCTGTCTCAATGGCATATTCGGAATCGACATGTACCACAACCAAGACGACGACGACCACAAGTCTTGCAACTGGACACTGTCGGGTGGCGTGCCTGTTCTTCGACACGTTTAACCCGACGTCGGCATCCCACACACTATGCCAGTCTTGGTCTTTGTTCGTCGTCCAGTGAACCAAGGAGCATCATGGACCAGCAAGGCGACAAGAGATGGTTTGGTTCACCCGTTTCATTGATTCTTCCATTCGAATTTGGGATCCGGAATTTTCATGGCAGTGCTATTACACCGAACCAACCAAAGATGCCATCGATTTGGGTTCCAGCGGCCTATCGAGGATCTCCTCGTTCCTCCTCCAAGTCGTCGTCTCCCAAATCTCACTCGCACAACCACAAAAGTCATCATCATCCTCATGGTCGATCCTCTTCTCGTCCTTCTCGTTCGCACCAGCAGCACGGTCGAGGAGGAGGAGGATCCCATGGACGACATCGACCACGTGTGACACGGTCGCAGCACCACCACAAACCACAGTCGCACCACCAGCAACACGTGAAACAATCCAAGGCGGCCGCCGAGGCTGAACGACGTCAAAAACGAAATCAACAGTTAAAAGACCATTGTATTCAAGTGGAACAATTGGCGCAAACGTACCAACGACAGTTACTGGGTGATGATAGCCATGATCGGGTACTGCAGCATTCTTTTGCAGAGACGGAGCAAGAAACTACCGACACGAATACCACCAAAACGTTTGTTTCCAGTCAATCATCATCCAACGAACCCAATGATCCGTCCTTTGCCGAGTTGGAACTTCGTCTCACCCTTTTGATGGAATCATTGCATCGTGAGATGGAGCCGAAACCAGTCGACATGAATGAGGAAACTGCCACCAATGCCTCCAGTCCACAAGCACAAGAAGAGCATTTCGAAACGTCTGTATCCGCGAATGAACCCACGGCAGGAGGTACCAAAGAAACTGCCGAATCCCTCCAAGACGGTGCGATCGAAACGGAAGAAGTGACAGAACATCAACATGCCGGACCAGAGGAAGAAGCACCCCTGGTGAACATTCCCAATATACGTGAAATTCGTCAATCGGAACAAAAGTTTCGAGGGGTAACTCGGTCGTTGGCCAGCATTGCGGCAACTGCCGCAAGAGATTGCACGACCCTTTCCTCCTCCATCCAGGAAGAATCCACTGCCAACCCGACGACTGCCGCCGAATCGCAGCAGCAAGCCAACAACAACAAGACGACTGTCAGTCCCCAACTGCAACTCTTGGATTTGGCACTGGCGGCGCTTCGAGGGTTGCATCGCATCCATCAAGATCGCAGGGCAGTCATGGAAAACACTCTGGTGGCACAATCCCTGGAGCAACTTCATGCGGAACAAGACAAGGATCAGGGCAAACCAAACAGCTTTTGGCAAACAACCGTCAAGGGCATTGTCAACTTTTTGACCGGTCGTGGACAAAAAGAAGAAGAAGAAGCAGACTCTGAATCGAAACCAGACGACAATCCGAAAAACTCCCAATCGGATGCGGAGATTCATGAGTATACTAAAGTGGAACAATCCACCACTCTCAACGTGTTGCGACCCATGCTCTTTTCGTTTGCCCGTTTGCTCCAAGCTCAACAACCACATCGTCGTAATCCAGTCCGGCAGGAATTGGATTCACCTTGCCCAGAATATTGTCGAGAGGTTTCGGAACGCTTTATCGAGCTCTTGGACATTGTATCCAAACAAGATCCCACCTTTTCCATTTTGGATGCCTCGCAAACCGAAAAAGTCCTCCAATTCCTCTGTCTGGGTGGTACCTTGAACAGTGCTGAATGGTGCCAGCACTTGTACATGGCCCGAAAGGATGACAAGCCCCCAGGTAGGGGCAAGCGCGATGAAGTGGTGGACGAAGACGGAGAAAAAATAGTGTGGCGGGCCTATGTACAAGTGGCCAAGAATAAAGATTGTCCCATGACGGAACGACAAGAAGCCGTTCGCAAACTGAAACGTTTGTTTATGGATCGATGGAACAAGAATTATCCCTTTTCCAAGGTTCAGCGACTGGAACAAACATTGGCCGTGATTGCGGCTGTTTGTGAGATTTCGGATCAAGGACTTGAGGAAGAATTCCAACAATTTGTCGTAACTGTGGTTCGTCGTTTTTGGGGAAAAGACTTTTACGAAGGATTCCGAAAAACTCTCGAGGAGGCAAAGGATCTCAAGAAGTACCTCAACGGACGAGATCCTGCGTTGATTGATTCACTCGCAGGGGCCTACGCCTGTCATGACTTGACAACGTCTCAAAAACTGATGGAGGTGTTGCTAGACGTGAAATCGTTGCGTATATCTGCAGAAACAACCGACCGATATATTGAACAACTGCTCCGCCATTACTATGACACACCCAAATCCGATCGAAACTCGGTCAGTGACGTGGAATTTGTCATGGCCTTGCTGGATTCGTCCATGTCCAAGTCGGAGTCATTAACCAGCACCTCGCAACATACCTTCTCCATGATTTCGACGCTGCTCACCCTCATTTCTCCTCCGCAAGTGGGACAACACTTTACGACATGGCTGGCGCATTTGGAGCTGCGAACCCTGATTGGGGGCGGTGATGTACAAGTAAAAGGAGCCGACTACAAACGTGTCCTATGGGCTTATTGGCAAGAAGCCAAGCAAAAAGGAGAAACACCCCCAGAGGAACTATATTGGTCCAAGAAAGCATGGGATCTCTTGGTAAAAATGGACAGTCTTACTACTCCCCTGTTAATGAATGCCACCGAAGTTCGAAGGTCGAAAGGTGGTCGTTTGAAAATGCTGTACGACATCGACGATCAACCGTCACAGCGCGCCTATGAGATTGTTTTGAACATTATCTGCGAAGAAGTTGGTTCCAATGTCGAACCGGCAACACTGCTGTTTTTGAAAGTCCTAGCCCTGGCCGAACGGAACAAGGTCGATCTGAGTCATTGGAAACTGAATCGCATGCCGGATTGGGTCATGTCGTCGGGGAAACAAGCGACCGAAACCAGTTGATAGACCCCGATCCGACAGACTGGATCCGGTGGAAGAAAAAGAAGAAGTTATGTAGATTCAGCGCCGGCGTCCCTGTCGTGACCTAGGATGCCAATCCCAATCACGGCTTGTGGGGATGGCTCAGTTTTGCTCGCATGGATCGGTTGCCTCTCGAACTGGTCTTGGTCCTCTTGTGCAATGTGGGCGGCGTCATGAGTTATGCCCATTGTTTGCAGTATTTGGATCCGTTGGTCATTGCCGTGGCCGCGCTCATGGAACCCGTGGTGGCCGAAGTCTTGGCCAGTCTCGCCCATGTGAGTCCCTGGCCTGGACTCACGGGATGGACCGGCAATCTCCTTGTCACCACACACTGGTCTGGCACAGCAATACGCATCAACCACCAAAACAACCATTACAACCACCCAACAAATCACCATCATCACCATCACCTCACACGAAAACGAAAAAAATGACGACCACTATCCACACTAACAACGACAACGATATGGACCACACACCACTTAGAACAAGAAGAAGAAGAGAGGGTGAATCTTGAAGAATGACGACGGCCACCACATTTTCCTCGCGACGACCGAGCCGTAGTACTTCTAATAGCAACAAGAGGACAAATCATTCCACCACCACCACTTCTCTCCATGGCGACGGCCGAGTCGTAAAAAGATGACAATGGGGATTGCAACCTTGGAACCACACCACCGCAAGTCTCCAAATAGGTTTTCCTTGCACAAATTTCTTTTGGATCATCTCTTTGGTCCTCTCCTAGGTAACTCCTAACCCCAAGCCCTGATTTTTCCATCCAGAATCCAGACCACGACAACTCGGAACTAGGTAGAAGATAGATAGTCTCTATATTGCGTACAGCTCTTGGTGGAAAGCCCGCTCGCGACGTCAACGCGGCTGTACATTGAACGGGTGAGGCGACAGGACGTCAATGGACGCCTGACAGGCACTATGGCACACCCCAGAGGCTTATCAGAGGAAACCCCAAACTCGTAAGTCGTCACCATCTGGACACGAGTGCCCAGGGTGAGTAGGCTAATCAAGAGGTAGCCCTAATCTCTAAATACATATGAACGGGGGCGGCGACAGGACATCAATGGATGCCTGTCAGGCAACTATGGCACATCCACACCCCATGTATTCCCCACCATCTGGACACGAGTGCCCAGGGTGAGTAGGCTAATCAAGAGGTAGCCCTAATCTCTTGGAGTACATACAATTTGAACGGAGGACGAGGCGACCGACTTCCATTGGCCGAAGAGGAGGCATAGGATGCCATGGAGGATCTTCTGTGTCTTGTTGTTGATGGTGGTGGTGGTTGTGCTTTGTTTCTCTGTGGTCCCTTGTCTTGTGGATGTTCTTGTTGTTGTTGCCGATGCATCCGGGAAGAGGAACTACACGAAGACGATCGTCGTCGTCGTGCAGGATTCTCACGAGTCATGGCTGCTACCGGATCTTTGTGTTCTTCTGGTGGTTGGTCTTGTGGAGGAGTATAAGGATAGGAGTGTCCCTCGCTTGGGGGCTCCCTTTCACGCTCCTCTTGCTGGAGAACTTCGTCCTGTCTTTGCTGGTACTGTAGGTATTGTTGTTGTTCCTCCCACGACGAGGGAAGTGGTGTTTCAATCAAAATTACCGGAGGAGGAATGACGCCATTGTGACTGGAGCTTCGCACGGGAGGAATTCGTTCGGCTGGTTCGACAATTCTCAAGGCCTGTGGCACTCCTGCTCCTGCAGCTGCTCCAAAAGATCCCCTGGACCGTCTCAGGGGAGCAGTGGGACCGTTGGGTTGCTGTTGTTGTTGCTGCTGCGCATGTTGCAGTTGTGATTTGGAGGAGACGCGCCGTTTGAGACGGTGATACTTGTTGGGAGCCTTGAGATTGCTCGCATACCAGACCGAGGGTACATCTGCTTCATCTTGCTCGGTGGGCTTTTTCTTGTTATTGTCGTTGTGGTTGTCGTTTTCGGAAGGAATAAGGACCACCTCGGTTGTAGTAGTACCAACAATGTTTGTGGCAGCGGTCGTGGGAGCCGTCATTGTGGTTCGGGGCGCAGGATCCCTGGTGCTGTTATTGGCCGTGTTTCTCACCATTCTGTAAAGGATGTAGTCCAAAAATTAGGGGAAGAGGAGGATGAAGAGACTCGAATCACTCTTGTTCCCTAGAGCAGACTCGTTGTTTCTTATGGATCCATATGTACATACAGCAGATAGAAAAGAGTTGCGTAGTGTCTCATTTTTCTCAATGCTGTTTCGGCTCATCCATTTCATCAGTTGAGAGTAGACTATAGTTCACGGCGCATCTAAGGTAGGATGTTGTGCGCCTATTTGTCTCTCTCAACGCGTCCTCTGGACTTGAGTAGTTAGAGAAAAATGGATGGGATGCGCACCATGGTTATGTACAGAAAAAATGGCTTGCCTTGGTGCATATGATTCCGCTCATGCGTTGAAGCGTTACAGTGGCGCACTGGGTCTTGCATGGAGCATGACCAACGTCTTTTTGGTGGTTCAACGGATGAGATGGGGGATTTCGTGTTTGCACGTTGTTGGGTGTGTCGGTAGTTTGTCTGTCTATACTGACTTGATGCGAGACCAAAGGAACAAGTCACTTGACATTATAGTAGTAGAGCGACGAACCAAAGGATGATGAGTGTTTGTGGTTGCGCTGTCTAGTTTGTGAGACGAAAGGAACAAGTCTCTGTACTATTAGATGCTATAGGAGAAGTAGGAACTACGAACCGACCACGGTTTTACGCTCAACGAGTTGCTATGTGGATGATTACTGGGATTGTTAGTCTCTCTCAAAGGGAGACCACACAAAGAGGGAATCGCCTTTCACGCATGCGTCCAAGTCCAAGGGGATGGCGACGGGAAAGAACGTCTCCGCTTGAACGAACGGTAGTGTATGTCTGTATGTATGCCCCCTTTTCCCGAGAAGTGTCGCCTGGCGTTCCAGATCCGTTGGCCTATTAGTTGATAGTTTCGAAATTGGCGTTCAGGATCCGCTGGCTTTATTTGATAGAAAACAATTCGGAAGCTCTGCGTTGAGAATCCGTCTACTTGCTATCTTATGTGCGTCTTACGTCTAAGTACTTCTGTCACTCCTGTACTCACATAGAAAGCATTTGGTCTTTGTCGTGTACGAGTACGAAAACATAAAACATCCGTTGGTTTCATGTGCATGGCGCAGATTTCCGAATGGCGCACCGCTTGTGGAACGAGTGGGGTTGCAGAACACAATAGCGACGTCTTGAAGCATTGGTTGTCGACCTATCGTCGGTATGAACTCAAGAGAATGCTCCCGATGGTCACAGGTGGATCGAGATCCATCTGAATGGTCTTCAAAGATGGTTTTCTCGATCCTCATCATCCTCAGATTTCCCTCCTTTCCATGGTCATGACCATTGCCGACGCAACCATGGACCAGAGAACCATGGAGACCTCGCTATCCCCCGAGAGATGACCAGGAACACGCACAGAATCATGAAAGAGATATCCAGTAAACTCGAAATCTGCCCAGCGCATTCGCCTGCTGGATGAACGCGACAATGTACTCGCCAAGACAAGTCATGGCCAGAAAAAAGAACACAATGAAAGGAGTCTTGTGCCACTGTAACTTTAAAATCTCGACCAACAAGACCACCGATTTCTTTCCAGAGAGGAAAAACTGAAACGCGAAACTTCCAGGGCCTCTCTTTAGACACCAATCATCCAACCAGTGACAATGAACATGTGGTTTCGTCGTCGCCTGACAACGATTCCCCTCTCGAGCCTCAACAACCGTGTCGAATGCAGCGAGTGCACCACTGCCACAAGTACTACCAGTGTCTTTGGATAATGCAGCCTTGCATGACATGTTTGGTATTCCAAGCCCACCATCTGCAGACAGCCCGTCTTACGAGAACGACGAACAATCACACTGTACAAAGAGTACATGGAAATATAAGATCGTTCTGTGGCAACCAGGGCTAAGCAAAAGGCAATCATGAACGACCAGCTAGCTACTCTTCTCGCCTACCTGAAGCAACAAGGTAAATTCCTGTTTGTAACAATGAACCAATGCCATTGGTCTAGTATTCTCATGTTCTCTCTCTTGCGCAGACTCCGTCATTCCCACTCAGTACCTGGAGTTTGATTCTACCATTGCCTCTTGCGGCGCTCTCTCTTCGTCCCACTACAACAAGACGAAGAGGAGAATCATTCTTCTGCGGCTGCACCAAACCACGCCCCCAGGAGCCCTTGCAACTACCACGACCACCACTGGGAACGTCTTCTTTCACTCTTGTACTAAGATTGAAAGCATTATTTGGTCTTTCTTGTGTACGAGTACACTATACGAAAAGATCCGTTGGTTTCATGTGCATGTGGCGTCGGATGAAAATTTCCAAATGGTTCATAGCCGACGCGGTCTCTTTTGAGCATATGGCCAATTCCGGTCCAGGCACGAATTTTGTCACCACCACCGCCACGCCGCATTTGGATGGCAAACATGTCGTGTTTGGGCATGTCGTCGAGGGCATGGAAATTGTTCAGGTGATTGAAACGACCAAAACGGGCGATTCGGACATACCTGTTGTCAATGTCGTGATTTCAGACTGTGGACAATTGCCCGCCGACTATACACCACCATCCTCCTCCAACACGACGATAATGACGACGACGACTTAGAGAGAGTTGCGTTGTTGTTGGGGCCGTGTGCTTGTCCCACAGATCAGATGTGGAGGGAGACGAACACAACCCTACTCGTAGTAGTAGAGACATTGTGTAGTTGAGCTCACAAGTCTTGCAACTTGCAGCATGCAACAACGACCTTTGTTAACCAAACGCAACAACCACAACACACTACTACCATGTCTTCCTCTTCGTCTCCGGCTCGCAAAAAGGCTCGTACGCCCGTGTCTACGGCCGGTCGTTCCGTCGTGGATTTTGTGGACGATTCCGAATTGCGCGAGGCCCTGCAAACGGTTACGCCGCAAGGCATTGCCACCAACGATTGGATTTTGCCCGTCTCTATTCCTGAAGCCCAAGATCAAACGGTTGAAGGCGAATTGGCCCGATTGCGGACTTTGCAATCCTACTTGTTGTTGCATGCCAGACATGACGGGCACGCAAGAAGAAGCCGCCTGTTGTGCCGGACCCGTCGAATGTTCCAAGGCGATCCTCTTTAATATGGGCCTGCTTCATTATCAGATTGATGTCGACCCGATACGGCCCTGCAATTCTTTCGCTTGACCGCGTCCGTGTCGCACAAGTTTTCGCCTCTCAATTTTGCCCCCGTGGATTTGTGTTCGGTCAACAACATGGCCCAAATTCATTTGTGGTTGCGCAAACCCGAAAAGGCCCTTTCCATGCTCCAAGAAACCCTCAAGCGCGGCAATGCCACACTGGCCGTCCTCTACGAGTCCATTGAACAAAAACAAGAGCAGCAACAACAGTCGACTGCGACAACATGAGCAACAGTCGACTACGACAACATGAGCAACAACAGCAGCGTCTCAAGCCAGTGCGGATGCGACCAACAAGAATGGTCTCAAGTCAAAAGGAACAAGCAATAAAGCCAAGAGTGAAGAAGAGGAAGACGCGGAAACCCTGGCGCAATTAATGGTAGAAGAGGACAATGACGAGGCGGCTCGCAAGACATGGCGATTGCGACGCAAGTTGGCGCAGGGCAGTCGTGGAAAACACTCTGGTGGCACAATCCCTGGAGCAACTTCATGCGGAACAAGACAAGGATCAGGGCAAACCAAACAGCTTTTGGCAAACAACCGTCAAGGGCATTGTCAACTTTTTGACCGGTCGTGCACAAAAAGAAGAAGAAGAAGAAGCAGACTCTGAATCGAAACCAGACGACAATCCGAAAAACTCCAAATCGGATACGGCGATTCACGAGTATACCAAAGTGGGACAATCCACCACTCTCAACGTGTTGCGACCCGCTCTTTTCGGTTGCCCGTTTGCTCCAAGCTCAACAACCACATCGTCGTAATCTTCTCCGACAGGAATTGGATTCACCTTGCCCAGAATATTGTCGAGAGGTTTCGGAAAAAGAAGGGTCGCGCTGGTGTAGGGAAGGCAAGAAAGCTCACAAAGAAGCACATGAAGTAGCTCCAACCACTTAAACAGCAATTACCATTTATCCTCTCTGATTGTAGACTATACTCCTAGGAATCACTAGTCAGCAATGTTGTCGTGCATGTTCAAATGTTCCACTTGCTATTGTTACCGCTACATGTTATATAGAAACATTTTAGGATTCAGCGGGTAGGGAAGCGGAGGAATCAATGGATTCTCCAGGGGCAACTATGGCACTCTTCCCCAATGGCAACCGACACACCAACAAGGACATCTCCGACAAGGACTCTAGCTAGACTCAGCTGATGTAGGAGTAGGAAGTTATTCACAAATACAGCGGGTAGGGAAGCCCGGAGGAATCAATGGATTCTCCAGGGGCAACTATGGCACTCTTCCCCAATGGCACAGAGACCGAAGTCTCCATGCCATATGCCATACCTGATGACACAAGGACAAAGTCCTCGTGCCACCAGGGTTTTGTGATAACACCGACAACCGACACACCAACAAGACAAGGACTCTAGCTAGATAGACTCAGCTTAAGTAGAATTTAGGAATCTGTAGAAACAGAAGAAGGGGTAGAGTGAGTTAGGATGAGTAGGAAAGATTCATTACCGACACGACGACCGTGCGCACGTACCACTGGCAACCGACAACCGACAAGTTATTTTTCTTTCTTTTTCTGTTTTTTTTATTTTTTTCTTTTTCTGGGTTTTTTGGATTTTTTTCAACAGCACCACTACAAGTAGCCGAACCCCGTACCCGCGGACAAAAGACGAGCGGATCGTCGAACGTGCACCATTCGGCGTCCCTTTTTGGAGTAGGCAACAACAAGGATCCTGCCCAAACGCGGCGAGTCCTCGGGGCCGGAGGAACTCTCGATCACGCTTTGGGGGGCATTCTCATCGATTTGAGGCGAGGTATCTTTTCGGGTGGGGGTGGGGGGAGGAGGGGTGGCGACAATGGAAGAAGGGGTAGGATTTCGAGGGGGTGAGTCGTGCCCCAAAGTGATCTCGTCGTCGTCGGGGATGAGCGCGGATTCGGGCTCATGACGGTCGACTGGAACCTCGTCGTCCTCGAGATCCTCTGCGAGTGCGAGAGGAGGGCAGTCCAAGTCAGCGTCGAACTCGCAAGGCAGAACAGCAACAGTGTCGACGTCGACCTCCTCCTCGCGATCGCGAATCTCGATCTCTCCATCTTCCTGCCGACCATTCTCGCAGCTCTTCGCAGCAAGCTTTGCTTCGGCAATGGCCAGCTGTTGTTGAAGCTGAGCTTTGTCGTGTCGAAGCTGTCGAAGCTCCGCATGTTCGTGTCGAAGCTCCGCAGTTTCGCTACTTGTAGTACGACTTTTCTTGCTGAAAATGACCCGAAACAGGTGTTGGACGATAAGTTTCGCCTCATCGAGGACATCAGCGACACCGTAACACAGTATGAGAACCACAAAAGGAGCAACTAACTGAGCCCATTCGGAGCTGATCATCTTTTCGTAACAGTAATCACAATCACACATCATCATGGTCAATCGTATTTCGTTCGTATTTGTTTTTTGTGCGTGTTGGATTGTTGCGTGTTGTTGTTGTTGTTGGCGTTTCGTGTTGATTGGCGATCGGACCCTGGAGCTGCGAGGCAGCGGGGTCGGTTTAACACAGCGCAACAATCAACCGTCGGGGCAGTCTTGCACGCACCTCTACGGCAACAACACGTTCCTCGAGGGCAACGGAGTTCGGCGCAACAATCAACCGTCGGGTGCAGTTCCACAACAGAGGGGCATCGTGACACGGTCGCAAGAATGGAGATGAAGAATTCCATTGCGGCAATCAAGGAAGACGCTCGTCGATGCTACATGAAAGGTGCTTCATGAAAGGTGCTACATGAAAGGTGACTACGGGGCTTCAATTCGCCATTATACCATGGTATTAGAATGCTATCCGAAAGCCCAGCTTGTATCCAATTGGGAGATTTGTTAGCAGTTCTCCATTCGAAACGAGCAGTCTCACTGTCAATGATTGGGTCTATTCGAAATGTCGGCCTGTGATTGCCGTGATGGCCTTAAGCACATTTCCAAAAACGGAGAGCATTTCTATAGAGATGGGGGCCACCGCTCGAAGTGAAACTCTTAACACGACATGGTCGGGCGCTTCTGAAGCAAGGTGACTTTGATGGTGCCTCCAAATCATTCGACGAAGCGATTTGCAAGGCGCAAGTTGCCATTGAAAAGAGTGCCGTGGTGCACTGTCGAGAGGACCATATGATTCGAGTCCTTTGTGCGAGATGGGGCTGTGTCGTCCAAACCAAAGCTTTCCCTTGACGACGAACCACCTACCGAAAACAGAGACGAACTCAAATGCAACTCTTGGATTTGGCACTGGCGGCTCTTCGAGGGTTGCATCGCATCCATCACGATCGTAGGGCAGTCATGGAAAACACTCTGGTGGCACAATCCCTGGAGCAACTTCATGCAGAACAAGACAAGGATCAGGGCAAACCAAACAGTTTTTGGCAAACAACCGTCCAGGGCATTGTCAACTTTTTGACCAGTCGTGCACAAAAAGAAGAAGAAGAAGCAGACTCTGAATCGAAACCAGACGACAATCCGAAAAACTCCAAATCGGATACGGCGATTCACGAGTATACCAAAGTGGGACAATCCACCACTCTCAACGTGTTGCGACCCATGCTCTTTTCGTTTGCCCGTTTGCTCCAAGCTCAACAACCACATCGTCGTAATCCAGTCCGGCAGGAATTGGATTCACCTTGCCCGAATATTGTCGAGAGGCTTCGGAACGCTTTATCGAGCTCTTGGACATTGCACTCAAACAAGATCCCACCTTTACCATTTTGGATGCCTCGCAAACCGAAAAAGTCCTCCAGTTCCTCTGTCTGGGTGGTACCTTGAACAGTGCAAACATCTGCTCTGCCATTATTATGCGACACACCCAAATCCGATCGAAACTCTGTCAGTGACGTGGAATTTGTCATGGCCTTGCTGGATTCGTCCATGTCCAAGTCGGAGTCATTAACCAGCACCTCGCAACATACGACGCTGCTCACCCTCATTTCTCCTCCGCAAGTGGGACAACACTTTACGACATGGCTGGCGCACTTGGAGCTGCGAACCCTGATTGGGGGCGGTGATGTACAAGTAAAAGGAGCCGACTTCAAACGTGTCCTATGGGCTTATTGGCAAGAAGCTAAGCAAAAAGGAGAAACGCCCCCAGAGGAACTATATTGGTCAAAGAAAGCATGGGATCTCTTGGTAAAAATGGACAGTCTTACCACTCCCCTGTTAATGAATGCCACCGAGGTTCGAAGGTCGAAATGCTGTACGATATCGATGATCCACCGTCACATCGCGCCTATGAGATTGTTTTGAACATTATCTGCGAAGAAATTGGTTCCAATGGCGAACCGGCAACACTGCTGTTTTTGAAAGTGCTTGCCCTGGCCGAACGGAACAAGGTCGATCGGAGTCATTGGAAACTGAATCGCATGCCGGATTGGGTCATGTCGTCGGGGAAACAAGGGACCGAAACCAGTTGATAGACTTAAGAGAACCGTGCGCTACAGTTTAGGAAATGGCAGCACGGCGAAGATAGCTCCACATTTTATCTCTGCCGAGTTTGCTTTCCGCCGATGTCAAAACAACAGGAACATCATGCTGTAACGTTTCTCCCATTACCTGGCGCAGCTTGTTCATGACATCGTGGGATACCTTTCCAGAATAGTTTCCCGGTGCTCCTTTGCTATTCTTATCCGCCTTTGTTAGGACAATTACATATTTGGCTGCGGGAGGAATGTTTTCCTCGACTTGTTTCATAATAGCGGCATCCTCTTCAGTTGGACCATGCCTACTATCAATCAAGTGAAACAAGACTCGTAGGGTTGGGCG
Organism: Epithemia pelagica; assembly: GCA_946965045.2. Classification (NCBI taxonomy): domain Eukaryota; phylum Bacillariophyta; class Bacillariophyceae; order Surirellales; family Surirellaceae; genus Epithemia; species Epithemia pelagica. The sequence goes on from OX337228.1 coordinate 6,853,760, forward strand.
AGTTGCAATGTATTCTTGCATAAAGGAGGACCATTCTTTGCGTTGTTTCTCTGGTACCCTGGCGTAGCCAAATCCGGGAAGCTGGTAGAAGCAGCACGTGTGAGAACGAGCGCGCAATCAGACTCTTTCCAGATGTCCACGAAACAACAATTTCACTTACGTCTACCATATAGAACGAATCTGCATCCTTGCTTCCATGCACCATGTCGCCGTATTTGATTTCTTGTTCTCTACCGACCTTGTCATTGACGGCAAAAAAGTTGAACTGTTGTGTCTTGCCGGGTCGTTTGCTAGTATAGGCCAGTGCTTTGCGGTTCGTCACGGCATTGACCAAGCTACTCTTGCCCACATTGCTTCTTCCGATAAAGGCCGCTTCCCCTCGATCGGGTGGAGGACAACCATCCATGTTGACCGCCCCCGTCACAAACAGAACGCGGCGTACCAAGGCATTCGAAAGTACCTCGTAGACGCGGTCGTCATTTTCCGAAGGTAAAGTCATCATGACATCCAAAACGGCATACACCACGTTACAGGGAACTTGGAGTTTGCTCACCTTTTCGCTGTTGGGGCCAAGGAAAGCCTCGTTGACTATTTCTCCTGAACGAATCTTGGATTGACATTGACTGGCACCTTGTAAGAGACGCAAAAAGGGCACTCCCAGTTCCGACCCCGAAATCTCTGCCTGACGCACAGCAGGTCCCATGGCACACATCATACGACACGCATACACTGCAGCTCGAGGTTCTCCCCCGAAAAAATGCCATGAGGCAATGGATGCCAGGGCTTGGGCTCGAGATTTTAACAAATTGCAATGTGTTTCAGTCGTTTCGTCCTCGTTTGTTGATATCATGGGAGTCGCGGTTAATCAGTGTGACGGACAGGCGATATGGCAGTCACGATTCGAATCTGTGAGACATAGAATCGTGTCCCCACTATGTATCCAAGAGCAATGCCTTACTACCAGAGAAGGCATTGCCCGTCGCATAGTAACCAAGCTCTAGCCATTGGCATCAATGGTTCCAAACTAACCTCCATGAGTAAATGAGGAATTGATTCCTCGTGAGGAATCAAATGAGGAATTGAATGTAGTTCCTAAACCTAGAGCTTATAGTATCAACAAACAGAAAGTTGTGAAACAACTTCTATAGTGTATTGTCGTGGAGACTTGATCACCTCCACGCCAATATAGGTACTGCCCCTAGCTACTACAGAGTATCCTGTGTACTTTGACTGGTTATTACGCCCTTTACTGCCTTACCCGCTCACGCATCCTTTGCCTCTAAGCTCTTGCTTATCCGTTCGAACCCTCTCGCCGCCTGAATCTCCCCTCCGGCCGCCCCCTCCCTTGCAAGCTGTCGTCCTCCCCACGTGAAGACGACTCTCCCCGTTCCCTAGGAAGCTTCACCTTGCTCCCCATCGAAGAGGAAATCCAATTCCTCTCGGACAGTGAAGACGAAACCACCAGCGATCCTTCCGCTGAGCCACGTGCCGACGACTCCTCCACCCAAGGAACCATGCCTCCCACTGCTCCTCCAGCCCCTGCACCAACCGAACGCGTCCCGTTCAAGCCTCCAAGCCCTCGAATGGGCGGTTTAGTCCAACTCGATGAGTATAAATGGGCTGCCTGGACTGGTGGCAAGCCCCTAGCGAATTGGAAAGGCCTGGATCCAGCCGCATTCAATGGAACCACCCCCTTTCCCCGCACCCCTCACCAACGTCGTTTCGGGAAGGACATCACGGGTTTCGAAACCCGCTGTGGTGGATTGTCGAATCGTTTCCGCCAAGGAGACAACCTCCACAAGTTCATGAAGCGTCTCGACGAGACACTCATTCTCCGCGGCATGGACACCATTGCCTACATACTTGACCCCGCTGACAACACCCGCATGCGCCATATTGTGAAGGAGCACACTCGCTTCACCCTGCGCCATGTCCAACAGAACGCCGCGGCCCATTGCCAACAGTTTGACACATATGACGCCGAAAACGACACGGCCGCTCGTCTGTGCCTTTTGGAATCCGTCGACCTCAAGCTCCGCCAGCGAATTGAAACCAAGACCTCTTCCAACGACTCGTTCTGCCTTACCTGGATGACTTTCATCAGCATTCTTCAGTCTGATTCAGTCACCAAGTATGACAAACTCGCCGCCAAGATCGCCTCCAGGACCCCATTCATGTACGCCGGCCAAAACATCACGGAAATGGCGGCCGACATGAAAGCAGATTGCGAAGACTTGTTTGCCTCCAGGTTTCACAAACAAACCTTGACCCTTGGCATCTTAGAAGCGTTCTCCCTTGCAAATGGAGACAGCCTCTACAACCTTGGATTGTTGAGTCTCCAACCGCTCATCCAAGCCAAGATTCTTGAAGTCCGTTACAAATCGGACCAGGACCAACAAGCCGATCTCGAAGCCGCCGAACTGTCATTCAAAGATATCTGCGACAAGGCCGACTCCTTGTATTCTGATGCAATCAACCGCGGCTCCTGGCCACCGTCGAGCAACAACAAGGACACCAAAGTCCCCCCCGAAGTCTTCGGCAAACTAACCGAAGTTCAAGCAATGGCCCTTCGGCAGCACATGGGTGGTGCTTTCACAAAAGGAGCCTGTCTGATTTGTGGCGCCCAAGATCACTGGGCCAAAGATTGCCCCCAGCGTTCCTCCAAGCAGAACTCCGGGCAAAACTCCAACCGTCGCTCCAACTCCCAATCCAACTCCCAGCAGCGATCCAACCGTGGTGGCCGTGATGGAAGAGGCAACCAAGGCGGACGAAATGCTCGCACCAACAACAACCGCAGCAACAACAGCTCCTCATCCACGAACTGGAAGAAAATCGCACCCACCGGCGACCAACCAACCCAAAAACAGAGCGATGGCAAAACATACAACTGGTGTGGTATCTGCAAACGTTGGACGCCCACCCACACCACCGACACCCACAATGGCCCCGTTCCCAACAGGCGCCGCAACAACAACAACAATCGAAACAACCGCCAAGCCCAAGCCCACACCCTGGCCGTCGACTTTGACCCCTCCGCCTGGGCCGCGGTCATCGACATGGACGAACTCGTCTGCGTCGAATGCAGCGACCAAGACGAAACCGAAAACGAGAACACGTCTCCTCCTTCCGCAAACAACGAAAACTCCTCCAACTCCATCCCTGACTCCTTCTGGGATGAGTTTTCTCCCACCGACAAAGAAGACGACGATGACGCCGTCTCCCTTTCGTCGTCCTCCAAACCACCGAGCACCAACTCCTCTCCAAGTGCCGATGCTCCCCTGTGGATTGAAACCGACACTGTCGCTGATTGTTTTGGTGATCACTCCGACACCGTTGATTGTTATTTTGGCCTTGCTGATGATTCAAGTGAAGACGGCAAACCCTTTGCGGAAGACGACAACAACAACGACGACGACGAACACCATGACCAAACCTCTGTTGCCTCCTCCACTCGCAGCATCCTTCTGCCTCCCACTCCAGGCAACATCGACGCCCTGGACATCGACATCTCCAACTTGTCCTTGTCCACAGCTCCCCATGGCCGTTCCCCTTGTCTTGACCGACAGGCCAACACCACCAACGACTCGTCCATCACCTCCGTCCCCACTCGAGTGCACAACACTCCCACTTCAACGGACCACCGACGCGAAGCCAACTTCGCAGCTGCCTTCCGCCACATCCCAACGACGCCGCATCCCACCGCGCCGTACACCCGTCCCTTTGTCCCCTTCAGCCGTCCTTTCGGCCATCCGTCGGCCATGGCCCTTGAATTCGACTATGGTAGCCTCCCCTTGGAATACATCAACTTTCCTTTCCTTGGGGAGGACACCACCCCGATCGACCCCGACGACGCCATCCATCATGATCACCACCATGCCGACGCGTCCTCCTTCGACGAGTACACGGTCAATAGTGGTGCCAGCACCACCACGGCAACCACCGCCAACGAAACTGCTGCCACCACCACCACCGAAGTGTCACTTCCCGTCCCAGCGCCAACCGCCCTCATCATCTCCCTTCCTCAAGCTCCAGCCGATGCCACTACCGCTGATGATCCTGATGATGACGACGACGACAACACTTCCGCCGATGAAGAGGACGATGACACTGTCGACGATGACGACTCCCCGGATCCTCCTCCCGACGACGATCACGATCCAAATTACGATGCCGATCGAGACGATGACTCCAATGGCGGACCGACCTCCCAGGACAACACCGATGCCCCATCTGATGCTGCTGTTCCCAGCAACACCAGTGGGGAACCAACCGAATCTTCGACTCCACCTTCGAATGACGACAACTCATCCTACGATCTTTTGGCTTCTGACACCGACGCAGCCACTGGTTCTACACCAGCCGAAAATTTGGATTCATCTAGTGTATCTGTTATAAGTAGTATTAGTGTGACCACCGACTCTGCTGACATCAGTACTCCCCAAGACCGAACCCCCCTACGTGCACCACTGGCCCGCCCTCCAACTCCGTTCAACCGCCATCTTGACGCGTGGCAAACAGCTGTTGCAGCGCCAGCCGAGCCAACCACCCCTCGCACAAATGCCCTTGGTCTTTACTCGCCGGTCGAGCCAACTGCTGTGCCATCTTCACCTCCGTCTCACACGACCCGTCCCCGTCGTACCTTCGACACCGACGATCCAGCAGTCCGCATCCAATGCATGGAACGAGCCGTCGCCCGACTCATCCACGTGCACACGGCCATCAACAAGGAAGAAGACCTCTCCCAGCTCTCTCCTCTCCGCGACCAACTCGAGCAAGCCCGAACAAGTGTCCGCTTCCATCTCGAGACTCTCCGCCATGATGAATCCGTCCCCAACTCCAGGCTCGGTGCCCTCGATCCTCCTTTGAGCATCCAGTACACCTTCGCCTGGGAAATGGCCACCAATCCCCACTACACGGCCACCCAAATGCAGTGTGAAACCACGTGCATCCCAGATCCACCCCCGAGCAAACGAATTAAGTTCGAACCTCATGCCAACTTAGCATGTGTTCAACCAACCACCCAACCAAACAAACAACCACCGTCGAGGCGTCCCCCTGTCTCCCGACCACGATATCCTCGGAATCGGCACCAAGATCCCTTGGCCTCCCAATTCAGTTTGATTGTTTCGTTTTCTGCTCTTATCGTGGCCTCCCTTTCATGGCTCCATCCAACCGTCCTTCTCCACCATCTGTGGTAGTATGGCTGCTGTATCCCCTTGACCCTCTCGTGGATTGGTGAATTTCTCCTCACACATCGGCTCCTTCCCCGCTCCAAACACCATCTCCGTCCTCGCCGGCACCCTTGGGCACACCCAATGATGAGCCATGCTTCATCACGTGCATGCTCTTCTCTGGCCGACTGGTTTGTTGCGTCGTTTCGTACATGGTGGATCCACCACTACCCCAACCTCTGCTCCACACCAGAGGGAGAGAGTCCACCAAACAATGGTGCTCCACAGAGGGCACGCCATCCAAACCGTTCCATTCGACACCAACGACGCCAACGACGAGGCAACCAGCAGCACACCCATGGACCATCCCATCAAGACTCCATCTCCGAACCTCAACTTTGCGCCCTCATTAACCAACTCGGAGAAAGTGAAGCCTTGAAAATGGCCCTCCAAGCTCCAGCCAAATTCAGATCCGCCATGGAAAACCAAAACTCATCCAGTTTCCCCATCATCTGGGACTCTGGAGCGAGTATTGCTGTGTCAAACACCAAGTCCGATTTTGTTGGATCGATCCGAAAAGTACGACCAGACCTGCAACTCAAAGGTGTTGCCCAAGGCGTCCCAATCAACGGACTCGGCACCGTCCACTGGTCCGTCATGGACACCAGAGGCAATCTCCGCACCCTCAAACTCTTGGCCTTGTTCATCCCATCGGCCAATTGTAGATTGTTGAGCACAACACATCTCCTCCAACAATACCCCGGAGAAACCATCACCCTTCAAGACTGCGGATTAACTCTCAGCGGGATACAAGACGACTCCAATTGGACCCCGGTCTTTGCCACCATCAATCCGACCAACAACCTTCCCACCTGCTATGGCTATGGAAAAGATGGAATCCACCGATCCATCCAAGCACTCGTGACCACTGTCACCGTTGTCCACGAACGAAACTTGAACTTGACCGAACCACAGAAGGAATGGCTTCGGTGGCACCAACGACTTTGCCACATGAACTTTCGGACCATCCAATTCCTTTTTAAATCCGGTGTATTGTCACGTTCTGCGTCAAACCGTCAGTTGCACACAGCCATCTGCAAACTACGGAGTCCGCCCATGTGTGCCGCCTGTCAATACGGCAAGCAACGACAACGGTCAACACCAGGACAAACAGTCACCAAAGTTCTCGACCGTGACGGTGCCCTCAAAAACAACGACCTGTTTCCGGGCCAAAGTGTGTCGGTGGACCACTTTATTTGCTCCACGAAAGGTAGATTGTTTACGTCGAAAGGAAAGACAAAAGATGAGAAAATGTTTTGCGGAGGATGCATCTTTGTTGATCACGCCAGCGGCCACATCGATGTGGTCTTTCAGGCGCATCTCAACACTCACGAGACTTTGCATGCCAAACTTACCTTCGAGCAACGTTGCAAGGATGTGGGTGTCGTTCCCCAACGATACCACACTGACAACGGCAGCTGTTTCACTGCACAAGACTACACCAGGCAACTCGAAACCTTTGCCCAGATTCGGTCCTACGCTGGAGTAGGCGCCCATCACCAGAATGGCGTCGCCGAACGAGCCATCCAAACCATCATGTCGATGGCTCGGACGATGATGCTCCACGCCAGCATCCACAGGCCTGAGACAGCGGATCCCACCCTCTGGCCCATGGCGGTCTCCCACGCCGTCTTTGTCTTCAACCACGTTCCCAATCCGTCCACTGGCGTCTCACCCCACGATATCTTTTCAAGAACGAGATGGCCACAAAAACGGCTACACGATCTTCATGTCTGGGGAGCACCCGTGTACGTCCTGGAAAAACGGATTGCAGACGGTAAGAAACTGCCAAGATGGAAACCAAGATCACAACGAGGGATGAACATGGGACTTTCTCCCAACCATGCCACCACAGCACCACTCGTTTTGAATCTTTCCACGGGCGCCATCACACCGCAGTACCATGTCGTCTTCGACGATTGGTTTGCAACGGTGCCGACTCCAGCAGACAACAACAACACAGAAGACATCTCCAGACTTGACAGTGTCTTTGGCGACATGACCAATCATCTGCACTCACCGGGGTACGACAACGATGACTGTGTGGACGACGCTGTCACCAGTGCACCACTTGCTGCTGTCAACCATCGTTCTGAAGACAATATTTTTACGTCTATGGAACGAACTGTTCCGTCTGTCCCTCTTTCTGTTGACACGCCAGCTGTCTCTGTCCCCAGAACTCCCCCAGCCACTCCCACCACCCAGCCCTCCACGACTGCTTCGTCTCGTCTTGCCCCGTCGGCTAGTGACCCACTCCCTTCTCCGCCTCCCGTGCCACCTCCGAACACGCCAGTGCGCGATGTCCCTCCGCGCGCGGCGACACCTCCAAAGCCAAAACCTGCTGTTTCCTTCTCGGAACCGCTCGTTTTGCCTTCCCCGTCGTCTCCTGTCCCTGTGCACTCGGAACAGAGGGAGAATCCAGCACCACTGTCGCCTCTCCGTGTGGCACCAGCCTCCCATCCCTCTTCTCCTCAGAGGGAGTCTCTCTCCTCAAGACAGCCCTCCTCTCAGAGGGAGCCGCCTTCTCAGAGGGAGCCACCAAGCGATCCTCCTTCCGACGCACCATCTGCTCGACGATCCAACCGTGTCCGTCGTTCACCAAGTCGTCTCATCGAGAATATGGACGCCGCCCAACAATCCTATGTCGCCAATCAAGCCGAATTCGATGACATCAGTGGATTCAAGGTTGCCATTTCAGATCCAGACACTCTGTCCTACGAACAAGCAAGACAAGACAAGGATATCGACCATTGGAGAGAAGCGGCTAGAATAGAAATTGAAGAATTAACTAGCAAGGGAACATGGAGTGAGGTTCCAGAGGAAGAAGCAACATCAAGAATCATCCCTGGTACCTGGGTCTTCAAGCGCAAGCGCCACCCAGACGGAACCATCAAGAAATACAAGGCCAGATACTGTGTCCGTGGGGATCTCCAAGAAGGCGACTTCAACACCTACTCACCCGTCGTCAATTGGGCCTCAATCCGTATTGCTTTGGTACTCGCCCTGGCTTGCAACTGGGCAATGGTTTGCATCGATTTCAACAATGCCTTCGTCCAGGCCGAGTTAAAAGATCCTGTTTGGATCCACATCCCGCGCGGTTTCTCCTCCACCAAGACCACCAAAACCTGTCTCCGACTCCACAAGAGCCTTTATGGACTCTCGGTCGCACCTCGGTTGTGGTACCAACGTCTCCGACAAGCCTTGCTTGACGACGGCTTCACCCAGAGCAAACTCGACGAATGTGTCTTCCTCAAGGAAAACATGATGGTGTTTCTCTGGGTGGATGATTGTGGTATTATCGCTCCGACGATGGACGCAATCAACGAATTTGTGAAACGACTCAAGGCTCGAGGATTTGAGCTCTCCGTGGACAGTGATTTTGCTGAGTACTTGGGCATCTATTTCACTCGGAAAGATGGAACAATTACAATGACCCAACCAGGGCTCATTAAGAAGATCGTTGAGGCCACAGGCATGACAAATTGCAATGGCAACTTTGTGCCAGCCTCCCAAGTGTGCCTTGGCAGTGACCCTGATGGACCACCGATGAAAGAAAAATGGAACTACCGTTCCATCGTCGGCATGCTCCTTTACCTTTCCACCAACACACGGCCAGATATCAGTTTTGCCGTCTCCCAAGTCGCTCGCTTTTCAACCAACCCGAAACAATCCCATGCCCAAGCCATCAAAATGATTGTCCGATACCTCTGGAGAACTGTAGATTGTGGGACAATTTTTCGGCCAACAACCGCCTTCAAGGTTGATTGCTATGTGGATGCGGATTTCATGGGCCTCCATGGCCGTGAATCCGAGGACGAACCGATCAGTGCCAAATCACGCACTGGATACATCATCCATTTTGGCGGCTGTCCCTTGGTCTGGAAATCTCAGCTCCAAAGTGAGATTGCCACCAGTACCTTCCACGCCGAATACGTCGCGCTTTCGCAAAGCATGCGTGTTGTTGTGTGGCTCCAAGACATCTTGTTCGAGATCAACCACCACCTTGACCTCGGCACCGACTCCCCAACCATCTTTGCTGAAATCCATGAGGACAACAACAGCGCGTATCTTCTTGCCAACAACCAGCGCCTCTCGTCCCGTTCCAGATCCCTCAACAACAAATACCACTGGTTCTGGGAAGTTGTGAAAGGGACGAATGCAACAGTTAGAATCTCCAAGATCGAAACAACGATGCAACGAGCGGACTATCTTACCAAAGGACTCTGCCGTGATGTTTTTGAGAGGATTCGGAAACTGAATCAAGGTTGGTGATTGACTGTGTTTGAAAAGATATCGCCCTTGTCAAGAGGGAGAGTCGCGGTTAATCAGTGTGACGGACAGGCGATATGGCAGTCACGATTCGAATCTGTGAGACATAGAATCGTGTCCCCACTATGTATCCAAGAGCAATGCCTTACTACCAGAGAAGGCATTGCCCGTCGCATAGTAACCAAGCTCTAGCCATTGGCATCAATGGTTCCAAACTAACCTCCATGAGTAAATGAGGAATTGATTCCTCGTGAGGAATCAAATGAGGAATCGAATGTAGTTCCTAAACCTAGAGCTTATAGTATCAACAAACAGAAAGTTGTGAAACAACTTCTATAGTGTATTGTCGTGGAGACTTGATCACCTCCCCGCCAATATAGGTACTGCCCCTAGCTACTACAGAGTATCCTGTGTACTTTGACTATGGGCAACGATAATTCCTCCTCGAGGATTTGGTACGCCTCTGTTTCATTTCCAGCGCGCAATAGATTTCGTACAATCGCACAACTTTCCAGAGGATTCATGTCATTGCGAAACTGATTTTGACGATAGGAGATGGCGTCCATGGCGATTGCATGATTGTTGAGACGCAAGGCCGCCACGGTCAGTCGCGATAACAAGGATCCTTGGGAACCATTGGCCATAAACGAGTCATTTGTCGTCTCCAACAACAATTTTGCAATTCTCTTGAGTTGAGCCGTATCTCGACTATTTTGGGCTCTCTTAATGGCCGTCAACACCTGCTCGGACGTGGATTCGGCCGTCAATTCGGGAGAATCGACCTTGGAAGTTTGTCTTTTGCGATTGCCGTCTTGTGGCGATGAGGCTTTGGCTTTCCTTGCACGTTCCAAGGCTTTGCGCTCTGGACGAGATAATTTGGTCCGCTTTGGACGAGCCTCGGAATCTTCTTTTTCGACAGAAGCTACAGGATTTGGTGCAGAAAAGAATCTCCTGACATTATTTGCACCGAGGGATTGAGGAATGAATTGCACATGGAACGAGGAAGTTTCGTGGAAACAAAAGGCAAGGGGGACGCATAATAGCAAGGACTTGGAGTTCATGGTTCATTGTCCATCAGGGTATCTTTCGGGCATGCGAATGATGTAACTTGATCCTTGATGTACTTTCTCACTGTAGGAGAAACCCTCTATGAACTCCACAATATCGGAATTCCATAATTCGGTGCACCTCAAAAGAAAAAAGCAATTGAAAGGTCATCGACTATAGTGAAGGCGAATCCATGAAGAACGTATTATTCATGTAGAGTTCTACGTTACCGCCGCCGCCATCACTACCAGCGTCGTCGCTGCCATCTTTTCGGGCACTCATCGAACTGCGACAGCTACGTTCCAAACGATCAAATGAGGAAGAAATCTGTAGACCATCAAATGATAGGTGATGTTGTTGTTGACATCGTTTTCTACTTCCTGGAAATAACTGCACACTCGTCGTCGTAGTCGTAGTCTCCGATGATATTGGAAAATTAAGTACTGGCCACCTATGGTTGAACTTTCTATTGTTTTGAATATTGCTTGTCTTCTTGTTAAGATATGCATTATTGGTGAAAGATGATGATGATGTAAAAAAGGCAGACTTTTCATGATGATAACGAGGACGAGTACGATCATCATAGCCGTAAACATGTTGAACAAAAACGGAAGAAAATCGAAGAAGGATGGAATATTGAAGTTTGTAAACATTCACCGAGGATACGATAGAGATTCATTTGGAAAAAGCATAAACATCTTTAATGGGGGCGGGCAATGCAAATTGGGTCTTTTGTGGAACGGCAAGGCGAAACACCCACACACATTGCACACACAACAAAGGCATAATGGGTTTTCCATTATGAAACTTAAGTTTCTCCTTCCCTTCTTTCATATCTAAATGAGAAAACAAATTGTGGTCCAAAATTCAACTCCCGATTTCTCATAAAAAGACGTTCATGATATCCATTCTTGACACCATCATCATAATCCATGTCCCATGGGGTAAACTTGTTGGACTTTTTAATATTCTTGCCATGCCTGCCTCTGCTGTTATATTTCTTCTGAAACACCATGATTCACTACCGAAACCTTTTGTAGAATGGCGGCATCATAAAGCACTATCATCATTCCTCCATTATTGAAAAATCCTTTCTCATTCCTGAACTGTTCATACAAACCAAAAATATGTTTTTCATATCATGTGACTCTCACCGTCCATTCTATTGACATATTCTTTGGTCTGTATGACTCATTTGTATACAAACCCAGGCTACGTCATGCACAAATGATCGTAGTCTTTGATGATGAGAATGAGCAAAATAGTCTCGTGTACTGTATTTCGGTCGACAAGTAAGTGTCCTATATGGCAATCCTCATTTGAAATTTGTTGCGATACGTATGGAAACCTCAGCATTGTTGTGTTGGACTTCACAGGGTAGAAAAGTCCATTCGAGTGACATTCCGTGGCTCAGTGACAATCACTGATTGGTGTGTTGATGCTGATGCGTTTGTAACACGAATTGCCAATCCACTGGAAGGCTGCCATACATCAATAAAACAAGGAACCCATATTGGCATCCATCACGGGTTCTACAATTATTTATTTAGCACACGTGGGCAAAACACCCACAAGTATGATGTCATCCTTGGCCATTTGCTCCAATTGCTGGAGACTCATCCTGGTTTCAATATTCACGTGACGGGGCATAGCCTTGGCGGTAAGTTTCAAAAGATCGTGAAATAGGAGAGGACGGGTGCGCTTCTTTTACTCATCACGCATCGTGATGTAGGTGCTCTTGCTTCGCTCTTCACTTTCTGGCTTGGTGCCACTTCAGGTGATGAAATTCCAAAGCCCATCTACTGCTGCTCGTTTGCCTCACCAAGATGGGGGAACCTTGAGACCGCACGTGCCTTTTATGAACTGGAGAGACAGGGTAGGATCATGCACCTTAGAATCGTAAATCACAAGGATGCAGTGACAGCCATACCTGATGGTCTCAATCCTGGAAGTGCGGTTTGCGGACGAAATCTTATATTCCGCCCCATTGGTATCGAGTTACGGCTGTACAAGAATCAAGAAAAGGATCCCAGGTTCCATTTACCTCGCGTGAAGAGGACTCCTTTAGCCCAGTTTGTGTATGACATGAGTGGTGGGTTGAAGCTTTTCTCGTTCAAATTTCTGAAGCTACCGTGTGAATTGTTTCAACAGAATTATATGCAGTGGCATAGTTGTGAAGGTAGGCGCGGTAATACAACTGTTATCGTTTGACTTGTTCCAAACTGTATTCATCTCATTAATTCTGTATATTTCAGAATATATGAAACGTTTTTCCTCGATTTCGGAGAAACTTGAAACGATGAACATAGAGGCTCTCTATACTAGGTTTCATGGTGCGATACATTACCAGGACACGGATGACCCTACATTCTCCGAGCGATCAATGAATGGTACCATCGACAATCATTGGCTCTTGCCCACTGCAGCACCTTCAAATGCCCATTCTCGGCGACCCAGGTACAAGTGTCTTCGTTCCACAGGCAACCATTGGCTCTGGCCCACTGCAACACCTCCAAATGCCCATTCCTAGCGGCCTCGGTACAAGTGCTCGAGTTCCATGGACAATCATTGGCTCTTGCCCACTTTAGCACCTCCAAATTCCCACCCTCGGCGGCGCAGGTACAAGTGTAGTCAGTCCACGGGCAACCATTGGCTCTGGCCCACTGCAAAGCCTCCAAATGCCCATTACTGGCGGCAAAGGCACAAATGTCTTCGTCCCATGGACATCTGTTCGCTCTTGCCCACTGCAGCACCTTCAAATGCCCATTCTCGGCGGCGTAGGCACAAACAAAAATCAGAAGCCGGACGATTTTATTATATCAAGAATATTTCGCTCGTTTCGCTTCCGGCACAAAACCAGGTTCCTTGGAATATTCATCGTTCGGTTCGTCCGGAGGTCGACGTGGCGTGTAGACAGTAGAAATATTCCATACGTCCCGAAAGCGTTCTCGATATCGGTCGGCCATGGATCCATTTTCAATGACGATGCCATCCTCACGATGGCGGAATCTTGAAGCAAACGTATAATTGTATGAGCCGATCATAGTTCCGGCCGTAGAGATTAATACTTTTGTGTGCATGTACGCGCTATTTTGTACAGGGTTGTCAATCCCATAACGCCTCAAGCTCAAACGCGAAATAGATTCAAAACGGACTTGGCTTGTGCCAATAAAACGACTGATCACAGTTTCATTGAACACCGCTGGTCCTAGCAAAAGATGGACTTGTAGTGAGCGTCCTCCGTCCTCGATGGGCTTGGCATAATGACACAACTCGTCGACAAAGTACGTGTCTGTCAAAAAAGGAGCCGAAATGTAAACAGCTGATCCTCCGTCCGCCTCTCGCAACAAATATAAAGCAGCCACAAAGGGATGGCGATTATGGGCGAAGGATTGGCGATTGTTTCCTCGTAAGTAGGTGTGGACATCGAGCGGACGTTCGGGTGAAGACAAGCGAACTTCCGCCCGCAAATCTTGTCCTTGAAACAACCACTGACGCCCCAGAAAATGCCCTTCCTCCGTTGCAGATTGCATAGCAAGTTCAACTTGTTCCATCTCATAGCTTACATCAATCATGTAATCCTGTTCAGGAACGGCCTCTTCAGGAATTCGTTCCTCCATTGCTGTCGCTGAGATTGGAGAACGTTGTGGGAATTCTGAGTTGAGTGCTGTGTGCTATCGTTTTTTGAATGCACTGCGAACTGTACTAGGAAGTGGGCCTCAAAAATCCGACCTTTTTAACCCTTTCAGCCCGGCACTTTTTTTGGCCCGGTCACTGACAAATTTGTCACCAAAAATACATAACAAAATTGCAATCCAATTAACAAAATGCCACGTGAGTTATGACCAACAACTCGTGATTCAAAAAATGATGACAATATCGTCATTTTCCAAATTTGTGATTTTGCAACGATCATTTTGGAGGACGCGACAGAAGTGCGAGTGACGACTGTCTAGTCTACACCAAGATCAAAAACCGGCGTGCGCATTTAGCGAACTAAGAAGTAGAATTACCTCCCGGCCCTAGGTGGGAAAGAAACTAAACTAGTATTCACACTCTTTGCTGTTTTCGATCTGTGATATTGACCTACGAGACGAACCTGCCCAACAGACATCCAACGCGCAGCCAAGGCCGCCAAACTCTTTTCCGTTCACCTAATCGGCTTCTTCCGAACTGGACCTGCATACTCGAGACTAGTCGGCACTGTGTTGTCGATCCGAAGCCCCGCAAGACCCAACTCGGAAGCTACTACCGACTACTCTGGTAAACCTGAACTCCGCCGTGAAACCCAGACTTTTCCAAGCAACAGCAAGCCGAAGAGAAGTTAGAGCCCAAGCGACGAAAACAAAGTCTACCGTGGAAAGATGAGTGAAGCCAAACCTACCCTACGAGTTGACACGTCTGTCGGAATGGCAAACCCCGAGGGTACGACCGGAATCGGCCAGGAGACGGAAAACAACGACCATAACCGTCGTGAGGAAAAGCTTCGGAAATTGGTACGAATGCTGGCCGAAGAGGTCTCGGAACGCTTCGTCCCGGCCCCCACGGAGGATGAACGCACTAATGATGCTATAAACGGCATCGGTGACTTCAAAACCCGATGCCGTTGGGCTGAGTTTTGGCGTAATGAGCACAAGGAGAGAACCGAAACCGAACAAGCTGTGTGGGCGAATTATTACACCAACAACCCCTCACTACTCTCAAAAGCCCAATGGGAGAAATCAATCACTGACCCCGAATGGCAATGGCCAGACCCTTTCTCCGGAAAGAACTACGAAGAAGAGGCCGAGGACGCGGAAGAAGAAATCCTAATCTCTGGCCTCCAAAGTGGTGTCAAACCAGAGCACAAACGCAAAAACGCACCCGTAGGCTCAAACGAGTTGGAATGCTTCCTGAAACAAGTCGAAGAAGCAATCATCAATGAGTCACTTGCCAATAAACCGACCCGCAACGAAAACAAGCTGTCTCTGGAGTTCAAGGACCTACTCAAACAACTCCGCGAGTTTGATCTGGTAGCGATACCCACAGACAAAACAAACTCGTTCACGTTAATGTCATCCAGAGAATACGCGAAAGAGATCAAGATTCACCTCGACAAAAGTGCAGTCCGTATCAACAGGTCCAAACTCAACGAAATTGTGGAGAACTGCTTCTCTTTCATCACGGAACTCGACCGCTATCTGTCCAAGAACGAGAGGGAGTTTCTAAAAGAAAAAGTGAATTCGAAAGCGATTCCCCAACCGAAAATCCTGGTCAAGGACCACAAAAAGAAGAACTCGAATGGATCGTACCCTACCAGACTCGTGGTCCCCGCAACCAATTTCACTGCCGGATTCCCAAAGATCGGATACCTCGGTATCAAGAACTTATTCAAGAAGCACAAGGTTGAGTTCGGACAACGCAACATAGTCCAAGCGTCGGATCTCAAGGACAAGCTGGAGAAGTTCAACATCAATGCAGGAAATGCCACAATCGTTTCAGTCGACGCAGAGGCAATGTACCCATCAATCAAATTTCAGCTGATCTATGATGCAGTACAGTACTACGCCGAAGCTATGCCCCCAGAAACCAACAAAGCAATCAGCCTGTGTCTCGACCTTATCTTCTTTGGGATGTCGAACACATTGATCTCGTTCCAAGACGGGTTCTACCTCTACGACGGCGACAAAAAACCCGAAGAACGAGGATTGACGATAGGCGGCTACGAATCAGCCTGGCTGGCGGATTTGGTAATGTCATACCTCCTAGAGGTGACATACGACACACTCTACGACCCGATGCACTTCTTCGGAGTCTACAGAGACGACGGGTTGGCGGTGTTTAAAGGCAAAAAGACTACAAACGAAATCCAAGAGTGGCTCGAATCTTTTCAATCTGACGTCGACGACATAGCTGGAAACAACTTTTTGAAGTTTACGGCAGTGGTGTGGGACCCATTAAACCACCACTCAGAGTGGGACATCTCCAATACTGCGATCACGGTTGACAAATCCCCGTCGTTTCCCTTCCTGGATATGGAAATGTATTGGCTGAGTGAGCAGTCGCTAGCCTTCAGAGTCCACTTGAAGAAGAACCAACAACTCAAGTATCTCAACAAAGGTAGCTCGCACACTCCGGGATGCTTCAAAGCGATTCCCAATGGAGTGATCAAACGACTGACCAAGCTCACATCAATCAACGATTCAAACAGCAACCAAACTCTCGACGAGCTGTATCCAACACATTTCCAAGCCCTGTCCGACGCGAACTTGATTAAACCAGATCAAATCCCGACCTTGGCAGACTCCATAGACGAGATGGAACGAGAGAAGAATGATGAGACTTCAAAAGCGCAACCAAGAAACGCCGCGATAGAGACCGAAAAAGAGCGATCTACTTTAGGATTGGGTACTCCAACTTCTGGAGGAAGCCCATCCACAAAGTGATCAAGGAGATAAAAGGACGCTTCCCCTCCCTGTCCTGGTTACGCGTGTCAATGTCCTACCACAGGTTCACGAATATCCGTGAACACTTCCAAGGCGATTTGAACACCAAACTTTCAGACACATTGAGATCCCTAGACTTCGAAGATCTTGATTGTAACTGCAGGAACAAGGAAGCCTGCCCCTACGGTGGGAAATGCAGGCGTTCGATAGTAGTCTACAAAGCGACGTGTCTCAAAACAGGCAAGTTCTATATCGGCAACACGCAACAACACGTAAAAAAGCGAATGCAACAACACGTCCAGGATGTCAAAGCCTTAGTCCTCCAGAACAAGAGCTCCGACTCCTTTGCAAGCCACTTTGCAGCATTCGTCCCGAGAGACATTCCAAAAAAGGAAATGAAAAACCACGTGAAATTGCGAGTCGAGCTCCTATGGCAAGGGAAGCCTCTTTCAACTGTAAAAACCTTCGGCACGAAAACGTGCAAACTCTGCGCTCGAGAGAGATTGGAAATCCTACGGGCGACCAAATTCAACCCCAAACTAGCAATCAACAAGTGTAACGAAATATACGGCGCATGCCGCCACAAACCGAGATTTCACCGGTTCCCGACAAACAACAACAACCCCAGCACTGATGAGTCGATAGACGACGAAAGAGTCTCTATCTGTCGGCCTATCTCAACCACGTCAACTAACTCGAGCTATTCTTGCTTCACGTGGACTTCGAACCTGTCCCCCAACACGACTACAACAAATGATGTAAACAACTTTGGTGAGGACAGGAGGGACGAGAGCTTGCTCAATGAAATCCCTTCGATGTCCTACCAAGAAAGGCGACTTGAAGGCCTCAAAGCGAGGTTTGCCTTCAGCATCCCGAAGACCACTCCCGCAGTGATCCAAATGGACGATAGCAAACTTGAGGACCTACCAACCGCCGAAGAATCTTTGATGACTGATGATGTAGTTTTGGAGGACGCGACAGAAGTGCGAGTGACGACTGTCTAGTCTACACCAAGATCAAAAACCGGCGTGCGCATTTAGCGAACTAAGAAGTAGAATTACCTCCCGGCCCTAGGTGGGAAAGAAACTAAACTAGTATTCACACTCTTTGCTGTTTTCGATCTATCATATTTCAATGACCAATATGTTATAGGCCTACTGTTTGTCACATATGAAGCGTATTGTAATGTACTTTCGTACGATAGTCAGAACTTCGTATTTTGACGGCTGCTTGTTCTGAAATCGCCAATTTCCCATTTTCATACAAAACCCCCAAAACCACTTGTCTCATCAACACCAATGGACAACCCGACTCTCTTGTAGAATCCATGGTCTCCTATGGTATCACAAGATCAATGATCACTTACAAACGAAGAGGAGGTGAGTCCTGGGCGAACACTCCCTATAGATTAGTCATACGTGGAGTGACGTGGATTGATATACCCATAGAGTATTTTGACTTTTTTGTTAAATAGTTTGTGCGGTCACTAAAAAAGTGAGATGACTGACATATTTGTCAAAAATTTGACTTGCCGGGCTGAAAGGGTTAAGATTCCACATGCCTTTCTCAAAATTGTCGCGCTTAAGAGCTGATTAGAATGCGAATTTACTTTCTAATTTTGTTTCTATGTAAATTATCTGGAAAGATCATGTGAATGGATGGTCCTCCGAATTTGCGACCCAAACGCGGTCACGAAAGGATGGTGCTATTATTTGCTATGGAAGGAGAGATTTCAGTTAGGTGTTAGTCTTTATGAATGGAAGCGAGGAAGACGTCGATACATGGTCATCACCACCAATTGAATCCTCCTCCCCCATTGTCGTAGCTACCGTAGTAACTAGAAGGGTCCCACCCGGCAGTTTCTTCACCTGGTTTGATCGGTGTGGCTGCTTGCTGCTGTTGTTGAGGTGGCGGTGTAGCTTGTTGGGGCTGCTGCTGGTGTGATTGTGGTCCATAGCTCCCATACTGATACTGTTGGTTGTTATAGCCCGCACCATATCCTGCTTGTTGATGATATTGTTGTTGTTGTGGCTGTGCCATACTTCCTTCGGGTTGGAAATTTCTACACAAAGAATTTGGGGCATGCGCGGAGGGACGAGGAGGTTGCGTAGTTCCACTGGTAGTCGATGCTGCAGAGGGAGGTAAGGGTGGTGGCCCTTCCGGTGCAGGCGGCAAGGGTGGAAGGCTTCCATTGGGTGGTGGAGGTGGAAGTTTGTCCCCACCGTCATTTGATGTCGGTTCGTTGGCTGGCTGGTTGGCCTTTTAGCCATCCAGTTCAGCCATGAAAGAGAGATATTCAGAATCAATCTTTTGTTCACTTCCTTGTTGGTTGGCATCACCGCCCGCAGGATTGGTAGGGTCCAGATTGCGTCGCGTACAATCGCGTGTGGGATGACTAGTGTCACCACAAATGGCACACTTGATGCCTCCCCCCATGGCACCCTTGTTAAGGAATCGTTTGGGACATTCAAAGGATCGATGTCCTTTCTCACCACAAATTTCGCAAAAGACATCATTTTCCTTCAATGTACCATTCAAGAGGGCCAATTCTCGAAGCTGCTGTTGTTTGTGCACATTCTTTTCATCGTCAATGACGACGAGCATTTGTTCAATCATCTCCGATGCGGCATCCACAGCACGTTGATCATCCCCTGAAATTACCACATGCAAGGGTTCATTGTCTCCGTCCATGACTTTACCATCCCGGCGACCACGAGCTCCCTCCTTGACCGATCCCCGACCGCGAATGGCAATTTTGCAGCCCGTCTTGGCTTCCAATTCTTTTTGCGTCTTGCCTCGTGGTCCAATGATTAATCCAATAAAATTGTAGTTCGGATGTTCTTCTACGGGTACTCGAATCTTTTTGACTCGCCGTCGTACCAATAAGGAAGCCGCCCCCGTTGGTAACACGGGTCCAACGTTGCCCTTGTTGGATAACCGCATGATACTTTCCAACAAGTCTTGACGCTCCGCCGTGTATCGTTCCCTCCAACGGACCGCTCGTGTATTTTTTCGTTTCCCATCAGCACCGTAAACTAGAGACAGATAGAAACAAGAAAAAGATGGTAAGGTACAAGAAACATGGAATGGACTCTTGTTCGAACCCCAAAAGGCAACACAAAAGTCGATTGTGAGCAAACGATTATACTTACTTGGAGGCGGCGAAGGCGATCGATCTCGATGTTCTCGTGGGAGCGCATCGACACGTGCTGCTTCCACTTCTAGATTTTCCAGACGATCGTTCACGGCACGAAGCTTGGCTTGCATGGTTTGGAGATCGTGTTGTTGTTGCTGCGTCAAGTTGGTGTTGACCAAGGACATGCTAGGCAATACGACACAAGGTGGTTGTCGTGAGGATTGGACTGGTGGCAGGGGAGCGAATCGTTTGTTCACAGGAGGATCCGACTGGCCATTCGAAGGTTCGGATGCTGCTTTGCCCCATCGCGATTTTCGTTTGCGGGGAGCCTCTCCAGCAGTGCCATTGTTATTGGTGTCGCTCTCAATTTTGACGGCAACTCCTCCGGGACGATTTTCTTGTTGTTGCATTGCCTTGAGATATTCCTTCCGAGTTTCCTTCCATCCTGGCCAATTCAGGACTTCTTTCCACATGGAGGGATACGGACCGTACTTGTCCTGTAGCATTCGTGTCACCGGGCTGTGGTTGTGGCTGCTGTTGTACCACTCTTTCATTTTCACATGCTCATTTCGCACCGTCACCACAAACTCTGCTGCTTCCTCACTGTCTTGACCCATTGTGCGTTGTGTCACATCCTGCAAGGTGAAATTATTCAGTTCCAATTGATGCAAGATTGGACCGCTGCTGCTCTGTGGTGCTGCTTTTGTAATAGGATCTGGTACTATGGTCGGAGGAGGATG
The DNA here is from genome assembly GCA_946965045.2 of Epithemia pelagica. Taxonomy (NCBI): domain Eukaryota; phylum Bacillariophyta; class Bacillariophyceae; order Surirellales; family Surirellaceae; genus Epithemia; species Epithemia pelagica. Next base: position 6,874,608 of record OX337228.1, read on the forward strand.
AGATGCCTTGTTGTTCTCCTACGGCTTCACTTGAATGTTTGAGTTTCATACTGATACAAAACCATTCCACTTGACAATGAACCGACTCCAACAGTATGGAACGCCAACTTCAAAGGAAAACAGCCGCGAGAATTCCAACAGGAACGGCAAATGGTCCTACAATTTTCTGGACCATGGTAACAAGTCGTACGACTGTCATGAGAGTCGCTTGTGTGGTTTGAGCCAGCCGCGTTTGTCGATCATTCCATCCATCCATCCATCATAGGACTGAACGCTCCAGGTTTCATCGTACTCTTTGTGTTGATTCTTATCCGACAGAATACTGTAGGCAATGCACGGTCCGCTCGAACATTGTGATTTTGATCTGGATGTACACGGGTGACCATGCTGCGATATAGGCCTTGCGAATATCCGCAGCACTCCGATCAAAGAATCGCAGCTTTTCACTGGCCACAAGTCGTCTGAGCCATTGGGCGCATCGACTGACTCAAGGCTTGTTGGCGACTGAGTACTGTGGAGGAGTCACGATTTTCCGAAACTCTCAATAAACAAGACACCAACCGAGCGTCTTGCCTTTTCTTTTGGTGGGTCTTCTTTTGCTCTTGACGACGACTCTTGTTTTGAACCTTGTCTTCAAACTCTGCATCGCGTTCTGGAGCACGCCCTCAAAGACTCACTGTGGTCTCGTCGTGTGCAGGCTTGTCATCCTCCTGATATCGTACGAATTGTACGGATCATGAAACTCGGCCTCTGTGGACCAACGAAGGCCATCACCAACACGGTCTGGATCTTCCTTCTTCTCCAAGCAGCCATCATCATCATTCTCCTCCTCCTCCTCTTTGTGCTGGCCTATCAAGCTCGCCAATCGACTTGAAATCTTATGGCACAAATCCACCGCCTGTGCAGAACGGTCCTTTCTCGAACTCGTCGAGTCGTCATTGCTGTCGGAATCAAAGTCAGAGAACTAGTTAGGATAGATTGAGTCTTGAGTGTGAATCAACCACACGGAGGTGTACTCCTTATCGAGAGGATTCCAAAGGGCAACTACACTATGCCTTCTAATTGGAGGTTTGAATCTATTCTTCCAGCTGCCGCGCTCACCCACTCTACCGCCTGGGGTTAAGTCGACCGACTGCCCTGGCGCCATGACACTCGGAATCATGGAGCGGGGGGACAGCCCGCTTCAAGGGGCCACATAGACGAACCGTTTTTCCGGGCCCCACATCTAGCCCTCCCAACCACCTAATCACAGCGGACTCGAACCCTGGACACTGGACACCCAAGAACTGCCTTCTAATTGGAGGGTTTCCTGCTGCTACCAAGTTTTGGTCGCACATTTCGCGCTCGCGAGGGAACCGGGCCGCCTCGCGTGGGCGCGCAAGTTCGAACGACAGAAGTGGGTCGCTCGTGAATCGGTCGACGATACGACAACATGGTATAGGTAGTTTCTGTGGTTTTCCTCTAGAATAGCCCATACTGTAGACAAGACACGTATCTTTTCAACACAAGTATCCTTCAGATCTTTTTCTCGCTCAAAAGATCCACAGTCATCAGTTTGGTCGACTACTCCATGTTCGTTGGACTTGAGTGTGTGTGTTTGTTTTACAAAATCTCGAATATCATGGTGCAAGGAATTGTCCTTCTCAAGACGGATTCATTCTCCACAGGAATTCGCCACGGGAGAATTGGTGTCCCATAAGGTTGCTGCTGTGACAACCAATATGGAGGAACTATAGGAATTGATGGTTCAGAATGCCAAGACGGCCTTGCCGTCGAGGACGACCAAGAAAGTGCCAGTGCATCGGAAAATTCACAACAGGAACGCGAATCGGAAAGCGCAACTCCAATGACCATGGAAACGCCAATTCGGCAGCCCGTGTCGTCCAACGGAGAACCTTTGGCACTTTTTGGATTGGAGAAACGTTTGGCCATGATTGCGCACCTCGTCGATATCTCAAGTCCATCGAAGACCCGAAACCAGCAAACTCAAAGCATCGTGGACCCCTGCGTTCGACTTTGACCGTGTCGACGAGGCTTGTTTACTCCAGAACGCCTCCAATGGTGGTTGTGCCCAGTTTCTTGTAGAGGCCGTGTGGCAACACCCCAACGAAACGAGTCTCCTCTCTGGGTCACTCAACGATCGACTGCATCTATGGAGCGATTTGACACAATGAGAGAGGATGAACCATAGCGCAAAAAGATGTGTTGTCCAATCGGAAGAAAACAAAATACAAGAGTGCCACTGGAAACAAGAAGGTTTCGCAGAATGAACGAGAACCAAGTATGAAGGTGCTAAAGAGCGTAGTTGAGGGTGGTGGTGTTTTGAAAAAGAGAGAAAGATAAGAAAGGGACAATACGCCAAGGGAGATCGACTACGAATAGGATGATGGATTTGGACCATCAAGTTTCCGGAAAAAGAAGGGTCGCTCTGGTGTAGGGAAGGCAAGAAAGCTCACAAAGAAGCGCATGAAGTAGCTTCAGCCACTTAAACAGCAATTACCATTCAACTAAAAGGGGAAGACTTTGTGGTTTGGATCGTCTCCTCCAGTTCCACCGTCAGGACTCCATCAAACATCCTCCAAGTCCAACTTGTCTCAACAACGTCTCAGAAGAAGAAGAAACCAAGATGAGTGACTACGACGACGTCTACCACGGCGATGACGACGACCAAGATCCTCCTCCATTCATGATTGGACATGAACATCCCTTGTTGCCACCGCTGTTGCCATCCACGACGATGGAGCTTTCCCTTGACGACGAACCACCTACCGAAAACAGAGACGAACTCAAATGCAACTCTTGGATTTGGCACTGGCGGCTCTTCGAGGGTTGCATCGCATCCATCACGATCGCAGGGCAGTCATGGAAAACACTCTGGTGGCACAATCCCTGGAGCAACTTCATGCGGAACAAGACAAGGATCAGGGCAAACCAAACAGCTTTTGGCAAACAACCGTCAAGGGCATTGTCAACTTTTTGACCGGTCGTGCACAAAAAGAAGAAGAAGAAGCAGACTCTGAATCGAAACCAGACGACAATCCGAAAAACTCCAAATCGGATACGGCGATTCACGAGTATACCAAAGTGGGACAATCCACCACTCTCAACGTGTTGCGACCCGCTCTTTTCGGTTGCCCGTTTGCTCCAAGCTCAACAACCACATCGTCGTAATCTACTCCGACAGGAATTGGATTCACCTTGCCCAGAATATTGTCGAGAGGTTTCGGAAAAAGAAGGGTCGCGCTGGTGTAGGGAAGGCAAGAAAGCTCACAAAGAAGCACATGAAGTAGCTCCAGCCACTTAAACAGCAATTACCATTTATCCTCTCTGATTGTAGACTATACTCCTAGGAATCACTAGTCAGCAATATTGTCGTGCATGTTCAAATGTTCCACTTGCTATTGTTACCGCTACATGTTATATAGAAACATTTTAGGATTCAGCGGGTAGGGAAGCGGAGGAATCAATGGATTCTCCAGGGGCAACTATGGCACTCTTCCCCAATGGCAACCGACACACCAACAAGGACATCTCCGACAAGGACTCTAGCTAGACTCAGCTGATGTAGGAGTAGGAAGTTATTCACAAATACAGCGGGTAGGGAAGCCCGGAGGAATCAATGGATTCTCCAGGGGCAACTATGGCACTCTTCCCCAATGGCACAGAGACCGAAGTCTCCATGCCATACGCCATACCTGATGACACAAGGACAAAGTCCTCGTGCCACCAGGGTTTTGTGATAACACCGACAACCAACACACCAACAAGACAAGGACTCTAGCTAGATAGACTCAGCTGAAGTAGAATTTAGGAATCTGTAGAAACAGAAGAAGGGGTAGAGTGAGTAGGATGAGTAGGAAAGATTCATTACCGACACGACCGTGCGCACGTACCACTGGCAACCGACAACCGACAAGTTATTTTTCTTTCTTTTTCTGTTTTTTTTATTTTTTTTCTTTTTCTGGGTTTTTGGGATTTTTTTCAACAGCACCACTACAAGTACCCGAACCCCGTACCCGCGGACAAAAGACGAGCGGATCGTCGAACGTGCACCATTCGGCGTCCCTTTTTGGAGTAGGCAACAACAAGGATCCTGCCCAAACGCGGCGAGTCCTCGGGGCCGGAGGAACTCTCGATCACGCTTTGGGGGGCATTCTCATCGATTTGAGGCGAGGTATCTTTTCGGGTGGGGGTGGGGGGAGGAGGGGTGGCGACCATGGAAGAAGGGGTAGGATTTCGAGGGGGTGAGTCGTGCCCCAAAGTGATTTCGTCGTCGTCGGGGATGAGCGCGGGTTCAGGCTCAGGACGGTCGACTGGAGGGGTCTCCTCGTCGTCCTCGAGATCCTCTGCGATTGCGAGAGGAGGGAAGTCCAAGTCAGCGTCGAACTCGCAAGGCAGAACAGCAACAGTGTCGACGTCGACCTCCTCCTCGCGATCGCGAATCTCGATCTCTCCATCTTCCTGACGACCGGCAAGCTTTTCTTCTTCCTGACGACCATTCTCGCAGTTCTTCGCAGCAAGCTTTGCTTCGGCAATGGCCAGCTGTTGTTGAAGCTGAGCTTTGTCGTGTCGAAGCTGTCGAAGCTCCGCATGTTCGTGTCGAAGCTCCGTATGCTCGCTACTTGTAGTACGACTTTTCTTGCTGAAAATGACCCGAAACAGGTGTTGGACGATAAGTTTCGCCTCATCGAGGACATCAGCGACACCGTAACACAGTATGAGAACCACAAAGGGAGCAACTAACAGAGCCCATTCGGAGCTGATCATCTTTTCGTAACAGTAATCACAATCACACATCATCATGGTCAATCGTATTTCGTTCGTATTTGTTTTTTGTGCGTGTTGGATTGTTGCGTGTTGTTGTTGTTGTTGGCGTTTCATGTTGATTGGCGATCGGACCCTGGAGCTGCGAGGCAGCGGGGTCGGTTTAACACAGCGCAACAATCAACCGTCGGGGCAGTCTTGCACGCACCTCTACGGCAACAACACGTTCCTCGAGGGCAACGGAGTTCGGCGCAACAATCAACCGTCGGGTGCAGTTCCACAACAGAGGGGCATCGTGACACGGTCGCAAGAATGGAGATGAAGAATTCCATTGCGGCAATCAAGGAAGACGCTCGTCGATGCTACATGAAAGGTGCTTCATGAAAGGTGCTACATGAAAGGTGACTACGGGGCTTCAATTCGCCATTATACCATGGTATTAGAATGCTATCCGAAAGCCCAGCTTGTATCCAATTGGGAGATTTGTTAGCAGTTCTCCATTCGAAACGAGCAGCCTCACTGTTCATGATTGGGTCTATTCGAAGTGTCGGCCTGTGATTGCCGTGATGGCCTTAAGCACATTTCCAAAAACGGAGAGCATTTCTCTAGAGATGGGGGCCACCGCTCGAAGTGAAACTCTTAGCACGACATGGTCGGGCGCTTCTGAAGCAAGGTGACTTTGATGGTGCCTCCAAATCATTCGACGAAGCGATTTGCAAGGCGCAAGTTGCCATTGAAAAGAGTGCCGTGGTGCACAGTCGAGAGGACCATATGATTCGAGTCCTTTGTGCGAGATGGGGCTGTGTCGTCCAAACCAAAGCTTTCCCTTGACGACGAACCACCTACCGAAAACAGAGACGAACTCAAATGCAACTCTTGGATTTGGCACTGGCGGCTCTTCGAGGGTTGCACCGCATCCAGCATTGTCAACTTTTTGACCGGTCGTGCACAAAAAGAAGAAGAAGAAGAAGCAGACTCTGAATCGAAACCAGACGACAATCCGAAAAACTCCAAATCGGATACGGCGATTCACGAGTATACCAAAGTGGGACAATCCACCACTCTCAACGTGTTGCGACCCATGCTCTTTTCGTTTGCCCGTTTGCTCCAAGCTCAACAACCACATCGTCGTAATCCACTCCGGCAGGAATTGGATTCACCTTGCCCGAATATTGTCGAGAGGCTTCGGAACGCTTTATCGAGCTCTTGGACATTGCACTCAAACAAGATCCCACCTTTACCATTTTGGATGCCTCGCAAACCGAAAAAGTCCTCCAGTTCCTCTGTCTGGGTGGTACCTTGAACAGTGCAAACATCTGCTCTGCCATTATTATGCGACACACCCAAATCCGATCGAAACTCTGTCAGTGACGTGGAATTTGTCATGGCCTTGCTGGATTCGTTCATGTCCAAGTCGGAGTCATTAACCAGCACCTCGCAACATACGACGCTGCTCACCCTCATTTTTCCTCCGCAAGTGGGACAACACTTTACGACATGGCTGGCGCTCTTGGAGCTGCGAACCCTGATTGGGTGTACAAGTAAAAGGAGCCGACTACAAACGTGTCCTATGGGCTTATTGGCAAGAAGCTAAGCAAAAAGGAGAAACGCCCCCAGAGGAACTATATTGGTCCAAGAAAGCATGGGATCTCTTGGTAAAAATGGACAGTCTTACCACTCCCCTGTTAATGAATGCCACCGAGGTTCGAAGGTCGAAATGCTGTACGATATCGATGATCCACCGTCACAGCGCGCCTATGAGATTGTTTTGAACATTATCTGCGAAGAAATTGGTTCCAATGGCGAACCGGCAACACTGCTGTTTTTGAAAGTGCTTGCCCTGGCCGAACGGAACAAGGTCGATCTGAGTCATTGGAAACTGGGTCATGTCGTCGGGGAAACAAGGGACCGAAACCAGTTGATAGACTTAAGAAAACCGTGCGCTACAGTTTAGGTAATGGCAGCACGGCGAAGATAGCTCCACATTTTGTCTCTGCCGAGTTTGCTTTCCGCCGATGTCAAAACAACAGGAACATCATGCTGTAACGTTTCTCCCATTACCTGGCGCAGCTTGTTCATGACATCGTGGGATACCTTTCCAGAATAGTTTCCCGGTGCTCCTTTGCTATTCTTATCCGCCTTTGTTAGGACAATTACATATTTGGCTGTGGGAGGAATGTTTTCCTCGACTTGCTTCATAATAGCGGCATCCTCTTCGGTTGGACCATGCCTACTATCAATCAAGTGAAACAAGACTCGTAGGGTTGGGCGAGTTGCAATGTATTCTTGCATAAAGGAGGACCATTCTTTGCGTTGTTTTTCTGGTACCCTGGCGTAGCCAAATCCGGGAAGCTGGTAGAAGCAGCACGTGTGAGAACGAGCGCTCTTTCCAGACCCACGAAACAGCAATTTCACTTACGTCTACCATATAGAACGAATCGGCATCCTTGCTTCCATGCACCGTGTCGCCGTATTTGATTTCTTGTTCTCGACCGACCTTGTCATTGACGGCAAAAAAGTTGAACTGTTGTGTCTTGCCGGGTCGTTTGCTAGTATAGGCCAGTGCTTTGCGGTTCGTCACGGCATTGACCAAGCTACTCTTGCCCACATTGCTTCTTCCGATAAAGGCCGCTTCTCCTCGATCGGGTGGAGGACAACCATCCATGTTGACTGCCCCCGTCACAAACAGAACGCGGCGTACCAAGGCATTCGAAAGTACCTCGTAGACGCGGTCGTCATTTTCCGAAGGTAAAGTCATCATGGCATCCAAAACGGCATACACCACGTTACAGGGAACTTGGAGTTTGCTCACTTTTTCGCTGTTGGGGCCAAGGAAAGACTCTTTGACTATTTCTCCTGTACGAATCTTGGATTGACATTGACTGGCGCCTTGTAAGAGACGCAAAAAGGGCACTCCCAGTTCCGATCCCGAAATCTTTGCCTGACGCACAGCAGGTCCCATGGCACACATCATACGACACGCATACACTGCAGCTCGAGGTTCTCCCCCGAAAAAATGCCACGAGGCAATGGATGCCAGGGCTTGGGCTCGAGATTTTAACAAATTGCAATGTGTTTCAGTCGTTTCCTCCTCGTTGGTTGATATCATGGGCAACGACAATTCCTCCTCGAGGATTTGGTACGCCTCAGTCCCATTTCCAGCGCGCAAGAGATTTCGTACAATCGCACAACTTTCCAGAGGATTCATGTCATTGCGAAACTGATTTTGACGATAGGAAATGGCGTCCGTGGCGATTGCATGATTGTTGAGACGCAAGGCCGCCACGGTCAGTCGCGATAACAAGGATCCTTGGGAGCCATTGGCCATAAACGAGTCATTTGTCTTCTCCAACAACAATTTTGCAATTCTCTTGAGTTGAGCTGTATCTCGACTATTTTGGGCTCTCTTAATGGCCGTCAACACCTGCTCCGACGTGGATTCGGCCGTCAATTCCGGAGAATCGACCTTGGAAGTTTGTCTTTTGCGATTGCCGTCTTGTTGCGATGAGGCTTTGGCTTTCCTTGCACGTTCCAAGGCTTTGCGCTCTGGACGAGACAATTTGGTCCGCTTCGGACGAGCCTCGGAATCGTCTTTTTCGACAGAAGTTACAGGATTTGCTGCAGAAAAGAATCTCCTGACATTATTTGCACCGAGGGTTTGAGGAATGAATTTCACATGGAACGAGAAAGTTTCGTGGAAACAAAAAGCAAGAGGGACGCATAATAGCAAGGACTTGGAGTTCATGGTTCATTGTCCATCAGGGTGTCTTCTTTTGGTCATACGGATGATGTGATCATGTCTCGTGAATGGATGGCCCTCCGAATCTGCGACCCAAACGCGGTCACGAAAGACGCAGCAAAGGATGGTGTTGCTATTATTTGCTATGGAAGGAGAGATTTCAATTAGGTGTTAGTCTTTATGAATGGAAACGAGGAAGAAGTCGATACATGGTCATCACCACCAATTGAATCCTCCTCCCCCATTGTCGTAGCTACCGTAGTAACTAGAAGGGTCCCACCCGGCAGTTTCTTCACCTGGTTTGACCCGTGTGGCTGCTTGTTGCTGTTGTTGAGGTGGCGGTGCAGCTTGTTGGGGCTGCTGCTGATGTGATTGTGGTCCGTAGCTCCCATACTGATACTGTTGGTTGTTATAGCCCGCACCATATCCTGCTTGTTGATTATATTGTTGTTGTTGTTGTTGTTGTTGATGTGGCTGTGCCATGCTTCCTTCGGGTTGGAAATTCCCATACAAGGAATTTGGGGCATGCGCGGCGGGACGAGGAGGTTGTGTAGTTCCACTGGTAGTCGATACTGCAGAGGGAGGTAAGGGTGGTGGCCCTTCCGGTGCAGGCGGCAAGGGTGGAAGGCTTCCATTGGGTGGTAGAGGTGGAAGTTTGTCCCCACCGTCATTTGATGTCGGTTCGTTGGCTGGCTGGTTGGCCTTTTTGCCATCCAGTTCAGCCATGAAAGAGAGATATTCGGAATCAATCTTTTGTTCACTTCCTTGTTGGTTGGCATCACCGCCAGCAGGATTGGTAGGGTCCAGATTGCGTCGCGTACAATCGCGTGTGGGATGACTAGTGTCACCACAAATGGCACACTTGATACCTCCCCCCATGGCACCCTTGTTAAGGAATCGTTTGGGACATTCAAAGGATCGATGTCCTTTCTCACCACAAATTTCGCAAAAGGCATCATTTTCCTTCAATGTACCATTCAAGAGGGCCAATTCTCGAAGCTGCTGTTGTTTGTGCACATTCTTTTCATCGTCAATGACGACGAGCATTTGTTCAATCATCTCCGATGCGGCATCCACAGCACGTTGATCATCCCCTGAAATTACCACATGCAAGGGTTCATTGTCTCCGTCCATGACTTTACCATCCCGGCGACCACGTGCTCCCTCCTTGACCGATCCCCGACCGCGAATGGCAATTTTGCAGCCCGTCTTGGCTTCCAATTCTTTTTGCGTCTTGCCTCGTGGTCCAATAATTAATCCAATAAAATTGTAGTTCGGATGTTCTTCTACGGGTACTCGAATCTTTTTGACTCGCCGTCGTACCAATAAGGAAGCCGCCCCCGTTGGTAACACGGGTCCAACGTTGCCCTTGTTGGATAACCGCATGATACTTTCCAGCAAGTCTTGACGCTCGGCCGTGTATCGTTCCCTCCAACGGACCGCTCGTGTATTTTTTCGTTTCCCATCAGCACCGTAAACTAGAGACGTGTAGAAACAAGAAAAAGATGATAAGGTACAAGAAACATGGAATGGACCCTTGTTCGAACCCCAAAAGGCAACACAAAAGTCGATTGTGAGCAAACGATTATACTTACTTGGAGGCGGCGAAGGCGATCGATCTCGATGTTCTCGTGGGAGCGCATCGACACGTGCTGCTTCCACTTCTAGATTTTCCAGACGATCGTTCACGGCACGAAGCTTGGCTTGCATGGTTCGGAGATCCTGTTGTTGTTGCTGCGTCAAGTTGGTGTTGACCGAGGACATGCTGGGCAATACGACACGGGGTGGTTGTCGTGAGGATGGGACTGGTGGTAGGGGAGCGAATCGTTTGTTCACTGGCGGATCCGACTGGCCATTCGAAGGTTCGGATGCCGCTTTGCCCCATCGCGATTTTCGTTTGCGGGGAGCCTTTCCAGCAGTGCCATTGTTATTGGTGTCGCTCTCAATTTTGACGGCAACTCCTCCTGGACGATTTTCTTGTTGTTGCATTGCCTTGAGATATTCCTTCCGAGTTTCCTTCCATCCTGGCCAATTCAGGACTTCTTTCCACATGGAGGGATACGGACCGTACTTGTCCTGTAGCATTCGTGTCACCGGGCTGTGGTTGTGGCTGCTGTTGTACCACTCTTTCATTTTCACATGCTCATTTCGCACCGTCACCACAAACTCTGCGGCTTCCTCACTGTCTTGACCCATTGTGCGTAATGGTTCAAGAACCTATACACTTGGATGATTCAAAAGACCCGTGTCGACCTCTCGTCCAAGCCCTTTGATCGAAAGAACGAAAAATCAAAAGTGTGGTGGTGGGAGATGCAGACGTGGGGCGAAAAAATGGGACTGAAAAGGGGATGACACGACACCCCCAAAACAGAATAACTTAAGCGTTCGGTATTGAAAATGATTCTAATATCTCTGTGTACAAATTAATATGACCGCTGGAAACTGGATCCGGATCATTGAAATTCCTCCCCACCACACGCAACAACGGATCCAGCCAAGACAACAACAACAATCCATTGACATCCTTGCTTTGGAGGAGACTGATTGTCTTGACAGTTGCAGTTCCCTTGAGGCAATGACATCGAAGGCAGCGGGGGAACAAGGGAATCCAGTAGAAGTGGACGGTGACGACGAAGATGAATTGATTGACGAAGAGCAACTGCAAGAATACACAGAGATGGTGGATAATCTGGAAGAATTTCCTGTAGGTGCTGTCGCTGCGAGAACGTGAGGGGGTTTGGGTACCTGATTCTTTGTTTGCCTTTTTGTGATTGCATTCAACCCTAAATATACAACCACAACAGGATAAGGTCAAGATCAGCAGTCTTTCCATGGTATCGGAAGATTACAGCGAGTCCTTGAGTGCCTCCAAAACCTTGTACAACATCATACGAGATCGAATCCTGCAAACCAAACGCGAAAGACTGTTGCCGCTCGTATATCTCATTGACAGTATCCTGAAGAATGCTAAAGGACATTTTATAAAGATTGTAGAGGACGATGCCGAGAATTGGCTCGCTTTGGTGTTTCAAAAGCTGCCCGAGGATCAAAAATTAAATCTCAAAAGAGTGTGGAAAACATGGGGCGATCTCAACTTGTTCGATTCGGAAAAGCTCAAGTCCATGAGTCGATGTTTCGACCGAAGCTCGAATAGTTCCGTTACACAAACGATTAGTACAGAAGTAGCTGGTATCACTAGAACGGTATGTAATAAGCAAGCAAGTTGTATAGTTGAGACGTCTTGGCATCTTTATGGTCTGCTGTCGCTGAGGGATGGATTGCTCTATCTTTCGCGTGTCTAATGCTTGTTTGTCTTTTGTTGTTTCTGTTTTCTTTTTCTTCAGAGCGATGGGAGTCTTCTTCTCTCCAAGGCATTGCGAGAGGAAATGCAGAATCTGTTGGATGACATGCAGAGCGATGTCAATGAGGTGGATAAGATTTCATTGGAGCGGCTTGCCCAGATTAACCCTTCGCTGTTGGCCAAAGTCAAGAAAACAGCACTCGAAGGGCTGGATCGCACAAGCCATGCAAGCGGCCATGGTCCCGGTAACCAAAGGTCACGACATCGCTCTGGATCTTCCGCTCCGGAGAACGCGATGGATAGTAATGCGTCTCTTCCCAGTTTCTTAGTCGAAACAAGACCTTATCAGCAGATTGAGAGAGCCCAAGCGTGGACAGAAATCTCATCCAAGACGAGAGAGTCGGCACCGGGCCTCGTAGACGAGCTACGTCGACAAGTTCAAATATCCGGTGAGACGCAATACACACGCCCCGAGGCCATTTCCATGACGCAAAGTTTGGCTGCAGTCTCTGCAATTGCGGATCTTCTTTCAGCCACCTTGGAAAGGATACGAAATGAGTTGGATCAAAAGAACATTGCGTTGCAAATGGCAGCTGGTGGACAGTCGTTGCCTGGCGCAGGATTACCCGTTATACAAGCGCAGTTAGTTGATCCAAGCAACTTCACCAATGAAGGAGTCAAAAAGAAAAACGATTCGGTTGTTTCAATGCTGTATGAGGTTGGTCTTCCTTTCGTGAGCTCATCGGATGGCCGAAGGTTTGCCTCGCAGCTGGAATTGTCCAAGCATTTGGATAGCCTTTTCAAAAAGAGTCAACTAGAAAAGTCCATTGCCAAGACAGAAGAACGAGGATGGTACGACCTTGACCTTGTATGGGCCAAGCTAGCGAGTCCAGCTGATATGGACGCAAGCGATGACCCGGCCGCGAATGCGCAGAAAAATGATGATGCTGAGGGTGAAGGAGACGGATATAGTCCGGAAACAAGCACTATGCCTGCTGACGAGCTCCGGGACCGCTGTGTTGTATGTGGAATCAACTTTAAAATGTTTTTTGACAACGAGGACGGTCAATACAAATACAGCAACTGTCGTGAAATCGAACTCATGAATGATGAGATTGCCTTGAACGATTCGGAAAATGTTTTGGTACATGTCACTTGCTGGCGAGGACTCGGATCTCCCGAGTTTCTCACCATGGACCAAGCATTGCAAGAAGCAGGTCGATTCTAGAAATAGGAGGACACGACTAGCTACTCCTAGAAGAGTATATAGGAAGATATATATGATAGAAAAGACGCCTAGCTCCCTCTGCAGTGTTAAACGTCCACGTGGAAGCCGTGTGCCCTGAATCCATCACACGTTCGATCAAACCACAGAATCCCATTGATGTCACGACCGTCGTCACCACATTCCTTGAAGTCAACGAAAAGCTTGAACAATGAGTTTGTTGAGTTTGAGGTTCATCTTCCTTACGCTTGTGGCATGCCTTTGTGCCTTGAGTAGCTCCTTTTCGCTTTCGCCGCCCATCGACAATGGAGTACTTATGCCGAGAGATGTGCGCTTGAATGGCATGGCACAACCCGAAACACAAATAAAGACGAAAGTAAAGGTGGATGTACAGACAAAACAAAAGGTTGAAATCAAGAAGAAGGCTCAAACTGGAGATCCCGTATCAAGAAATGAAGAAGACTTCCAAGATGCTCCGATGTATAAGCTGTTGCTTTTGTCAGACGACGGATACGATGGAGAACATGTGATCACACGAATGTGCTCCATCGTGGAAGATCTAGATGAAGATGCGGCTGCTACAATCTTTCAACAAGCGATGCAAGAAGGCAAGGCCATGTGCGGAAAGTATCCATTTGAGCGTGCCGAACTCTTCAAGGAGCAACTGCTTCGGTCGGATCCCATGATATTTGCTGATCTTGAAGAGGAGAATGCTTGATGAGTTAGTATTCATGCTTTGTTGTTTCATAAAAGGTTTATAGGAGGTACTTCTATTAGTTTGGCGGATTCTATGTTGGAGGGAAGCTAGGTCACGGGGAGATTATCTCGTAGCTTTAACGGTCGTCACAAACGTTCACGGTGCAAGTCGATCATCTATGCCCTCTTCCTTCGTATGGTGATCATGACTTTTATAGGTCACGCAGACGGATCGATTCTAAACTAAAGCAAGCAAAGAATGATATCGCTACAATAGAAGTATCTAGACGGCGGAACGCAAACGACGACGGCCCTTAGATACCATTTGATGGGTACCTTCCATGGATTGTCCGAGAAGTGAATCCGCGCTTTCCTCGTCCACATGCCCTTTTTCGTCGGTAGTTCCTGGGGCTAATCCCAGGTACTCCATGACATAGTAGGTATAGCCACCCAGAAAGAACACTGAGAACATGATACAACCACTGGTCATGGCCTTGAGCTCCGGCTTGAGAGGTGTCCCTTCCCCACTTATCGAATCGTACATGGGAATGCTTTCAACAAGGGCAAATGACATTGCCCCTCGGAGCCCAGCGAACCAAAGAACAAATTGCATCTTATGATCAATAATCACACCACCCGAAGAAACGGGAACAGTGCTCTGCCGTGAATCTATCGATGACCATGGAGTGATTTGTCTGAGCTTCGTGAACATGTTGGCAAAAAACGATAAGAACGGGATCATCATCCCTCGACTGACACAACATGCCAGGACAGCCATGATTCCGTGGTTGATGCTCCAATGGTAGCGATGACTGAACAGGAAAAGGCCGAGGTAAGCAAAAATGGCAGTTTCCATTGTCGTAGCAATCAACCCCGTAACGAAACCAATATGAGTCCGTGCAGTGGCCGATAGGTGACCTGTGGAAAGAGGTTTCTCCGAAATACGGGCTTCACTATCTTCCAGGTCGGGGCATCTCTGGCCGACGATATGTATATCCATGATAAAGCCTGTAGAAACGGTCGACACAATACCCGACCATCCAATTCCATCGCAGACATAATACGGTAGCAAAGCCCAACAAAAGAAGAGCAATACTTCCACCAAGGGTGTCTGACATCCTTGAAACAGCCAGAAATAGGCCGTACCGGCGTAGCCAGCAATGGCACCCACCATGAGTGATCCAAAAGCCACAACAAAGAAGTGAGACGTTGCTTCCGTGATTGTTTTTTGATCAATGATCATGTGGTCATCGAGAAAGTTCACCAGAGTTTCAAACAGAACAATGGCAACGCCGTCATTGAGTAAGGATTCTCCAAAGATGAGGACGTAGATGGTATCCTTGTCTGTCATTCCCATGTTGCTGAGCACGCTCAGTACGGCAATGGGATCAATACTGGAGATCAGAGCTCCGAAAAGGAGAGATTCGATGTACGGAATGGGTGTACACCAACTGGAACACATACTAGATCCTCGGTGAAGGATTTCAGCCGTTATGACTGTTGCGAGCAGGGTTCCAATGGTGGCATACAAAAGAATGGGAACAACATGCCTATTGAATGAAGTCTTGTCAATGGACAGGGCGGCTTCAAAGATGATGGGTGGTACCATGATCCGCAAAAACCACTGCCCGTCGAAACTTATGTCATGATGCGGAAAGAACATGAGAACGTATCCACTTGCGATGCCCACAGCAATACAGCCGGCAGCCTCCGGCAACCAGAGAATTCGAAAATGTCGAATCAGGCTCTTGACCATTCCACAAAGAGCCATCACGAGCACAATCAAGAACAGACGACGATCGGATATTTGTTCGTCACCGCTTGAATTGCAGTTTTCATGATAGACATTGAGAATCGATGAGCAACAAGTCCGGGCTTCTACCGAGGAAGGATCGTTGAGCACGGCGGAAACGGCAGCGGCCGTGTTGGACATGGCTTTGGAAGAGACTGCCGCTTCTTGTGCAGCAGCATTGGTCTGATTGATCAACTTATCTCCTTGTTGAAGGATTAAAACATCCTGGATAACACCATCTCCTGCATGTTTCTTCAAGGTCGGCAAATCAAGATTGGAACTGACATGCTTTGTGGCATTGCTCGCCAGAACGTTGGACGAAGGGATGGTTTTGTTGGATAGTCCGAATTGAACCAATCTTCGATGATTTGAGGGTTGTGACATACTGTCACGATCCAACAGCTTTCGTCTCAAGTCTACATACACGAAGGAGTCCCAATCCCTGGATACAATATGCTCGGCATCGTTCCACACCTTTATAATTTCGTCTTCCACAAACAAAAAGTCATTGGTCTGACCAAACCATAATCTCCAAATGTCATGGAATTTCCGTTGCGTCTGCCACAGCCACAACTCGATCAAGTTCCAGTAGTAGCTGGATCGAATGTACAAATCATCAGTGTTCTCCTCCGCAAGACCAAGACGCCTTTGATGATACATGCGTTTTTGTTGATTTTGGTTCTTGATTCGTTTTCGACGGCGATTTTGAAATCGATGTTTAAAGTGAAGCCCATGAGATGACTGTTTGGACACTTGTTGTTGTTGAGGATTCGGTTCCACTTGATGTTGCTGTGGTCGCTGCTGCTGAGGTTGTTGTTGTTGTGGCGTAGCAGCTGTCGGTTGATCTCCACAGGTTTTATCAAAGGCTTTTTTCAAACCTTGGCATTCATCTTTGGCATCCGTCGCGTTAATGACAAAACTCACGACGGATTCCCGACATTGCAGAGCATCGGCCGCACGCAAGGGAAGAAAGGGGTACAAGGAAGTGGGTAAGGGATCGGCAGCACGGTGAGTGGGCTTGGCATTTGACGCCTCGCCCTGGACAGTTGAGTCCTGTCTCTCGTGATTGTTGGATTCCTGCATGGTCTTGCTGGTTGTGGTTCCGGTTGCAGTGGATTCCATGGTATAGGATCGAATGCTAATGAGAGGGCTGGGCGAGGAGGGCAATGTGACAATGTGATTCCACAAAATCATGACGCCACACACAATACTGGCCAATGCTAGCAGTTGACAATTGCGACGCCGAAGGGGATGACGTCCTGTACCCAGCCCCATCTTTTTGGGTGCACCGAGAACCACCACCATGGGATCCAGGGCACTGTTACTACTATTACTTGCTTCAGCACCACCAAGATGATCCGATATGGATAAAGTTCCGGGGCCAAATGCCTGTTGTTTGGACAAAAGGTTGTCACAGTACAATGAGATTAGGCTCATGTCGAAAACTGGGTCGTTCTTGGAACGTAGGTATGGCCCAGTGCGTGCGGTGTTGGTGGAAGTCATGCTAGTACTTACCATGTGTGATGTTGTGACCCAGTGGGCTGGCTGCTGTTTTGCTGTTGTGATTGTCGTCTAGGAATCCAATTCTGGAAGAGCTCAATGCGTCCTCTCACTTCTTCAGTTCCAATCGTGTTGGAGATTCAAGGAAGAGTACAATATCGGCAGGTGCAGAGTGCTGAGGATGGAATGAGACGCAGAATGCGAAATGGTCATGGCGACGGTGGCGGCATCAAGTCTTGCTGCCAAAAACACTCTGGAAGATAAATCTCCTCTAGCTGTAGCTAATATACATAGCAGAGATAGCTATGTTCCTATATGTCTAATCCAGAAAACTATCCATCTTCTTTTTATCAGCGATGCTAACCAAAAAGTAGTTTGACCATGACGAACAACATGAACGGGGAAAAAGAGAATGACAAAAGAGAGAAAAGTGATACTGATGATTTGAACATGGAAACCAAAGACAAAGGTAAAGAGTCGGTATCTGAAACAACTACCAATGGCACTGAGCCCCAAACTGATGAGAACGAAAAGAATACTAGCAAAAGCTTCAACGCCGAAGCTCGTCGTCGATTGAAGAATGAAGCCCGTTTGACATCGGGCATCGGTAAAGGGAAGGAGAAAACGCACAACTTGAATGTATTTTGGAACGAGATTTGGCCAAAACTGGAGGAAGCTGGTTGGACCAAGGTAAATTCGAAATTTTGGGTGGATTCTCTGAATGTGTGTGGTTTATTAGCAGTGCCTATAGCTGATATCGAAACCTAAACCTTGTTCCAGGTGGATGGAAGTGGTCCGCAGATTGGAAGTGTTACCTTTCTTCCTAAAGGAAGTTCCTTGAATGTCGATGCCACTCTAGTTTCCGAGACGGATCGCTATGATCGCGTCCGTGATGTACTGGATCGTCTCGAGGAAGGCCGATCGCAAACCGAAGCCGCCATTGCCAATCTCTATCGGACGCTTCAACACCAGAACGAGGATGATCCAGCAATTCCAAATAATACAACAACGACCACACCCACCTCTGCCTTGGCGTCTCCGACCAATCGACCATCCGCTCGTCACAATGTTCTACTATCCCCTAAAATGGATTTGAGCTGGAAAGATGGTGGTCGGAATTTTCCACGCAAGAGTTCACAGATAGGGGCAGACTATCAAGTATTGGAACTTCCCAAAGTAGGGACCTTTGATGCCAGTTCCTCGCCAGAGTGAGTTGCTGTGTCACTTGTCTTGTGTTGAGAGGGACGCCTGCAGTATGGCCGAGAACTCACTAGTGTGATACACTATTTCCACTCCTATTGCTGTTGGTTACAGGTGCACTATATTGTGGGATGTGAAACAAGCCGCCAGCTTGCTGGATGAGGAAGGGGATTTGGCCATTTTTGAGGAGGTTCCTTGGAACAAACGTGAGGGTGCCTTGGAGTTGCTGGCGAAACGTAGCTATGTCCCGGGCGACGATTTCTTGAACGCCGTAAATGCCTTACCCACTCACAATGGGTCCGACTGGTCCAACGAGAAAAAGACCAAGTTTAGCGAGTGCGTGTTTTCGTACCGTAAAAACCTGCATGAAGTGGGGACCGCCATGGGAATTGACATGGCCTCGTGCTTGGCTCATTACTATGGTATTTTCAAACACACGGACGAATACCGTCTGGTCAAGACGGTGATTCGAGCCGAAAAGAGGGATAACAATGCCGCTGTCCAAGAGGGAGAGCCGGATGCCTGTGTGATTTGTGACGATGGCGGGGAACTTCTGATTTGTGATGGATGCGATCGGGAATATCACCGAGAGTGTTTGGATCCGCCTCTTCGAAGTGTTCCCGAAGGTCATTGGGAATGTGATGAATGCGTGAATCGAAAACTCATGTTGTTTCGGGATTATTTGATTCGTCAGTCGGGCCTCTTTGAGGTCAAGGACGATGACGAAGAGAATGAGGAAGATGCGACGTTCAAGCCCACGGCACAAACAGTCCAAGCAGTTCGCACCATGGCCATGGGGATCTCCAAACTGCTGGCGACACCGGTGGAAGAAGAACCAGCGACTGTCAAGGATGAAGTCATGGCAGACGCATCCTCTCCATCTCCTGTTGCCACGTCGGCTAACGAGAACGATTCCAGTGGTGGGGTACGGAAACGAAAGCGTTGATGGGGGGGTGTGTATTTGGGTCAACAAGTACAACCGAATGTTATTTTGATAGCGTGAGTGAAAACAAAATACGTTAGTGCTACAACATGTTCATTATTATCATCATCTCTCTATAGGCACGTTTGCTCATGTCAATCGATGCAACAATCGGAAGGAATAGGATTTGGTGACGGATATATAACAGGGTGTTCCGTCCGCCTCTTGGACTTTGAAATCGACCGTGCTAATCTGATCCTCGGTCGACGAGCATCGGAGCAAGACGGGAAAGCGTACTTCGTTCCCCGTAATGGCTTTCCACAATTTGGCTTGAGCGCTGACCATGAAGGATTCGCCCTTGTTGAGAGAGTCGAGTTGGAACTTGATCAATCTCTTGAGGGGATCGTACGAACCTTCTCCTCGAACAATCTCAATCGAATCGGCATCGACAACTTCAGGAATGGCCACCACCAAGGTAAAGTCCTTCAAGTCGCCCTTGTTGGTCAGTTTGGACCGAACCTGCAAGGCAATCCGACAAGATGTGTCATGAATGGTCACTTTGCGTTCCAGCAAAATGGGCATGTGTTCCACCACCTGAGAAAAGGAATAGTGTAGGACGGGTGTATATCCCAGGTCGGATTTGGGCACTTGGACCAGGTAGGCTTCATGCGTTTCATCGTCATCCTCGTGGTGGACGGCAATGGGTTCCAGGGAAGTGGTTTGGGGATCGGGTCGTAACTTGACCAGAGACGTCATGGTATCATCGTGTGGTGGTGGTTTCAGAGCCGCAAGGACAAAGGGTGCATTCTTGAGAGCATCACTACATTGCACTTGTGCCAGAACCGTTCCTTCGACGGCAATTTGACTGGCCACCATTTCCAAGGCCAAGGCCGACACTTCTTCCGACAAGGTGAGTTTGACAGTCATTTTGGGTGGCAATGCGGCTGCTGCCTTATGGTGGTGATTGGAAGAATGGCTGACTGTCGTACCAGTTCGTGCTTGTTGTTTGGAACCACCCGTCGTCGTCGTCGTCGTCGTCGAGGTCCTGGGACGCATGGTCTCGGGATCCAATACGGGGAGTGCGTCCAAGGTGGTGCGCGCCGCATCCAAGCGACGTTCCAGACTTTGTGGGTGTTGCATCGACTCGTCCTCCACCAAGGATGACGAGGATGATGATTGTGTCGCATCACCTCCTCGAGGACGACCGGCGGTAAAGGCCGCAATTCCAAAGGGGTCCAGTGTGGAATCCATGGAATTGCTCGTTGGTTGCGGTTGTTGTTGTTGTTGTTGTTGTTGTACGAGGGAGGCATGTTGTTGTTCGGCCGATTGGAGACGACCCGCATGCGTGGTGCGGCTGGGTGATTTGTGAACGGCCGGAGGACTTTGTGCCGCATGATTTTCGGCGTACCGTTGACTGTGATGCGAGGGAGACGCAGCATGGCGACGATCGTTTGGTTTCTTCTTGTCTTCGCCGACGGCCATCAAGACGGGTCGTCGAGACGACGAATGTGGCTTTTGACTGGCTTTGGCCGCTTCAATGCCAAACGGATCAAAGTGGGATGGAGCTTCGGTATTGGTCATATTGATATATTTGCTCTCCTTGGGAATTCAACCCTTGAGTTTACAGCCAATCTATATACCAATGGCTAGTGTGCAATCCAGGAGCGATCAAAGACGAATCCAACACCGAGATTGTCGAACTCTGGTTCGTGAGAGAAAGAGGTGAGGAGATGTTGGATTCGCGAGCCGGCCTATGGTGGGACCAGTCGGATTTTGCACCGACTCCCGATGCGAGACTATTGCCCCCAGCCAAATTTGGTCCCGACTCTTGAGGTATGGCCTGCGCGGAAGGAGTAGTTTGATCCCGATAGCCGAGCAAGTTCTACAAAGAACGGCATACTTAGTAGCTTTTATTGTAGAGCGTGTGGCGATCCATGACTATTGCCCAGCCAATATCAGAAGGATCCAACGGATGGGAAACACACACAAGAAGTGCAACCATCATACAGAAAACAAAACAACCACCACCAACCACCTAAATGGACATTGTACTTGTACCTTAGACGGCATCATCGTCCAGTCCACTGCTTCAGAAGTGCACCGAACTTGCTTCGGAGCCGCGCATCTTTTGCTTCTTCTTGGTTATCCCCCAGCTCTTGGATTGCATCTTTTCGTGTTTCACAACAAGTGTATTCTAGACGAGCCCCAGCAGTCCAACCATGGCTTTGGAAACAAGCACCCACTCCTCGTCGTTGGGACATGCGAACCAAAACGACGCCAACCATGCCGGAACCGATCCCTGGTCGGATAAGACGTGGGGTCCGGATGCATTGACCAATTTTGACACTGTCAATACATCACACGATGCCTTGTTTCCCTTTTCCACCGAAGCCGGAGACCTCCTCGAAACAGCCACGGATTTCTTTTCGGACGAAACCAACATGTTTCGCAATACCAGCCAGCAAACCAAACCATTCACAGAGTCTCCATCCCAATCCACAACAACACCCACCAAATCCAAAGGCGAGTCAAGCTTTTCTCCCTCTTCGACTCTTGGCAGCAGCAGTCCTTCTTCCGGTCTGGTACGAGTCGCGGTGCACGAACAAGTATCGGCCCTGTACGATGGAGTCACGGACGAACCAACCTGTCATGTGGAAGGGTCCATCTATGTCCAACCCACGGAAGATTTGCAAGCCAAGACCTTTTTACTCGTGATTCGCGATGCCGACGGCCATGTGGCCCATTGGAAAGACTGGTCCTCGACCTGTCAAAACGTGACCGATTCGGTCCCCCGCAAAGGAGGCATGCATCGAAGCGATCGAGTTCTTCGAATCACTACCAAATCGCCCGAGGAACAACGATCGCCTGACGTATTAGTACCCGAGGATACACTGGTGGCCCAATACATTTGTACGGACCGAGTACGACCCGTACCAATGGTAAGTCCGTCCTTCCTTGTGTGGTGTGGTGTGTCGATCCGAATGGCACGGTCGTTTGGGGTACAGGATATCTCACACCACATTTGCACTTGTGTGTGTGTGTGTGAAACTACTACCTAGTTGATCAAAAGCCGCGTTGTGACCAACCAGAGATATTGTCGCGTGGGATTCAAGATACGAGCCAACCCCAGCAACACACTGGCCTTGACCAGGGTCGTTCTCTTGTTGGCCGTTCCGCCTCATATTGAAGGACGAACGGCCAAAATGTCGCGCAAGGGAGGTGTCTGGGATGACCTGAAACGAACCATTAGCTGGGTGATTCCCAAAATAGAACCAGGAGAAGCCCTCGAAGTCCAAGCGCAATTTGAAGGACCGGGAACCGACGGCACGCAGGAGAATAGTCATGCACCGCCTCGATTTCCTATATTGGCACGCGGAGACTATGCGGAAACCTATAGTTCGGTAGCCGTCAAAAAGTCCGATGTCCGAGATGGCTTGTCGCATCCCATTTATTCTCTCAAAATCAATCGATCGGGCCGAGTGCTTCATAGAAAAGTGTAACAACAGGCAGCGTATGAACCTATAGAATAGACGTCATACGATCACAGCAGCACAGTATATTCACATTGTTCCGGTATTAGATGTATCCATATTGTTCGACGTCGGCTTGGTCGCATCCCTAGCTAAGAGTAGGTGAATGAAGATGAGGCAGGAGTAGCTGCCATAGCTTCATGGATTGGGCGACCGACGCGCATTGGCCGGGTCGAATCCCGAAAACGCGCCAGGCGAGCCTTTAACGCTCCATACGCCTACCTACGACGAGAGCGAGACTCTCTACCTTTCTCGATTGCGCTTTTTGAAAGAGAGGAGCACAACTGGTTGTGTGGATTGGACAGCCATCCATTCGTCTTCCAAGTGAACCATTGACTTTTTGCGTTGGGCATCATGACATACCGAACCAGAGGGAGATCAATGATCGAGGTCATATTGGTAAGACTGGTGTGGAAATTATAGACTGGGATTGGGTGGTCGAAAAATCTCGAATGACAATGCAATCCACACAGCTCTGTTCTCACGCCATCTCGTCGTCACCAAAATTCGCCATCATCTTGTCATGTTCCTTCCTTCATTTCTGTGTGTACAGGCCATTTGTTTTGTCACATTTTTGGTCGGATTCATCACTGTATTGTGTGTCGGAAATTATTTCAGAGCAAAGAGGGCACAAGAACGGCAACGGCAAAGAAGGCTGGCCAAATTAGCATCCTATCCACAAGAGGGCAACGGGGTTGCTCCTGGAGGTTCCTATGAAGCACCAGCCTCTATCGAACAAGGAGTTCAAGCATGATGATGATGATGAGCAAGTCCAACTGGATGCTGACTATGCGAACGCTCGCCTACTGTACCAATATCGGAATCACGGCTTGTTTGACATTGCTGCAAACCAATGCCGTGGTCTATGTGTTTCATGCCCACACGCTGAATCGTTTTGTGCCCAAATGATAGACGCCAAAACACGTTGTAACAATCCATAAATCTACGGAAGATCCTATTATAAGAAGCAACTCATTCCTCGATCATGTAGTGGATCTTATGGCCTAGGTGATTTTTACGGATGGCAAGTCTTGATCGAAAGTTCCCGGACTCTGTGATTCTACACTTCGAAATGAACATCGATGCGAAAGGACCGTCCAGTTGCTGCTGCGTCTTTATGAGTCTGATACCTCAACGAGGTCTTCTCCATGTCCAAAGCTTTTTTCCAACGTTCCCCGATTCGAACACATATTTCTTTATTTCCAGTTTTCAACCATAGCGCAATTCGGTCTTGACTCTTGCGTACCGATACGACTGCACCACAGATTTGATCACCCGTAGCATCCATCGTTTCACCCAAGACCGCCAACACGGTGAATAGCCAATACTCGTCCAATTTCGTTACAAAATGGGCATCCGCTTTCCGATTTTTCCCACCCTTTCCCTTCCCATTGTTTTGATTCGCCTGTTGTTGGGGTTGTTTCGGTTTGGGAAGTGTCAATAGAAATTTCCCTCCATCCAGATTGGACGGGTGCTCCCACGCCGGTTGAATACCTTCACGAAAGACAGAGTAATTGGAGCTGACCGAAATCATGGAAGGAGGAAGAACGTTGTTGTACACCCTCCAAAAGTGCTCCACGGTCCGAAAGGTCGCGATTTGTTTCAGGTTTTCTTTCCAGTCACTTCCGGCAGGGGCGATTTTCGGATTGTCAAACCACAACGTCCAAGAACCGTGCAATGGTGTTGAAGACGAAAGAGGCTTGGCTGGTGAAACTACATCAGAGACTTCTGGTGTACCCTGCTGTTCCGTTGACACGGGAGGGTTCTCCGTTGACGCGGACGATTGGACAGTCTCCGATGTGCCATTGTCAATTTCTGCTGATGTTGCCGTAACATCACTCGACTGTGGAGTCTCCTCTTGTTTCCTTCCCTTGGATTTGTTTCGTTTGTTATTGGCCATGACAACTCAAGGCTTCAAGCAAGGGTCTCTTTTATATACGGGGCCGTTGTTTTCTGATCTATTCAAGTTGTCCAACTTTCTCTTGAAAGCCTTTCTTTATTGTGCTTCTGTGGCCTCGGTGGTAGTCGTTGATCAACAACAGTCGCGCTTTGCGCAATCGAAAATCGAACACGTATTTCATTCAGTCACGAGTCGTCACCGATTCTCTCGCATTCCATCACGAGTCACGAGCCGTGTTGAAAAAGTATCCAACAAAGATTCGAAGTCTTGCAGCAATTGGTTCACCATGAAGATCATTCGAAATACCGTTTGTTTCGCTGTGCTATTCCAACAATGCGATGGATTCGCTTTCCAATCTCCGACGTGTGGTTCCACTTGTCTTCATGCCTTCAGATCCTCTGAAGCTGACACACACGAAGATCCAGGATCTCCCTCCATGTCACGGAGAAGACTCCTGGATGGACTTTCGAAGGTACCCATTGTCACGGTTGGTGCGGTAGCCCTTGTTTCTCCACTGGATCGTGCCGAGGCATCAGGAGGGGCAACAGCAGGCGGTACGTTCACGCTACATCAAATAATGTCACGATCGTATCATTTCCATGTTCTTCAAACTCGCTAATGCCCTGTTGTGCAACTTTACCACGGTAACAGGCGCTTACTTGCTCAGTGCCAAGCAGCGTTACAATGAACGGGTCAAGAGTGGGATTGCAGGATTCTTGGCGTTACAGCCCCTTTTGGAAAGCGGCGATATTGGTGGTATTCGTTCCTACTTCACGAGTGAAGATGCGGGCTCATGGAAAGATTTGACGACAGCTGGATATCTTTTGGCCAACGCATTTCGTCGCAATTCCACAGCGGCCCCGGACTCGCTGCCCTCTGTTAAGGTAAGATGAGGAGTATCATACGCTGCACCAAGGTGTTTCCTGTGATGAAACTTACTTTGTCCTTGTATGTTCTTGTATTGTCTGTAGGCATGGAAAGCGTTTGCTGCTCAAGTTGAGAAAACGACAGCCGCCCTCAAGAAAAAAGACACCACGGCAGCTCTCTCAGCGTACCAAACTGCCCTTGGGCTATTGGACGAGTACCTAGAAAAGGTGGAACTTCCTTCTGCAAAGGAGATTGGAGGGAGCTAGGCACAAGCACAACCCGAAGATGAGCACAAGGAATGCATTCACCGATGCTCGTTTTAGTTCATATGTTTGTCACTCGAGCAAGCCTGAAGTCCCTAACTAGCTGGAAATGCCGTATCGTTATGAATGGCTTGAGTATCCACTACTCCTAAAAATTTTAGGAGTAGGAGTAGTAAGTTCCAGGTAGAGGCTATTTCGTTCACATGCTTCAATCTTGATTCCCGATTATATCCACGCCAGACAGACGGGAATGCTGGCGTGATTTAGCCGTGACATTAAATAACTCTGTGAAGACATCAATGCCGGCTCGATGTGCTCCCAAACCTACTTCAAAATTACAGAGCGGTCGTCTACCTACTCCCCGCTCGCAATTTTGGCGAAAGAGTAGCCTGCTTTCCATTTTTTCTTTTGAACTCGCGGCTGTCATTTCTTGTTTGATCCGTGAACGACGACTTGCATTATCCACACCAGACACCAACCATGGCTGAAAAGACACTGACCGACAACCTACCAATGAACATTGCCACGATCTCCGCTGGTTTCGAAAAAGGAGATTTCCTTGTGCGAGAAGAACAAGGAAACCGCGTCTATTTCGACTTTTTCGAAGAGGTGAGCAACAACAAAACCGAACATGGACTCCATGACAGTTTTCTCACGACGTGCCTTGTATCACTTTTGTGACAGGCTTTCAACTACATTTCCAACAAAGGATATTCCCGAATGAGCCGTGATGACGAGAAACATTGGGTAGACTTGATGAATGTCATCCACGACAGTGTCAAGGGAGGCATGAAATACAACACTGGTACTCTTCTTATGGTTCTCTCTCGACCAGTCCCAGAGGGCTTGTCTTCTATTGAAAAGACAGAAAAGCCCCAGAAAAAGGCAGCCACTCCGGCCAAACCTGATACAAAGTCATTGAATCCTTGATTATGACATCTTGGGCGCCCTTGGAGATTGAGTTCACTGGTTCTATCTCGTATCGGCAGCCTCGCAAGATTTGGGTTCGATGGCTATAATATGGCCTCAGATTGATCGGCTTTCGTCATGGCACATGTTGAATTTGATTCATTCCATTATTAGTTTGTTTATCTTACATATCTACACAAATCCTCTCGTCTGTTTCTCTCGTAGCTTCTTTGCTGCTGCTAAAATGCCTTTTAGTTCGATGGCATTCAAAGGGCGCTTTGCCTTTGATGGCTGAAGTTGATGAGACGTGCTTTCGACATACTCCACCGAGCTTTCGACTAGTTCAATGAATGAGTCAAGACGCTGCAAGAAAAACAACACAGATTATGGAAAGAAACGACAGTGTGAGATTGTTATACCATACTGTTTGTTATGTTTGGATAGACTGGCCTCTATAACTTACATCCAGTGAGCCACCAAGTTCTTTGGAGAGAAGCTGCTCTCGTTCATCTGACGAGGATATTCGTAAACAATAGGCCAACAATCTCAAGCTGCGACCTTTTCCATCGGGTGCAAAGGCGGCTTCTGCCTGCAATCGATCCCGTAACAGCGTCAGTAAGAGAAGCAACTGTTCGGCGGGAGACTCGGGAACATGCAAGATGGATTCCTGCGAAAACGTAGCTGCGGCAGCAGCAGCATCTTGTTGCTTCTGGAGCTCCTGGGCCAAGACCCGTTTGACCATGGGGTCATTTGGATCGATACTTTCGACCCGCTCTCCATTTTCGGTCGTGACATTCCACAACTGATCAATGGATTCCGCAGAATCCTCCTGCATATCGTCCCCAATGACTGCTTGGCGTCTCTCATTCTCCCCTTGCTGCAATCTCCTCCGAGACATGACTTGTTCCACCTTTTTTTCTTGTTGACGAATGGCATCATTCAGGAAATCCAGTAGAGAATCATTGAGTTCCCCCGCAAAGTCACTCGTATCGTCACTCGACCGAGTCATGGATGCCAGTGTGAGGTCCAATCCTTCGACACCTTCCTGGACCAGTTTGTCCAGGAGGAGTGTTGTCGTTTCACGGGCCAACCTTCGTACTTGGGCTTGGCGATATCCTTGAAGAAAGGCTCGGACTTTGGAGACTTCTCGATAATGTCCACCGCCCTTGTCTCGATTATCTCCCGCCATGCCATCTTGACCAATCGCTTGAATTTCGAATTCGCGCAAAACAGTTTCCAACACTTGTCCTCGACCGGTCCGAATATACTTGGATGCCGACGCCAGTTGATTGGTGGGAACTTGCGTAGGATCAAATCCCACAAATTCGGTGGGAATCGGAAACGACGACGACGACGACGACGCCCCCGTGGTGCCCAGTAGGTCATCATCATCGTCCTGTTTGTGTGCCAGCATGGCACGAAAGGCCGGTGCCCCCGATCGTGCCAAGAGCGATTGGACCAGATCCGTGATTTGTGCGGTAGCTGTTTCCATGTCTTGATCGTTGGTCGTTCGACGATTGGTATGGGAAGAAGAAGACGTGGCGGTCGAATCCATTTCCCAGGGTCGATCCTTTGTTTGTCCACCCACGGCTGCCTCCAGCAACTCTTGCGTATTGGCACGACGTCGTTGTGGACCCGGATCCGATGCCTGGATTCCCGTCAAATCATTTGGTTCGGTGGTGGAATAAATGGTCACGACACGTTCTCCATCGTCATTGGGTTCCAAGTCGGGTGGCATGGGAGGTGCGGTCACTGCCGCTTGCGTTAAATAGGCGGGTCGCCGCCTCGCTTCCGTCTTGGTTTGGTTGGTGTTGGGTGGACCCGCAGTGTTCCCCATCATTCCCTTGTCTCGTGGCCCTTCTCCACTAGCCGAATGCGTTGTGGTATTCCCGTTCTCCCAGGCACTCTTGTCATAGTAAATAAAAAACTCATCATCATCGTCCTCCTCGTCCAAGTCGTCGTTTGCGTGTGCACTAGTTCTCCAACGGGTGGTTGGGCCACCACCACCCTGGTCCACCAGTTCATAGCGTTCCTTGGGATCATTTCCAAACCCATCTTGTACACGTTGCGTGTACAATTCTCTTCTCGAGGATTCTTGTGTGACTTGGTCTTGCGCATACTGGCGCAGTCTCTTGAGCAGCGTGGGCTTGGACCCCTTGTCGTCCAAACGCAATTGCTGACACAGAGATTGGAGCTGGTCCAACGGGACTTGTTGCAACAGCAGCTCGTCCTCCACACTAGTAGTAGTGTCTCCCAATTCCTCCTCATCCTCATCATCATTATTATTGTGGTCATTCGAGGACCGGGTGTCATGATTGGTACGAGGGTTTTCCACCGTCGCAGAAAGGGCAACGGGAAACCGTGGTTGTTGCGATGACCGAACCACCCTGCAGGGACCAATTCTGGCCTGGATCCGGTTCTTGAACTGCATCGCAGAGGGAATGATTCCCCAACTCCACGTGCCACAAAGCAGTCCGAATGCCACTAGCGAACGAAAAGAGACTCTGGTCATCTTCATCATGAGTCCATATGCCGTTGTCCCAAGTCGATGGTCTTCGGGTCGAAAAAGAAAATCTATGGATGGAGGTATCCATGGTGTTGGAAGCGAACCCCAATCGGACGACGTACAGGCCTCATGGATCGTTCCGAATGCACGTCGTCTGTCCGTAATCGTGGTGTCCACTCCAGACGTGGATGGGTCGCCGATGCGCGCAACGCACAAAACGCAAGTGACGGACGAAGAATTTCGCGCCCATCGCTCATTTTTCTCATCTCCTCTGGTTTTTTTTGCGAGAGGAGAGGGCAGAACAACCACACAGACAGAGAGCCAATCATTCAACGTTGAACCATTGCAAAAACGGAGACGACCACAACCAATTGTGGAATTGTCGTTCTTGCTATATCGTTGGTGTTGCCAAACTGAACTTGTTTTGTAACCAAAGTCAAAGTTGCTATCTAGATCCAAGTCCATCATCCAGAACCATGTGTGGTATCTTTGCCATTATCGCATCGAGCTTACCCGAAGCCGACTTGCGTCGCGAACTGATTTCCTGTTCGTCCAAGTTGCGTCATCGTGGGCCCGATTGGTCTGGCTACAAGGTTATTGAAGCAGATCCTAATCTTGGTATCAGTTTGGCGCATGGGATCGCTCATGAACGTCTGGCCATTATGGACCCCGAGTCTGGTTCGCAGCCCCTCGTCTCGCAGGACAATTCCATTATTGTTGCAGCCAATGGAGAAATCTACAACTACAAGGAACTCTACGATTCTCTCGAAACACCTTACACCGCCAAGACGGGTTCGGACTGCGAAGTCATTATTCCGCTCTATCAGCAATTTGGAGGCACGGTCGATATGCCCAGTCGCATGCGGGGCATGTTTAGTTTTATTCTCTACGATCGCAAGAACGATTCCTTTACTGTGGCCCGAGATCATATTGGTATTACACCCCTCTACATTGGATGGAGCAATGATGGATCCATTTATGTCTCGTCGGAACTCAAAAGTCTGATTGGCGAATGCCACAAGTTTCAACAGTTTCCCCCCGGCCACATTTTTTGTACCAAAGGACCCAATGCCAATACCTTTCAGCGCTGGTACAAACCCGATTGGGCTCCCGAAATGAAACCGGGAGTTTCCTTGCCCACGGCCAAATTTCAAGCGGTACGATCGAGACTTGCAGCATCTTTCATGTGAATTGTTGTTTTGTGGATCCAGACTCACCTTGTTGCCCTTCACTTTGCATGCCATGATGATGATGATGATATTATTATTATTATTCTACAGGATACACTTCGTCTCGCGTTTGAAAAATCAGTGATTCGTCGAATGATGTCCGATGTGCCGTGGGGAGTCCTCTTGTCTGGTGGATTGGACTCATCTCTGGTGGCGGCGATTTGTGCTCGACACGTGGGACGCCGATCCACCTCGTTTCCAAAACTTCATTCCTTTACCGTGGGTCTGGAAGGGTCCCCCGATCTCAAAGCGGCCAAACAAGTTGCGGAATTTTTGGGTACCATTCATCACGCCTATACCTACACCCTTCAAGAAGGTTCGGATGCCATTCGCGACGTGATTCGTGCCATTGAAACCTACGATGTCACGACCATTCGGGCCAGTACACCCATGTACCTCATGGCGCGTAAAATCAAGGCCATGGGTATTAAAATGGTTTTGAGTGGTGAAGGCGCTGATGAAGTCTTTGGTGGATATCTCTACTTTCACAAGGCGCCCAACGCCCAAGAGTTTATGGATGAAACGGTGGACAAAATTAGCCGCCTGCACATGTACGATTGCTTACGCTGTAACAAGGCCATGAGTGCGTGGGGTGTGGAACCCCGTGTCCCCTTTTTGGATTTGGATTTCTTGAATGTGGCCATGAACTTGGATCCGCGCGACAAAATGATTCACAAGGGTGCCAACATTAGTAAGGAAGATACCCGTATCGAAAAGTGGGCCATTCGCAAGGCGTTTGATACGCCCGAAGATCCCTACCTCCCGGAATCCGTCCTGTGGAGACAAAAAGAACAGTTTAGTGATGGTGTCGGCTATGGTTGGGTGGATCATCTCAAGGATATTGCCGAACGAGAAATCAGTGATCAAATGTTTGCCATGGCGCAGAACCGGTTCCCTCACAACACACCCACCACCAAGGAAGGATATCGTTATCGAATGATCTTTGAAGAAATGTTCCCGGGTGAAGCGGCCGAGAAAACGGTTCCGGGAGGCAAGTCCATTGCCTGTTCCACGGAACGGGCCATGAATTGGGACAAGTCCTTTAGTCAACGAGCCGACCCCAGTGGTCGAGCGGCGGGGGTTCACGATTCGGCCTACGATGCCACCTTTGAAGCCGATACCAAACTGTCGGAGGAACCTCCCACGAAAAAAGCCAAGGCATAAACATTTGAGGTTCTCGACTACAACAACAACAACACGAAAAATAATAAACAAACAGACTTGAATGATATGCATCTGTGGTATGCGGATTCGCAGTGAATTTAAATTAGCGTGTACAGTATATATTCCAGATAAAAGAGATCCCATATGCGCTTGTAGTACAGTTTGACCGATTGAATGGAATCGGGTTCCAACTTGCGAAACTGTGCCAGCAGCATGGTGGCCAGAATGGCATGACCTCCAATCATGGGCACGGTTCGAAAGGAACTCCTCGAGAAAACGCCAGTACATATGGCGTGAATGTAGTTGAGAAACAAACAGGCGGTTGCTCCCTTGGCAATTCGGCCGACTCCAACCGTGGTGGCAAAGGTTTCAATGTTGTAGGCCTACGAGAAAAACACAGCGACAGGCACAAACACACACACATGAAGCAATGAGAAGGGAACCGTTTGACGACGACGACGACGACGACGACAAGGCCCCCACAAACACACAGTTCTTGCTCACCTTGTCACCTTCCGTGTCGGGAAGATCCTTGGTAACGGCAATTACGGTCGCAAAGACGGTCATAAATCTCGCGATAAAGGATACCTTGGGGGACCATCGAAAGGCCGCCCCCATGGCATCCTTGACAGCGTAATAGACTCCAAAATTCAACAAGAATCCTCGTACCGTCGCAATGGTAAGACCGGCCAAGAGAGGATTTTGTTTGGTGCGAATGGGTGGGACGGAATAAATCAAACCCAAAACCAATCCAAACGAATACAACCGAAAGAGCAGGGGTGGAAACAATTGGTGCACGAGAATGGGTCCCACGACACCCGAGGCAAGGACCGCGAACCAGGCAAATCGCTTGGACATTTCTCCACTGGCGACCGGTAGAAATGGTTTGTTCATTTTATCAATATCTTCATCAAAAATCTGGAGTATTGTATGTACAACTTGGTGGTGAGATCCATTGCATCACATGCGGGGGCCAAGATCCGATCCGTGGTCAGGCTGGCACAATCTCGGAATGCAAAACCTACCTGATTGATTCCGACAATAAAGGCATTGCCCATTAAGAGAGCCAGCATCCCAATAAAGGCTCTTG
The DNA here is from genome assembly GCA_946965045.2 of Epithemia pelagica. NCBI lineage: Eukaryota > Bacillariophyta > Bacillariophyceae > Surirellales > Surirellaceae > Epithemia > Epithemia pelagica. The sequence continues at coordinate 6,907,205 of OX337228.1, forward strand.
GTAACATGATATTCCAATTGGCGTCGGCCAGAGCGCCGGGTGTATCCATCAAGGCTCGAATCGTCCCGGCAATGGAGGCCAAAATGGTACCGCGAATTGTGTGGGGTCGGGTAAACTTGTAGAGTGCCTTGAGTTTGGCTTTGAGAGATCCCGATTGAGCTTCTTCTCGAGCTTGGTCAATCGCCTCGGGATCAAAATCACCCTCGACCGACATGAGCGTCGTTCGGAACGACGCCGTCGACGGACCGAACCGTGGACCATGGTTGTGGGATGCGCCGGGCAATCGTCTGTGGCTGATGGGAACCGTAAAGGCGGCACTGTTTCTCCATTGCTCTTGGAAGGATAGGAGCAGAACCAACAGCCCCAGGAACGAACGATGCCGTATGTGGTTCATGTTGTCGACCCTTCACAGAAAGACTGGCAACGACATGGAACAGGGCAACAACGGCACAAGAGAACAAAAACTCAAGAGATGGCTTCAACTCTGACACCAATCCCCGAGCGATTACGTCAGTCACTGAAACGCGTCTCAAGCGCGACTGTATCTTCTGATCGGGGCATAAATCTTGCTTGTCCATCCAACACAAGATATTCACCATTATCACACATGAACATGGCGAAATGTACGATCCTTTGTTACGCGTTGAGAGAGAGAGAGAGTGGCCCACGATCGAACAATGTGTATCGTCTCTTGCCACGATGATCCGTCGTTCGATTCTCTTTCATGTGCAATACACAAGGACACATACAATATCCATTTGACACTCAACGGTTTGCTCCTGGAACTCACACGTTCCCTTCGTGGAGCAATCCACAAATACTACCCCAACAAACAGGTCGTTCTCATGGATCCACAACAACGCTCGCAAAAGCGCTACGCTCCGTGGCTTGGTTCGATCTCCGTGGGTCCACAACACAAATAACGCCTCACGTGTCATGGAGGGTTCCACGACGACGACGAAGACCACCACACGCGGGAGAACGACGACGACAACGAGGACGAAGAATCCCTATATCATGCCCGATCCAGACCCCGCGTCTCCTTCGATTCGTAGTCTCAGTCCTACGATTCTTGCCCTGGATGAGGCCTCGACGCTTCGTGGTATGATTCAACGTCAAGCATCGACCATGGTACAGTTTCGAAAAAGCGAAATGACGGAACTCACAGCCGTGGAAACCACCGAAGAGTCCCAAAAAGAAGAGGACGAAGATTCGGATTCTCACTCGTGGCATGCCGCCTTTGAATTGGGTTCCAACCATGTGTGGTCGGATTCCAATGAGACTATGGTGCCTGCGGCATCCCCGGGCAGTGACTTGCATGACTCGATTGAAGCGATTCGAGAGGAGGCTTCTCGTGTCGATACGGCGATTGCCTTGGATCAACTTTATACCTTGAAGAATGAACTCGAATCCTTACGGAAACAAGTGTCCACACGAGACTCGGAGATTCGGCACTTAAGAGAAACGATTACGGTCAAGGACACGAGACTGTCCACCCTACAATTGGAACGCGATTTGTACAAGGCCGATGTCGGATGTGATGCTACCAGTAGTGAACCAGAAGAACCCGCTCCATTCATTCCTCCCTGGTCTCCAGTGTCTCAACTCTCTCAGGCGGGTCGGTCTACCGCGGAGGATAGTAAATCGCATTCCAAAGTGTCTCGCGTTTCCTCTCGTCGTGGAGTTCCCCCCATGCGCGTCACACCCATTCCACCCCGTAAGGTGGAACGACTGGAACCGCAAGAAACCTTGTTGGGTCCGTCGTCCAATACCACTGCCTTGTTTCGTCCCGTCGCCATGGTACCACCCAGTCATAGTGGAGCCTTGGAACGAACGTTCCAGTCCACTGCGAGACACGAGTCCGTGTCGGTAGGGAGTCGACAAAACAGTGGTCTTTACAAGAATGATGAATCCACATCGGAAACCACGGACAGTATGGAATCTTTGGCGTTTCAGCTAGTTCCTCGTCCCATGTATCTTCACCACCACCACAAGGCATCCATGGACCAACACCATCGCCATGACAAGATGGAAGGTCCTCCTCGTTCCATTGTTTCGCCGCAACCTCTTTGGAACAGTACTCGCAAAGGTCGTACGAAATCCCAATGGTCCGTCCCGAATGGAGAAGAGGATGTGACGTATGCTAGTACTGCGACACGATCTCGGTACCGGCGGGGATCCATGGTGGCGGAAACGGCAGCCACGCATGGTGGATCTCGAAGCAGCAAGAATGGTAAATCTCGTTCCAAAACGATGGAACAGCCCAAGGAAGAAACAAATTGGGCCGATGCAGGATCTAAGACCTGTCTTCTTGTTCCCAAACTACGGTCCCGACGGAACAAGAAGAAGAATCCAGGATCACGGGAACGACCAAACCCGGACTCGGTCGGGTCGTCGTATCAGACCCATACTGAGGAGCTCACACTCCTCCTTCGCACCATGCAAGCATCGGAAGAAGAACTACGAAAACGATTGGCCATGATTACTACCTACTATGAAACAGTGGTACAAGAACTGTTGGCCAAGTCCGTCTCAGCCGAACGAGACGGACCCCGGAACCCTGCACGAGAACATGTCTTGGAGTTTCCAACAAGTTTTCGAGCAACGCAGTGGCGTACAAAGGAATTCCAGTAATGGTAGAGAGCGATAGAAAGTGTTTGGTATGGACCTAGTGAAGAATCCCTCTGTAACTTATAGGAGTATATCCAAAGACCTTTCGTTTTGACAAACCTCAAAGTCTCTGTGGCTCCTTTTGCTTGGAGGGATTTTATGCCTCCATAGATATCGCCACGCGCGTTCATCGCATGCTGGCTCGATCGCGCATGCACGCCAAGATCGGGTCGCACTTTGGTTTCTCCTTGCGTCGCGACAATGAAGACACCCTCCATCCAAGCCGACCAAGACGCAACAGATTGCCAGAGTCACTTGCTGAGATAGAACCTGCTACTAGGTAGATGTTATTCATGTCATTTCATGATCACTTAAAACTGGGACTTTTACTGTTTTGCTTTTTGGCATGTCTTTCTTCCTTGTGGACATCTCCCAGCTTTGAACTCGGAACTATCAGGGTTCCGACCTTGGCTCCCAACCTGAAACAATGGTGCAAGAATCAAACGATTGGTTTACGAGAGTGCCACAAGAAAGAAGGCGATTCTTCCCGTGATCCCAATCACTGTAAGGATGCAACGGTAACACTGCAGACATGTGAGAATGTCATCCGAAAGGCGTACCGATACATCAACTTGGGAGGGTGTTTGGTCGACAATCAGATGCTGGCACGATGCCGATCCGAATGGTGTGAGGAACATGGACAACAAAAGCACCACCAACTGGATTGTGAAAAGGAGTGTGCCCTTGCGAAACGCAATCTTGATCAGTGCATAGAGAGGGTCGTTACGAAATACCTGTGATGAATACACCTGAAAATTTACAAAAAGGGAACATGGCAACAACACTGAGATCTTTCCATATCCCGTGACACGCTGTACTTGTGTCGAAATACCATAGATTGTAGGATTAAAATTGCGGGTAAAAGTAGCGTGGCAAAAGCTTTAGGTTCAAACACAAGACGATTTTCCCCGTCTCGACACTGATACTCTCTACCTCCTGAATCTCGTTCCATAAGATTGCTGCTCTCGCACCATTCTAACCGTACTCCAAAGAACTATGTGCTCCCTTATCAATAATCAGGCTAGGTCGTTTGGCTCCTTTAGACATCTACCACACGCGCCAGTTTTTGAATCCGATTCAAGAGAGCATCGCCCTTTTGAATCACTTGACGATATTTGGCATTTTGCCAATCGGCCCGATTCGTCACAATGGTGCCCAAAAACTTGTCAATCTTGGCCGACAACCGGCCGGCCGCAATGAAATGCGACACGTGCAAATCCAAAAAGTCTACCGAGACGCCAAATTGGTCCGCCATGGCCGCCAAGGTCACAGACTGATAGGAATCCAAAAATTGCTTGTACACCAGCAAATGCAATTCGCGCATCCAATAGGACGAATGCGCCGCCAAGTATCGATCGCTCTGTAAAATCTCTTCCAGGTCTACCATGGCATGTAGATAGGATTTGTAGTCGCAATCGTAGTACGAACGAATCAATTTCATCTGATTTCGGTAGTAACAACCGTGTGAGTGACTTGCCCAACACACACAAACAAACATACACACTCCATTCTATGCACACTCACCACAACTGGAATATCGGGTGCCACCGCCAAGAGTTCCGGTCCATTGAGTATTTTCTCGTAGAGTTTCGGCCGTGGCAAATGCAACAGATTGGTGAGGGCCGCATAAATCAAAAAGGATTGGTAGGAACAGAGTTCTGTGGAGGTAAAGGTGGCAATCCCTTGCAACATGATTTCCGCCGACTTTTTCAAATCGCGTTTCAACAAGAATTGAAGGGCCTGGTACACGGCCACTCGATTGCGTCGATCCCAATCGCCCGAGCCCGATTGGGCCAATTTGTCCGCCTTGTCAATCCATTCATCGACCGATGCCAAGGTTGTCTTGGTTCCTCCACCAGTAGTAGTAGTAGCGGGAAAACTGTGTGCAAACGATGTCACACGGGCCAATTCCATGTAACAATCCATCTTTTTGCCAGAACTCAATTTGGGCAAGTCCAAGACCTTTTGATAGGCATCCAGGGCTTGTTGAGTCGTCAAGGATTTAGCAGCAAAACGAGCAATGGCCAACAAGGCGTCCATCACTTCCATATCACCAGCACTCTCTTTGGCTTCTTCTACGACGGCCTCCAACTCGACCACCTTGGCCTTGTGTGCCTCCTTCATGGTCTCGACAGCGTCCGAAGAAAGAAAGGTGACGCTACTACTGGCATTGGCATCTTTTTGCAGTAAGGATTGCTGAAAGGTTTCGTACAAGGTTGGATTTTCCAAGGTTTTGGCAATGGTATCCGCCACTGACTGCGCCAATGTCAGGTCTGGACTGGAGGAGGACAAGACGCGATGAATCTCTTGTGCGAGGTTCATATCAGGAAAGGGAGCTGCTGTGTTGCCTTCATTCTTTTTCTTGCTCTTATCGTCGACTTTGTTGTCAGCAGTCGACGGCGATGCTTCTTCTCCATTGTTCGATGGTTTCTCTGCTTCACTCATGGCACAAGAGCAATGTGATATAGGTAGATACTTGGAGAGTTTGAACTCCGATTGGGGATGGTATCTGTAATAATGCGCCCAGAAGAGGCAAAGAAATCCATCGAAGCTCGTCGCAAGACTTGCACGGATATAAACCGCGACTGGAATGTCGGTCCTATTTGGTCGCATATACAGCACGGCTGTTCTCGAGAAAATCTTTTGGATCTTTTCCGTCCATCAATCGATCTCAACACTCTGCTGCGCCGACTGGGTCCTCGTGCATTCAATCATCCTTTCCATGAACGAACCTGCACCTCCAACAAACCAAACGAGTCCTAAACAGATTACTCTGTCTTCCAAGAATCTGGAAGAATGGCGTCATGCCGATTATTGGAAAAGATTGGCTCCCTCGTCTCTATTAAGCCTTTCGGAAGACGACGAACCGAACGAGAGAACAACAATCGCAGCAGATCCGTCGTTGCAGCAACAGAGGAAGAAATGGGAATCGAATGGAACACAATGCCGACAAGCCTTGCGAAATCAAGGCTTTGCACTGGTGAATGATTTTTTTGCCACACGAGAACTCGTCCACAAGCTCCGCAAGGGCATACAACACTTGCATCAACTCGGTTACCCAGCCAGTTTTATCTTGCTGTACAATGAAACGTGGGAACTGGCCTATCATTCGTGGAATTCTGTCTTGAAACCATCCACCCATGAACGCAATGCCTTTCACTTGGATATTCTCGCTTGGTACATTGAATCCAATGGCTTTTCTCCCCATCGCGATCGACAACCCGACTATCCTCCCCTCCAGAGTTTTTTCCAAGCCCCGGCAGAAGGTACCGTCGAACCCAACCAAACAGACGCAACTAATAGCACCACCCAACCAAACGGGAACCACAACCATCATCAGAACCGTCAAGGCGGTTCCTACGATGCCATGTTTGTGACTCATTGGATTGCCTTGACGGACGCGACACCCGAAAACAGTTGCTTGTACATGATTCCCAAGGATTTGGATCCTGGATATTTCAATGGAGATGGCATGAAAGATACAACCACAACAACAGCAGCACTCGACGACGAAAACGAAAGCGAAACTGCCCAAGAGGAGGAGGAGGTCGACGACGATCCGTTACGGGTCGCCTTGTCGACCAAACAATCCTTTCAACACATTCGTTGCATTCCTCGACAATCGGGACAATCCGTCCTCTTTACCCATCGAATCATTCATTGGGGATCGGCCCGGCCCCCATATGATGAAACCAACCAAATTCGTTTGCCGCCGTGTCGAAGTGCCATTTCCTTTGTGTCGTGCCATGCCGAGTTTGAATCCCCCTTTCTAATCGATTCCGCCGGTTGGACGGGCGACTCGCCCACGCCTCCTCCCTTTGGCATTCGACTGCTCCTCGTGTGTGCCCAAATGTTGATGTATTACCAACGATTTGAGTTTCCCAAAGACTTTTTGAAAGCCTGTTATGACTATTGCAAAGAACATGATGACAAGTTGGGACCCGAGTATCGACAAAAAGTCTTTTGCGAATTTGTCAAGGCCATGCAAGAACACCAAAAGAACAAGGCCCTGAAGGAACCATCCCTACGTACAACATCCAACGATGCGACAAGTCGCGCAATTCCGGACGAGGACAATCATAAAGATGATGATGAAGAAGAAGAAGAAGAAGAGGCAATGATGGAAGAAATGCTTCGTGCCGCTCAAACAGGATACGGAGATTTCAACGATGATTACGACGAAGAGTTTGGTGCAGAGGAGAACCAACTCAATGATGAGGATGAAGATGGCAAAGACGAAGAAGAGGAAGAAGTCTTTCTCGGTTTGGGTGGAAAGCGTGCCATCTCCACCAAAGATCCTAACCAAACAGCAAAGAAACCCAAGGGGTCATGATATTGGTCGTATACATGCGTTGCTGTAGCTTGTAACACAACTTTCCTAATAGAAGTAGCTGTAACGTGGCCTAACGTAGATCCATTACAATGATTCTGACAGTTACCAGTTCTCTCCACCCGTGGCACCACCATCCCCGTCCCATCCGCCGGCATACTCTTCACCGCCTTCTTCAAATCCAGTTGCTTCCTGCATGGGAGCCGATTCTACGAGACCCGGTTCCACCACGACTGGTTCGGTATCGATAATCGCTTCTTCTTCGTAGGCCGCGGGGGTGACCGCCACATCGTCGACTTGGGCTTGTTCGTCGTCCGACTTTTTAAGTTCTTCGGGGTCACGGTGGAAAAAGAGATCGACCGGGACCTCCCATTCCGCACGGCTAATGGATCCTCGCAAACGAAGGACCTCGCGAGCCAGCAACCAGTACATGAGACCAATCGAGTGCTTTCCCTTGTTGTTGGCCGGAATGGCCACATCGACATATTGCAAGGGAGAATCGGAATCACACAAGGCAATCACGGGGATATTCACATAGGCAGCTTCTTTGACAGCTTGTTGATCGGTTCGAGGATCCGTCACAATCAACAAACGAGGTTCCCGAAATTGCTTGGTGATTTGATTCGTAAAGGTACCGGGTGTGAATCGCCCGGCAATCGAGTTGCTTCCCGTGTAATTGGCAAACTTGAGAACCGCACGCATACCGTAGGGACGAGCCGAAATGGCAATCACATCTTCGGGGTTTTCAATCGACACAATCACGCGGGCCGCCAAGACCAACTTTTCCCAGGTTTTGCCAATGTTGAGAATGTGCACCCCATCGTTGCGACGACGCCAAATGTACTCCGTCATCATGGAATCCGAGTTACGAGTTCCCGTATGAACACCAGCGGACAACATCATTTGAATGTCCTCCTCCTTGGGCTGGAGGATCGGGGGGAGATTCGCAAAGGCCGACATGTTGGATGGTTCACTTGGATGAAACTAGGAGATGCCTAGAGAACAAGGATATTGCACTGTTCCTGATAACTGATATTATCTCGTCTAGAGAAAACAGTAAACCGGTAAGGGGGAAATCCAAGTAAGGCAGTAAGGGGTAAAACTATGTGTGGACGGGTATAGCTTTCGTAGAACTATGGCTCCAGACCGATCGATACCCCCATCGCGTTGCCATGTCAAGAATTCGAGTCATTTCATGTCAAATGTCAACTCTGATGAATGGCGGTCATCACCAACAAGAGAAAGAGAAGTTTTGGCTGGTGGATTGGCTGTTGCGTTGCGTTTGGTTCGTCGCTGGACCAAACTACCAGCGTTGTCCATGGTGCCTCCCGACCAGTTGCATGTTTCGTTCCGTCGACGAGCACAACTGTAGTAGCCCCAAGAACCACTAGCAGCCGACCACAAGGGTTTGGCTGGACCGTCAGGGCCAGGCCAAATCACAACAACAACAACAACCACGACAACCACGTTCCAAGTCCACAAAATAATGGTGAAACTGATCTTGCCCATCCATCCAACGAGAAACGGCGCAAGAAAAAGAATAAATACGACAAATTCTCCAAAGTGCAACATGATTTCGACCCGTTTGATCAACTACTTGCGGAAACCACTCAAAAAGTCCAAGACATGGAAGAGGCGGCGCGATTGCGCAAAGAGAAAAAGAGGTTTTCTCCTCAAGCGCAATCTGCCATGAATCGTTCCAAACAAGAACAACCACAAGCCTTGTCGTTTCCCGATACCCAAACCATTGATCCCTACGATCCGACCACCTTTGGATATATTGAAATTGCCCATGTGACAGGTGCTCATGGAGTGTATGGATGGCTCAAGGTCCAATGCGTGACGGGATTTCCAGTGGAACGACTCTTGACGGCTGGCATTCGGCACTTGAAACCCAAACAAAAACGAGCGCCCCGACAAGTCGTCCTGGTGGAGGGACGATATTCGGGTCGAAATGAGGAGTATTTGTTGCAGTTGGAACATGTTCGAGATCGGGAAGCAGCTCTCAGACTACGAGGATCCATACTCTATGTTCGAGAAGAAGAAAAGGTGGAGTTACGGGCCTCAAACAATGACAAGCAAGACGATCATGCCAACAACAATCAAGAGGAGGAGGAGAAAGAAGAAGAAGAAAAAGAAGAAGAATACTTGTTGTCCGATCTCGTGGGATTGGAAGTCCGGTACTCCAGTACGGACATGGTTGTCGGTACGGTACATGGCCTTGTGTTGGCCGAAGAAATGTGTGCCATTCCAGAACTGGGACATGACACCCTCGAAGTCCTACTGCAGAAAGGACCTCTACCATCGTTTCGAGATGAACTGGTGCTGATACCGCTCGTACGTCAAATTGTTCCCAAGGTCAGCCTTGTGCAAAAATGCTTGTGGATTGATCCTCCGGCAGGCTTGCTGGATTTGACCTATGTCCGATCCGAACGGGTCCGCATCAAGGGATTTTTGCCAACGACGGCGTCCACGGATGTGTGACAACAAAACCATGACCATCGGATGGTCCATGACTCCAACCAGTTTGTCGGAAAACTCAAAACTGGAGCAGACCGACTAGGAAGAGGGAAAGGAGGGATGTAGAAATCCATGTATCGTGAATAGTATGGTTGATCACATGTTCACACTGTTGTTCTCTCATAGTATAGACATGTCGATTGCCAATACTGAAAACACCAAACCTGGGATTCCTCTGGCCTAGGTAGAATACCACTATTAGGTACTACCTAGTAGGAGAGTCTCTGCGGACGGACTGGCACAACGAAAAAAGACCCTCTCTGTTTTTGGTCAAGGAGGATTGGTTCCACGTTCCAATGCCAGAGAGAGAAAGAGAGAGAGAGACAAACCCACACGGCGCAATCCATACGCTTCTCTCTCTACTATACTAGCTACTAGAGGTATAATGATTCGAACGAGGAGTAAAAAAAAACCAATCCAACACGTCGTGCTATTGTAGTAGTCGGATGAACGATACACACTCTTCACACACAGAGACAACGGCCCAGCCACAACCACCACACCACGGTTGGTCCGTTCCATCCCACACACACACACACAACACCAACAACAACAAGAAGGATGTGAGGGTCGTCCCATTCTGTGGTGGCCACCCACAGTCTCTCTATTTTCTCGCTCATTGTAATTCTTGTTCCAGAGTCGCATGTCTTGTTGTCGTTGTGGTGTTTCTTCTTCTTGTTATTAGTATTGCTTGCTTGCTTGCTTACTTACTTACACATTCGGCACGGCCGACGAGGCCGACAAGTGTTTGTGCCCGTATTTGCGATCCAACAAAAACTTGGGGCCTTGTGGAACCGTGAGGGGACGTCGCACATGCGATTGCGTCGTGGCGGCGCTGGCCAAGGAATGGGCATCATCATGGTCATTCCATCGTCGTCTCTGTGAAATACCGGCGACACTGTGGGCATCGTCCGACAATCCCAGGGCCGTGCCGCGCCGTTGGGGGGAGGAGGCCGAGGCGGACTTGGTGCCATATTTTTGATCCAACAAAAACTTGGGACCGACGGCCTTGGTGGTGGTGCGACGACGGGGCGATTTCGAAGTAGCCTCGCCGCGTGCCGTGGCGGGCACACTGGAGGATCTGGATGGACTATTGAGAGCCGCCGCTTGTTTGGCATGAGTCCGGTTGCGACTGCTGGCCGTGGGTTGCATAAAGGATCCGGCGGCGCGTCGTGTCGTGGAGGTGTACGTACTTTTGCTGGAAACGGAGCGGTCGTCTCGGCTGGTATACGGTGTAGAAGTCGATGGCTTGGGCCGGGCCGTGGCGCGCGTGGCCGTGGCAAAGGTGGGAGCGACGGGTTTCGTCAAGGCCTTGGTGGATCGAATGCGTTGGGGATGAATCGGACTCGAGTCCGTGGTCGTATCGGTGGCCTCGTGTTTGCGATAGAGGCCCGTCTTGGGTTTGTTGGAGGTGGACAAGGCCAAGGGTTCGGGCACCGTCACGCCGCGGCTACTCTTGCGGGGACTGCCCGAGGATTTGGACGATGGACTTGGTGTACCAGCCACCGTTCTTCGAGGAGACGACGTATTAGACGAAGCCGCAGGACTGGCCGCATGTTTCTTGGGGGGCACAATTTTGGAGGTTCGTTGGGAGGGCGTCTTCTTGGGGGTCGTGGTTGTAGGACCTTGTTGGGGATTGGCACTAATGGGTTTGGAAGGCGTCGTGTCGGCGGCCGCAGGATCGTCCTCTTCATCTTGGGCCAGAATGCGATGCGACGACAAGGGCGAGGGGGCCGGTTCCGTTTCTTCTTCTTCTGGTTCCTGTGTTTCGGCTGGTGCGGCATGCACATCGACGGCTACCGATGTGGGTGAGGGATACTGCGGCTCGTCGCCATGGTCTTTCACGGCTTGCTGTTTGGCGGGGGGAGAGGACACGTGGTCCTCCATGCCATCGGCCGTCATGATCACGTTGGGTGCTTGTCGTCAATGGGAATGGAAACAAAAGAGTTCGTTGGTTGTTTTTTGGAGACAACAAGCTCGCACTTGAAAGCACTAAAAGGACTTGATGAATGATGATCGTGTCCAAGGAACACCGACGATTTCCAATCCTCTTGGTGGTGAACTTGAAATGTTGTTCTGTTTCCACTCGGCAAGCAACGAAGGAAAGCGTTTGTTTCTCACCAATAAGAGTCTCGCAATCAATCCAGGAAGGAATTGAGGAATTACAACGGATTCTGGTAATTCCAGTAGTCCTTGGGTGTTGTGTGTCACTTTGGTTGCCGCCTCGAGGCTCCAACGGAACAACAAGGGGTCCAAGAACAATTTATCTCGAATTTCTTCAACGGTTGGCGCGCCGTTGTTGTTACACAAGTTGTGCTCGTTGTGGTTGGTTGGTTCGTTCGATCGATCGATTACTGACGGCAACAACTGTTTGACCCGCCGACAAACTCTGCTATCTATTCTTCTTCTTCTTGTGGGTCGTTGTCGTCACAGACAGTGGTCCAGGAGAGGAACCGAAGATGGTGGTGTTGCGTTGGGTGTTGTTGCTGTTGTTTTGTTCTCAGTAGCAGTAGCAGCTATTAGTTTTTCGGGTGTACACTGCTTTCCAGACAGAACGCGACCTGACACGGGGGTGCTTTCGTTTGGTCCAAAGAGTACGAGAGTGGCAGAACGAGTACGATGGTGGAGGGAGACATTCGAACCGACCTTCTGTAGGTCCAACTAGTACGAGTACTTAGGAACTCCTCCACCTATGCCCCAGTCGTGGTCAGCGGACCCAGCGGCGCGCGGCGCACCGCCAGAGACGCCGGCTGTTCCTTCGTTGTGGCGGCCCATCCTCACGATAGTATGAGTCGATCGATCCACCTCGTATCTTATGGGGGAATCGAATCCATCAGTTCTAGATGCCAGATTTCTCCATAGATCCAGTTGACCGGATATCCCAAACGTATCCACACTCGACATGCCATTGTACGGTCAAGACTCTGTGCTTCGTGTCGTCATGTCCTCTTCTTCTGTTTTGGATCACTTTGATCAGTCGATTGTTTCTTTCACCAGCTCTGGCGGATCCAAACTATGAGTATGTACGTGTGAGATTTTAGAAGCAGAAGTGGCCGAGTTTGTGGGAACTCCAACACTCCCCCGATCCAACGACCACCCATGTGTCCCTCCCCGACAGATTTGATTGCCAGTCATTGCATGCATCAACGGTTGGCACCATTGCGCAACGCGAACGCATTCGAACAAAATGGTGAGACAAAGTTCCAACTCGGAAAAGGACGGATCCTTGGATTCGTTGGATGATGATTGACTTGAAGCAAAAGTATTGGTGGTCTTCGTGTCGGCAGTTTCTTGCTCGTTCTCTGCAAAAGAATGCGCTGCTACCCGATCATGGCTCAACTCAAGAGAACTGCAAAATTGTTGTTGGAGACGACAAATGACTCGTTTATGGCCAATGGCTCCCAAGGATCCTTGTTATCGCGACTGACCGTGGCGGCCTTGCGTCTCAACAATCATGCAATCGCCACGAACGCCATTTCCCATCGTCAAAATCAGTTTCGCAATGACATGAATCCTCTGGAAAGTTGTGCGATTGTACGAAATCTATTGCGCGCTGGAAATGGGACAGAGGCGTACCAAATCCTCGAGGAGGAATTGTCGTTGCCCATGATATCAACCAACGAGGACGAAACGACTGAAACACATTGCAATTTGTTAAAATTTCGAGCCCAAGCCCTGGCATCCATTGCCTCGTGGCATTTTTTCGGGGGAGAACCTCGAGCTGCAGTGTATGCGTGTCGTATAATGTGTGCCATGGGACCTGCTGTGCGCCAGGCAGAGATTTCGGGTTCGGAACTGGGAGTGCCCTTTTTGCGTCTCTTACAAGGCGCCAGTCAATGTCAATCCAAGATTCGTACAGGAGAAATAGTCAACGAGGCTTTCCTTGGCCCCAACAGCGAAAAAGTGAGCAAACTCCAAGTTCCCTGTAACGTAGTGTATGCCGTTTTGGATGTCATGATGACTTTACCTTCGGAAAATGACGACCGCGTCTACGAGGTACTTTCGAATGCCTTGGTACGCCGCGTTCTGTTTGTGACGGGGGCAGTCAACATGGATGGTTGTCCTCCACCCGATCGAGGGGAAGCGGCCTTTATCGGAAGAAGCAATGTGGGCAAGAGTAGCCTGGTCAATGGCGTGACGAACCGCAAAGCACTGGCCTATACTAGCAAACGACCCGGCAAGACACAACAGTTCAACTTTTTTGCCGTCAATGACAAGGTCGGTAGAGAACAAGAAATCAAATACGGCGACATGGTGCATGGAAGCAAGGATGCAGATTCGTTCTATATGGTAGACGTAAGTGAAATTGCTGTTTCGTGGACATCTGGAAAGAGCGCTCGTTCTCACACGTGCTGCTTCTACCAGCTCTCCGGATTTGGCTACGCCAGGGTACCAGAGAAACAACGCCAAGAATGGTCCTCCTTTATGCAAGATTACATTGCAACTCGCCCAACCCTTCGAGTCTTGTTTCACTTGATTGATAGTAGGCATGGTCCAACTGAAGAGGATGCCGCTATTATGAAGCAAGTCGAGGAAAACATTCCTCCCACAGCCAAATATGTAATTGTCCTAACAAAGGCGGATAAGAATAGCAAAGGAGCACCGGGAAACTATTCTGGAAAGGTATCCAACGATGTCATGAACAAGCTGCGCCAGGTAATGGGAGAAACGTTACAGCATGATGTTCCTGTTGTTTTGACATCGGCGGAAAGCAAGCTCGGCAGAGATAAAATGTGGAGCTATCTTCGCCGTGCTGCCATTTCCTAAACTGTGGCGCACGGTTCTCTTAAGTCTATCAACTGGTTTCGGTCCCTTGTTTCCCCGACGACATGACCCAATCCGGCATGCGATTCAGTTTCCAATGACTCAGATCGACCTTGTTCCGTTCGGCCAGGGCAAGCACTTTCAAAAACAGCAGTGTTGCCGGTTCGGCATTGGAACCAATTTCTTCGCAGATAATGTTCAAAACAATCTCAAAGGCGTGATGTGACGGTGGATCATCGATATCGTACAGCATTTCGACCTTCGAACCTCGGTGGCATTCATTAACAGGGGAGTGGTAAGACTGTCCATTTTTACCAAGAGATCCCATGCTTTCTTGGACCAATATAGTTCCTCTGGGGGCGTTTCTCCTTTTTGCTTAGCTTCTTGCCAATAAGCCCATAGGACACGTTTGTAGTCGGCTCCTTTTACTTGTACACCCAATCAGGGTTCGCAGCTACAAGTGCGCCAGCCATGTCGTAAAGTGTTGTCCCACTTGCGGAGGAGAAATGAGGGTGAGCAGCGTCGTATGTTGCGAGGTGCTGGTTAATGACTCCGACTTGGACATGGACGAATCCAGCAAGGCCATGACAAATTCCACGTCACTGACAGAGTTTCGATCGGATTTGGGTGTGTCGCATAATAATGGCAGAGCAGATGTTTGCACTGTTCAAGGTACCACCCAGACAGAGGAACTGGAGGACTTTTTCGGTTTGCGAGGCATCCAAAATGGTAAAGGTGGGATCTTGTTTGAGTGCAATGTCCAAGAGCTCGATAAAGCGTTCCGAAGCCTCTCGACAATATTCGGGCAAGGTGAATCCAATTCCTGCCGGAGTGGATTACGACGATGTGGTTGTTGAGCTTGGAGCAAACGGGCAAACGAAAAGAGCATGGGTCGCAACACGTTGAGAGTGGTGGATTGTCCCACTTTGGTATACTCGTGAATCGCCGTATCCGATTTGGAGTTTTTCGGATTGTCGTCTGGTTTCGATTCAGAGTCTGCTTCTTCTTCCTCTTCTTTTTGTGCACGACCGGTCAAAAAGTTGACAATGCTGGATGCGGTGCAACCCTCGAAGAGCCGCCAGTGCCAAATCCAAGAGTTGCATTTGAGTTCGTCTCTGTTTTCGGTAGGTGGTTCGTCGTCAAGGGAAAGCTTTGGTTTGGACGACACAGCCCCATCTCGCACAAAGGACTCGAATCATATGGTCCTCTCGACTGTGCACCACGGCACTCTTTTCAATGGCAACTTGCGCCTTGCAAATCGCTTCGTCGAATGATTTGGAGGCACCATCAAAGTCACCTTGCTTCAGAAGCGCCCGACCATGTCGTGTTAAGAGTTTCACTTCGAGCGGTGGCCCCCATCTCTAGAGAAATGCTCTCCGTTTTTGGAAATGTGCTTAAGGCCATCACGGCAATCACAGGCCGACACTTCGAATAGACCCCATCATTAACAGTGAGGCTGCTCGTTTCGAATGGAGAACTGCTAACAAATCTCCCAATTGGATACAAGCTGGGCTTTCGGATAGCATTCTAATACCATGGTATAATGGCGAATTGAAGCCCCGTAGTCACCTTTCATGTAGCACCTTTCATGAAGCACCTTTCATGTAGCATCGACGAGCGTCTTCCTTGATTGCCGCAATGGAATTCTTCATCTCCATTCTTGCGACCGTGTCACGATGCCCCTCTGGTTGATTGTTGCGCCGAACTCCGTTGCCCTCGAGGAACGTGTTGTTGCCGTAGAGGTGCGTGCAAGACTGCCCCGACGGTTGATTGTTGCACTGTGTTAAACCGACCCCGCTGCCTCGCAGCTCCAGGGTCCGATCGCCAATCAACACGAAACGCCAACAACAACACGCAACAATCCAACACGCACAAAAAACAAATACGAACGAAATACGATTGACCATGATGATGTGTGATTGTAATTACTGTTACGAAAAGATGATCAGCTCCGAATGGGCTCTGTTAGTTGCTCCTTTTGTGGTTCTCATACTGTGTTACGGTGTCGCTGATGTCCTCGATGAGGCGAAACTTATCGTCCAACACCTGTTTCGGGTCATTTTCAGCAAGAAAAGTCGTACTACAAGTAGCGAGCATACGGAGCTTCGACACGAACATGCGGAGCTTCGACAGCTTCGACACGACAAAGCTCAGCTTCAACAACAGCTGGCCATTGCCGAAGCTAAGCAACAAAAAGAAATTGCAGCGAAGGATGGAGCCTACAAGAAGCTTCGTCGCGAGAATGCGGCGCTTCGAGTGAGGAAAGTGCGGTCTGGCCGAAAGCTTCGACGCGAAAATGCTCAGCTTCAACAACAGCTTGCTGTTGCCGAAGCAAAGCTTGCTGCGAAGCAACGCGAGAATGGTCGCCACGAGGATGGAGAGATCGAGATTCGCGATCGCGAGGAGGAGGTCGACGTCGACACTGTTGCTGTTCTGCCTTGCGAGTTCGACGCTGACTTGGACTTCCCTCCTCTCGCACTCGCAGACGATCTCGAGGACGACGAGGAGACCCCTCTAGTTCCAGTGGACCGTCCTGAGCCTGAACCCGCGCTCATCCCCGACAACGACGACGAAATCACTTTGGGGCACGACTCACCCCCTCGAAAGTCCACCCCTCCTTCCCCCTACCCCACCCCCACTGAAAAAGATACCTCGCCTCAGATGGATGAGAATGCCCCCCAGAGCGTGATCGAGAGTTCCGCCGGCCCCGAGAACACCCCACATTTGGGCAGAATCCTTACTGTTGCCTACTCCAAAAAGGCACGCCGAATGGTTCACGTTCGACGATCCGCTCGTCTTTTGTCAGCGGGTACGGGTAAAAAATAGAAAAACAGAAAAATAACATGTCGGTTGTCGGTTGCCAGTGGTACGTGCGCACGTTCGTGTCGGTTATGAATCTTTCCATACTCTCACTCTACCCCTTCTTCTGTTTCTAGCGATTGCAAAATTCTACTCCTACTCCTACATCAGCTGAGTCTAGCTCGAGTCCTTGTCGGAGATGTCCTTGTTGGTTTGTTGGTTTGTTGGTGTGTTGGTTGTCGGTGTGTTGGTTGTCGGTGTTATCACAAAACCCTGGTGGCACGAGGACTTTGTCCTTGTGTCATCAGGTATGGCATGGAGACTTCGGTCTCTGTGCCATTTGGGAAGAGTGCCATAGTTGCCCCTGGAGAATCCATTGATTCCTCCAGGCTTCCCAAATTTCACAAAATCCTGGTGGCACGAGGACTTTGTCCTTGTGTCACCAGGTATGGCATGGAGACTTCGGTCTCTGTGCCATCCCAAAATCCTGGTGGCACGAGGACTTTGTCCTTGTGTCACCAGGTATGGCATGGAGACTTCGGTCTCTGTGCCATCCCAAAATCCTGGTGGCACGAGGACTTTGTCCTTGTGTCACCAGGTATGGCATGGAGACTTCGGTCTCTGTGCCATTCGGGAAGAGTGCCATAGTTGCCCCTGGAGAATCCATTGATTCCTCCGCTTCCCTACCCGCTGTATTTAAGTGTTGGGTTGATCGATAACGAGTGGATTAGTGTTTCGGCTAAAATGTTTCTATATAACATGTAGTGGTAACAATAGCAAGTGGAATTTTTGAACATGCACGACAACATTGCTGACTAGTGATTCCTAGGAGTAGTCGACAATCAGAGAGGATAAATGGTAATTGCTGTTTAAGTGGCTGAAGCTACTTCATGCGCTTCTTTGTGAGCTTTCTTGCCTTTCCTACACCAGAGCGACCCTTCTTTTTCCGGAAACTTGATGGTCCAAATCCATCATCCTATTCGTAGTCGATCTCCCTTGGCGTATTGTCCCTTTCTTATCTTTCTCTCTTTTTCAAAACACCACCACCCTCAACTACGCTCTTTAGCACCTTCATACTTGGTTCTCGTTCATTCTGCGAAACCTTCTTATTTCCAGTGGCACTCTTGTATTTTGGTTTCTTCCGATTGGACAACACATCTTTTTGCGCTATGGTTCATCCTCTCTCATTGTGTCAAATCGCTCCATAGATGCAGTCGATCGTTGAGTGACCCAGAGAGGAGAAACCGTGGAATCCTTGCCACGCTTCCTGGATGATATATCGGTCTACTCTTTTTTGTCGCCTGCAAGTCTACTGGGACGCCAGGTATGTGGACGGTGGAACCATTGTCACGATCCATGGGTATTTGATTTCATGGAGCGACAAGTGGTGCCGCTTGCCAAGACTCTTGCACGTTCCGGATTGCGCATACCTTGTTCTGTGTGTTTCTCCATTCGGGCACGCTTTTCGCTTCGCGCTGCCGTTCCCATGGATCTGCATGAGAGGGATCCTCCTTGTTTTTGACCTCCACATAATTTGGCCATTCGTTGCTGTCGTCGTTTGCTGTTTGATATCCTCCATGACGGAACATTCATGTTCCAGTGGCTTTGTCCCATACCGTTCGCGAGCGCTTGTTCTTTGGCAATGGAATTCCTCTCTCCCCCGCGCAAACGTTTCCCATTTCGTCTTGTTCTTTGCTTCTGGAGGAGGCTGGAATGACCACGTACGTTGCGTGAGAGTCTGACAAACTGGACAAGAACACGAGGAACTCGACAATCGTCTGGCAGAGGCAGACGCACCATTGCCCCAGCGTCACTCGTTTCGTTGGGGAGTTGCCACACGGCCTCTACAAGAAACTGGGCACAACCACCATTGGAGGCGTTCTGGAGTAAACAAGCCTCGTCGACACGGTCAAAGTCGAACGCAGGGGTCCACGATGCTTTGAGTTTGCTGGTTTTTGTTTCTGGTCGATTGAGAGCATATCGACGAGGTGCGCAATCATGGCCAACAACCAATTTTTCAAATCCAAAAAGTGCCAAAGGTTCTCCGTTGGACGACACGGGCTGCCGAATTGGCGTTTCCATTGTCATTGGAGTTGCGCTTTCCGCTTCACGTTCCTGTTGTGAATTTTCCGATGCACTGGCACTTTCTTGGTCGTCCTCGACGGCAAGGCCGTCTTGGCATTCTGAACCATCAATTCCTATAGTTCCTCCATATTGGTTGTCACAGCAGCAACCTTATGGGACACCAATTCTCCCGTGGCGAATTCCTGTGGAGAATGAATCCGTCTTGAGAAGGACAATTCCTTGCACCATGATATTCGAGATTTTATAAAACAAACACACACACTCAAGTCCAACGAACATGGAGTAGTCGACCAAACTGATGACTGTGGATCTTTTGAGCGAGAAAAAGATCTGAAGGATACGTGTGTTGAAAAGATACGTGTCTTGTCTACAGTATGGGCTATTCTAGAGGAAAACCACAGAAACTACCTATACTATGTTGTCGTATCGTCGACCGATTCACGAGCGACCCACTTCTGTCGTTCGAACTTGCGCGCCCACGCGAGGCGGCCCGGTGCGCGAAATGTGCGACCAAAACTTGGTAGCAGCAGGAAACCCTCCAATTAGAAGGCATACGAGTAGTGTAGTTGCCCTTTGGAATCCGCTCGATAAGGAGTACACCTCCGTGTGGTTGATTCACACTCAAGACTCAATCTATCCTAACTAGTTCTCTGACTTTGATACCGACAGCAATGACGACTCGACGAGTTCGAGAAAGGACCGTTCTGCACAGGCGGTGGATTTGTGCCATAAGATTTCAAGTCGATTGGCGAGCTTGATAGACCAGCACAAAGAGGAGGAGGAGGAGAATGATGATGATGGCTGCTTGGAGAAGAAGGAAGATCCAGACCGTGTTGGTGATGGCCTTCGTTGGTCCACAGAGGCCGAGTTTCATGATCCGGACAATTCGTACGATATCAGGAGGATGACAAGCCTGCACACGACGAGACCACAGTGAGTCTTTGAGGGCGTGCTCCAGAACGCGATGCAGAGTTTGAAGACAAGGTTCAAAACAAGAGTCGTCGTCAAGAGCAAAAGAAGACCCACCAAAAGAAAAGGCAAGACGCTCGGTTGGTGTCTTGTTTATTGAGAGTTTCGGAAAATCGTGACTCCTCCACAGTACTCAGTCGCCAACAAGCCTTGAGTCAGTCGATGCGCCCAATGGCTCAGACGACTTGTGGCCAGTGAAAAGCTGCGATTCTTTGATCGGAGTGCTGCGGATATTCGCAAGGCCTATATCGCAGCATGGTCACCCGTGTACATCCAGATCAAAATCACAATGTTCGAGCGGACCGTGCATTGCCTACAGTATTCTGTCGGATAAGAATCAACACAAAGCGTACGATGAAACCTGGAGCGTTCAGTCCTATGATGGATGGATGGATGGATGGATGGAATGATCGACAAACGCGGCTGGCTCAAACCACACAAGCGACTCTCATGACAGTCGTACGACTTGTTACCATGGTCCAGAAAGTTGTAGGACCATTTGCCGTTCCTGTTGGAATTCTCGCGGCTGTTTTCCTTTGAAGTTGGCGTTCCATACTGTTGGAGTCGGTTCATTGTCAAGTGGAATGGTTTTGTATCAGTATGAAACTCAAACATTCAAGTGAAGCCGTAGGAGAACAACAAGGCATCTCATCCTCCTCCGACCATAGTACCAGATCCTATTACAAAAGCAGCACCACAGAGCAGCAGCGGTCCAATCTTGCATCAATTGGAACTGAATAATTTCACCTTGCAGGATGTGACACAACGCACAATGGGTCAAGACAGTGAGGAAGCAGCAGAGTTTGTGGTGACGGTGCGAAATGAGCATGTGAAAATGAAAGAGTGGTACAACAGCAGCCACACCCACAGCCCGGTGACACGAATGCTACAGGACAAGTACGGTCCGTATCCCTCCATGTGGAAAGAAGTCCTGAATTGGCCAGGATGGAAGGAAACTCGGAAGGAATATCTCAAGGCAATGCAACAACAAGAAAATCGTCCAGGAGGAGTTGCCGTCAAAATTGAGAGCGACACCAATAACAATGGCACTGCTGGAGAGGCTCCCCGCAAACGAAAATCGCGATGGGGCAAAGCGGCATCCGAACCTTCGAATGGCCAGTCGGATCCTCCAGTGAACAAACGATTCGCTCCCCTACCACCAGTCCCATCCTCACGACAACCACCCCGTGTCGTATTGCCGAGCATGTCCTTGGTCAACACCAACTTGACGCAGCAACAACAACAGGATCTCCGAACCATGCAAGCCAAGCTTCGTGCCGTGAACGATCGTCTGGAAAATCTAGAAGTGGAAGCAGCACGTGTCGATGCGCTCCCACGAGAACATCGAGATCGATCGCCTTCGCCGCCTCCAAGTAAGTATAATCGTTTGCTCACAATCGACTTTTGTGTTGCCTTTTGGGGTTCGAATAAGAGTCCATTCCATGTTTCTTGTAGCTTACCATCTTTTTCTTGTTTCTATATGTCTCTAGTTTACGGTGCTGATGGGAAACGAAAAAATACACGAGCGGTCCGTTGGAGGGAACGATACACGGCGGAGCGTCAAGACTTGTTGGAAAGTATCATGCGGTTATCCAACAAGGGCAACGTTGGACCCGTGTTACCAACGGGGGCGGCTTCCTTATTGGTACGACGGCGAGTCAAAAAGATTCTAGTACCCGTAGAAGAACATCCGAACTACAATTTTATTGGATTAATCATTGGACCACGAGGCAAGACGCAAAAAGAATTGGAAGCCAAGACGGGCTGCAAAATTGCCATTCGCGGTCGGGGATCGGTCAAGGAGGGAGCTCGTGGTCGCCGGGATGGTAAAGTCATGGACGGAGACAATGAACCCTTGCATGTGGCCATTTCGGGAGATGATCAACGTGCTGTGGATGCGGCATCGGAGATGATTGAACAAATGCTCGTCGTCATTGACGATGAAAAGAATGTGCACAAACAACAGCAGCTTCGAGAATTGGCCCTCTTGAATGGTACATTGAAGGAAAATGATGCCTTTTGCGAAATTTGTGGTGAGAAAGGACATCGATCCTTTGAATGTCCCAAACGATTCCTTAACAAGGGTGCCATGGGGAAAGGCATCAAGTGTGCCATTTGTGGTGACACTAGTCATCCCACACGCGATTGTACGCGACGCAATCTGGACCCTACCAATCCTGCGGGCGGTGATGCCAACCAACAAGGAAGTGAACAAAAGATTGATTCTGAATATCTCTCTTTCATGGCTGAACTGGATGGCTAAAAGGCCAACCAGCCAGCCAACGAACCGATATCAAATGACGGTGGGGACAAACTTCCACCTCCACCACCCAATGGAAGCCTTCCACCCTTGCCGCCTGCACCGGAAGGGCCACCACCCTTACCTCCCTCTGCAGCATCGACTACCAGTGGAACTACGCAACCTCCTCGTCCCTCCGCGCATGCCCCAAATTCTTTGTATAGAAATTTCCAACCCGAAGGAAGTATGGCACAGCCACAACAACAACAATATCATCAACAAGCAGGATATGGTGCGGGCTATAACAACCAACAGTATCAGTATGGGAGCTATGGACCACAATCACACCAGCAGCAGCCCCAACAAGCTACACCGCCACCTCAACAACAGCAGCAAGCAGCCACACCGATCAAACCAGGTGAAGAAACTGCCGGGTGGGACCCTTCTAGTTACTACGGTAGCTACGACAATGGGGGAGGAGGATTCAATTGGTGGTGATGACCATGTATCGACTTCTTCCTCGTTTCCATTCATAAAGACTAACACCTACTCCTAACTGAAATCTCTCCTTCCATAGCAAATAATAGCAGCACCATCCTTTGCTCCATATTTCGTGACCGCGTTTGGGTCGCAGATTCGGAGGACCATCCATTCACGACATGATCATCCGAATGCCTGAAAGATACCCTGATGGACAATGAACCATGAACTCCAAGTCCTTGCTATTATGCGTCCCCCTTGCTGTTTGTTTCTACGAAACTGTCTCGTTCAATGTGCAATTCATTCCTCAAACCCTCGGTGCAAATAATGTCAGGAGATTCTGTTCTGCAGCAAATTCTGTAACTTCTGTCGAAAAAGACGATTCCGAGGCTCGTCCGAAGCTGACCAAATTGTCTCGTCCAGAGCGCAAAGCCTTGGAACGTGCAAGGAAAGCCAAAGCCTCATCGCAACAAGACGGCAATCGCAAAAGACAAACTTCCACGGTCGATTCTCCCGAATTGACGGCCGAATCCACGTCGGAGCAGGTGTTGACGGCCATTAAGAGAGCCCAAAATAGTCGAGATACAGCTCAACTCATGAGAATTGCAAAATTGTTGTTGGAGACGACAAATGACTCGTTTATGGCCAATGGTTCCCAAGGATCCTTGTTATCGCGACTGGCCGTGGCGGCCTTGCGTCTCAACAATCATGCAATCGCCACGGACGCCATTTCCTATCGTCAAAATCAGTTTCGCCATGACATGAATCCTCTGGAAAGTTGTGCGACTGTACGAAATCTATTGCGTGCTGGAAATGGGACAGAGGCGTACCAAATCCTCGAGGAGGAATTGTCGTTGCCCATGATATCAACCAACGAGGACGAAACGGCTGAAGCACAATGCAATTTGTTAAAATCTCGAGCCCAAGCCCTGGCATCCATTGCCTCGTGGCATTTTTTCGGGGGAGAACCTCGAGCTGCAGTGTATGCGTGTCGTATAATGTGTGCCATGGGACCTGCTGTGCGCCAGGCAGAGATTTCGGGTTCGGAACTGGGAGTGCCCTTTTTGCGTCTCTTTCAAGGCGCCAGTCAATGTCAATCCAAGATTCGTACAGGAGACCAAATAGTCAAAGAGGCTTTCCTTGGCCCCAACAGCGAAAAAGTGAGCAAACTCCAAGTTCCCTGCAACGTAGTGTATGCCGTTTTGGATGTCATGATGACTTTACCTTCGGAAAATGACGACCGCGTCTGCGAGGTACTTTCGAATGCCTTGGTACGCCGCGTTCTGTTTGTGACGGGGGCGGTCAACATGGATGGTTGTCCTCCACCCGATCGAGGGGAAGCGGCCTTTATCGGAAGAAGCAATGTGGGCAAGAGTAGCTTGGTCAATGCCGTGACGAACCGCAAAGCACTGGCCTATACTAGCAAACGACTCGGCAAGACACAACAGTTCAACTTTTTTGCCGTCAATGACAAGGTCGGTCGAGAACAAGAAATCAAATACGGCGACATGGTGCATGGAAGCAAGGATGCAGATTCGTTCTATATGGTAGACGTAAGTGAAATTGCTGTTTCGTGGGTCTGGAAAGAGTCTCATTGCGCGCTCGTTCTCACACGTGCTGCTTCTACGAGCTTCCCGGATTTGGCTACGCCAGGGTACCAGAGAAACAACGCCAAGAATGGTCCTCCTTTATGCAAGAATACATTGCAACTCGCCCAACCCTACGAGTCTTGTAGCACTTGATTGATAGTAGGCATGGTCCAACCGAAGAGGATGCCGCTATTATGAAGCACGTCGAGGAAAACATTCCTCCCACAGCCAAATATGTAATTGTCCTAACAAAGGCGGATAAGAATAGCAAAGGAGCACCGGGAAACTATTCTGGAAAGGTATCCAACGATGTCATGAACAAGCTGCGCCAGGTAATGGGAGAAACGTTACAGCATGATGTTCCTGTTGTTTTGACATCGGCGGAAAGCAAGCTCGGCAGAGATAAAATGTGGAGCTATCTTCGCCGTGCTGCCATTTCCTAAACTGTAGCGCACGGTTCTCTAAAGTCTATCAACTGGTTTCGGTCCCTTGTTTCCCCGACGACATGACCCAATCCGTCATGCGATTCAGTTTCCAATGACTCAGATCGACCTTGTTCCGTTCGGCCAGGGCAAGCACTTTCAAAAACAGCAGTGTTGCCGGTTCGCCATTGGAACCAATTTCTTCGCAGATAATGTTCAAAACAATTTCATAGGCGCGATGTGACGGTGGATCATCGATATCGTACAGCATTTCGACCTTCGAACCTCGGTGGCATTCATTAACAGGGGAGTGGTAAGACTGTCCATTTTTACCAAGAGATCCCATGCTTTCTTGGACCAATATAGTTCCTCTGGGGGCGTTTCTCCTTTTTGCTTAGCTTCTTGCCAATAAGCCCATAGGACACGTTTGTAGTCGGCTCCTTTTACTTGTACATCACCGCCCCCAATCAGGGTTCGCAGCTCCAAGTGCGCCAGCCATGTCGTAAAGTGTTGTCCCACTTGCGGAGGAGAAATGAGGGTGAGCAGCGTCGTATGTTGCGAGGTGCTGGTTAATGACTCCGACTTGGACATGGACGAATCCAGCAAGGCCATGACAAATTCCACGTCACTGACAGAGTTTCGATCGGATTTGGGTGTGTCGCATAATAATGGCAGAGCAGATGTTTGCACTGTTCAAGGTACCACCCAGACAGAGGAACTGGAGGACTTTTTCGGTTTGCGAGGCATCCAAAATGGTAAAGGTGGGATCTTGTTTGAGTGCAATGTCCAAGAGCTCGATAAAGCGTTCCGAAGCCTCTCGACAATATTCGGGCAAGGTGAATCCAATTCCTGCCGGAGTGGATTACGACGATGTGGTTGTTGAGCTTGGAGCAAACGGGCAAACGAAAAGAGCATGGGTCGCAACACGTTGAGAGTGGTGGATTGTCCCACTTTGGTATACTCGTGAATCGCCGTATCCGATTTGGAGTTTTTCGGATTGTCGTCTGGTTTCGATTCAGAGTCTGCTTCTTCTTCTTCTTCTTCTTCTTCTTTTTGTGCACGACCGGTCAAAAAGTTGACAATGCTGGATGCGGTGCAACCCTCGAAGAGCCGCCAGTGCCAAATCCAAGAGTTGCATTTGAGTTCGTCTCTGTTTTCGGTAGGTGGTTCGTCGTCAAGGGAAAGCTTTGGTTTGGACGACACAGCCCCATCTCGCACAAAGGACTCGAATCATATGGTCCTCTCGACTGTGCACCACGGCACTCTTTTCAATGGCAACTTGCGCCTTGCAAATCGCTTCGTCGAATGATTTGGAGGCACCATCAAAGTCACCTTGCTTCAGAAGCGCCCGACCATGTCGTGTTAAGAGTTTCACTTCGAGCGGTGGCCCCCATCTCTAGAGAAATGCTCTCCGTTTTTGGAAATGTGCTTAAGGCCATCACGGCAATCACAGGCCGACACTTCAAATAGACCCAATCATTAACAGTGAGGCTGCTCGTTTCGAATGGAGAACTGCTAACAAATCTCCCAATTGGATACAAGCTGGGCTTTCGGATAGCATTCTAATACCATGGTATAATGGCGAATTGAAGTCCCGTAGTCACCTTTCATGTAGCACCTTTCATGAAGCACCTTTCATGAAGCACCTTTCATGTAGCATCGACGAGCGTCTTCCTTGATTGCCGCAATGGAATTCTTCATCTCCATTCTTGCGACCGTGTCACGATGCCCCTCTGTTGTGGAACTGCACCCGACGGTTGATTGTTGCGCCGAACTCCGTTGCCCTCGAGGAACGTGTTGTTGCCGTAGAGGTGCGTGCAAGACTGCCCCGACGGTTGATTGTTGCGCTGTGTTAAACCGACCCCGCTGCCTCGCAGCTCCAGGGTCCGATCGCCAATCAACACGAAACGCCAACAACAACACGCAACAATCCAACACGCACAAAAAACAAATACGAACGAAATACGATTGACCATGATGATGTGTGATTGTGATTACTGTTACGAAAAGATGATCAGCTCCGAATGGGCTCTGTTAGTTGCTCCTTTTGTGGTTCTCATACTGTGTTACGGTGTCGCTGATGTCCTCGATGAGGCGAAACTTATCGTCCAACACCTGCTTCGGGTCATTTTCAGCAAGAAAAGTCGTACTACAAGTAGCGAAACTGCGGAGCTTCGACACGAACATGCGGAGCTTCGACAGCTTCGACACGACAAAGCTCAGCTTCAACAACAGCTGGCCATTGCCGAAGCTAAGCAACAAAAAGAAATTGCAGCGAAGGATGGAGCCTACAAGAAGCTTCGTCGCGAGAATGCGGCGCTTCGAGTGAGGAAAGTGCGGTCTGGCCGAAAGCTTCGACGCGAAAATGCTCAGCTTCAACAACAGCTTGCTGTTGCCGAAGCAAAGCTTGCTGCGAAGCAACGCGAGAATGGTCGCCACGAGGATGGAGAGATCGAGATTCGCGATCGCGAGGAGGAGGTCGACGTCGACACTGTTGCTGTTCTGCCTTGCGAGTTCGACGCTGACTTGGACTTCCCTCCTCTCGCACTCGCAGACGATCTCGAGGACGACGAGGAGACCCCTCTAGTTCCAGTGGACCGTCCTGAGCCTGAACCCGCGCTCATCCCCGACAACGACGACGAAATCACTTTGGGGCACGACTCACCCCCTCGAAAGTCCACCCCTCCTTCCCCCTACCCCACCCCCACTGAAAAAGATACCTCGCCTCAGATGGATGAGAATGCCCCCCAGAGCGTGATCGAGAGTTCCGCCGGCCCCGAGAACACCCCACATTTGGGCAGAATCCTTACTGTTGCCTACTCCAAAAAGGCACGCCGAATGGTTCACGTTCGACGATCCGCTCGTCTTTTGTCAGCGGGTACGGGTAAAAAATAGAAAAACAGAAAAATAACATGTCGGTTGTCGGTTGCCAGTGGTACGTGCGCACGTTCGTGTCGGTTATGAATCTTTCCATACTCTCACTCTACCCCTTCTTCTGTTTCTAGCGATTGCAAAATTCTACTCCTACTCCTACATCAGCTGAGTCTAGCTCGAGTCCTTGTCGGAGATGTCCTTGTTGGTTTGTTGGTTTGTTGGTGTGTTGGTTGTCGGTGTGTTGGTTGTCGGTGTTATCACAAAACCCTGGTGGCACGAGGACTTTGTCCTTGTGTCATCAGGTATGGCATGGAGACTTCGGTCTCTGTGCCATTTGGGAAGAGTGCCATAGTTGCCCCTGGAGAATCCATTGATTCCTCCAGGCTTCCCAAATTTCACAAAATCCTGGTGGCACGAGGACTTTGTCCTTGTGTCACCAGGTATGGCATGGAGACTTCGGTCTCTGTGCCATCCCAAAATCCTGGTGGCACGAGGACTTTGTCCTTGTGTCACCAGGTATGGCATGGAGACTTCGGTCTCTGTGCCATTCGGGAAGAGTGCCATAGTTGCCCCTGGAGAATCCATTGATTCCTCCGCTTCCCTACCCGCTGTATTTAAGTGTTGGGTTGATCGATAACGAGTGGATTAGTGTTTCGGCTAAAATGTTTCTATATAACATGTAGTGGTAACAATAGCAAGTGGAACATTTGAACATGCACGACAACATTGCTGACTAGTGATTCCTAGGAGTAGTCGACAATCAGAGAGGATAAATGGTAATTGCTGTTTAAGTGGCTGAAGCTACTTCATGCGCTTCTTTGTGAGCTTTCTTGCCTTTCCTACACCAGAGCGACCCTTCTTTTTCCGGAAACTTGATGGTCCAAATCCATCATCCTATTCGTAGTCGATCTCCCTTGGCGTATTGTCCCTTTCTTATCTTTCTCTCTTTTTCAAAACACCACCACCCTCAACTACGCTCTTTAGCACCTTCATACTTGGTTCTCGTTCATTCTGCGAAACCTTCTTATTTCCAGTGGCACTCTTGTATTTTGGTTTCTTCCGATTGGACAACACATCTTTTTGCGCTATGGTTCATCCTCTCTCATTGTGTCAAATCGCTCCATATGCAGTCGATCGTTGAGTGACCCAGAGAGGAGAAACCGTGGAATCCTTGCCACGCTTCCTGGATGATATATCGGTCTACTCTTTTTTGTCGCCTGCAAGTCTACTGGGACGCCAGGTATGTGGACGGTGGAACCATTGTCACGATCCATGGGTATTTGATTTCATGGAGCGACAAGTGGTGCCGCTTGCCAAGACTCTTGCACGTTCCGGATTGCGCATACCTTGTTCTGTGTGTTTCTCCATTCGGACACGCTTTTCGCTTCGCGCTGCCGTTCCCATGGATCTGCATGAGAGGGATCCTCCTTGTTTTTGACCTCCACATAATTTGGCCATTCGTTGCTGTCGTCGTTTGCTGTTTGATATCCTCCATGACGGAACATTCATGTTCCAGTGGCTTTGTCCCATACCGTTCGCGAGCGCTTGTTCTTTGGCAATGGAATTCCTCTCTCCCCCGCGCAAACGTTTCCCATTTCGTCTTGTTCTTTGCTTCTGGAGGAGGCTGGAATGACCACGTACGTTGCGTGAGAGAGTCGGACACACTGGATCAGAAGACTGTCGTCCAACCACACGTTCGACAACTTACCAGCTGAGCACACGAGGAACTCGACCATCGTCTGGTAGAGGCAGACGCACCATTTCTCTAGTGTCACTCGTTTCTGGGGGGAATTGCCACACGACCTCTACAACACAAACTGGGCACAACCACCACCATTGGAGGCTTTTGGGAGGAAACAAGCCTCGTCGTCGACACGGGCAACGTCGAACGCTGGGGTCCACGAGATCAACGTCTTGTGTGTCCGTGGTGTTGGGCTTGGAGGAGTTTGCTGGTTTTTTTTCTGGTCGATTGACTTGAGCATATCGACGAGGTGCGCAATCATGGCCAACAACCAATTTTTCAAATCCAAACGTGCCAAAGTTTCTCCGTTGGACGACAACACGGGCTGTTGGATCTCCGTCTCGTCGACGACAGGATCCTCCTCCACGTCATGCGTTTCATTGGCTATTCCATTGTCATCGATGGAGCTGCTATCCGATTCACGTTCCTGTTTTTGTGAAGTTTCAAATGCACGGGCACTTTCTTGATCGTCCTTGACAGCAAGGCCGTCGTGGCATTCTGAACCATCAGTTTCTAATATAGTTCATCCACATTGGTTGTCACAGCAACCTTATGGGACGCCAATTCCTGTGGAGAATGAATCCGTCTTGAATAGCAATTCCTTGCACCATGATACGAGTATTCGAGATATTACACTCAAGTCCAACGAACCATGGAGGAGTCGACCAAACTGATGGAGCGAGAAAAAGATATCCGTACGTGTCTTGTCTAATAGAGTACGGGTTATTCTAGCTAGAGGAAGACCACAGAAACTACCTATACTATGTTGTCGTATCGTCGACGATGAGCTTTTGTTCGAACCTGCGCGCCCACGCGAGGCGGTCCGGTGCGCGAAATGTGTGACCAAAACTGGGTACCCTAGAGGGCATAACGTATTGTAGGTGCCCTATGGAATCGTCTCGATAAGGAGTACACCTCCGTGTGGTTGATTCACACACAAGACTCAATCTATCATGACTAGTTCTCTCTAGGCATGCGATAGGAGGCGCCATAATAGTCTCTCGAATGCCCACAAGCTACCTATTAGTCTCCTATAGTCTAAAGCCACGATGGTGTGGGATGGATTCCCCTTGTGTGTGTGTGTGTGTGTGTGATGATTGAATTCTCTGTGGTTATACTGTTACACTGTGCTGCTAGATACACTCCATGGCTGGTTCCCAGCTCCATTTGTTGGTTCCATCCCGTTTCGTTCCCCAGGGTCCGTAGTCTTTTATTTCCCAGATTGCGCCCATGTATAAGAGGGGGTGGTGTCATTTCCTCGTTGTCATCGTATTATTTATAAAGAATGATTTTAGACCAATGGCGCCTGGTCGAGGTTGTTACTGCTCGGATGTGAGGATGCATTGGAAAGACTGGACACGACGACGCGAGTTGGCAGTTCTCCGGCATCGTCTTCAATAATGACAAAGCCATGGGGAACACGGGCATGAGCCAAGGCGGCCGCCATGGCGGCGGCAGGACTTTCCATGACCACTTCAACGGAATTTTGTTGAATGACCGGAATGGGTGTATGCGGCAAGGTACTCCTTGTGTTGTTGTTGTTCTTGTTCTTGCTGTTGCGAGAACAGGTTGCCACGGAATATCCGGATTGGGGTGTGCCAGTGGGATCGCCCACGGCAAAGTATCGGCCCCATCCCAAGCGACGGAAAAAGGATGTGTTGGTGTTTGAGTTGGTAGTATTGTTGGAGTTGTTGTTGTTGTTGCTGTTGCTGGTGGCTTGGTTATTGGCCGACGTGACGTTGCGAGACGACGAGACTTTGAAGGTGGAAGGATTGCGACTACTACTGGCTTCCGGCGGACTAGTACTGTTGAGAATGGCACTGTCTCGGCCACGAGACGCACTTCGCGAGGTTCCTCGACCTCGTGAAGAAGATGCCTGACGAGACGCACTTTGGGAACGGGGACGGGTGGCAGTCTTGGCCGAAGCCGATTTGTGGTTGGACGAAGATGTTCCGTTGCGACCTCGCGAGATGCTGCGAGCATTGCGTTTCTTGGCATCGGCCCCAGCAGCAGCTGCTCCTCCTTTGAGTGCTGCGGATCGGCCTCGAGAGACACTGCGCCCTGATCGAGTCGTAGATGGTTTCTTGTTGTTGGTAGCCGTTCGTCCCCGGGAGGCACTGCGGGCTCGTGTGGGAGTTGCCGCTCGACCCGAACGTCCCCGTGAAGTGGATCGCTTCTTGGTGGTATTCTTGGGGGCCTTTTGGGTGTTGTTGTTCTTGTTCTTGTTGTGGTTGTGGTCGTCCATGGCCAAGACGACAGCTCCTGCTGCGGCGGCAGTAACCCCAACGGCCGTGGCGGCTCCCATCCCGGTAGGAGCAGCAGCCGCATCTTCCTTGTTGTGGCGGTTGTGGTTGGTGTTGGTCGGTGTCGTGGATTCCACTCCTCGTGATTTCCGACGCGACGACGGAGTCGTGGATCGTTTGGGGGTGGACGATCGGACCAGTTTGGACGGAGAAGTTCGTCCCGACCGCCGCGGCGAAGTCGTCGTTGTCTTGTCGGGTGGTCGACCGGTCCGACTCACATATTCCAGTTCTTGTTCGACTTCGTGGGCTTCATGTTGCGGTTGCGAATGGTCCTGGACGAGCAAGACAGGTTTGCTGCTTGCCGTGGTTTCTTCGGGATAGACGAGCTTGGTGTAGTACGAATTGGATTTTCGAGTGTGATGATGATTGTTTTGAATGCGGGGCGTCGACTGCGTCGTGGTGGTGGTCTTGGACTTGCGCGACGGTTGTGAACTTGGGGATCGGGTTTGCGGATAGGGCTGCTGGAGGTTCGGGTGGGTGTGGTGCGTAACGACGCGGCGACTGGGGGACGCCGTACGACCCGTGGGAGTCCGAGATCGACCATGCGATGGATGATGGTGGTTTCGATGAGAGGCTTGTTGTTGTTGTTCAGCTTGATCCAAGGTACTGACATTCCAGGCCATTGGCGAGGACGGTGAGGATGCATGCCGACTGTGATAGGGACTCTTGGATCGTCGTTGTCGTGGATCGCTGCCAGACTCGACTCCTCCACGTCGTCGCGAACCAGAAGATGCGGGCATGAGGACTTGAACGGGATCCCAGGTACTACATTCTTCCGTCAAATCTTCTTCGGCCAAGCGTTGTTGCAGGGGATGGAACCGATCTTGCAAATAGACTTCGGGATATTGATCGGCATTTGTCAAGGTATCATCAAAACTTTGATTCGAATTGGCCTGGTGCTGGTATGGTTGTTGCTGTGCGGCGGCCCATTGCGCTTGTTGCTGGGCCAATTGTTGCTGTTGCTGTTGCTGTTGTTTGTATTCCTGATACTGGTCGACCAAGTATTGATCGTCCTTTTGATAGTGTTGCACATCATAGGCCTCGTCTCGTTGCATTCGAGGCGTGTTGCGACTGGAGGATGGCGGGTGTGGTGGTTGTTGTGGTGGTTGTCGATACTCGTCCTGTTCCGCTGCTGGATGATTCAGAACGGGTGGTGCTACGGCGACGGTGGACGAGTATCGATCCATTCCACCATAGCCGGGAGGAGGAGGAGGAGCACCACCGCCAGCCTCGGGTGCTTTGTACCGAGGAGCATACCCCATGGTGGTGGTCGGGTCCGGACCCTCGTACGGCTGCTGCTGCTGGTGCGTCCTCATATGATGGTGTTGTTTCCTTGGCAACTCCCACAACGAACAAGAGATCAAAGAGTGATAGTGAAAACGAACGACGATATCAACACTCTATTAATTGGTCTTTTCCTCCTCTCGTGTTATGTTGTGTGTATGTTGTGCCAATCCGTTGTCCCATCTCTACTAGCTAGAGAGAGAATAAGATGCGTTGGACGGGAACGAGTGTGGTCTAAGTAACATCATGAGGAGTGCGCCATGGTTCGGCCGGACGTATCGACGTCGGGTTGCGAAGGTGCGCCGTGCACCTCTGTCCCATGGTCCATTCCGAATTATTGTGAGATGGAGGACGGTGGGGCAACGGATACTTAGAGGATCCCGAGGTTCCTATCTATTCCTCGTTTTGCTAACTATCCCTCTTGGCTCCGTTGGCAGAACGGAATTCCGAGTCGTTGCGACTCCCGAGAACCCTGGGCCGGCGTGCCCTCGAAAACTATGTGTGCTAGCGGTGCTATCCAAAGATTCCTCCCCCTCTATGTTGGGGAACATGGATCGATCGACCATGACACACTCGAGTGCAATGCGGTTCCATCGTTTTCATGAAGCACGGGGATCTTAACACTCACTGAATAGTACTCCATCTGGATCAAGAAGTCACCATGTCGTATGGGAGAGAGACAGAAACTCCACACAAGAGTCTACTTTACTCGCGACTTGAGATTCAAACCATGGTGATCTCTATTCTAGATTGGACGGATTTCGGTCCCGAATGCATCCTTTGAATGCTGGAGCATTCAGGGAAACGCCTCTTGGTGAGGGTCCAACACACTAGGTATAGAAATGTAATATGAATCTAGAGAGACGAAGGATCTTTAGATGGATCCGTCATCCCCGCCGTCCCCTGTAATGTGTGCGCTAGTGTTTGTGCAAATTTCTGGGAACCTTTTTTGTCGCTCTGAGAATTGGGTCGGCCGTGTGGCTGTAGTACCTAGTTCCATCTCTCGATCAAGATCACCAGTGATCCACGTTGCATGGGAAACTCCCAAGAGTCTCTTATACCCTCGACTACTACTACTCGATTCATGTCCATGGTGATGGTTGCGTTTGTCTAATACCTAGTGCGTAACCTATGCAGATTGGGTGGTTGAACGCTGCAGCTAAATGGGAAACGCCTCTTGGTGTGAGCGTCTAACGAACTATGTACGAATGTATTATGAATCTGGAGAGAAGAAGAATCTACCTAGATGGGTCCTGTATCCGTCTTCCACAGGCCGTCCCCTGGAATGTATATGCTTGTGTTGGCGTGTTTGTGCAGACTATGGAACCTTGTAGTAGATGTCGTTTGGGGAATCGGGTCGGCCCTTTTTTGGCTTTGGTGGCCAAGAAGAAGAATCTAGATGGGCCCTGGATCCGTCGGTCCGTGCCGTCCCCTGTGTGTTTTTGTCTTTCGAGTTGGGAGCCTTGACTGTCGTTGGGGAATCGGGTCGGTCGTTTTTGGCTTTCTTTTCTAGCAAGTTAGGTGGCCGAGGATACGGAAAAATCCACCACGGACGACGATTCCAAGACGACGGTTCCCGTGTAATGGTCGGAATATCGCAAAAACAAGGTTTCAATGCCCGATTCCATGCGATCTTGATGCTGCAAAAAGCTTTCAAGTTTCGACGCAGATTTCCTCGGCGGAGAGGAGGAGGAGGAGGATGGAGCATTCGTGTCGCGTGCGTCGTCTGGTTCTTTGGGTTTGGACGAATGGTCCAAGACGGTGGCGTCCCGTTCTTCAGCGACAGCGGCCGCGGTTTGTTCTCGGGGAGCCACGGCGTACTTGTCGAGTTGTACCAGCGTGTTCTTCGTCTTCTTGTTGTTCTTGTGGATCTTCTTGTCCACCAGCGAGTTTGGTGCCGAACAAGCGACTGGTTCCAACAGATTGTCTTCGTCGTCCTCCCTGTCGTGTGGAAACTCCTCTTCCAGAGTGGTATTATGGGAGGCACACACTTCCAAGACTGTACTACTAGGAGCTGCCGTGTCGGTTCCTTGTACCAACAAATCAGCCGATGACATGGGCGTCAAGAGACTCAACATTTCATTGGGAAACAAGAGAGAGGTCAAGGTGGAGGAGGACGAAAAGACACTTTGGTTGTCGTCCTTATCGTTGTGGTTGGCTGTCGGATAGCGACTGGCAATGGGAATAATGGGCAATCGTTCTCGGAACCATCGCTTCTTGGTGAGAGCGGTAGTACGGTTGTTATTGTTGTTCTTGGTATTGTTGTTCTTGGTTTTGTGGATGGGTTTCCCATTCTTGTGGTTGTTGCTAGTGTTTGGATTTGGAGTTGCTTTGTGATGGGTGGACGGGTACTTGGGCGGACGGGATGGGACAACAACCGGAGATACTGCTACTGGTGGCTCTGCCATTCGGGCAGAACCTTGTTCTAGCATGGGACTAGAGGACCGACGCATCATTGCAACACCACCCTTTTGTTTGTTGCTGCTATGATTGTGGTTCTTGGTTGGAGGAGGACCTCGTGCACTACTTGGTGATGGAAATCCTCCATATCCCGAACAAGGACATGCCGGAGAGTCCAATTCGTGGGGTTTTGGGTGGTTTCGACCTTGTTGTCGTCGCCTCGAGGATGCGCTCGTACTGCTACTGTTTCCTTCCAAAGACGATCGACGACTCGGTCGGGGCTTGTTGCTGGTGTGGCTACGAGTTCCATCGGCCGAAGAGGAGGCATAGGATGCCATGGAGGATCTTCTGTGTCTTGTTGATGGTGGTGGTGGTGGTGGTGCTGTGTTTCTCTGTGGTGCCTTGTCTTGTGCATGTTCTTGTTGTTGTTGCCGATGCATCCTAGAAGAGGAACTACACGAAGACGATCGTCGTCGTCGTGCAGGATTCTCGTGAGGCATGGCTGCTACCGGATCTTTGTGTTCTTCTGGTTGGTGGTCTTGTTGAGGATTATAAGGATAGGGGTGTCCCTCGTGTGGGGGTTCCCTTTCACGCTCCTCTTGTCGGAGAACTTTGTCCTGTCTTTGCTGGTACTGTTGATATTGTTGTTGTTCCTCCCACGACGAGGGATGTGGTGTTTCAATCATAATTACCGGTGGGGGAATGACGCCATTGTGACTGGAGCTTCGCACGGGAGGAATTCGTTCGGCTGGTTCGACAATTCTCAAGGCCCGTGGCACTCCTACTCCTGCTGCTGCTCCAAAGGATCCCTTGAAACGTCTCAGGGGAGCAGTGGGACCGTTGGGTTGCTGTTGTTGTTGTTGCTGCGCATGTTGCAGTTGTGATTTGGAGGAGACGCGCCGTTTGAGACGGTGATACTTGTTGGGAGCCTTGGGATTGCTCGCATACCAGACCGAAGGTGCATCTGCTTCCTTCTCCATTCGCAGCTTCTTGTCGTTGTCGTCGTTGCGGCTGTCGTTTTCGGTAGGAAGTATGACCACCTCGGCTGTAGTAGTACCAACAATGGTTGTGGCAGCGGTCGTGGGAGCCGTCGTCGTTGTTCGGGGAGCAGTATCCTTGGTGTTATCCTTGGTGTTATCCTTGGTGTTGGTATTGTGGGTGTTTCTCACCATTCTGTGATGGACTCAATGGTATTCTGAACTGGGAGGAGGAGGAAGAGAAGAGAATCACTCTCGTTCCTCAGCAGTCTCCTTGTTTCTTATGGACTCCTATAATATGTACATACAGCAGATAGAAAAGAGTGGCGTAGTGTCTCATTTTTCTCAATGCTGTTTCGGCTCATCCATTTCATCAGTTGAGAGCAGACAATGGTTCACGGCGCATCTAAGGTAGGATGTTGTTCGCCTATGTGTCTTTCTCAACGCGTCCTCTCGACTTGAGTAGTTAGAGGAAAATGGATGGGATGCGCACCATGGTTGCGTACCGAAAAAACGTCTCTACGTA
Source organism: Epithemia pelagica (assembly GCA_946965045.2). NCBI lineage: Eukaryota > Bacillariophyta > Bacillariophyceae > Surirellales > Surirellaceae > Epithemia > Epithemia pelagica. The sequence continues at coordinate 6,944,177 of OX337228.1, forward strand.
TCTTTGTCTTGGTGCATAGGATTCCGCTCATGCGTTGAAGCGTTACAGTGGCGCACTGGGACTTGAATGGAGCATGACCAACGTCTTTTTGGTGGTTCAACGGATGAGATGGGGGATGTCGTGTTTGCACGTTGTTTGGTGTGTCGGTGGTTTGTCTGTCTATACTGACTCGATGCGAGACCAAAGAAACAAGTCACTTTACATTATAGTAGTAGAACGACGAACCGAAGGATGATGAGTCTTTGTGGTTGCGCTGTCTAGTTTGTGAGACGAAAGGATCAAGTCTCTATACAATTAGATGCTAAAGGAGTTGTAGGAACTACGATCCGACCACGGTTTTACGCTCAACGAGTGGCTATATGGATGATTACTGATTGTTAGTCTCTCTCAAAGGGAGCGACACAAAGAGGGAATCGCCTTTCACGCATGCGTCCGAGTCCAAGGGAAAGAACGTCTCCTCTTGAACGAATGGTGGTGTATGTCTGTACTCGTATGTATACCCATTTCCCCGAGAAGTGTCGCCTGGCGTTCCAGATCCGTTGGCCTATTGACTGATAAATCGGAATTGGCGTTGAGGATCCGCTGGCTGTATTTGATAAACAACAAATCGGAAGCTGTGCGTTGAGAATCCGTCTACTTGTTCTTTGAAAGGTAACAATTCGGAAGCTCGGCGTACGTCTTACGTCGAAGTACTTCTGTCACTCCTTTTCTCACATACATAGAAAGCATTTGGTCTTTGTCGTGTACGAGCTCCATCAATCGATATGGGTAACCGTAGTGGCCCGTGCTTTTCATACCCCCACTGTTTTTTCTACAGTGATTCTAACTTCGTAGGGACACCACTACGGTCATTTTGCACTGCGTAACACCACCATGACACACTCAAGCCGGTGTGCACCTCCAACGAAAGGTGCCAGCTCTCTTGCGACCATCAAGGATGCCTAAGAATCAAGTGTACCGTGAGGGAATGGGCGGGCAGGGATGAGTTGGCTTTTTTTATGGACCGACGGCAAGATTTTGAAGTCTTCCTTATTTGGCATCCGAAACAGAGGAAGTGACCTTGAGAAGAAGACGACGACAACCGATAGAATGCATCCAGCAAGTCACCGATCATACGTCCGCATGCAGCAATCAACTCCTCGTCACTTAATAGACCGAGCACAACATTGGAAAGCCTCGACCGTTGGTGGCTCAAACGCAACAAAGCTGATTTGTCCAGACAAAACAAACGTGAACCGTGGGTGGAAGGACTGCTTCTACTGCGACAGACGATGGTGGTGCCGGTGGTGCGGCTGATTCCCACAGCACAATTTGAGTGGAAGAAGGAGGGGATGCCATGAAGCTGATGGGCGGTGGTCGAAGAGCCTTGCGAGTCGACAAGACTCGGCAACAACAACAACAACCCAAAACCCAAACACAACAATCAACTTCTCACTCCTCGCTGCCACCGAACGAACAACAACAACACTCGGCAACAACACTCGACAACGACACTCGGCGGCAAGACTCGGCGACAAGATGGTGTGGTCGTCCTCCTTCTTCTACCGTGCGACGAAACAATCAACTCCTCGTCTTTTCGTTGCCCTCACCCAACAAATCGAAGCCTCGTCCACTGGTGGTAACAAGCGACGACAACGACAACCACAAGCGGCTCAACTACAAATGGCGAAACAATCGACGACGATGTCACAGCTGATCGATCGAATGAACGAACGAAAGAACGAACGAATGAACGACAACAACAACACTCGGCGACAACAAAAATCCAAACACAACAATCAACTACTCACCGCCACTGATCGAACGAACGAACGAACGAATGAACAAACAACAACAAAAACAACACTCGGCAACAACAACAACAACAACAACAACAACAACCCCCACGCAACAATCAACTATTCGCTGTCACCGAACCCTCTGCCCGAGACTGTGCCCTTCAACAACAGCAAGCGGTGACAGCGACAAGCGACGACAACGGCATGCGACAAGACAGCAAGCGGCAACAACGACAAGCGGCGACAACGACAAGCGACGACAGCGACATCCGACGACAATGACATACTCAACAATCAACTGCTCGTTTCGGCCAAACGGCAAAACATTCGGCGACCACGGCACGGCAACAGCACCATACTCAACACCGAAACGATTGCCTATTGTACGACCTACGACACAGAGAAGCATGTACTAAGCTAGATAGATGTTCTGTACTAGTAGCTGTTTATATGCATACTCGTAGAGGAGGCGGGTTGATCATTGTGCTAGCGCCGCCTCACCATGGTGATGGTGTGGGTGCAGTTGGTGAGAAGAATCTCGCAACAAAATGTGCAAGAGCATGAGGGCAATTCATTTTACTTTAGGAAAATGTATGGTGTAGTGAATCTTGTAGGGCCGGAAGTTCAACCGAGTATCGGAAACGTGAAGCACGGGCCACTACGGTTACCCATATCGATTGATGGAGCTCGTACGAGTACGAAAACATAATACATCCGTTGGTTTCATGTGCATGGCGCAGATTTCCGAATGGCGCACCGCTTGTGGAACGAGTGGGGTTACCGAACACAATAGCGACGCACATCCGAAACTTCCAGGGCCTCTCATTCATCAAACCAGTGACAATGAACATGTGGTTTCGTCGTCGCCAGACAACGACGATTCACCTCGAGCCTCAACAACCGTGTCGAATGCTGCGAGTGCACCACTGCCACAAGTACTATCGCTGTCTTTGGATAGTGCAGCGTTGGATGACATGTTTGGTATTCCAAGCCAAGCCGACCATCTGCAGACAGTCCGTCGCAAGATGACGACGAACAATCACACGACAAAGAGAACATGGAAATATAAGATCGTTATATGTGGCAACCAGTGCTAAGCTAAAGGCGACAAGCTAGCTCCTCTTCTCGCCTACCTGAAGCAACAAGGTAAGTTCCTGTTTGAAACAATGAACCAATGCCACTGGTCTCGTATTCTCATGTTCTCTCTCTTGCGCAGACTCTGTCATTCCCACGGAGTACCTGGTGGACGTTGATTCAGCGATCAGGGATGGTTGAATCAATGCCTGTTTTGCGATGAAAAAACAAAGGCAGTGGTGTGGCGCGACGACGACTGGGCATTCAATCCGAAATTGAACGAAACCCCGTCGAACAATGCAAGCGCGTCGACATTGACTGGGTAGACGTCAATTGGAAGGAAATTGGCTTTGAAGACTAACAACGACAACAAGAAGAAGAAGAAAGGTACAAGGATCGCCAATTGGTGGAGGAGGAGTGTCAAGACGACGCACATATGTAATGCTCGTATCCACCGCCGACGAGGACGAGGATTGTTGATCTCTCGACGACAAAATCCTCACAACGACAAGGAGGATGATGTTGACTACGATGATGATGATGAATCTTGTTCGTCCTGGAGCACGGCATGGTCCAGTTGCCATAGTTCCAACAATGGCAAGACGAATCATAACGACCGTCACAAGAACAGTCTGTTGGATACCGCCACCACCGGTCCTCCCAAAACCATATCGGAATCCTCGTCGTCGTCGTCCTCCTTGTTGTCACTTTCTCGATTGCGACCCTTGAAGACCAACAATCCTAGCGGCAGCAACAAGAACAAAACCAAGGACGCAACGACCATTGCCCAGTCCAATCGTTCCAGTGCGACTTGTACAACGTGGAGTAAAAAGGAGCCTCGCAAGAAGAACAAGGCCCATCGTACTCGATCCGAACAGCCCACGCAAACGAAACTGAAAACGAAAAAGAACCAAAAGAAGGGCCCCGAAACTGGTGACGGTTTGGACGATTTGTCATCGTCCACCTTGCAAAGCACTGGCAGCAGTAGTACTAGCAGCATCCATCACCATGGAAGCCAACAACGTCGTGTCGTTTCGTTTGACCCCTACGTGACCCTGATTCCAACTGCCACCATCGACAAGAACGACGATTCTACCACGAATACTTCTACGACAGCTTCGGCAGAATCCGTCTTGTGGTATACGACGGCCGAATGCAATACCATGAAATACAACCATTCGGTCCAAGCCTATGAAAAGGTTCGCAAATTGGTCTGGATGGAATATGGACAGGGCGCTGCCCTTCTGGATCCATCCTCCTATCCCAGTGTCTTGTTGCAAGTGTACCAATGTGCCGTGCAGGGACAAAACTCGAAACAAAAGACTGGAAGCACCACCACGACCACCAGTGACAAGGACGACCAGAAATCACACCCAGCCAAGGAGACCGACAATTGTGAGGACGACAAAGAAGAAGAAGCGATCGTGGAGTTGGATCCTCGGTTACTGGATGAATTTCGAATGCATTTGCAATCGACACTCCCTCGCACTGGATTGGTCCAACGATTGGCGCTTTCCTTGGCGGCAGTCCTTGTCCGAGAAAGACAAGCCAAAAGGGCGTTGGTGTCGTGATTGTGGATGGAAGGGTGAACGTGTCCTTCTCTTTTGTTGTTGTTGTTGCTGCTGCCACCCCCGGAATGAATCATTCTCCAACACTTGTTGTCGCGTTGTTCCACAAGTATTCGGCTGTAGGATGGATCATGGACGACTGCCAGCCCACCCAACACAGCAGCAACAGGAACATCTGCCCCATTCGCCATAGCATTGGCCCACATGCAACTCACGGTCAAACGTCAAGATCCTCTCTTTTCCAACAGCATCATCAATGAAAACACTTTGAAACAGGCATTGGATGAAGGAATGAAACTACCAGGAATCTTGACCAAAGCGTGGGGATCAGCAGTCTCCTCGCTTCAACCCAAATCAAGAGGAGGAACAAATGATGGTATTGCCGAACGAAACCAGCAGCAGCAAACCCAATCCATGGTATTGATACCCAACAGAAGCCGTACTAATAATGATGAAGAGGAGGAGGATGTGGAAGGCCACCCAGACGATGTCTCGTGCCTTTCCGAAGACTACGATGAAGAATCGGTCCAACACTTGGCGCAATTGAAACAAGTCTTTGTCAGTGATTTGTATTTTTTGGTCTTGAGTACGGCGGAATGGATGGGCTGTGAGACACAGACACCACCGGAATGGAGGGTGGCCGAACCGGACAATCATACCATTAAAACACCCGTCAATCAAGACTTTTTTGAATTTGCCTTGGCCGATTATGTGCAAACCATGTGCATTTCGGCGATTGATGGTGGAACCGGCACTGCCCGAAAACGACAATCGATCAACCGCAAGACACTCCGCCTCACAGCAGGGGATAGTTCTGTGGACGGCAACAACAACAAGAGCCAGTCGGACACCAAAGAACCAAGCAAAGTCTCCCCTTCCAAGATCACAAAGAAGAACAAGAAGAGCATCAAGACGAGAGGTGCTGTCCTCCAAAACGAAAAGGACAACCACGTGAAGGATGCTGTCTCTGGCAAAACCCCATCGTCCTTCTTTTCCGTATCCAGCGCAGACCCTCAAGAAGAACGAGAACCATTGGCTTCGTCCTCCCGTTCTGCGCAACAGCAGGATCGACTGGCAAGTTTTCGACAACGCGTCCTGTCCAAACCCGACGAGGCTTCGTTTGTTTCTTCGTCTTCGTCGTCTCGAAAAACAGTCGAGACCAATGCCAGCGCAAGTGTCCGAGAGTCTTCATTGCCATCCCCCAGTACTCGTACCGTCGAATCCTCGTCTCCCTTTCCTCCTCCTTCCGAGTCCAACCAGGGAGATGGCAGTCTTGTTCTAGAGGGTCGGAACCAAGGACGATCCCGCACATGGTCGTTTGCTCCAACGCCTCCTGCGCATCCCTATGCGGTTCCGGCTGCTCCACCTCCTCAGGGATGGAGGGTGGAGGAGTACGGACGTGATTATACGATCATTTCGTCGTCCAATTCCATGGTATCGCTGCAAGAATTGGAACAGCATCGAAATCAACAAAAGAATCACCACAACAAGTCGTCCTTTCGAGGACCAAAGCGACGACCAGGACCACAACGACGCTCCATGGTGCGATCCCACACCCACACTGGAGTTTCTGCCATGTACCGACGATAATGATCACACAACAAATAAAAAGGTGAGGGAGATCGCAACCACAACCACCAGGGGATATAGTAGAGATACACGCAGTGCAAGAATGTGATGCACATCCTACAAACAAGAAAGAGGGAAACATTGTGTGTCTGTGGCATACGATATAGTAGTGGCGTTTCCAGTTTAATAGGTACGACAAGAGTCATATTCCAATGGATAGGTTTCTCAAAAACTGGGAATTTTCTCGACCATTGCAGGGGACGCCTCCGTTTTTTCAGTCTCGGCCGATCCATGCCTGTTGACCCGATCGACCACTGTCGATTTGGCAGACTCAGGACGATAAATTCGTCCATCGATTGGTGTCCCTCCAAACACAGTGTGGAAGTGCGATTCCGCTTTTCTGCGATTCTTAATTTCTGCACTTCCGCGAATCGAAAATGGTGATGTTATTCGGAAGCTACAGGATGCGATCTGATAGCATTTTAGATTGCGATTTTTCGAACACTGCGATTTCGCAAGTCGGAAGCAGAAGATGTCAGTCAATGTCGGTAATTCGACGTACATGTAGGTACAATAAATCGAAAGTGTAGGTAGCACTATGTACTATTAAGGAAAATGTAGCTGTATGTCGGTCGAGTGTTTCAAGATGTAGGTATTCACCCACAAAACTCAGCTCACTGTCGGTTTCTCGACCTACATCTATCGCGCTGGATGGAATTTGATATCGCATCAATAGCGATTGGAATGTAATCGCATATGTCCTGCAAAATGGGAGCATCGGCGAAAGCGCGTTCCAAAAAGCATGGCGATACTGCTACCGCAAAGTAGCGGAGCGAATCGAAGTTCGGTCGGGGGCTCGATCGCATTTCCGTTTGCCGTGTCCCCAAAGAACCTCGTTTGACTGGATCTATATACGCCGACACAATGTACGAAGACCTCTTGGAGTGCGACACACGGGCGGGCGGCGCCACCCACAGCGATGCGTCCTATCCAATCTACAGACAAGAGAGCGGCAACCGTAGAGGGAGGGATTCGGGTTGGTTTGGACCAGACAGGGAACTGTGCACTTTCTCCTCGTTCGGCCATGGGCGCAAGCATGTATGTATCACATACTGATAAAGTACGATCCGTTTTGCTGAATTGGATGATATTAGACGGGTAGGTACTCTGGAAGTGGCTGGAGAGATTCTTCCAACCGAGACATCGCGATTCGCGATGAAGAGAGGATGAAGGTGTTCGACTGTGTTGTGGCAAGCCGCTGTGGATGCAGTTCGGTCGGCGTGCACGTCAGCCGCACAAATGCCAACAGCATGATGGGTGGGAGTGCGATGGTAATATTCATTCGCCAAACGGAATGCATATTCCGTTGATTAAATCTACTTAGACTTGATGGCACGATCCGTGACCGTCGCGAGCTTGGTTTGGGGGACTGTAAAATGTATGTAACCAAGTGGCTCGTCTATGTATCATTCCGTTGTGCCCTGACGGGGGACCCAATCAACGGATCAACCGATGAGGCCATCACATTTTTATTTCGTCGCTTTTGGCCTTGGTTGTCGTCGTCGGTCAAGTCTTTTGGAATATTGAACCTCTCGGTCTGGATTCCGACATTCTCCTCTTTCCCTTGTTCTAAATTGTATCTGTTTTCAGTTTCAAACGCTGGCAAGCAACAATGCTACGTGGAGAATCATAACAACAACCAGTACACGAGGTTTCGTTTGCACGCAAGCAACCAACAAAACAGCGCAACTAGAGATACTAGATACTACAAAATGGTTCGTGAACGCAAACATGTTCAAATGGTCAAGGGTTCGCTGTCTCCCACACGACTTCGCAAGCCCATTCAAATGATGACCAAAACAAGTGTCATCAAGATGGAATCTTCACCAGGCAAACAAGGTCCGGATGCTGCTTTGCCAAACAACAACAACAACAAGGACCACAACAACAACAACAACACGACAAAGGACCAGCAGGAACTGGCCGAAACAAGTTCGATTCCTTCCTCGCATCCCTCGGTTTCCGTATCCTCGTGTTCCGGAACCACCTTGTCTGGTTCTTCATCCTCTGTTTCGTTTCATGCGACTGCGGCTACCGCTGGCACCACCAATCTACGAACGACCATGCCGGGAGCGACCGTCGTGGGAGCCTCCCAGCGGCCTTTGGAAACCACAGCACGCTTGCGTCAAAAGATTATTCAAAAACATGCCGCCCAACAACGCCATGGTCCTTCTTTTCACAACAAGAACAACAAGAAGAAGCATATCCAGCAGCAGCAACAACAACAACAACAACGACAAGACCGAGACCCGGATTCTCAAGGACCATCACTCGCAGCAGCAACAGCAGCAGCAACAACAACAGCGTCTCGTGTGGTTGCCTCCTCCTCCTCCGCCAAGTTTCCGCCTCGCGCTTCGAGTAGTACTACGAATGCCATTCGACAAAAGTTGGGTTCGCCACTGGGGCGGCAACGAATGAACCAACCACAAACAGAACAGCACGAAGAGCAAGAACAAGAACTGGTCGAGTCCTACAAGGGTATTACTACTGATAAGAATTACGATCATGCGGACAACAAGGACCCTCGCAAAGAAACAGACATGGAGAACGACGACGACGATGACGACGAGGATGATCCCTGGGTGCGTCACCACGAGGATGATTTAACGGCCGCCGATGCCGCCACGGTCGTGACGGGTTGGGATTCGATTCGATCCAAATTAGTGGCCCAACAACAACAACAACAAACGCAAACACCACAGGCACAACCACACCGTCCCGAGACGACTGGTTCTTCTGCTTCTTCTAGTAGCAGGAGTGGTACGACAACAAGTCGTAGCAGCAAGCCCTCATCGTCACCAAAACCGCATCCTCCTGCTCCTTTGGTACCGCCCCAGCAATCGCCACAAACACGTATGTCCATCCGCGGCCTCCCTGGAGGTGCTCCTCTTTCTCCTACGGTGGTCGACAGCCAGAAGAACAACACCAACACTCCCCATACTACTCCCCAAAAGAACCGACCAACTCCATCAGTACTTTGGACTGTTTCGTCGTCATCGTCGTCCTGTTCCTTGGAGGCCTTTTTGGTGGATAGTGCGACCGTCCTTTCCCAGGAGGGAAAACCACAAGAAAAAGAAGAACCGCAAGAAAACGAAAAAAAAGAACGACAACAACACGAAATAGAAGAACCAGAAGCAGCCGCCACTGGACCCGCATGCTCCGTCCTGTCACCCTTGACGACACCCACAGCCCTGGCCAGCGTGGTAGATGGTACAACTCATACAAGACAGCCAATGAACAACCAGCACCCGAACCACACGGCGGCACAAGTGGAATCGTCCGTGCCGAATGACCGTCCTCCACAAGAAGGACGCGACGACGACGACGAAGACTCGATCCTCCGACTGAGCCACCACCAAGACTTTCTTCCTCCCCAACCGGACCAGGACGAGTATTCGACTTCGTATATTTTGGATCCCTTGAATTCCCTCTTGGAGGAGGATGACCATGAATCCAAGGACCCGACAGTTGCAGTGCTTCGGCCACCGTCTCAAGCTGCATCGCTCGTGCAAGAAGCAGCAGCAGCAGTCGATCAACGAGAGGATGCCAAGAATGGACCGTACCAAAATGACAGTTATCCTCGCGATGGGTCCCATCTTCCCCAGGAATTGTATGCCCAAGTCTCGGATCCCAGTGCTCACATTCTCGCTGTGGCGCAAAAAATGTATCGTCTCAACCGCAATCAAGTTCCCGCCGCCATACCACCACCAGCAGAACAGCATCATCCGTTCCACGTCATTGGCATTCCCCATACCATTCAGGATCCATCAGAGAATCGTGAACCGCCAGAGGCACTCTCCGAACCAAAAGGACCACTGGATCCTTCCAGTACTAATAAGCACCAAACTAGACGACGAAGAAGAAAAGCCACCAGCATGAAAAGAGGCGAACACTCGTTGATATCCTCCTCCTCGGAACCGTCGGCCTCTCTCCAAAGGACGACGGACCACCACCATTCCAGTGCGGATCCAGCAACACGTCCCAAACACAGCAACAACAACAACAAGGCCAAAACGGCTCGCAGTACTTCTACGAGTCGATGGGATCCCGAGAGCCTGGTCGGCAAAGTCATTGGAGGAACCTTGTACCATGATCCGACGAGTCCCTTTGCTGTCAAACCCAAAGACAGTGACGAAGAGGATGAAACCAATAGTGAATGGACACCCCTATTGATTCGACCTGCTGGTGTGGCAACGACTACTACCGACAAAGGACATGCCTCTGCCCATGCGGCAGATCCGTCTCTACTAGCAAAAGATGGCACGGTACCACTCTCTTCTGCGCCCCAGCAACAAGAACAAGATCAACATCCATCCGAATGGCTACAACCAGAAGGACGAAGTCGATCGCTGCCAACCATTCGTTTGTGTGGACCCGGTCGACGTCGTCCCACTTCCTTTCGATCTTCCGCGACAACGACAGATGCTGCCATGGCGCACTACCATACAGGAAAGCATTATCCCGTACACGAGACTCATCCAAAGTCCAATAAGAATCCACCCAAGGAAAACACCCTGAAACGAGAGGAACCGGCACGTACGGCCAAAGAGAATCCTTCTGTGGAACGAAGCGTTCATCATGGAGGATATCAAACAGTGTCGGAATCCTCCATGGAAGAGGGAAAAGCGTCGGAGGATGATGGTTCCCATCATGGTCTATTGGTAGACTCGGTAGATACAGAGAGCAAGTCTTATCTTGTGCTCAAAGATGGTTCCTATCGGCACTTTATGATTTCCAGCCTTCTTTCCAATTGGCTAATGGGGAGAAAAACCTCAACGAGACTAGTGTCAGAGCCATTGGTAGGAGTGGAACAATCGCAACAAGCAAAAGAATTTCACGATCACAAAAGTGAATCAGAGGATCGCTTGCTACAGTCCATGTCCTATGGTGGTGCGTACAATCCTTCCACAACGAGGCAAAAACCGACCCATTCTCCTGGCGTATTTCGCAATGCTCCCACCATGAACCGGGATAACACGGTAGAAGCAAAGGAAGGTATCAAAAGAGAAGGAAAAGAAGCGAGCCACGACCAAAACCATACGGTCTCGGCCGAAGTGGAGGAACCAGAGCTGCAAAATGACGATCCCACTGTAGATCCAATATTGATCATTGGCACCGCTCCAAATAGAAAGGACAAGGCTGCAAAAAGTCGCAATCATCTCAATCAGGCTCAATCGCGTCTATTTCAGGGGTTACTGCGAGTACGGAGCTCGAACAATGGTCGCCGTCGCGATACTACTGCAACGAATCCAGAGGACATTCAACAGGATGACGATCTGGTGATATTGAATCCATGCACCGCAGTAGACTCTCGTCGTCTTCTGGAAATCGAGAGATATGAGCCACAGCACGATCCCCCGCGAGCAGCATACGACCTCGATTCTTCCGCCTCTTTGGTGGTACTGCCTCGACGATCTCGATCTCTCCCCCTAGTAGGCCAGAAAACAAGAAACACGGCGAATATCGACACCAGCGGTTCACTCGAGGAAGCAGCCGACTTGGCAGTCAATACAGCTGTTCTTTCTTCCCTCTCCGTATCTACCGTAGTATCTTCCATTGGATCCATGTCTCGAAACCTACCGAACCAGCGACAGGCTCCGACAAGTACCAAGAATCTTTCGCTCAAGTCTCTATGGCAACGTCGTCTGAATAAGACTGCCAATCCTTCTCAAAATGGCATGAGGGATGAACCAACGCGATCGACGACCCGCCGCATGGGTCCACGTGCTCGTTCTTCGTGGAAGAAACCCGTTTCCAAGAATGGTATTGGTCTACGATTGTGGCGCCCCCGGAATTCGGGTGACAACATGGCCAATCATGGTCGTCGGGGTCAGGACAAGAACAAGCAGGATGGCGACGACGACGACATGTTGGATCATGAAATTGTGCTCCATCTTGTCAACGTGGACGACAAGGATTCTGCGCATCATGGCCAGGAAAAGGGTCGACAAGACGGAAGCAATGGTACTGGAAGTATGACCCCAATACAGCCCGCCGGATGCATGGTACCCTCATTGGTGGACCACCACGCGTTTATCAAGTCTACTACTACGGCTGCCGAAGCTGCGGCCGCTGCCTGGTCCAAAAGTATTGCTTCGCATCCGTGGGTTGGTTTCTGTCAACCCATGGAGGGGGACGATGATCTGAATAAAGGCTTTCACCACAAGCAACTCAAAGTCCTGGATTCTTGCAAGGCTCTTGAGCACTGGAAGGAACAGCAACAGCATCAATCCTTTAAATCATCGACCATTCGAAAAAATGTATCCTTTAATCTCAATGCTAATGCTACCTACGAAACGGAGAACAACAACGGTGACCACGAGGATCGATCCGTGGTGGTGGAGAATGGAGGAGGAGGCTGCTGGGTGGGACCAGACAATGGTTGGTGGGCCCAACAGCTTGTTGGATATGCTGTCATGGCCCGTGCTCCATTACTCTTCCTACTGAGTGCCACTTCGGTCCTGCCCAACAAATCCAGCCATCGGGACCACGACGACGACGATGACGATGAGGATTCCGAAGATGCTGCATCGGAGAAGGAGGACGAGGAATCGAGTCAAGACGAAAAGGAACAACAAGAAGAAAAAGATCCGGAAGAGGAGGAGGAAGACGACGAAGACGCTTCTGCAACATCTCCCGAATATTTTGGACAAGAATGGAACGCTGGTGTTACTGCGGCCTGTACCAAGCACCCTTCCTCCAGTCAAGACGATCTCATCCTGGCAGCGCCGTGTACAATACCGAGACTGCGGCAGCCAAGGCAACACCCAAACAGAGGTGACCGCCGCCATCGGGTCGTGACACCTCCTTCTTCTTCTTCTCAGCACCAGGTCACATTGTCTTCTCGAGAAAGTCCCTTTTCGCAGGAGAGTAGTGCCGTAGCATCCCGCGAATCGCCCTTTCGATTTCCGTCCACATCGGCCAGTACGACCATGGAATAGCTAGCTAGTAAGATTCACACACACACACACAAGACACATTTACATTCATAACTTGCAACCATGTATGCACAACAGAACTTTTTAATTTTCGCTCCCTGCTTCAAAACTAGATCTCTCGCCCAATATATACTTCTCGTTCGGAAGCTTCATCTTGGCTTGTAATGTTTACCAGTGCTCCTGTACCATTTGGACTGCCATGGATGGTTTCGGTTGTCGCCATGGTCTTGTGCCCAGTCGTTATCCTACGCATCCGCTTTTGCACCATAGAGAATGAGGTTGCACGTCACTCGATCGTTCCTCCCATGTTGCTCCCTCGTGCCAAGAATGATTGTGCTTCGAATGATAGACACTACACTAGTAGGCGTGAGCGGCTTTGGCCTCGTTCTGATTGGGGTAGAGAACAAGTTCGTGTTACGCGCAAGAGGTCAACGAGTAGAATGGATGCCATGGGCTTCTCTATGAAAGGTCGCTCTTGTGTGTGTGTGTGTCAATGGTGTTTCTAGTTTATGACGCGGCGCATCGTTGTTTCGTCCAACATGTTCGTTCCATTGACCAGGCATTGTGTGTGATCGTATAGTAGTGTACATCTAGATGGAGTATCGGTAGTCCAGGAGGATACCAAGCGTCGTCTCTTCCTGTGCGAATCCACCGAGACAGCTTCCCATTCGGTTCAACAAGAGAGAACGAGCGAGAAGAGCAATCGTAGGTCGTCCAAATTACCATCCATCATCGGCTTCTTCCGCAATTCGCTTCTTTTCTTCTTCGGAGAGTTCGAGTTCGTTTTGTAGGACAGCTTCGGCCTCGGTTTTTCCCGTTTCGGCCGTGGTTTCTTTGAGGGCTTGTTCCAATTGCGCCGTGAGCGATCCCAAATCACTGACACTGGAAACTTCGACATCTTCCATCAATCCACCCGTGATACGGGTACTCATGGAATCGGACAAACCACTGCCTCGTACCTTGGCCCGTTCTCCTTGTTGTTCCGTAAAGGCCACCAATCCAATGCCGGCCACCAAGCCAGCAATGGCCACACCCGCTCCTTGAATCATGGCATCGTCCACCATTTGCAAACGACTCGTACTACTACTCCAAGTCGATGGTCGTGTAGTTGTTGTTGTTGTTGTTGTTGTTGTTGTTGTTGTAAAAGATGTCGACTGCCGTGTCAGTGCCACAGCTTGCTGCGTTGTGGTTCGACCGACAAAGGCATAGGCAGCTTCCGTGGTACCGACCATGGACAGTGCCCAAAGGCTCACAAGAACAGCAATCTTGGAAAAGGAAGAATCGACCATGGTCAAACCGAGCTTGGACAACAGAGTGGCAGCAGACGAAGAAGATGTTATATGGAATGAACTGTTACAAGTGGTAAGTGGTAGCCGTCGAGAGTCCAGCGTCGAGATGACGACAATGGGAAGCGAAGGACGAGATGAATGACAAAGCATGTCGTACGTGTTGCACTTGGGTGGAGCGATTGCATCAGCTTGTTGTGGACGCAGTTAAGTCGCTGTAACAGAGTGAATGGGCTTCCTTTGCTACCCTTGATTTGTTCCTCTATCTAGTCCTCTAGCTAATCTACCCTGTCGGTAGTCTCGGGAAGTGTCAGGAATGGTTGACGTTTTGCATTTCTTGGATAGAATTTTAGGATCGGTTCAGGTTGGAAAAAGATCCAAAACTGGATCGTTTGTGGTTTGTGTTCTTCGTTGACGAGAAATGAGATGGACGACATGAGCCATGACACAGTCTATATTATTGTGATTCGTGGCGCTTCGTGGTACTACGTGGCGGTCTGGATTTCTCAAGAACGTAAAACGCAAATCAGAGCGATCCGACTATTAAAAAAACAGAATTTCTATGAAATATCCCGAACGCAAAGCATTTCCTCTCAATTCGCGCAATCTCCAACGAAAAATACAATCCTTATCCCTAATGTGGATACTACGGCGATTTGAACCATAGCTTCCACATGGAGCCGAAGAAGAAGACCACGTCATTTTCCATGTCGAGATTGGGAAATGCGACACGATCTTTATCGTTCCCCCCATCATGGTAGACTTCAAACTCGATCCATCTCTGGCTTCTCTCTCTTGTTGACGCAAAAGGAAAACACTTGTGGCAGCATTACAAAGAACGTTCATTGCTTGCTTCCTCCAGCACTCGTAGAAAGATTTGGAAACAACAATGAAGATCGCTGTGGTCGTGACGCATTTGCTCGTAGCGGGCATTCCCCTGGCGAGTGCCTTTACGGCCGTACCAACAACGGCTTGGTCCTCCCGAACAACCGTGGGATCCCTGTCGTCGACGACGGCACCGGAAGAAACAATCGTGGAACGCAAGGCACCGGGTGCTGGATCCATGCCGGACTGGGCCAACAGCAACAAGGGTGTGTCACCTGACGAATTTTTGGCGTCGGATATGAGCAAACCCGACTTGTCGGAAATGTGGGAATGCCCCTTGACGCGATGGGATTCCGAAAAGTAAGGCCCAACTCAAAGGAACGGAGGAATGGACCATTTGTATCATGTTTCGACCGGACCGGGGACCACCATTCTGGATGCCTGCTTGTTTCTCACTGACTCACGCGCATGTTTTTTCTTGTGCTTTCTTGGTGTGTAGCATTGACACGGTCCAGGCGCAAAAGCAAGCGCGGGACGCGGTCAAGGTTGGTTCGAGTCCCTTGGAAGTCCGGGCCACGGATGCCGACAATGCCCTGGGCGCTCAATACTTTGCCGAGAATCGAGACGCCTTGCGCGCCGACTTGTTGAAATACGGCGCTCTGTGGTTGCGAGGCTTTGATTTGCCCCAAACGGTCCGAGGATATCGGGAAATGTACGAAGCCTTGGGCCTCGATCCCTGTTTGGATCCCTTGCATTCGTCCGGACTGCGCAAGTTTGCCTCGGAACGCGATGCCCTCTATGAAGAAGTACGTTGGAGTGTCGTAGCATGGTGGTGGTGGTGTGTTGTTGTTGTGTGCCTCTATACTTGGAGGTTCTCACTTGAATGCTTGCGTTTTGGTGTTTCCTGAATGGTTTGTTGTTGGATTTGCCGTTTCTTTTTACTCTCTACCTCTCTACTAGGTGAACAAACCATCTTTGCGCGGCCACTACATTGGCTTGCATTGCGAATCGACGACCAAGCGAACGGCCGCGTACGCTGGCTTTGTGTGTTTTCAACGAGCGACGGAATCGGGCGGCCGATTCTTGATTGCCGATGGAGCGGCCATTTTGGCCGAATTGGATCCCACCTTGTTGCAAAAGTTGTACGATCAACAAATTCGCATTTCCGTCTCCAATTTGGATGTCCCACCGGCCCTGCCGCAAATGGTCAAGGATGGCTTTAAATCCGTCGTGGCGGCCGCCGTGGCGCCCAAATTTGATATGGATTTGGAAATGATGTACGAATACGATGGGACACCGGGACGATTGCAGGTACGTGGTCGGTTGTGTATGCAGGAGAAGGAGGAGTGTGTGTGTGTATATATGTGTGTTTGTGGTGGCGGTCGGTATGGTGGTTTCGGAGCCAATCTCTCACCAGCAGGATCGGGTTCCTCCTGTCTCCTCTTTATTATTACGACACACACACACACAGGCTGTCGAAAAGGCGGAATCTCCCATTAATCGTCACCCCGTGACGGGCTTGCCGGTCTGGTTCAACAATGCGCACAATCACGCTCGTAAATTGCGCGATCGCCGTCCCTGCGGTGTTCCAGAAGTGGGCATGACGGAAGTCTTTTATGCCGATACCATGGAACCGCTGAGTTTGGAGGATTGTTTGGAAATTCAACGCGCGAGTGAAAAGCACATTACGGCCGTTCCCATGGAACCCGGCGATGTCTTGTTGGTGGACAATTACCGGACCTTGCATGGTCGCGATGTCTTTCAAGGCGATCGGTTCCATGCCGTCACGTGGTTTACTTGGGATTCGGCCGACTGGCGTGGTGACGAACGACGCATTTTGGAAAAGAATGCCTTGAATCAAGCCATTAACCAAATGATGGATTGGTTGCCCAAAGACTTTGAATCGAAACAAAATTAGAAGAACATGCAACAGAACAAGGGAATGCACACACGATACACACAAGTCTCTGGCTATGTTTGTGGAGAACAAAACGAAACTCTAACTTGCATACCGTGAAACGAGGAGGAGAAGAAGAAGAAGAAGAAGAACCGAGGATCCACCACAAACACACCATATGCATGACAAGCTTTACACAATTCTCGAAACAACCACGACAACAATCAAGGAACAAAGAAAAAGGGTTGCTTGTGGATGGTCTAATTTCTTACAAATAATCTGTAGAATGCGTTCGTTAGCTATGGATGAGACCACTAGTCCAGAGGGAACTTGCCGTAGGTGGAGACGATTCGAACAGCTTAGGTCTATATGGTTTGCAAAGAGGAAGGGTTCCCTACTTCCTACATCGAACTCATCCTACTCTACTTCCATTCCAGAAGAGAGTGGATGGGTTTGATCTGTTCATTATGCACGGCACAGGGACAAGTCGAAAAGGTCTCGACGCATCATGGACCAAGGACGATTTTACCTCGTAGCCAAGGAACCAAGAGTTGACAGCAGGGCGTCGTCGTATGTGGAACGTTGAACTAAACACAAGGCATGGATTCCAACAAAAGAACACGCCTTTGGGTGGTACGTAGTTTCCAGATACAAGTAGGGTGTCTGTGGATGGATGGTAAGCTCTCCTCCTGCAAAGGATCTTTTTGTTGGTTTGGTTGGACCGTATCTTTTTCGAGTTCTCGTTTGTGTCTTGTTGGTTGAATGCTTGTGGACACCAAAAATACCTTTTTGGCAACCAACAAAGGGGCAACGCAACGAGAGCCACAACAATCAATGCTCTCTCTCCTGGAGGCAAGTTCCCATTGCCCACAAGATACCCAAAGATACCCTCAACTTTGCGCGCATCGCGCTCGAATAACTGCGACTCGCTACTTCCACCCGCAATCGGGCGATGCGAATTTCAGGCCTCGTTGCAGATGCTCTTCTGGATCGTACCGCCGAGAAGTAAGACAAGTTCTGAGTCTGCCACTGCCACGTTCCGACACACACAATACAGTGCCTCGCATACGCACATCACCACCATGTGGGTCAGAATTCAACAACCCACCAACAATACCGACGATTGAGGCGAATACAATCGACCAAAGTAGTCTCGCTGCTGCTGGAACTACGATTCATTCGTTGTTGCTGTTGTCAACGTCGTTGTTGTTGTCAGTTTCATCCACATTCTTCTATTCTGGCCACGATCGAACCGTCCATCTTTCTCTTTCTCATCCTCCTCCTTCGACTCGAGACATCCCTTTCGATTGATTGATCGACCAAACAAACAAACTTTCGATTGATTGATCGACCAAACAAACAAACGACGACAAGTGCACCAAAGAACGAAACTATACCAATCTGATGAGGAGTCCAACGTCCAGAAACCCTGCCGTCTCCAAGACCCATGCGGTTGTTTTGGTGTCGGCCATCATGGCCTGGTGTGCCAGTTTGTCGCAGGCCTTTGTGATTCCCCACTCGACGACCGCACGATCTTCGACACCATTGAAAGTGTCTCGAGAACTGGAACCACCACCCCCGACGCAACAAGAGGACGACAATGACGACAACGACATGGACCAACCAACCAAGGGCCGCAACATTCCTCGAACCTTGCGCATTAGCAATCTCTCCAAAAAACTCTCGTCGTCGTCCTCCTCCTTTGCCTCGAGCAGCAGCAGTACGACAGGATCCACAGCAACAGCACCACCCACCGTGACACCCCTGACGATTACAACGCGCGGCCGTCAGGGTGGCAATGGTGGCGATCCTCCTCCGGTCCAATTTTTGGATTTGTCTTCGTACGAATCCACCTTGATTGATTCTTGGGAACAACAAGAGGATGCCCAACGCGGCTTTGATTGGGAAATTGAAAAGCTGCGTCGCTACTTTGCTGGTTTGCGCATGAAGGACGATGGTCAATGGATTCAACACAAGAAACAAGCCACACCGTGGTTGTCCAATTACCTCGTTCAACCACCGGTCGAAGATCCGACACCACCCACGACACTTGATGTGGCCAAGGTCGTGGTGGCCAATGTCTGGACGACCGTGTCGCAAAAACCTTTTTTTGGTGGCGCCACACCGGTACCGACGGCCTTGATTCAAAAGTACGAAGGCTCCTTCTTTTCCTTTATCAAGGGCGTCTTGGGTGGCGATTTGCAAACCTTGGCCGGGGGACCGCTGTTTCTTTTGTTGAACAAGTACTTTGCCACCTATGGACCCATTTTCAATCTATCCTTGTAAGTACCTAGTCGTTCTTGTTGTGCTGGTGGTTGTGGGAGTGGAACGTGAGTGTGTGTTTCGAGGTCGAGACCTTGAATTCTCGAGTGTCATTTCTCACTCGACTGGATGTGTCTGACTGTTTGACTCCTGTGTGTTCTCTCGGCATGTGTTCGGTGGATGGAATGCAACCTGTTGGCGTTCCGTTTGTGGTCATTTTCTCCTTGATTCGTCCAACGAACGACACAGTGGTCCCAAATCCTTTCTCGTCATTTCGGACCCGGTCATGGCCAAGTCGGTCCTCAAATCTTCACCCGTTCATTATTGCAAGGGCATGTTGGCCGAAATTCTCGAACCCATTATGGGCAAGGGCCTCATTCCGGCCGATCCGCAAACGTGGAAGGTCCGACGACGGGCCATTGCCCCCGGCTTTCACAAAAAGTGGCTTCACAACATGATGAACTTGTTTGCCGATCGAGCCGACATTCTGACACACAATCTACTCCAACAAGTCGAACAAAACAGCAACAACAAGGACAAGAGTGTCGTGGTGGATATGGAAGAACGATTTTGCAGTGTCACATTGGATATTATTGGCAAGAGTATCTTCAATTACGATTTTGGCTCGGTCACCAAGGAGTCGCCCATTGTCAAGGCGGTCTACCGTGTCTTGCGCGAAGCCGAACATCGCTCCACAAGCTTTATTCCCTACTGGAATTTGCCCTACGCCGATCAATGGATGGGTGGACAAGTCGAGTTTCGTCAAGATTTGACCATGCTCAATGATATTCTGGCCAATCTCATCAATCAAGCCGTGTCGACCCGACGAGAAGCCACGATTGAAGAATTGGAACAACGGGAAAACTCGGACGATCCATCCTTGTTGCGATTCTTGGTTGATATGCGAGGAGAAGATTTGAGCTCCAACGTCTTGCGCGATGATCTCATGACCATGTTGATTGCCGGCCATGAGACGACGGCGGCCATGTTGACGTGGACGCTGTTTGAACTCTATCGAGGAGATGCTGGATTGCTACAAGAAATACAAAATGAAGTCCGAACAGTCCTCAAGGACAAGGATCGACCTGATTATGACGACTTGATTGCCATGAAAAAGTTGCGCTTTGCCCTGATTGAGTCCTTGAGATTGTATCCGGAACCTCCTGTACTGATTCGACGTGCCCGAACAGATGATACCCTACCCAAGGGCAGTTCCAAGCTCATGGAACATGCCAAGGGAATTCAACTCTTGAGAGGGACAGATATCTTTGTGTCCACCTTTAATTTGCACCGAAGTCCCGATTTGTGGGAAAATCCGCTCGAATTTGATCCAACCCGATGGGAACGACCCTTTCAGAATTCCAAGGTGACCGGTTGGGCTGGCTACGATCCCGACAAGGGTGCCATGGGTCTCTACCCCAACGAAGTATCGACCGATTTTGCCTTTTTGCCCTTTGGTGGTGGTCAACGCAAGTGTGTCGGCGATCAATTCGCCATGATGGAAGCCACGGTTACCATGTCCATGATTCTCAAAAACCTGGACTTTTCCTTTGCCATTGCACCGGAAGATGTCGGAATGAAAACCGGAGCCACGATTCACACCATGAATGGACTCCTCATGAATGTGCGGCCCGCCGATTCCAACCAGGCATCCTCATCAGCAGCGACGGAGGATGCCACTCCCACAACGACGGGTTGGTGGGAACTGCAACATTTGAAACGAGGATTCAGTGCCAGTGGACGGCCTTTTGAAGATTTGGCATCCAAAGGTAGTGGTGTTCCTCCCCGAAATGACGATGACAAGAAGGAGGATTCGACAGCGTCGGCGTGTCCAGCACACTTGTAACACAGTAGCTTGCTGGCCCTGGACATCCACCCACTGCCCGTCACGGCACCGACGGGTCCACCTGTACAGTACCACGTTCTCGACCACCATTACCAAAGCCAAACGAGCAGAACACCACCACCACCAACAACAACAACAACAACGTCCCCTTATGGACTGTAGCATTGGCAGGGGAAAACCTTTCCTGAGTAACATTTGAGTAGCTGCAGCTATCCTAGAACGAATCTTTCTCCGACTGCATTGTCATGTTTCTAGTAAGTCGTAAGTCATGTTTCTAGTAAGTCTTTAATTAGGAAGGCCATCCAAAACAAGGGGATCCGTTCACCACTTCAGATCCGGCATTGTAGCCTCTATTGTAGCAGAGGATGGCTAGCCTTTGCGAATGCGAAGGATAGCTCGGGTCGCGGATGGACTGCGAGTTCGTTAAAAACAATGAGTGAGGACCTTGTCTCTGCAAAGAGGTCTATCGGATCCCTCGAAGGGAATAACGATGCCGGCAAAGAGAGCGACGATGAAACAAGCGGCCGCCCAGAAAAGGTTGCCCGCGTCAGCGAATCTCCGGAGGATTGTTTTTGGCTTGATGACACTGACGTTTTAACGGCGATCCGAGAAATTGAGAAAATCCAACCCGCCAAACTGGAAGTGAAACACATTGTTGACTTTTACAAGCGCTTTCCAAATCACCCTATTGTACTGTCGTGTCTGGGTGATTCTATGGAGAAGGTTTGCGCTGGCATTGACCCCGAATGCATTGCTGACTTCTTGTTCCAAACAAAGAAGGGCGCACGCCGCTCACCTGTTTACCTGCGAGATGTAATCACTGCTCTTGTGGAAAGCGGAGTCGACAACACAACAGATTATAAAGGAAACTCTTCGTTTCTTCCTGTGGGGATAACGGGTGAAGATTGGGGTAATGCAATTGGGACCATTTTCTCCAAGTTTTCGAACCAAGTTTACTGTTTCCGAATGGGTAACGGCACTACAACAGTGCCCGATTTTGTTCGTCTGGCCAAGCCTTTGAAGAAGGGCCGAAAATGTACGGTCTGCGACCTCGTGCCACTACTTCGCCATTTGTGGATGAACCCATACCTTGGGGCTGGTGGGTGGACAGATGAAATGAAGGACCTACACGGTCGCTACGACAAGTTTGTGGACAGCCGTAAATGGTTGGATCGAGCTCTCGACCCAGGCTTTATCTTTGTGGAAAATCCTCCTGCTCATGCGATTCTTGCAGGTTGGATTGCCGATGTGCCTCTTCAGGCGAACCATGCTGGACCGCCAATCGCGGGTGTCACACCAAGTTGTCTAGCTGCTGCACCTGCTGCCGTGGCGGGGTTTTCCAGCTTGTTTCGTGTGGCAGATCTCGAAGAAGCGCGTGTCGCAGTCCTGAGCCTGCGCAACAGCTCTACTGCAGCTGCAATGCCTAATACTCGGTTTTTTGCAGTCAACACGCGCTTGGGTGGTTGCACTCACTACTAGAGATGGCGTACTAACAAGACATTCTGAATTGATTCAAAAATGAATAGCCTGAGAAATGATCTCGCACACCGGCTACAGGCACAACGCGAGCGGCAGGGATATATCACGCAAAGCCAAACGAACACAACAACAACATCCCCTTGTGGACTATATAGCATTGGCAGGGGAAATCATCCACGAGTAACATTTGAGTAGGAACAGATATCCTAGAAAGAACCGACTGCATTTTCATGTTTCTATGGTAAAGTCTTTCTTTGGGAAAACCATCCAGATCCAGAGAACATCAGTAGTCCATTGTAGCTGTGAGATGGTTAGCCTAAAGCGCAATACGGTGCGCTAGCTAGCTAGCTACTCCTCGATGTCTCAACTTGGTAGTATTCTAATTAGGGATAAGGAAAAACATTTTCGTTGGAGATTGCGGGAAATGGGAGGATATGCTTTACGTTCGGGATATTTCATAGAAAATCTGTTTTTGTCAATCTTCGGATCGCTCTGATTTGCGTTTTATGTTCTTGAGAAAAGATGACTGCCAGACCGCCACGTACTACCACGTATCGCCACGAATCACTTTAAAATGGCCGTTCCTTGATATTCTGCAAAAACAAAAATCGACACATGACATCACCTTTTTGTAGACAATTGCGCGACACGCCGTCCTTTGGCATTTACAAAACCAAAACCTATAACCGCACTTTTTCCCCCAAGGCCCCCAATAGTCCCCATATTCACTTTGATGATTTGAATACTACAATTATCAAAGTAAGACATTAGGAGGACGTTCCGTCTTCCTCTTCATTGAGGTTAGGGGGGCCGTTGGAGTCGAACGCGCGCCGTTCAAATCCTAAACCGTCATTTTTGTTTCTGTAGGGCCCAATGTACACTAGCAAGAAGAAAGCACTATCCCTAATGTCTGTTCAGCTTTTGCCGGCCTGCAAAAGTTGGACCCAACTTTTGCAGTCTCAAAAGCTGAAACAGCGTAGAACCCGGATTTGACGCCATATTTCCGGGTTTTTTGTGACGTGTCACGCTCCAACTTTTGTTTTTGCAGAATATCAAGGAACGGCCTCAAGTCGTCACGACAATACCACACTACAGCTCCATCTTATTTCTGAATCGGAAAACATAAACTAAAACGATGCAAATTTGGCTCTTGTTCGTAACGGATCCGATCTAAAAATTCTATCCAGAAAATGCAAAACGTCAACTATTCCTCACGATTCCCGGGACTACCATGAGGGTAGACTAGCTAGAGGAGTAGCTAGAGCAATGGAGAACGGATAGCAAAGGTCGGATACATCTGCGACACAACGTGTACCGTCAAGTTCAAGTGCATCACGCATATCAGACCAAAGTTCCGTTGGGGGAGAAGGATGCGGGACATCTCAGCTGCGAATGGTAGTCTTCAAGTAATACTCTCAGTCGCAGAGCCGGCGAAAATTCAGACAGTTCACGCGCGTCACTGATGGCACTCATGACAAGTTGCTTGACACCATTCATGCCTGTTGTTTTCGCTTTGGCCATGTCCTATTCTGTGACCAACTATACCTTGTTCGAGGTTGGAGTTGAATGAGTGTCAGCAGTCAGCGTCAGCAGTCATTGATTGATTGATTGTGTTTGTTGTACTAGTATCATCACTGAGAGTTGATTGATTGATTGACATTTTGGGTCTTCTGGAAAAGAAGCGCATAGGGTTTGGTCGGCTTCTTCCCACTTTTCGGCTTCGCACTCGTTTTCAAACAACTTGCATCCAACCGAAACAACAACAAGAGACCTACCAACCATCAAATTTCACCTCGCTTGGCGTTTTTTGGTTCGGTTCGGCTTCGTAGATCAGTCCATCACACATCGGCTTGGATCCATCAACAAGGCAATCATCATCCAGGAAGCAAGCTTCGATCGTGAGATACGGTGAAGAGCGATTCGTTTTTCGCGGAGAATGGAACAAAGAGGGGAGTCTTATCAAGAGTGATCGAGAAACACATCAAAATCAGCAGCAGCGAGTACGATTCCACCATCAATTTTGCAGTCTAGAACATTTACCACCAACACACCACACATTGTTTATACCACTTTTCCCCCTTCTCATTCTCATTTTTCGGCTCCAGAATGGGCAACCAACCATCCTCTTCCGAAGCTGCTCCTCCATCCTCCGCTTGTGATTCACACGCTGCAACAATGGACCATCAAATTAGACAGCAAGTACTTGCAACATCATCGGCGGTCGCAACCGAGGCAGTTTCGGACGGCTCCCACTCCACGACTTTGAAGCCGACCATGACACGCTCGATATCCGTCCGAGATAACACTTTGAACCAAGAAGAGAATGCTTTCAAACTCAGAGATCAAGCAGCGGCTATACCGGGTTCCTTGCCACCAACTCATGCCCATTCTGTCTCAACCAAGACACGGCATCGTCCACCACACAACTACTTGCCCCACATGGATCCCAAAGAGTCGATAGGAGGGATCCGTATGCCCTCTTTGTATCGTTCTACAGGTAATGATGCAGATTATTCCGAGAATGACCATGAGGAACGAGTCACCGTGAGTCCGCAATATGGCTTTTATGTCAATTTGACTCCAGAATCACCACAAAAGTACTATGCCGCACAACGAGGTGCCAGCCACACCAAGCACCCATCGAAATCGTCTCTCCCTGCCACGAGATTGACTACAGTGCCATCTGCCACGGAGGTGTCCTGCAGTAGCAATAGCACTGCCGAAACCAGCAGTTCCAGCTCAAACGGTGCGTCGTCTTCATCCTCGGATGCTGCTTCAGATGATGCAAGACACGTTTTCTCTCAGTCCTCCGATCCTGCATCGAGATCGCAAGTACTGGGCCCTTATCGGAACGGGAACGTTACGAGACCAGCCGGTGTTAATCCCGTCTTTCAAGGCTTGTTACAACAACATAAAACCAACCGAGCGATGGCAATTCGATCGTCGGGAGGCGGTGCTTCACCGCGGCCTACCCATTCTTCCATCAGATCACAAGAACCGAATTCTACAAGAGTAATACCACAACAACAACCGGCATCGAAAGCTCAGGAACATTCCGGTAGCCCGGAAGGACCCAACTGCTCTTTTCCCAATGCGCAATCGTCACAAGGTGACTGCGTACGATCCACCTCCGCTGCTATGTCCACCTGCTGGAAAGCACAATCCTATCCGGCTCATCCAGCACCACGCACTTGCTATGTCAATTTTCCTACTGCGCCGCTTTAGAACTCGTTCGTTCAGCAAAAACATCGTAAATGTATATAGTGAAATCTTGGGCAACCTATACGACATTGTACATCATTTTCCATCGGATGAGTGGATCTAGGCCGCCGAAAATGTGGGAAGCAAAACTATAGTGCATCTACAAATGGTTCACTCTTGGCATACAATTTCTCTGAAGTGCTACTACTCTTACGCTGGCTATCGACAGCAAAATAGGCTTTCTCACAGGTCAGGCTCCGATTTGTCCTTCGTCTCTTCACTTTCATTATCATTATTCTCCTCTTCGCTTTCGCTCGCCTCGGGCTTGGCATCCAAGTCCACTTCTTCATCTTGTTCATTCTCCTTCTTCTCCTTCAAGAGCATGGCCATGGTTTCAAAATCAGGAACACTCTCATCCAGAGCCGACTCAAACGACGATGAAGGCCATTCCTTCGGAACTGGAACACCATACTTTGTTTCTAGATTGTTCCAGAGCTTGTCTTTGTTGTGCCGATACTTATACGCCAACCATCGAGCAGTATCATGGTCACCATCTTGCGGAGAACCAGGCAAGGCGACTTGGTAATACTCCAACAGACGACTCGTGTCGCGTTTCCACACATAATCTTCCCAGTATGATTTACAAAAGAATCCACCAAAGAAAAGAATCGCAAAGGCTAGCCAACCATAGTACTCATACAGACGACCGCGTGCAGTCTTGACCGCCTGCACAACCGACTCTCGCTCACCTGGTCCCCATCCAGTCGTAAGGACACCCATCACAGCCAAACTCAATTCCAACGTCGTTTGCTCACACGCGATCTTTTTCTCTTCTTCGTCATCTTTGATTTCCCCTTCAGCCGTTTCGTGAACTTGTGTATCCAACTTCACCAAAGGTGCCAACGGGTTGCCAACCGGATGCCAGGGACCATCTCGGCTGTATTTTTGAAAGATTTGGACTGTGAAGTCCAGAGCAGCTTTTTCACGGTGAGGAATATTTCGTGACGACTCTGCGTCCTTGACTGCCTTCCAAAAGGCCTCGTCTTCTTCATGATCCTGATTGTATACAGTCTCGGCATCTTTTTCTTCGGCACCACACGATCGCCGCTTATGAACAACGCATTCCGATGCTTTGAATTCCATCGAATAAGGCCCTGCCGGTAAACGTCTATCAAAGTCGAAAATGACTTTGATTCGTTTGTCCACTGCACCAGTTCCTTCTTGGAGTTGCTGAAAGATTTTGGTCTGGTGCTTTTTTCGTTGTTCTGGAGTGTAGTATCGTGCCACGCCTGTTGCAACCGCCGCCACCGACTGAACTCGTACTGGCAAATTGTTCTTGTTGCCCCGTCCGGACCGACTACCAACACGTCCCAGGGCAACACCTCCCAACAAAGCACAACCTGTGGGGACGGCTTCCGGAGAAGCAGACAAGACAGGCACCTTTTGTAGCCAGGATGCTAGGGAAGAAGATGAGTCTTTGAGCCCTTTGGTCAAGGTCTGATGCAAGGCATCTTGTTCGGCCGAAGATCCATACGACAAAACTACCGCTGGGCCATCCGAATCAGGTGCGACGGTATCCAGAATAAGTTCCAGCTCTTGTAAGCAAGATTCTAACAAGTTGTATGGTTTGTCCTCTTGGTTTGAGACAAGTCGACTCACATTTGCCAAGACTTGATATTCTTCGTATAAACAGTAATTGGCAACCGAATCATCGTCATCTTCACTGGAATCTCTAGGATAAGATAGCTGAATGGCCGCAACTTCGCATCCCTCCAACGTGACACCTATGGTTAGAACCAAAGTAGTTGCGGAAAATCCGTCCTTTCCACTTCTATTCGAGGATCTCTGTTGCTGCTGTTTCCACAGCATTTGTTGAACCAACTGCAACCGCTTCACAAAAGGATTCGCATTGCTCGTACTCGATGGATCAGGCTTGACCAGGGAACCAAAGACAGCACAGACGGATCGAGGATACAGCAATGTTGGTGGAGCGTCGTCGTCCAGATTCCACTGACTACCAGCACCGGTTCCTGCAGCACCCGTCGACGCTGCAGCTTCATACAAGGCTTCCGCGGCGGCGTCATGCAAGGCCCAGCTAGGTAACGCAAAGGCAATCGGGAAGTGTGTCCATTCTTCGCCACCATCTGCCGCATCGCCCTTACTGGAGCCGTCTTCGGAACGGTCTTGAACGAATTTGGTTGCTGTGGCGACATGAGAACGAGCTTGATGCAAAAGTAACTGTGTCGCTTCTTCCGGCAGAATCGTCAGTGGCTTTTTCTTCTTTTTCTTTTTCTTGGTATTGTCCGAGGAAGTGGCATGTAGGCGCAGCTTGACAACTGCCCGATCCAAGTCATAATCGTGGATATCTTCGACTAGTTCTGATCCATCCAGAGTTGAGTTCGTCCACCAAGAAGCAGGTACGTCGTCGTCATCGTTTTCGTTGGTATCTCCATGTCGAATGGGATATTGTGACTGCAAAAAGGGATTCAGTTGCTGGATGCGTCGAATCCCCAACATTAGATGAGGACGATCCACGTAAACCACGGTAGTGTCCTTGTCCTCTTTGTCGTGGTCAGCTCCATCCTTAGTGACTGCAAAGCATTCCCTTTTCATGGCAGCATAGGATGGCGGGTTGTCTTCCGACGACGCAGTCAAGTAGTTCCGCAAGGCCTTGTGAGAGGCTTCCGTGGCCTTGAACGCTAATTTGGCCTTCATTTTGCCCAGAAAGACGGGTTGCAGAACTTTCTGATCTTGCGGTTTCTCCCGAACAACTTTTGCTGGAAAGTAGGCCACCGTAGGCATGGCAGCATGTAGATCCACGGCCGTCAGTGGCAAGTGAGCTGTCGATTTGGCCTTGGCCAAATTGAGTCGTTGTGTTTTGTCGCAAACTTCCACCACCGGTGCAGATGCAGTCGATGCTGATGAAGCTGCACCCTTTGCAAAACTCGCGGTCGTTGGTGGAGGTGGTGGCGCCAAGGCTGAAGAACCAGCAGCGTTGGCATCATGTGCCATCATCAATCCACCGGCTCCTCCTCCGCCGCCCAATCCACCACCACCCGTAGTTGCCAACGACATTTTCAATGAATAGATGTAAAGAGTTGCTGCGAACACTGGACTTGCTGACAATTCAGGCAGATCGACCCTCGAGGTAGAAAGCACGGTCTTTCGGTATCGATACGACAATAATGGCGACGATGAACGAAGAGCAAAAATGACGACGATGGATGCAAATGGTTGGCAGTTCGAATGCGTGGAACTTTTGGACAGTGGACGACACTCCTATAAAGTTTGATGAGCGCTCGGAAATACATTTTGTTGACTGTGGAAAATGGAGAATTTCACACTCAGCATATTTTCTTGCCCGTCGGGTTTTTAAAGCCCGGTTGTCATTTAAAAGTTATGGCGGGCTCGAGCATTCACTCACACGATGATTGTTCGAGCCTTCCCATACACTTTTTTATGTCGAATAATTTTTCCTAAAATCAATATCCAAAGTCCAAACCTTATCGGTACGAAAAAAGGTCGACTATTGGTGATGCAAGACGTATGTGTTTTTGGCACGCTTTGACAATGAGCATGAGTTCGACACCAGCACCACCTCCTTCTTCCAGTTCTAATAACGAGAACGCATCCAACGGCTCCTCCTTCTCCTTGCCCTTTTTCGCCGATGCCACATTGGATTGGACACGGCTCAAGATATGGCTAAAGCACAATGATCCATTGTCCGAATTCCACCGCTCCAGCAGCTAGAATATCATTCAGAGCGACAAGCACAACCACCACCAGCACAGGAGAGCCAGTGCATGTTCCACCACCAACCGAGAGCCTCCGATTGTTCCTGCCATGCTGCCGGATTCCTTTTCCCTTTCTGCAACGGCCACAGCTGATTCGGCTTTCAACGCACCTCCACCTGCACGGCGGTCTCCGTCGTCGAATCGAGAGGGGGAGGTGCTCCATTTTCACAAGAGGAGCAGGGCACGCAAGGACTTGAACCATCCAAATCGGGAAATGCCGCCACATAACGATGCAGCACCACTCTTTTCCTGTGGGCTATCAGCAACCAATTCTTCTGCCACTACCATTGCAGCAACAAAAGTGTCAAGGCCCTCGTCATGACAGGTTTGACGACAAGTTTTGGATCCGTGGTCTATTGCGGTTTGGTTGGTGGTGTAGCTCAGAGCTATTATGGAGTCAACGGAAACAACTGGGTACCGCCGAAGACCATTCACAATCGCTGTGACGAGCATGGCAGCGACAGCAAGAATACCGAATGCAACAAAAAAAGGACAGCAGAGGTTGCCGGATTCTCCAAAACCAATGAGTTCAACCAGTTCCGAGTCAATACATTGGCCAGACTCGTCACGCTATGGCTTTAAAACCCACAAGCCATGATTGTAACTGCTCCACAACGACTTACCACCACCAAGAATGTGCGTTGGGGAACCAACATGGAAGTATCCGCACAAGAACCCTCACCTCTCTCGTCCTGAAGATGACGACAACGCAGACAATGACACTGGTGGTCCCTTGCCGTCTCCAGGAAATTTGTTTGACCTCTTCCTTTACACATCACCCCGATGCCTTTTTGGATCTGCCCTCGACCTTTGATTCCTTGCACAAGACTATCATCACTATGCATCCCTCGGACGAACCAACTACCCCAGTCGCTGCTGCTGCCACCACATCTGAGGTCAAAGCTGCAGCCAAACCCCAACGATGGCGAAACTGCTACGGATCCAGCGACTACAACGACTGATGGTATCAAACAACCGAAAAAGGGATGCCGTAAACCAAGACCACGCGAAGAACAAAAACCCCTTGAAGAATTGTACGATTGACCCAAGCTATTACACGTGTACGTATCAATCCACTGTATATCTCTTTAATAATCTGGTGTCCAGAATATTATTTTGTGAGAACAGACTGTGTGTGTGTGAATGTCCGGATTTCACATCTATGCGCCCTTTTTCTGGTATATTAGAGTGGTCAAATCACACCAACAAGGAGGCTCACGAAGTAGAATTCGTGGATGAACAAGTCAAAATCCTGCATGAAACAAGATCAAAGTGGATTGTGCCAACGTAGCCAATCACATTCCGCTCAAAGCTTGTCCCAAAGTACGGAACGTAACCATTGAAGCCATGACTTCCGTGGTAGCAGGCTTGCGATGCCGAGGAGCCGTGGACGTGTCCATCCGGTTGGTGAATTTTGTCCTGGAGGAGCTGCGTTGGGCACTGGAACACCACAACTATCAAGATCAGCAACGAACCATCACATGTGCAAGACTGTTGGGCGTATGGTTTTGTCGAACACGGGTTCCCGGCAAACTGCTGGTGATTGATCAAGTATACTACGATAATCTGGGGCACACAATTCCTCCGGCCCTTCGCGAAGCATCCATAAATTTGGTCCGCCGTGTAGACGAGCAGCAGCAGCAACATGTCGTTGTCGTCGATGCCGTGATCATGACGCACGATCAAGAGTTTTCAAAGTACCTAGAATCTCGACAGCATCATTGTGTCAAGTCAGAACCATATCCAACACGAAATAGATAGTAATCATTTTAAGTATTGCATGGTTATCAGTCGCAACAAGGGCATGTCTCTTTTTCGCTTTGGTCCATCATTTTTCGTTGCAGTGATCAAAACCATTCATTCCTTACCAGTTGAAATCACGAGAGGGAGGACAAAACGGGATACCTCTGTTGTGCATGCGACAATTGTTGTTGTTTGTGTCCTGCTGAATTTGCCCTTCGTGTCGTGCTGCTAAACGAACAAGCTGGACGGCTGTTCTCATTGTTGTTGTTTGGTGTAACTGTGGTTGTTGTTCTTGTTGTTGTCGGCATTATCGTAGTACAATCGAGTGACTGTGTAGCCATTGATCCTTTCCCAGACAAGCCAGGAGTTTCGACATCTGTTGGTCGTGCTCCTTGTGTGGCTTGGTTCATGGTCTCTTGTGGTCAATGAATCCAACAGAAGGACGAAACGGGTGGATTCCAATGTCTGATGATGAGAGAAGCAGTAAGCGAAGGAATACTCAGACAGCGGTATCACTTACAGTAGGACTAGCTTGGACTCTCGAGGTGATCAAGCTCTTGAGGGCAAGCCAGTAGGACGGATCTAGATCAGTTGTAACTCAATAGGACAATTTCTAAGATTGTGAGCAATAAACATGGTTAGTACATGTAGCACATGAGAATCACATGACAAGCACATGAGTAGCACATAGTCTAACCGACTGCACTTCGAGCCCCTGATACCCCAACCCGAACGCGTGCATGGCCAAAAAGCACTGCTCGCAAAATCAGAAGCCCAAAAATACACTATGGAGACAATCAGTAGAAGCGTTTTTAGTTAAATATAAGACGGGACTTAGCGTAGAAAAACGCCAATGGACACATTCTCACTTTGACAGCCAATTCCAACGGATGAACATCATCCAACCCACCATGTAAGTATTATCCAAGCTTCTTTGATATATAGAGAAGCTTGGATAATACTTACATGGTGGGTCCAACACCGGCAATGCCTCTCTAAATGGCTCGGAAAGAGAGACCCGTTCGGCCCATAATTTATGAGATCAGTATTCCGACCTGCTCGCACCCGACCATAAAATATTTTCATATCCTTATATAACATTCCTTCGCAGTCGCCTTTCATTCGTCCATAAATTGTCATCTCGGAACTCAGATGCTTGGGCCTGTTTGCTCACAAATTGGACCCAAAGCATGGAGTGGGGATGACCGAAACACAACGAGACACTTGAACCGTCGTTCAATACACAACAGACTCTCCCGAACCTTACCAATACGGAAAGTTAATAGAGAAAGCAACATGGAACCCCGCGACCTAGGAGATGAGTTCTTCCATTGCCAGTATATCGATGAAAGCAAAACAGAGGAGGAAAATATCCAAGCAAAGGAAAATTTGGATCAAGACGGCCCTCCTTTGTCTCCCAACCTACAGACTCGACATCAGAGGAGTTGCGGAGGAACCTCCATCGCTTCATCCTACAATGAACGCAAACGCGTCGCAAGACTGTGCCGCGAATTTAGAAAGAAGACCACCAAACCGTGTTCCGTGTTTGGTTACGATCGATACCAGCGGTTTCGCGGCTTCTTCTTCTTTTGCAGCAATTGCAAGGATGCTGACGACAAGGAGAGAGATTCATCTGTCCGTGTCAACCGTACAACCAAGGATGGACCGTATACCTGCATGGCAGAACACGAGAGCATCATTTACCCAACTGACCGGATAAAGATTGAAATCAAGAAGCCTCACACAAGGACAAATTTGGGAAAGCCCACGAAGAAGAAAGCACCCCCCGACAGCAACAGAAAACGCAAGGACCCCCCAAACGAGGAAGATAGTACTTCTTCCAAAGCACAGAAAACCGAAGCAACAGCGGAAAGCGAAACATACTCGTGTTTTGAATCGTCGGATGAAGAGCCCTAAGGAGAAAGTGCCTGTCCGTAGGCCTACGTAGACTCTAGCGTCCCACTGCAGAACAGCCCCCATCCCACTTGTCCCACTGTAGAGCCGCCCTCTGTCCCACTGCAGAAGTGCCCTGTCCCACTGCAGAACAGCCTGCTGTCCCACTGCAGAACAGCCCACTAGAACAGCCCTATTCTAGTCATACCTATGCCCTAAGGATATTTGCCTTTTTTGGGTGTCTTTAGTACTAGACACCGTAGGATTTGAACGTGTGCATATGAGCACAAGTGGCTATAGTATCTGTGCATATGAGCACTGATATATATGCCTTTTGTTGCAAAAGAGCACTGCCCGTTGTGCAGATGAGCACAGAATGTCTATGCCCCGCTCAAGTCTTATTTCTAAGCACTCATATTCAATATGAGTGACTAATTTCATTGATTACTAACCATTACCACACTCTTAGTTGTTCCCCCATTCTTTGGCGCGAAAAGCTCGCCTGCGTGTCCCTTCGCGCCAAACATCTTCACCTGACAACCTTAATTGGCCCTAAGGATATTTCACTTTTTTGGGAGCTTTTAGTACTAGAGACCGTAGAATTTGAACATCTGCATATGAGCACAAAATCCTATAGTGCCTGTTGCATATGAGCAAGGATTTGTTGCGGATGAGCTGCAATTTGTTACGCTTTTGTTGCGATTGAGCAGTGGCCTTGTCTATGCCCCTTTGACCACTCCCCAAAAGCAGTCATATTCAATATGCTCTAAACTGGCCCAATACTTTTCAGAGCTCTGCCAGTTAGGTTTTTGTCTCGCCCTACTCTACATAGAAGAATCAAATTGGATAAACAGCAAAGAGTGTGGAGGCTAGTTTAGGTTTTTCTATCCAAAGATTTTGGAGTGTTCTACTTCCCGCTCGCTAACTCGCGCGCCAGCAAGCCACTTTGGATTGACTAATCTACATCCACTCGCACCCGGTCGCCATTATCAACTACATCGGTGGTCAGGGCATCAACGATAGGGAGCTCCTCTAGGTTGCCGTCATCCACAATGAGCACTGGTGGAGTGTCTTTGGGAGTGCTGAATGCAAATCTAGCTTGGAGCCCCCGTCTACGTCGTTCTTGGTAAGACATGGGCGGGATCGCATCAATGATGCTTTCACTCCTCATGTCTGTGCCCTGGTCCATATTGTCATTTGCAGTTGATAGGTTGGTGGGGGAGATTGATGAGGAGGTTGTCCATGAAAAAACCGAGGACCTTGAGCTTGCCGAGGTAGTCGAAATCGGGCGGCAAAGGAGGACCCTAAGGAGAAAGTGCTCGTGCGTAGGCCCTCGTAGACTCTGTACTGCATATTTTCCCACCTGGGAACAGCCCCTGTCTCATATTTTCCCACCTGGGAACAGCCCCTGTCTCATATTTTCCCACCTGGGAACAGCCCTCGTCCTCATATTTTCCCACCTGGGAACAGCCCCTTTCTCACTATAGAACAGCCCACCTTCCCCATATTTTCCAATTTGGGGTCGTATTCCCCCTCTGTTGTACAGCCCTCATCCCCAATATACTCCCAAGCCCATACATATTCAAGCTAGGATTTCCTAGATATAAGCTAGATCTATACACATGACTATCGATAGTATTAATTTTCTTCACTTGAAAATCTCATTTTTTGGTCATTGGGCCCAACACCAGTCATTCTGTTCAAGATTTCTGGTGAATGACCCTCCTTTGGGCCTGTTGCCTTTGGGTATGTTTTCGCACGAGAATCATACATAGATGACTCGTCACATTCTGCTGGGTGACTTCATAGTTCCTCCTGCCGTGGTACATGCATGTTTGATTGTTGCCAACACACACCTCTATCAGCAATCAACCAGTATTGTGAATCTATGGTGAGTGCTTGATACCGAAAGCATCTATGATTCATCATTCTCCATTCCTATTTCTTACATCAGCTACTTTCTACTATTCACATTGGCACACAGGAAGGAGTTGTACGAGGGAATGTCACATGTCAGCTCCAGTAAAGTCTCTTCCAGGCTTGCTGCAGGTCTCGTTCTCTTGTGGACATGAAAAATAAGTCGCTTCAAGCACCTTTGAAGTGGGCAGTCTCTGGGCCCATGAGGAACATAGCCTGGTCTGTTGAAGGGCTCGAAACAGGCTAAACAGGCTTTGTTCTTGAGCACCCGAGAAACACTCACCGGACAGTTACTTCTTCGGTGGTTCGTTGATCCACAATTGAAACAGGATCCATAGTCAAGGCACTTCTCCCCATTGCATGTTGCATCCATGCAAACAACACATTGAACAATCAACAGTTGGATGCACTCTTCTGCCATGGACGTTTCAATGTCTTGTCGTCTGACTCTTTCGACTACTTGTGTCTGTCCACTCTCTTGGGCCTTTTTCCTACAGAAATCGCAAACCCCACAATGTGTTACACGAATGCCAAACTTCTGTGAAATATTTGCAACACAACAACCATGCTCTTGCAACAAATTTTTTATGGAAGCTGATCCAAATATGGCTTCGAAGCTTTTCCTTGGCCGCTCTCCAACAATCAACCGTTTTGCCTGAAGCGTCTTCAGGGTCATGTCCTCGTCCATGTCCCCTAAGGGTTTTGCTAGAAATCGACCTTTTTGTCGTGCGCACTAAGCTCATTCTGTAGAATCACATGCGCGACCACAAAAAGGTCAATTTTGAATCACTGTATTGTTGCGTGCAAAAATTTAATGCAACCACAAAAAGGTCGATTTCGACCACAAGAAGGTCGATTTGCAAACCTACATTAACTCTCCATAGTAAACCATATTCCTTCTTGTCGCTCAAAGATTTTGAGGTGAATGATCTCTGGTGTTAGGGCCTTTTCAGTTTTTGAGGTGAATGACCCTCTTTAGGGCCTCTTTTTTGGCTGCAAAGGGTCATACGTCCCAAACCTATTTTGACCATAGGAACGACAACAGCCACCATGGAGTTTGACGATTACTTGGGGCTTGTGGACTTTGCCACACCCTGTGGCTTGGTCTGTAAGCTCTGTGGTGGTGGTTTCCGAGCAAACATGAAGTGTCTTGCCCGCCACGCCAAGACCTGCTCCAAAATTCATGGGGTGTCCTTTCGCTTTCCTGGGAGACATCTTGGTAACAAAATACACACTCTTGTGGAGAATGCCAACAACCAACCGTTTGATTGTTTCATTCATGAGTCAAATGATACAAGAATCAAGTATTTCTGTAGTGACTGTGACAAGATGTTTCATGTGAAGCTTTTGTGCGAGAAGCACGTTGCTGGTTGTTGCGCTAGTGCCAAAGTCATTGCCAAGACTTTCCTCAAGCTGAAGTGTGGATGCTTCATGCCAAGGCCCCAAAGAGAAACCATGCAGCAAGAAACCAACTGGACCCCAATAATTCAAGTTGAGAATTCAACATTTACCATGCCGCTGCCCTGCAGCAGGTTACCCAACGAGTTTGCAAGTTCGATTGAACCATTATTGCATCCAAGCGACACTTTGGGAAGGTGGCCCGATGTACTGAGTAATATGATTCCTGGCACGTTGGAGAATGCCCTTGGAGACATTGAACAAGGAATTATGTTTGAAGCCGAGTATCATAAGAGAGGAAATAACACTGCAATCAACCGACTCTATCAGGTTGGTTGTTACCTTCTGGACAGGATGGCTTCGATCGTAATGGGGATTCCAGCAGACATTCGGAGTCGGATTGCTAAGTTTGCTTTCCATGATGGTGATGTGGATCACTCATGGAATTTCAGCCATCGACATGATTATGACAAACGAGTGAAACCTCTACTCCTCTCTCTCTTGTGTTTCCTGCATCAGAGGCAGTGGAAGAGATGGGACTATTTTTGCCACCAGGTTGAAGGTGATGGATTCTCTGTGGACACTGCATTCCAAAATTGTGTTCTTGGGTCACTCCTGACAGAGTTGGTACTCGACAATGAGATTTCTTCTTGGTCCGACTCAGGGGTAGTGTTACTGTTCTCTCGGCAGAGGTTGTTCACTAAGACGAAGAATGGCTTGAGGTTGAAATCATGTGGAGTTGCCGCTCAAGAACTCGGTGAGTCCCCCTTTCCCCCTGTCAATGAATATACTTGGTTGTTCAAATCTCATGTCTTCTTTCATCTCTTTCTAGCTGACCTTTTACATCTGCTTCGCTGTGGGGTTGCGGCTGGCTTAAAGTACTACGATGGGCAGGGCAAGTTGGTCGAGCAGGTCATGGAACGGTACAGACATTGTCCTACAATACACTTTCTCTGTCCTAAGATTTATTCTTTGAGGAAGCAATATCAAGAGAAGCCTCCTAAAAGGGAGGTTGTGGTCGATGAGTTCTTCAATATCATTGTTGATGGACATGCATTCCAAAAAGCACATTGGTCTAAGGTCGTTCCTACGGTTGTGGAAAAGGCCCATGGTATTTTTGATGCATGCTTTGTCGGAAAGGCATCCGAGAAATTCCTCTGCTTAGATGGTGACTTGACTATTGTGGAGTGGTCCAAGGGTTTGGGATCGCTGCCAGATGGTACCAACACACAAGATTTGGAATGCAAGGAACTGGTGAAAAGTCAGTTCGAACGACTAACTGCCTTGATGGAATTTGCCATCCACGGTTTTGGCTGTGGTGCAGATCGGTTCTCAGAGGTCCATTGTCTCGATGTGACTCAGCTTCGGTGGAAAAATACAAACTACCAAGATTTATATGTTTCTGCACCGAGTCGTAAACAACCCAAACTGCAAGCTTATGATCGACCCCCCGTTGAACACAAGATGCCTCGGATCATAGCAAGGTGTCTATTTCTCTACAGAGTTGTGGTGCTGAAAGTTTGGAATGGGCCCAATGCAAGGAGATTTTTTCCACAATATGGTAATGACCGGAGGTTTTTCTTTGAGGATGTTGCCCAAGAGATTTTCAGCTTGGATAGTCGTCCTGGTTCGGTGGTTGTTCGACAGTTCTGGACTTCTCTTGTGAACTTGCTCTTTCCAGACAGCAACAGTCAGGCATTGGTCTCTTCAACAGCATTGAGTGAGTTGAGTAAGCACTCCCAACAGACTGCAATGTCCAACTACCAGACACGCGTGAGCAACATTAGGGTTAGGGTTAGGGTTAGGTTTAGGGTTAGGTTTAGGGTTAGGGTTAGGGTTAGGGTTAGGGTTAGGGTTAGGGTTAGGGTTAGGGTTAGGGTTAGGGTTAGGGTTAGGGTTAGGGTTAGGGTTAGGGTTAGGGTTAGGGTTAGGGTTAGGGTTAGGGTTAGGGTTAGGGTTAGGGTTAGGGTTAGGGTTAGGGTTAGGGTTAGGGTTAGGGTTAGGGTTAGGGTTAGGGTTAGGGTTAGGGTTAGGGTTAGGGTTAGGGTTAGGGTTAGGGTTAGGGTTAGGGTTAGGGTTAGGGTTAGGGTTAGGGTTAGGGTTAGGGTTAGGGTTAGGGTTAGGGTTAGGGTTAGGGTTAGGGTTAGGGTTAGGGTTAGGGTTAGGGTTAGGGTTAGGGTTAGGGTTAGGGTTAGGGTTAGGGTTAGGGTTAGGGTTAGGGTTAGGGTTAGGGTTAGGGTTAGGGTTAGGGTTAGGGTTAGGGTTAGGGTTAGGGTTAGGGTTAGGGTTAGGGTTAGGGTTAGGGTTAGGGTTAGGGTTAGGGTTAGGGTTAGGGTTAGGGTTAGGGTTAGGGTTAGGGTTAGGGTTAGGGT